>CM052664.1:4393618-4454234 GCA_028533165.1 Leontopithecus rosalia
GCTGTAAGTGGACAACACGGCATCACTGACTGTGGGCACTACGCTGTAAGTAGAGCTCTAGGATTTACTCATGTCACATACCTGAAAGTTCGTAAACTTTGACAAGTATCTCCACCACGTCCCCTCCTCTCAGCTCCCGGAAACCACCATCTAGTCTCTGCTTCCGTGAGTCTATTTTAGATTCCTTATATAAATGGAATCATGTGGCGGTTGTCCTTCTGTGTCTGGGTCATCTCACTTGGCACAATAGGAGTTTGGGTCGGTTTTTTGTTATCATTTTTGTTTTGTTTTGTCTTCCAAAGTCAAAGATTCCAAGATTCCAATTTCGATTTTATATTAAAGAAGGGAGCTTGCTTATGTATCATTTAGATAGAAATCAAACACAGCCAAGTGCTTAGTTATATGATGGGGGTACCTTAACTACCAGTTCCCATAACTTACAGGGTAGCACCAACTGCTGTGGCAGGAATCCCTTATAGAGCTAGAAAATAAGCAGAAAAACCCATATATCAGTCTTTCTGCCCTCTCTCCTTACCTCCCTTTCTTCCTTCCCACCCGCAAGAGGTGCTGAGTATTTAATTGTTACAAGTATGAGGACTCATTATCCCTTAAGATAAGATCCTGGAGCAAATTAAGATATACTGTAGACCAGTTGTTTGACAGAAATTTTTACAGGAGTATATAGACAAATAATGTACCCTGCGCTGTGGGAACATGTCCTAGATAAACTGGAATTTCACAGAAGGTCTCCCACAAAGATTTTACAATCCAAAATTATAATTATTTCCCAAGTCTCCTTATACTTTCTTCCTCCGTCCAACACAATATTATGACCTATGTGCACAATGGCAAAGGGCAGGTACGGGAGAGGGCCCGGGGGGCCCGGCAGGGAGTGAGAGCTTGCTGCTACATACCTCGCCGTTTTTCCTGGGAGATGTTGAGCCCTCTCTTACCCAAAGGCCTTGTCTCATCTTTGGTGGAGGCCTTTGGTACAAATAGGACTCCCCAGGTCCCCGAGACCAAGCTTCAAAAATCTTCAAGTTAGATATCATATGGAGGGACATACACATTCTTTATATTTCCAACTTTGTTCATAGTTGGAGTTGGGGGCAGAAACTGAGCCCCCCCATAAAACCTATCTCCAGGCCCTAACATAAAGTTCAAACACAGCTGGAACTGAAAGAAACAAATTAAACCATTGTGCAGACAGCTGGTCATTCAAAGCCATTCTGCTTTGGCTGTCATCAAGTTGCCTGACCCCTCAGGCCCCCTTGTAATTAACACCAGGCTCTGTACAATTACCCACAGGACTGGGTGCCAGAAACAGAGTCAGCCTTCACAGTAGGAGGTAGGGAGAGGAATCATAGGGGGTCCTGGCCTTCACAGAGCACAGGACCAGGGTGCAGGAAAGGGCATGACCCAAAGGCTGCAATCTCAGGGAGGAGCAGGGTCTGTGTCATAGGCAAAGACTGTGGGCCTGCGGAATAAACTGTAATCACTTCCGGCTGAACTTGGCTGCAGAAGACAAGGTTTTGACTGTGGAGGGTTACCAGTAGGATATTCTGGGTGGAGGCAAAGATAACATAGTAGAAGGGTAAGACTGATGAGGAAGACAGGACTTAGGCGATGGACATTTACTGAGCTCCTACTTGGTGCTACCTGCCATGCCAGGCTCCGAGGGCCCAGAGTCCTCAAATACGGTTGCCAAAGTGGCAATCCGTACCAAGCTGAGCAGAGGGCCGTCATGGCCAACTTTGTCCGGACTCATGGCTGGAGATGCTAATTAGATAATTTCCCCTTCTTTTAAAGGCCTGGTTTTCTCTGCAATTCTTAAGTCACTTCAGAGTCACTTCTCCCCGACGCTCTTCCGAGTCGTCCGCCTGGCCCGAATCGGCCGCATCCTCAGACTGATCCGAGCGGCCAAGGGGATCCGCACGCTGCTCTTCGCCCTCATGATGTCCCTGCCTGCCCTCTTCAACATCGGGCTGCTGCTCTTCCTCGTCATGTTCATCTACTCCATCTTCGGCATGACCAGCTTTCCCCATGTGAGGTGGGAGGCCGGCATCGACGACATGTTCAACTTCCAGACGTTCGCCAACAGCATGCTGTGCCTGTTCCAGATCACCACGTCGGCCGGCTGGGACGGCCTCCTCAGCCCCATCCTCAACACCGGGCCCCCCTACTGCGACCCCAATCTGCCCAACAGCAACGGCTCTCGGGGGGACTGCGGGAGCCCGGCCGTGGGCATCCTCTTCTTCACCACCTACATCATCATCTCCTTCCTCATCGTGGTCAACATGTACATTGCAGTGATTCTGGAGAACTTCAATGTGGCCACGGAGGAGAGCACCGAGCCCCTGAGTGAGGACGACTTTGACATGTTCTATGAGACCTGGGAGAAGTTTGACCCAGAGGCCACTCAGTTTATTACCTTTTCGGCTCTCTCAGACTTTGCAGACACGCTCTCTGGCCCCCTGAGAATCCCAAAACCCAACCGAAACATACTGAGCCAGATGGACCTGCCTTTGGTCCCTGGAGATAAGATCCACTGCTTGGACATCCTTTTTGCTTTCACCAAGAATGTCCTAGGAGAATCTGGGGAGCTAGATTCTCTGAAGGCAAACATGGAGGAGAAGTTTATGGCAACTAACCTTTCAACATCATCCTATGAACCAATAGCAACCACTCTCCGATGGAAGCAGGAAGACCTTTCAGCCACTGTCATTCAAAAGGCCTATCGGAGCTATGTGCTGCACCGCTCCATGGCACTCTCCAACACCCCACACGTGCCCAGAGCTGAGGAGGAGACTGCATCCCTCCCAGGTGAAGGCTTTGTTGCTTTCATGGCAAATGAAAACTGTGTCCTCCCAGACAAATCTGAAACTGCATCTGCCACGTCTTTCCCACCATCCTATGAGAGTGTCACTAGAGGCCTTAGTGACAGAGTCAACATGAGCACATCTAGCTCAATACAAAATGAAGACAAAGCCACCAGTAAGGAGGTGACTGCCCCTGGGCCCTCGTGAGGACATTCCAGCCTGGACATGAACAGTTCTGATGTGTCCTTCTGCTCTGTGTTAACTCTCTCCCACCACAGATCACACCCAGCTACAGCCTCACCAATGCATGCCACTGGCCACAATGTCAAAACTGGGCAAGGAATGCAGCCACCTTTGAAAAAGCCCCCATATACAAAAAGGAGTCAGAAGCCAAGAGCACTTCCACTGTGACTTCCCTTCTGCATTTCAGTATTGGATGATGGGTTCTCTTACTCTAGAAAATATCCCCTGTCCTTCTATTTTGGTTGTAATCAGAGATTATATTTACTGCGACAAACTTCTCAGGACCAGAACTTCCAAAGATACAGAACAAGAACGTTGCCAAAGGTCCAAGGTAGTCCTCTGTGATGCACCACATAGAGATTGGCAGTGTTATTTAGGATTTTGCATGATTGCATGTTGAGAGCTGTGGGACACCTTCTCTGACCTAGGGTCACACCTGTGGCCTATGTCATGAAAAGCCTTTGAGAAATCCATTAAAATTAATATTTTTAAAGGTATGTCCAGATGTTATACCTTAAAGCATCGTTTCATTTTTCCCTTATTTCTATGACAGTGACATGTATCATGAATCACTTACCTTTCACTTGATGGGATTTCGATATTGTTCAGTTTGAGTTTGAGGCTGGGTGGAGCAGGAAAGAGCACGGTATCTGGAAATGCCGGGTGGAATCCTAACTCTTCCACCGACTGCCTGGCTGACCAGGGCCAAAGTCTTTCTCCTCTTAACTCCAATTCCCTGGCTTGTAAAATTGGTGGGAAGGGAAGAAAATGAATGGTTTCCATAGCCCTCACATCTCATGTTGTAGAGCTCAATGATGCCTGCCCGATTTATATGGGACAAACACTCTTTTCTGAGGCTGAAATGGCTAGACCTTTCTGTTGTGTAGCTAAGAAGGCGGCTTTTGAATACATTCCAGAGTCTGTTCACATCTCATAATGAGATGGTAAGAAGGAGAGTTTTGACATTACCCTGGGGCCAGAACTCCATAGTTGGTCTAATCAGAAGGAAAAGGATAATCATTAAAATGATGATCCAGTAGATAAGGTATGGCCAGCAGTTCCCTTCACTCATCCTGCAAATGCTATTAAGTACCTGCTAGATGATGGGCCCTGCTCCAAGAACAAGAGATAAAATAGGAGTTAAGCCCCAAAAGATGAATTATACAGGTTGAATGGAGTAAGAATTGTCAAAAGAGTTTATTTAGGCCAAAGGCCTGTTGCAGATTTTGAGATGCAGGAAAGCAAAGCCTCCCTATGACAACACAGGACATAGCGACTGTAATGACAACCATCATCTTCCATTAACTCCTGGGCCATTCCCAGCCACAATCACAAAGACCAGGCCAGTTCATCAGATATACATTTGATCATTTAGAAAGATTTTCCATTTGTATAATTACAAGGCGCAGTGGCTGACACATCTCACATGCCTCAAGGATAGAGATTTGCTGAGGCTTTGCTCTCCCTTCTGTCACTATTAGCCCATCAGAAGCCAAAGAGGCTTTCAAGATGCTTGTTGGGAGCTGGCAGCACCCACAGATGCATAAGATGATAATGGGATAGCAGAGGGCCCAAGCCGTCTCATCACAGATCAGCTACTCTCTGAATGCCTGATTTATTCTAAAAGATGGGTTCAACGAAATGGCTCTTCCTGTGTCATACCACTGACCCAGGGAGCACAGATGTTGACTGTGCAGCTTCGTCAACATCTAAACCCCATGTGGATGATAAAAAAGCCATCTGAGATGCTAGCCCAAGTGTTTATAAGACAGCTAAGTAGACAGAGTGTTTGGGCACGAGTTTATTTTTACAATGATATATGGATGAATTAAGTGTGCCCAACCATCAGACTGGTTCTATTAAAGTAGATGATACTATTTGCAAAAGCATTATGTTCCTATGTTTAGGGAACATAATTCAACTTCCCTAAACAATACGCTTTGGGTTGAATTATGTTCCCTTTAAAGGTATGTTGAAGTCCTAATCCATGCTATCTGTGATTGTGGCCTTATTTAACATTAAGGTCTTTGTAGATATAAGAAAATTAAGATGAAGGTGAGCCCTAATCCAATGACTGGTATCATTAAAACATGAGGGAAATTTGAGCAGAGACACACAGAGAGAAGAACACCATGTGAAGATGCAGAAAAAACACACAGAGAGACACCAGTTGTGTCACACCAGACAGCTGTGTGAAGACACAGGAAGAAATCAGAGAGACACATCTGCGGGCCAAGGAATGTCAAGGATTGCCGAAGGTAGGAGGAGGCACGGAAGGCAAGGTTCTCCCCTGGAGGCTTCAGAGGGATGAGCCCTGCCGATACCTCGACTTTACACATCTAGCCTCAGAAGTGTAAGAGAATAAATTTCTATTATTGTGACCTACCTAGTTTCTGGTAATTTGTTACAGCATCCCAGGAAAACTAATGCATCTCTCATTTTTTCTACACAAATGCATTTCCTGAATTGTATCGGGAAGGGCTTGAAAACGAAAGCAATCTATACACCTTGCCTTACACAGAGTTTTTGGAAATACATCCAATGCAAATGCAAGATTACCTCTTGAAAATTTCACTATATTCAGTTTCCAAGTTCTCCTGGTGGTGCAGTCACAAGGTAGAAGGGGAGCCAGCCTGAGAGCCAGAGCTAACTTCTCAGCCTGCCCATAGGAGCCAACCTAACTTCCTGCCCATAGAAGTTAGTTCTGCCCATAGCCAGAGCTACTTCTCAGCCTGCCCATAGGAGCCAACCTAACTTCCTGCCCATAGAAGTTAGTTCTGCCCATAGCCAGAGCTACTTCTCAGCCTGCCCATAGGAGATGATACTGGAACCTCTCTGACCCAGAATGTGGGCCAGAGGATACTTTAGCGCCAACGGGACGTAAGAGGCAGGACAACGATGCTGACTGTACAGATATGTGGAACCTGCAAGTTCTCAAAAGTATGCCTCCACCATAAACACCGCCCTAACTTTTTACACCGTTAAACTGCGTAACATATAGACACAAATGGCAAAGAACATTCGGAACCTCCAGCTAACACAGAATGGAAGGTACAGGCAGAGCCCTGGTGTGCTGAAGCATTTGCTTCAGACTGTCCTGAGTGCTAGAGACGCAAAGTCCTAGCACTGTCCTGATCTTCAGTCTGGAGCTGAACACAGGCTGAAGGTTTGCAATACGTTAAAAAGACAATTCCAAGGTTTCTAGCAGTGACAGCATAGGTTAGTTGAATCCCCCTCTCATTTAAAATATCAGAAGTGCTAGATAAATAGCAGACAGCAATAACATGTAAGTTGGGAGGACAGGATTAGGGTAAGGGTTCCAAGAATTTATTATCATCCAGAAGAAAAAAGTAAATGTTTTTATTATCATTAGACTGTGTAACCTAAGAATGAATTACTTAATTATTAGGGTTGCCAGTAACAAATCAGAAATAGAGTATATCATTTCCAAAGTAGGACAAGGGGGACTGTGCTAAGAAACAATTAGCCAATCAAAAAAGTAAGGGAAAAAAGGGATATGGAGACATACAGAATAAAAGAAATAAATAGAAAAGACAGAGTAAAGTCGTATCTTCAAAAATAAATAGATTCATGAAGTACATTAAATGTAAATGGACTCCAGGCAATAGAGTATCAGTCAGGATTTGTAAAAATTCAAATAAATTCTGTTTACAGAGAGCCACACCTAACCTAAGGTTACCAAATACAAGTACATAGGGCACATTTACAAAAATCATATATCTGGCCATAGAATAAAATTCAAACAATGTTCAAGGGATTAGAAGCATATGCATGTTTTCAGATCATAGTACAATGTAGCTGAGAATCAGTAACAAAAGGAAGTAGACCCAAGCTTCTATATGGACCCTTCATGTGTGGTAAAGATGGGATTCCATGGAGTGAGGAAAAGATCGTCTTCCTGTAGGTGGTGTTAGGATGAGTATGTTTTCAGAAGAAAGAGAAAAAATATTAGATCCCCACCTAAAACTGTACTCAAAAATCAATTTCAATACCTAAATATGAGAGGTAAATCTATAAAGCTTTTTAGGAGATAACAGAGGGAGACATCTACATGATCATAGAATAAAGAAGAGAAGGGCCGGGCGTGGTGGCTCACGCCTGTAATCCCAGCACTTTGGGAGGCCGAGGCGGGTGGATCACGAGGTTAAGAGATCGAGACCATCCTGGTCAACACGGTGAAACCCCGTCTGTACTAAAGATACAAAAAATTAGCTGGGCCCAGTGGCGCGTGCCTGTAATCCCAGCTACTCGGAAGGCTGAGGCAGGAGAATTGCCTGAACCCAGGAGGCGGAGGTTGCGGTGAGCCGAGGTCGTGCCATTGCACTCCAGCCTGAGTAACAAGAGCGAAACTCCGTCTCAAAAAAAAGAAAATAAAAAATAAAGAAGAGGAGGATAAATTTGACTGCACTGATGTCTACAACATCGTGTATTGAAATATACCCTTAGGAATGAAAAGGTAACTTTCCATTCTAGTAGAATGGAAGAAAATATTTAAAACACTTAAACTCGACAAAATAATATTCAGAGGAGATTTTTATTAACTTCTACAAATCATTGCAAAATAGATAACACAATAGAAAAAAATGGCAAGAGGCAGGAAGAGGCACTCCACAAAAAAGAAAATCTGAACAACTAGTAAGCATATAAAAGTGCGCACAACCTGATCAAGTAATCAGGGAAACGCAGACTAAAATCACAGTGAAATACCAGCACGCATCTATTAGATCTGCAAAAACGTTAGCATCTAAGAAATACCAAATGATGGCGAAGATGGAGAAAACAGGAATTCCCATTAAAGAGACTGTAAATTGGTACAAGTACAGTCACGTGTGGCTTAACGACAGAGATACAGTCTGAGAAATGCGTTATTGGGCGATTTTGTCATTGGGCAAACATCCTCGAGTGCATTTACACAAACGTAGGTGATAGAGCCTGCTACACACCTAGGGCCTGTTGCTCCTAGCTACAAACCTGTACAACGTGTTACTGTACGGAATACTACAGGCAATTGTAACACACCTGTGTATCTAAATGTAGAAAAGGTACAGTAAGGGCCTGGTATAAAAGATAAAAACGGTGTGCCTTTGTAAGGTGCTTTACGTGAATGAAGCTTGTGAGACGGGACTTTGCTCTGGTGAGTCAGTGAATGAGTGGGGAGTGGACATCACCGTGCGCTTCCTACAGACTTTATAAACACTGCCTAAAGTTAGGCTACACCAAATTGTTTTCAGTGTTTTTATTTCTTCAATGATAATTAACCTTAGTTTACTGTAACTTCTTTACTTTATAAACTCCTTAATTCTTTTTAATGTTTTTACTCCATAATAACACTTAGCTTGAAACACAAGAGCATTGTACAGGCTGGACAAAAGTATTTTCTTTATATCCTTATTCTACAAGCTTCTTTCTATCAATTTTTTAAACTTTTTTGTTAAAAACTAAAATACAAACATATTATCCTAGACCCACACAGGGTCAGGATCATCAGTGTCACCGGCTTCCGCTGCATCTTGGCCCCCTGGAAGGTCTCAGGGGCAGTGACACTCATGGAGCAGCCATCTGCTATGATAGCAATGCCCTCTTCTGGAATACCTCCCGGAGGACCTGCTTGAGGCTGTTTTACAGTTAACTTAAAAAAAAAAGGTAGAAGACATATACTTGAATAATAAAAATATGGTATAGTAAATATACAAACCAGTAATAGTCATTTATTGTCGTTATCAAGTACCATGTACAGTACATAATTGTCCGTGTTCTACTTTGATATGAGTGGCAGCACAGTAAGTTTCTTTTTTTTTGAGACGGAGTTTCATTCTTGCTACCCAGGCTGGAGTGCAATGGCGCGATCTCAGCTCACCGCAACCTCCACCTCCTGGGTTCAGGCAATTCTCCTGCCTCAGCCTCCCGAGTAGCTGGGATTACAGGCACATACCACCGTGCCCAGCTAATTTTTTTGTATTTTTAGTAGAGACGGGGTTTCACCGTGTTGACCAGGATGGTCTCGATCTCCTGACCTCGTGATCCACCCGCCTCGGCCTCCCAAAGTGCTGAGATTACAGGCGTGAGCCACCGCGCCGGGCCCAGCAGTAAGTTTCCTTACACCAGCATCACCACAGACACAGGAGTCATGAGTTGTGCTACCACGTTTTGTCGGCTCCGACCTCACTAGGCAACAGGAATTTCTCAGCTCCTTATAATCTATGGCACACTGTCTTATAGGTGGCCTGTTATTGACAGAAATGTCATTATGCACAGCATGACTGCATTTTGGGAAACAGCTTAAATTTAGCTAGAAGAGATGAAGATACAAAAGCCCATGGCTCAGGTTTTCCATTCTTGGGTATGAAACCCAGAGAAATCCATGCACACCTATTCCAGGAGGCAGTTACCAGACGATTTCTTATCAATATTGTTCACGACGGACCAGAGTTAGAAACAACCCCAGTGTCCTTCAACAGTAGGATAATTTAATAAATTGTGGTATTTTTAAACGTAATTTTATGCAGTAATGAAAATGGATAAGACACAGTCTCAAACAAGTCTAAAAATGAAACTTATTAAATGAAAGATGCCAGACACAAAATTATATCTACTCCATGATTACATGAGTTTCAAAAAACAGGCAAGGTTAAACTATGTTGTTCAGGAATGTCTAAACAAAAGCAAGGGCTGGTGAACACACACACAGTCAGGGTTACTGGTAGAGGGAAGACAGAGCTTGTGAAGGAGATCGGCGATGTTCAATTACTCACCTTCACGGTTCTCTTAACGAGTGTTGTCTTTATGCCTCAAGCTAAACGTTTATCGCATGCATTTTCTGCGGGTGTGCTGTATCTCACAATTTTAAGAAAAAAGAAGAAATTTTAAATGGTTCAGCGTTGATACTCCTCCCTCTTCACAGAAGTAGTCAGTATTTGCTACTCTCCATGGTGAATTTTATGTCTTGGACTTGGATTATCAGAGTTGAGTTGTCAGAGATGGTGTAGGAGTCCAATAGTGGGTAATAGAAAAGAAAATTCTAGGAAAAAGGAATAAAACCTGCAAAAGACATGAAGATGTGCCTGTGAATGAAGAGTCTGAGGAAAGGTAATCAAGCTATTGTAATGCAAGTGTGTCATGGCGCGCCAGAGTGAGTAGAATATGCTCACAAGGGGAACAAAGTTTTGTATCCCTCTGAATTATTTTGGGTGGTTCTATGGGTGATATTAAAACTTTTCACAGGCCCAGCACAGTGGCTCAAGCTTGTAATCCCAGCGCTTTGGGAGACCAAGGAGGGCAGATCACGAGGTCAGGAGATGGAGACCATTCTGGCTAACCTGGTGAAACCCCAGCTCTACTAAAAATACAAAAAATTAGCCAGGCATGGTGGCACCCGCCTGTAGTCCCAGCTACTCAGGAGGCTGAGGCAGGAGAATCGTTGAACCAGGGAGGCAGAGGTTTCAGTGAGTTGAGATCACGCCACAGCACTCCAGCCTGGCGACAGAGTGACAGAGGAAGACTTCTTCTCAAAAAAAAAAAAATTGCAGGAACTGACCACATTCCTGAAGCAGGCCCCCTGCTGTGCCAGGTATTAACCCTTTCATTGTTGGCTTGTGGGGAGGTCTACAGGGAGGTCCCAAAGAAGGGACCAGGACAGCTGGGCAGTGGGGAGCACCTGGAAGACTTGAGGCAGCTGCTATTTCCTAATCAGTATAGAAATATCTCATTAGATCTGGGTATACTGACCAGATATTATCTCATGTTGCAAGTGATAGAAATCCAACCTACATTAGTTCCTAGGAAAAAGAAGAAATAAAAGAAGACATTTTCCTCTTCTAAACAGGAAGTTGCGGTTGGATTCAGGCTTAGCTGGATTCAGGAGCTCACATGATGCCATCAGGACCTCATCTTTCCCCCTTGACTCTGCTTTCTTCTATGCTGGCTCCATCATCAGGCAGGCTCTCTTCTTGAGGTAGCCAAGATCGCCTGTATGTTGCTCATATCTGTAATCACAGAGGAGAAAGTTAACTCCTACCCAATGATTCCAGCAAAAATCCAGGAAGGCATGTCATTGGACCAGACTGTATTACATCCCTTTTCCTAAGCAAACATGCAGCCCACTGCCCACTCCTGGATCATGTGCTCAGTCAGAATCAGAAGCTGGGTGGAGAGCAGTTCCCATATGAAACAGCTCTTCTTCTTTCTCCAACCCTTTGTTTTGAGTCTTTGTGTATCTTTGGATATAAAATGGGTCTGGATGTATTATACCGTTAGGTTTTGGCTGTATCTCTTAATTGGGGGATTTAGTCCATGTACTGCCATTTGATGTTAACTGGCTATTTTATCCATTCGTTGATGTAAGAAGATTTACCAACCAAATGGAGAGCAAAAATAAAGAAATAAACAAAAAGCAGGAGTTGCAATTCTCGCATTTTATAAAATAGATTTCAAAGCAACAAAGATACAGTGGTAAAAGGATCAATGCAACAATAAGAGCTAATAAAGAGATTTAGACTCAACGAGACAGAAAATTAATAAGGACATCCAGGACTTGAATTCAGATCCAGAACAAGTAAACTTAATAAATATGTATAGCGCTCTCCACTTTAAATACACAAAATATACATTCTCCACTTTCAATACACAAAATATTGTGTATTGATCAGCCATTATTAATAACCATTCTTAGAATTAAGCAATATTCCTGTTCTCTCTCCCTCTTTTTCTTCCTCTTTCTTCCTCTCCTTCTCTCCTTTTTTTCTTTAAAAAAAAAGGAAAAGTCTTAGAAATCTTACATAAAGTTAAAAAATGTAACGGGATGCTAGACCCCAAAAGATTTAGAAACATTACTCTGAGGACTTCTAGTTTAGAAATATTCAGAGTAAGCCACATACAACTTGCTACTTGATCTATTTTTTTTCTTTAAAAAAAAAGAAAGAAAGAAACAGCTCTGTGGCCATAAGAAGAGGGAATAGATGCTGAGCGTAGCCGCCCACCATATTCCACCCCATGGCTGCCCAGTGTCAGCAAACGTCGTTCTTCCCAGACATGTGACAAGAATAACTTCCTAACATGACGCAGCTTTTTCTCACATAAAACCAAACACTCCAGAGCTTCATCTAAGTACTGCATTCAGCTGCAAGCCAAGCATGTTTCAATGATAGACATCAGCAGCTCCTGTCAACTCTGCTTTCAAAATCCAGCCTAGATTTGACCATTTCTTGACACCTTAACTTTCAACTTTAGCCAAGTGGCCATCATTTTTCACAAGTTTTACTTCAATTTCTACTCTTACCCCTCAACAGTCAATTCTCAAACCACAGCCAGAGCTCAAAATCCACTCCTGACGCAAGATGCTCTGAGTAAATGTCATTACCACTGTTTCACGGCATTGGACCCTCATTCCTCCCGACCTCATCTCCCCTCCACTCACTCCCTGTGCTTCAGCCACGCTGTCCTCCTTGCTGTTCCTTAAACACACCACGCATGCTCTCTCCTCAGTGTCAAGCTCATGGAACTTGCTTTCCCTCAGCCAGTATAACCGTATCCCTCAGCCCTACCCTTTCTTCGGTTCTTCTCTGACCAGCCCAGCTAATCACCAGCCACATCCACAGCACTCAGCACCCTCCAGGATCTCATACATGAACTTGGCTATGGCCTGTCTTCTCCACTAGAATGTAAGCTCTGTGAGGGCAAGGGCTCTACTTTACTCATTGATACATTCCTAGCCACCGGAACAGTGTCAAAGTAAATTCAATGATATTTGTCAAATGAGTGAAATGCTTTCTTCTTGATCAGTTTAGAGGTAGTTCCTCATGCCCCAGTGCCCAAATGCTAACCATGCAATCTATATGTAATAGTATAGGATAAACAGGTTAGCCTCCATTTTAAAGACCCTATTTGGCCAGGCGCGTGGCTCACGCCTGTAATCCCAGCACTTTGGGAGGCCGAGGCGGGTGGATCACGAGGTCGAGAGATCGAGACCATCCTGGTCAACATGGTGAACTGTCTCTACTAAAAATATAAAAAATTAGCTGGGCACGGTGGCGCGTGTCTGTAATCCCAGCTACTCAGGAGGCTGAGGCAGGAGAATGGCCTGAACCCAGGAGGCGGAGGTTGCGGTGAGCCGAGATGGCGCCCTTGCACTCCAGCCTGGGTAACAAGAGCGAAACCGCGTCTCAAAAATAAAATAAAATAAAATAAAAATAAAAACCCTATTTAGAAAAGGAGACACCACAGCCCGAAATGCCAATCCACAGTGTACCCTGAAGCATGTACTCCTTTCCCTGGCAGTGGAGGGTCTTCTTGGTCTTGATCGATGGAAGAATTCCTTATCCACTGTCCTACTGCCTCATGAAACGAGAGCACTGGGAAGAGATTCCTTCTTGGGAATAGGCAGCTTATTGCACTTCCTGTTGACACCAATGGGCCCTGGAAATTGCCTTCAGGTTTGAGCAATCACGGGCCATTTCTCATCTGAACTGAAGCTTCTCTGGCAGTGCAGCTCCCTCAAAACCCCAGTCTCTTAAAATATAAGAGAATTTTTCTTCTATGTTTTACCAACTTGTCAGATCTAGCCATTCAATCTAGACTTATACCTGCACATTATTGTCTTTTAACAATAGACCTCTTGCCTGCCCTCCCTCCAGCTCTCGGCTAAGTGGCCTTCATCCTGGCCTTAGCCAGCCACTGTATAAAAATACTGCTGAAAAACCATAAGCTTGGCTTTGGAGGCACAGTTTACTCCCCCTTACCCCAGTCTGTATTCCCCCGGACAGCTCTGCAAATTGGAGTAATGTCTCCTTTGCCCTCAGAGAGTGCAAGAGATGGGAGGAGGTGTCGGGCTTCTTCCAGCTCCTATTCCTACCTCAACTCGATGTATCCAACCAGTGGTGTGCTGGTAAGAGTTTAAAAAATCAGCTCTCGGCCTGATTACAGGCTCAAGCCTGTAATCCCAGCACTTTGGGAGGCCGAGGCGGGTGGATCACGAGGTCAAGAGATCGAGACCATCCTGGTCAACATGGTGAAACCCCGTCTCTACTAAAAATACAAAAAATTAGCTGGGCACGGTGGCGCGTACCTGTAATCCCAGCTGCTCAGGAGGCTGAGGCGGGAGAATTGCTTGAACCCAGGAGGCGGAGGTTGCGGTGAGCCGAGATCGCGCCATTGCACTCCAGCCTGGGTAACAAGAGCGAAACTCCGTCTCAAAAAAAAAGAAAAAAACCAGCTCTTCAGGAGAAAAAAAAAAACCTGATCTGTAGCATTTTCTGACTTGTCCAGTGTAAATACTTCCACCATGGCCCATGTGAAACTACTATTGTGACCTCCCTGAAGACAGAATTGGAAAGAGATGTACACAGTCGACCTGAGCCACTGTGAGCTGGCTCTGGAACACCACCATTTCCAACTCCACTGCCTTCTCTCTACCAGTATCAGCTTGGGACAGAAATTTGTTTTTTCCACTCTGCAATGCGTAAGCCTGTAAGATCTAGGTTTCTTGTCATAAAGAGAAAAGGCTTTCCCTTCTGCTTCAGTATGGCCCAACTTAGGCAAAGTAAGTTGTCTTTCTTTGTAGGACTTTGTTAAGCCTATGGAAAGTAGCCCACACCTTTCCAAATCCTAGAATCTTTCCATCAAGGTCCTAAAAGTCCTACTGCAGGAGGCAGGTGGTCTGAGTCTCCAGATACAACAGGCTACAGCTAATGGCATAATACAGCTTTCCAGATTTGGATCTGGGGATAGGAAAGTCTCCATGCTCTATGTTCAACCTCAGTTTAGCCAATGACACATTTTAGGATCTGCTAATGGTAGCACTCAGCTCCAGGTATCAATTTCTGCTTCAGAATTATTCAGTTACAAGAATAGAAAGAATCTACTAGAAGGCTATGGGAAGCTCCAAGAGTGAAAGAAAATGCTGAACAACCAGGGAGGATGACACCCCAGGCTAAGTAGGTTTCTGGGCAGCAGGCACTAATAAATAAAAAGTCTCTTCGGGAGACCAAGACCAATCAGTTCCAGCGTTTTCCCTTGTGAGTCTCCCAGTTAGGATTCAAATTTCAGGGAGAAAGCACCTGATCAGCCCAACTCCAGTGGAGTAAGAGAGGGGCATTTAGACTGACAGCTTCAACAAGCCCATGTGCAATCACCTCCGCTCTCCAACCCCTCCCTCACCCCAACAAGCCCATGTGCCATCACCTCCTCTCTCCAACCCCCCCTCACCCCCAGCAAGCCCATGTGCCATCACCTCCGCTCTCCAACCCCTCCCTCACCCCAACAAGCCCATGTGCCATCACCTCCTCTCTCCAACCCCCTCCCTCACCCCCAACAAGACCATGTGCCATGACCTCCTCTCTCCAACCCCCTCCCTCACCCCCAACAAAAACGTTAAGACGCTGCTGTTACCAAAAGGAGGAAGGAAGCTGGCAGGCAAAAACTCCCCGTGAGTATTACAAGTTACAGGCTGCATTCATGTCTTGTAAAGACCCTTCTGGCCACAGTTACAAATTACATAAAAGCTGATCTTAGGAGCAGGGAGATTAGGGAGGAGGTTGTGTCCAGTGCTGACCTGACCTAGGGACTTTTGAGTGTCTCAAGCAAACTAACTAAAAGCCACTAAGCCTGCTAAGATAGGGCGCCAAGGACATGGCTCCCACTCCCATTGTCACCTAAGGGGAGAGGGCCAAGTACATTTCCTCCAGAGAAACACTCCCCAGCCCCAACACTGGCAATGAACTTTGGCTGCAGAAAGTCATTCAAACCTTGCTTGAAATGTTTGAAATGTGTCCTCCTGAGGAGACCCAGATAAATCATGACTCACCTGAGTTCAGGTGGAAAAAGGCAGGATTTGCTGGGGGCATCAAATATATACCAAGGAAATTCCTGTCTACTGCTAACCCTTTAAACCCCAGTTCTGACCACAGAGCCAACAACAAAACTTGGTCCATATGCTTCACTGATAAATTCTAACATGCGACACATAAAGAAGTCCCATTTTATTTCCTTAGCAGAATTGAGTCAATTGATTATTAGAAATGTGGCTGTCCCTACCTCCAGCTTACAGATTTAATTGCATTATAAAGCAGTATAAACATATGTGTGTGTGTGTGTGTGTGTGTGTGTGTGTAAGCACCTGTTGAATAATGATGCTTCTCGAAGCTAGAACAGGGAGCCTCAGAAACACTTGGAAGCTGACGACGTCTGCACATGATACACGCAGAAGCGTTCAAACTCATCTGCTCAGCGGTATGGCGCTCCAGACAGAGCTCTGGATGAGAGGACAGAAGGTCCCAATTTGATTCCAGGCCTTCTGTTGCTCATGTCACGAGTTCCTGGAGCAAATTTTCTTGTCTACACAATTGGAGGAAAGATTACTGCCCTACCAAACCCACCAAAGAAGTCCAAAGGGAATGAAAATGCCTCATAAGATTTGAAGGAGATGTAATCCCAGCCACTCAGGAGGCTGAGGCAGGAGAATTGCCTGAACCCAGGAGGCAGAGGTTGCAGCGAGCCGAGATCGCACCATTGCACTCCAGCCTGGGTAAGAAGAGCGAAACTCCATCTCAAAAAATAAAAAAATAAAAGATTTGAAGGAGAAAAACACTTTGGGAGGGCTTGTTATGGTGAGATCATTATGAAATTCGTCAGCAGATAAGGAGTGTGCAAGGGAGTGCTTAGCACCCAGCGCTTCCTCCTAGTGAAGCAGAGCCATGATTGCACCACTGCTCTCCAGCCTGGGTGTCAGTGTGAGACACTGTCTCTGCAGAATAAAAGTGTGAGTGCTCCCTAGAGCTCAGAGTCACTCCCCCGCTGGCTCCAGCGCCTCCTGGTCAGGTCCACCTGAATGTCCTCAGATCACTCCAACTCACTCCTCTTTTCTCGTAACAAGCCTCCGGTGCTTTCTCCCTGCCCTTTTCAGGATACCACTCACCTCCCAATCCATCCAGTTTGGACACTCAGAGCTAGCTGTTCTCGCTGCCTTTCCACACACTCTATCCACTACGTTCTGGGGTCTCTACCTCTCACCATCTGTTATTTTTACTGCTCTAACTCAGGATCTTGTCTTCTCTCCGGATTACTGTGATTACTTCTCCCAATCTCTTTGAAATATTAAATTTACTGCCTAGAAATGTATGAAGCCCACAACCTCCACCTCAGTCCAGTGCTGTAACTCTCATCATTCTGCCCCCAACCCATAGTGACTGAAAAGTCATGCCCACTCCACCCACGGCCAAGCTTGCTTCTAGCTGACCCTAAACTGCTCCAAAGCAGACGATGATGCTGGTGCTTCTTTGCTGCCCACTTAATGTTGCCTTGCAGTTCACACAGAGTTGGTCAGCCATGGCCCCATTTTGCCCTCACCTTATATGTCAGGTCACTGAGTCCCATTGGCTCCTACCCCATATTCTTTAGGGAAGAGCACCTACAGGCCAACCATTGATGGCCATTAGCATAACTTCTAAACATTCTCATGCTAAGAGATGCTTTCCACTCCTGCCCAGAAGAAAGAAGCCAAAAGATAAAAGGGGGACAATTAGACATTCTGCCACACTGTGCCCCCCAGAAGCAATGCGGCTGTCTCTGCCCCACTGAGTAGAGGGGTGTTGGGTGGGTGACACCCCTTGCTTCATCTGACTTGAAATGCAACTCTGCAGCTCTTCTACCTCAGGGCTTTCTCCAAAGCCACTGGGCTTTTCTCCACTGCTGATTTTCAGGCACAGCATCCCAGGAGCACCAGGGTGGCAGAGCGAGTACGGGGGGATGTCGACACTCTTAAGGACGACCCTCTACCCATGGAGGACAGGAGTTGGAAGAAAAATATCCTAGTCCCTGTGGAGAGATAGTTCTAAGCGAAATTCCTCAGAGAATCCCCAGCAAGTCTAGGCTCTGGTGTAAAGCTAGGTTTTCATGAACCTGAGAGTGAGTGCCTCCTTCTTAACTTCTGCACCCCAGGCCACTCTCTCAACTCACCTTAGTCCCTGCCCCACCTTGTTACCCAGGGCATTAACCAGCATTTCTTGGAGTTTCTTCCTTCATGGCTAACTCTCCCTGCTTCTTCACTTTTACTCCCTGGAATAACTACCCAAATTAACTAACTGTCCCTAAATTCTTGTCTCAGCTCCTGTTTGGGGAAGAAGCACAAATTAAGACAAACCCTTGACATGCCCCTGCTCAGAATTGGGAAGTCACTTTCCCATGCCATCCACATGCCCATGCCCCCATCTCAGGCTTGCTACAGATGGCTCCTGGAGAAAGGAAATCACTTCCTCCAGCTTATGTGAGGTGTTGAAGGGTCCCACCCAGAAATAACATCGTCACCTCCAGCTCCCGACCTACCACCCACCTTCTTCTGACCAAGGAGGCAGGTGAAATTCCTCTGTGTACCCTCTCAAAGCACTACTGAAGGCTTTGATTTTGGTGGCAACTGCTTTGGGACCAAGGAGAGCCTCATCTCCCCGCTCAACTGTTCTGTGAGGAAGACAAGAGTAATTATAAGCCCAAGTTCTAGCTTCTCACGGCCTCTTATCAACTGTTAAGATTCTCAACAAGTCTATAACCACCGATGGCCCCTTTTTCCATTAGTTCATTGTACTGGACTACTTTGGAATTCACAATTTGCAACAAGACTCTCCAAACTGAGACTTTACCCAGAAGCGGTCGTGGTTCCTTTTCCTGGCTCACTTCAGGCTAATAAGCAGCTTAGCTTGTGCTGCTCAGAGCAGCAGAGGACTGTGACAGAAACTCTCTGGTTTCTCCTTGTTGGCCGCCTCATTAAAAAAGTCAGCGGGCAGCCACGGCTGTCTCCTAAACACGGAGAAAAAAGGGCTCCAGCTGGTGGCTTTACTCCGGTGGCAGCGTATGTTGGGCTATGAGGTCCACCTACCCCACTTACTGTCCCCGTTTCGGACAGGGGCTCTACAGTGTCTTACTAAGCTCCAAAGTCTTTCTAGGTAGGGATCTCCTTGAGGGTGATGGAGCACATTTCAGATGGATTGATCCTGCCAGTGTGAACACTTCCTGTAGTTCTCAGAATCCCTCCCTGAACCTCTCCCATGCAGAGTCTATAGACCAAGACAGGCTGCCCCCACAATATGTTGCCATGATGGGAAAAGCTCCTCTTTGTCAATCTTGGTCCTGCAAGAGCCAGTCTCTCAAGTGAGAATTATACTCCAAGAGATTTATGGAGGGACAGGTTTATAAAGAATAAAAGGGAGAGGAGCAGGAATCAGCAGGCAAAACTTCAGACATGAGGCAGGTCTGATGTCTGTAAGAGGAGAGAAGGAAGGAAGTAGGATTAGATTGGAAGATCCTGGGTCTGCAGTGCCGCCAGCAGTGGGCAAGTCTCAAGTAGGATGGTGGAGAGTCTCAGAATAAAGAGTGCCATTCAGTGTGTAAGAATGGCCCAGTTCCAGAACCCCCACTCTCTTTAGTCATTGATGGGGCCAGCACAAGAAGAACATGGCTTCTGCATGAACGTTATACAGCAGAGTAGATTCTGAAGGTGTCACAGATGGAGCCCCTCAGAGCAGATGTTCAGCAACATGTCATCTGAGCATCCTTAGCCATCTTGGGCCAGAAAAGCTGCTTTCTAATGAGATCTAGCAAAACCCCTCTCCTCCCTGAGTGCCCGCCGTCATCATGGATCATCCTCAACATTATGAAGCAGTGTTTCTGAAGCAGAGCCCCCATTCAAGAAGCTCCCATTGCAGTAATTTTGACCTTCTCAAGTCAGTGCTTTGAGAATAGGCTTCCCCCTACCACCTGCAGGGATTGTGCTTTCTCCTCTAGTATTTACTGTGCACCAAGGTGGGGACCAGGGTGAGGCTAGCATGGTGCCCTGGACACAGGATTTAAGGAGGTACCCACTCGCAAGTGCTGATCCTGCACTTGCATGAGCCTGAGAGTTGGTGTCTCCTTAGATTTTGCACCCTGGCACAAAATCTTGAGAGACAAGATTTTGCTTGTGAGCAAAATGTGAAATCTTGTCTCTCACTTCTGTGTTCAATGATGCAACTTCATTTTTGTCACTCACTAACCCCTTAAATTTCATTCAGAATGGAAGTCATAACACTTCCAAATTAAATCTTGATTGTCCCTTGCCTCTTCGGATTACTTTTTTTTTTTACTTTAAGTTCTGGGGTACAGGTGCAGATCGTGCAGGATTGTTACATAGGTATACACATGCCATGGTGGTTTGCTGCATCCATCCCCCCAGCACGTATATTAGGTATTTCTCCTAATGTTATCCCTCTCCAATCCCCCCACCCCCTGCTTTCCCCTCCCAAACCCCCCACCGCCCCAACAGACCCCAGTGTGTGATGTTCCCCTCCCTGTGTCCACGTGTTCTCACTGTTCAACACTCACTTATGAGTGAGAACGTGGTGTTTGGTTTTCTGTTCTTGTGACAATTTGCTGAAAATGATGGTTTCCAGCTTCATCCATGTTCCTGCAAAGGACATGAACTCATCCTTTTTTATGGCTGCATAGTATTCCATGGTGTATATGTGATTATCTTTATGGAACAAGAAATCCACTGATCACTCTTGGTCACAAAATACAGTCCCGATTTGGTACTTAGAATGCCGGTCCTATGTAGTAGCTAAAGCTTTCCACTTCATTCACAATTCCTGTTCCCGGAAAGGGGATGTTGCTTGTTTCCCTCTCACATGCCTTCTCCCTCTTCTAGCTGCTGTCTCTGAGACCTGTGGGGTTAGGGTGTTGGAGAGGAAAGGGAACTGGAAAATTCTTTCCAGCTGTCACTGTTGTGAGTTGACCTCCGGCTCTCTGAGCCTTCCCAATGTTTAAAGATGATTCTGTGGGAGATGTTGCATGTTTGCCTCTAGCTCTCATTCCTGGAGCTCTCACACCTGTAGTTCCTTCCTCTGGCGTAAGATGCCCTCCTCTAGTTCATCTGCTCCCCTCATCTGTATATATTCTAGGTAATAGTCCTTTACTGTATATGTGATTTGCAAATGTTTTCTCCCTATCTGTGGCTTGTCTTTTCAACCCCTTAATGATCTTCCACAGAGCAAAATTTTGATGAGGTACAGTTTATCAACTTTCTCTTTTATGGATCATGTTTTTGGCATCAAGTCTAAGTCCAAATGTCTTGAAATTTTTTACCTAGATATTTTTCTTAGAGTTTTTTAGTTCTACATTTTATGCTTAAATGTGTGATCTATTTGAGTTAATTTTGAGATTGTGATTCACATTTTTGCCTGTGAATATCTAATCACTCCAGCACCATTTGTTGAAAAGGATCTTTCTCTACTGAATTGTTTTGGCACTTTTGTCAAAAAATCAGTATGACATAAGGCTGGGTGTGGTGGCTCACGCCTGTAATTCCAGCACTTTAGGAGGCCAAGGCAAGTAGATCACCTGAGGTCAGGGTTTCAAGACCAGCCTGGCCAACATGGTGAAACCCTGTCTCCACTAAAAAATACAAAAATTAGCCAGGCATGGTGGTGGATGCCTGTAATCCCAGCTACTCAAGAGGCTGAGGCGGGAGAATCACTTGAGCCTGGGAGGTAGAGGAGGCAGTGAGTCAAAATCATGCTACTGCACTTCAACCTGGGCAACAGGAGCAAGACTTCATCTGAAAAACAACAATCAGTTTGACATGTATGTATATCTTATTTCTGAGTTCTCTATTCCACTCTATTTATCTATATGTTTATCTCTCCACCAGTGCTACACTATTTTAATGACTATAGCTGTGTAATAAACCTTAACATTGAAAAGAGTGATTTTTCTTCCACTTTTTTATTTTTCAAAATTGTTTTAGCTATTCTAGGTCCTGTGCATTTTTATGTACTATTTAGAATAAACTTGTCAATGTCTACATTAACTGTTGCTATTTTTATAGAAATTGTATTAAATCTATAGATTAATTTGAAGAGAACTGATATCTTAACCCATGAAATCATCCAATCCACGAACATGGTATATCTCCCCATTTATTTAGCTCTTCTTTTTTCACCCACATTTTCTAATTTTCAGGATGTAGCCCCTACACATGTTTCATTAAAGTATTTCATTTTCTTTTAAATGAATACAATAATGATATTGTGGGTTTTTCTCACCAACTGATATGTGCTTTTAATTTCAGTTTTTATATGCTCATTGTTAGTATATAGAATGTGACTAAATTTTGTGTGTTAATTTTGTATCCTGCATCTTGCTAAACTCATTTATTTGTTCTAGGAGTTTTCTTGCTTGTTTGTGTAGATTCCTTGTGATTTTCTACTAGACAATTATGTCATCTGCAAATAGTAATTATTTTTTTTCTTCCTTTTTGTATGCTTTTATTTCTTGTATTGCCTTATGGCACTATCTAGAACTTCAGTAGTAGTATATTACATAAGAACAGTGAGAATAGACATTTTTTTCCTCATTCCCAATCTTAGGAGGAAAGCATTCAATCTTTCATCATTAAGTATGATGTTAGTCATAGGCTTTTCACAGATGCTTTTCATCAAGTTGAGAAAATTTCTCTCTATTTCTAACAAGCTGAGACTTTTTATCATGAATGAGTGTTGGATTTTTACAAAGCTTTTTTCTTAATCAATTAATATAATCATGGCATTTTTAGCCCGTTGATATTGTGATCATGTTAATTGATTTTCAAATAATTTCAAACCACCCTTAAATACTTAGAATAAATCCCACTTGGTCATAGTGTATAATAATTGCTAAGCATTGTTAGATTCAGTTTATTAATATTTTGGTGAAGATTTTTGTGGCCAGGCTCATGGGAGACATTGATCTCTTTTTTTCTTTTTTGTACTTTCTATGTCTGGTTTTGATATCAGGGTAATACTAGTTTCTTAAAATAAGCTTGGAAGTTCTCCCTCCTCTTTTATTTTCCAGACTATTTTGTGAACATGACTACTCTGAAAAACCTTTTCTGGCTCTTTGTATTTATTCTTCTATGGACTGCCTGTTTGTCCTTTTTGTCCACTTTTCTAATACATCATTTGTCTTTTTATTATACACTCATAAGCATCCTTTGTATATAACTTTACCTGCTATAAATTGAAAAATGTCTTCTCCCAGCCTACCATCTGTCTTTTTAGTCCATTTATAAGTCAATAAGGAGCAGCATAAAGTTGCAGTCAAGTGTGTAACCGCCAGCACTTGATTGCTAAGGTTTAAACCCCCTTCTACTACTGTAGTCCTGTGCCCGTGCACAAATTATATGAACTTTCTGTGTCTTCATTTCCTCATTGTCAAAATGGATATGGTAATAGCATCAACCTCAGAGCACTGTTTTGATCATAAATATGTAATTACTGAAAAGAAATTTAGAACAGTCACTTACAAAGAATAAGGCTCATCATATATAGTCACTATTGCTTTATTTCAATGATTTTTATAAAAAGAGATTTTAATCTAAATAGAGTCATATTTGTCAATCTTTTCTCTCTTTTGGTCTATGTAAGAAATCATTCCTTACATAATTGAAAATTTAAACATATTATCTTTTTCTTCTAAAAATTACAAATTGAGTATGTTTTGTTTTGGCTTTTTTAGACTTTTAATTCATCTTGAATGTTATATTTTAATACACAAGGTATATATTTATGTTGGTTAAGATATAGTCTTGGCTATTGTAACAAAGAGACCCAAAATCACAGAGGCTTAAACAGAGGCACATTGCTTTGTCGTATGAAAATCCAAATGGGAAGTATAGGATGGAAGTCTCCACAGACACCATGAACCAAGGCTCCTTTCACCATGTAGCTCTGCATTTGCATCATGAAGCTTTCATCTCAAGGTCTAGAAGGGCTGTTCTGGGCCCCACCATTATATCCACATTTCAGCCAATGGGAAATGGGAAAGTGGGGGGCGCATTTTCTCCTTTTAAAGGTATGACTGGAAGTCATGAACATTTCTTCTCTCACAGTTTCTCTTCCAGCTAGGTGCTGCCACCTGACTAAGCTCTAGTAAGCACACACTCCCTTCCAGGTTCTAGTCTTTCACTATATCTATTTAGCACAGAGGACCAGCTCTAGCTTCACCATCAGGCAATGACATACAAGTGTAATTGGCACAATGACAAGTGACTTCTACAGAACAGGCTTGACCTACCCATTTATTATGCCAATGGCGGGTCACTTCTAAAGACTAGCTCCTTGTCACACTCTGTGGCAAATCTCTTCACCACCAGTGGACTGTGTTCCTGCGGTGCCCACACCATCTTCAAAGAGGCCTTAATGTCAGACTTGGGGATAGGTCTGTGCCCAGCTAAAAATATATTAATTTATGAAAAAAGGAGAAGGATAATGGATATTAGAAGGCGACTGATTATCTTCAACACAGAATTCAATATTTCCCCATATTAATAGTCATTTGTTCCAATACCATTTTGTAGAGAGCCATCCACTCCCTAAGTGATTTGAAATATCACCTCTGACACATGTAATATCAAGTTCCTACACATACTTAGGCCTGTTTATAGACACTGTGGTCAATCTCACTAATGTATATCTCTGTCTTTTTATGGGAAAAACGCTATATTACTAGAGCTCTCTAATCTGATAAGCAAAGTCTCTCTCACTTGGTTTTACTCAGAATTTGATTATTGTTTGTGGCCTTTTAGTTTTCCATATAAATCTTAGAATTATTATTTGTTCCATATAATCATCTATTAGAATAACTGCTGAAAATACATTGAATTCATAGATTATTAGAAAAGAACTGACATCTTAAAAATATTCAATCTTCAACCCAACATCAAGATACACCTATTCATTTATTCCGATTTTTTATGTCATTTAATGACATATGACATTAATTTTCATAAAATGCTTACACAACTTTATTACATTTACTCCTGGGACATAGATTGTTGCTACAACAAAAGGTATATTTTGCCTATGACTTTTGTATGATTAGTTATTACTATTATATAGGAACACTATTGATTTTCAAAAGTTGATCCTGTATCTGGAAATTTTTCTGAACTCTCTTATTAAGCCCTACAAGTTTTCAGATTCTTAGATTTTCCCTGCAGATAATCAGGTCTTATGTTAAAAATATGTATATATTGTCTCTTCCTTTCAATCCTTAAGCCACCATTTTCTTTCTTGTCTTATTGCGTGGAGAACTTCCTGCACAATGTGGAATAGCAGTGATACGAGTCGGTATCACAATCTTGTTTCCGACTTTAGCAGGTATATCTAAACCTTTCAGAATTTATTAAGATTTTAGCTATCAGCTTTTGGTAGATTTCCTCAATCACATAGTGGATGATACAGCTAATTGCTTCCCAAAATCCAGTCTCGTCTTTTTCCTTGGTAACAGAATTCTGAGAAGTATACTCAGCTAAAACATAGCTTTCCCAGCGTCCCTTGCTGCTAGGTGTGGCTGTATAACTAAATTCTGATTAATGAGATATAACCAGAGGTATTTTTATGACTTTCAGAAAGCTCCTTAAAAGGGAGGAGGCAGATTCTTTTGAGTTCTGTTTTAACTCTTCCACCCAGCTTACCATGCGAATGGCACAGATGGAGTAACCACCTTGGACCATAAAGTGACAGAAGCTGTGAATTAGGATAATGAATTAGAAAGACAGAATTGATGGGTTCCTGATGATCACAGAACCACAAAACCGGGCCTAGACTGCCTGTCTTCGAAATTAATTCACACAGGAAGAAATACACTTCTGTTTTGTTTAATCCTCTATTATGTTGGAGTTCTGTTAAAAGTCACTGGACTTTATGTTGGCCGATACAAAGGTTAAGAAACTTCTACAAGTCATGTGCTGCTTCCCAAAGCAGCAATTAAATCTAGTTTTCATTTTTCCAGCACTTGCAGAACCAACCTCATCATGCTTTTACCCCAGAAACAGCTTCACTAGCCAGCCAGAATCACCTGCTTAAAGCTCAAGTTTCAGCTGGTCGGGACCCCTCCCTCCAACTCTTCCCTTTGTTCTTCCAGCTGTATCTAATTATATCTGCTTCCTGTAGTTCCTACTGCTGCCAGACCTTAATGTTCTCTTTTTACCTTTTCAGTTAGTTAACAGATTAATACCTATTTCATAATTCTCTATGTTATCTCTATTAATTTATCTCTATTAAAATGAATAGTGTGAAAAACAAATAGTGAGAACTTCCAGCTCAAGCTTGACGATATAGAGAGCTGGAAAGAGCATTGCTCCCACACTTATAAGAAAAAAGCTGAAAAAATAGTGACTTTCCTTAAATCCATGAGCAAACTGAGATCACAGGGCAAGCAACTAATCCAATATCTGGAGAAAAACAGGTGCTATAGGGAAAAACAAGACCTAAGCGTTGCTTACGTGGGACAAATGTTGCTAAATACCATGTACACCAAGATTTAACTCGAATTTATTTATTTATTTATGATTTTTGAGACAGTCTCATGCTGTCACCAGTCTAGAGTGTAGTGGCTCCATCTCAGCTCACTGCAACCTTCGCTACCCTGGTTCAAACAATTCTCCTGCCTCAGCCTCCTGAGTAGCTGGGACTTCAGGCACATGCCATCATGCCCGGCTAATTTTGGGGTTTTTGTTGTTGTTGTCGTTGTTGTTTTTGAGACGGAGTCTCACTCTGTCACGCAGCCTGGAGTGCAGCGGCACAACCTCAGCTCACAGCAACCTCCCCCTCCTGGGTTCAAGCAATTCTCTGCCTCAGCCTCACAAATAGCTGAAATTACCACAATAACAGAAATTCTGCCACCATACCTGGCTAATTTTTTTTGTATTTTTAGTAGAGACAGGGTTTCACCATCTCGGCCGGGCTGGTCTTGAACTCCTGACCTCATGATTCACCCACTTTGGCCTCCCAAAGTGCTGGCATTAGCCAGGCCTAACTAGAAATTTTTAATAAATTGAAAAGTACAATAGTGGGGCAGCATGAAAGAGTAAAGTTTGCAAGGAGTGGGAGGCATATGAACAGGGAGTCTACATTCTCTTGCATCTTTTAATTCCAGGAACCCCACCTAGTTCTCACAGGGAACCTGGGGAACAATCTTGCTAAAACTCCCTCCCCATTGCTGGCTGGGGAAGGGCATCAGCAGCCACTGCAAAAACAAAAACAAAAACCTCTACCCAGACCCGTGTTCCCTATCTCCCCTAGTTTTAAAAAAAGCCCTCGGTGGCTCACGCCTGTAGTCCCAGCACTTTGGGAGGCCGAGGCGGGTGGATCACGAGGTCAAGAGATCGAGACCATCCTGGTCAACATGGGGAAACCTCGTCTCTACTAAAATACAAAATTTAGCTGGGCACGGTGGCGCGTGCCTGTAATCCCAGCTACTCAGGAGGCTGAGGCAGGAGAATTGCCTGAACCCAGGAGGCGGAGGTTGCGGTGAGCCGAGATCGCGCCATTGCACTCCAGCCTGGATAACAAGAGCGAAACTCTGTCTCAAATAAGTAAATAAATAAATGATTTTTTTAAAAATTTTAAAAAGCCTTAATCCACAGAGGACAGGTAACAGAACGATAGCCTTAAAGCACTAGTGGAAACCCACTGCAGCCAGGGGAGACCAAATAAATAAATAAAACCAAACGAACGAAAATCCTGTATCCCTAGAGGGGAGGAACAGGAAGACACACAAGCCCCAGCATTATATGAAGAAACAAGAACACTTTCGGAGGCCATCCTCCCAAGACTCAGGTTCTCAGCACCTGCCTAAGCATGAAGCTAAATTAATACATTCCAAAACGTTTCCCTCTCCGGTTCACTACAACGCTGCTAACAAGCGTCATGTAAAAATAACAGTGGAATACAACAGAGAGCGAGCTGCAAGAGATTCATTCTCTCTGAGACGCAGCACAAAGAGACAACCCAAAGCCAAATGGGAGCAGCCCTCCACCCAGCCCAACTACTGACTGGATTAACACAACCCCCAAACTAAAGACCTAGCAAACACAAAAGCATGTGCATGTCCAACATAAAACTATTTACCCCAGTTTCTACTGACTTATACAATGTGCCCAGCTTTTTTTTTTTTTTTTTTGAGACAAAGTCTCGCTCTTTCCCCAGGCTGGAGTGCAGTGGCGCAATCTTGGTTCACTGCAACCTCCGCCTCCTGGCTTCAAGCAATTCTCCTGACTCAGCCTCCCAAGTAGCTGGGACTACAGGTGCGCGCCACCATGCCCAGCTAACTTTTGTATTTTAGTAGAGACAGGGTTTCACTATGTTGGCCAGGATGGTCTCAGTCTCTTGACCTCATGATTCACCCACCGCAGCCTCCCAAAGTGCTGGGATTACAGGCGTGAGCCACCGCACCTGGCTCTTAATAATTTTTAAAAAATGTGAGGCATACAGAATGGCAAGATAAAACATAACATGAAGTCATAAGCAATAACCAAAGCTAAATTCACATGTGACATGAAAATTGGAACTATCAGACAGAAAATTCAGAATACATGTAGGTAATATGTTGAAAGGTTTAATGGAAAATATAGACAACATGCAAGATCGGATTTCAGCAAGAATGAAAACAGTAAGAATCAAATGGAAATAGTATAAATCAAAACCACAGTAACAGAACTCAAGAATACCTTCAACTAATGTATCAGTGGATTCAAAACAGCTGAGGAAAGAAACAGTGAGTCTGAAGATAGGTCAACAGAAATTACCCACTGCAAAAAAGAGTCACTGCAATAAAGAGTTACAGCCTCTCACCCAGTTTCCACACCTTAAGATTCCTTCTATTGGAGAGACAAGTTGTCATTTAAAAAAGATTCCACAGAATTTCCAAAGGTATATACTGTAAATCTTCCACCAGGCTTTTTCCAAAGGAACTTGCAGCCATTTACTATTGTAATTGTGCACTGGGGAAAAAGAAGTATCCAGAGGGGTTAAAAGATGCTAACTCTGAACTGACGCTAATTCCTGGGGACATGAAATGCTACCACAATCTGAGTGAAAAAGTGGGTGCCTATGGAAGTCAGTCATCATGGAGACATGGCCCAAGTTCAAATCAGAGTGGACTCAACAGGCCTATTGACATACTTCATGGTTACTGGGTCTAGATCTGCATAGCCCAGTGTAGTCACCAATAGCCACCTGTGGCTATTTAAATTTAAACTTCCACCATCACGTTATCACAGAAAGTTTTATTATATAGCATTAGTCTAGACCAGTGATTGGCAAACTATGGCCTGGGCCAATTATGGCCTGAAGCTTTCTTCCTTTTTTTTTTGGTACATCTTGTGAGCTAAGAATAATAGTTTCTATCTTTTTTAAAGGATGAGAAGGAGGAGGAGGAGGAGGAGACAACAACAATGTAGCCCACGAAGCCTGAAACATTTACTATCTGATCCTTCACAGGAAATGTTTCCTGACCCTTGACAGGTGGGAGAGGCATACCTGGAAGCAGGCAGAATCCCCATATTGGCTCATAGATACATGGAGTAAGGGCTTTTACTGTAGCCCTTTGAAACTCCTGGGAGAATTTCAAAGATTAGTGCCACCAACAAAGACTTTGAAGTTGCACAGGTAGTGTTATCTACCACATCCCGTTTAACTCACTAATTGAGCTTGTTCAGAAGGTAGGTGGATCTTGGAGAAAAAGTGTGGGTTAATGTAAGCCTGATTACATAGTGACTCTAATTGCAACTGCTATTTCAGATGTAGTATCTTTACTGGAACAAATCGACCCGGGTTCTGATTCCTGTATGCAGCTATTGACCTTGCAAATGCTTTTTCCTTCACATCAATTTGCAAAGATCAACAGAAGCAGCTTGCTTTTACCTAGCATGACTAACAATGCACCTGCACAGTTTTGCTACAGGACTATTTAAACTTGCTTTCTCTGCAATTATATAGTCTGAAGAAATCTTCATAATACTGGTATTCTACATAACAGCAAACTGATTCACATCATTCTTGATATTATGCTGATTGGATCTGATGAACAAAAAGTAGCAAGTTTTTTAGTTGCCTTAGTAAGACAGATGTGATCCAAAAGATGAAAGTAAATCCCATTAAAATGCAAGCACACATAATCGCAGATTCCAATGGTCTGGTGACCTGAAGCATTTGAGATATTCCTTCCAAGGTGAACTATAAGTTGACATTTTAAAAAGTAAAATTTATAACAGCACCAAAAATCATCAAACACTTGGTATGAATCTACCAAAGTATGTACAGGAGTTGTACATTTAAAACTATAAATACAGATATGGGAAATCAAGTAAATTGTAAATAAATGAAGAGATATACCATGTTCATGAATTGAAAGACTTAATATTGTAAAGATGTCAATTATTGCCTAAATGGATCTATAGATTCAATGCAATCTTAGTCATAATCCCAGCAGGATTTTTTGTAGAAACTGACAAACTGGCCGGACACAACAGCTCTTGTCTATAATCCCAACACTTTGGGAGGCTGAGGCAGGCAGATTGCTAGAGCTCAGAAGTTCATGACCAGCCTGGGCAACATACCAAAACCCTGTCTCTACCAAAAAAAATACAAAAATTAGCCAGCATGGTGGTGCATGCCTATAATCCAAGCTACTCAAGAGACTAAGGTGGGAAGATAATTTGAACTTGGGAGGCAGAGGTTGTAGTGAGCTGAGATCATGCCATTGCACTCCAGACTGGACAACAGAGCCAGACCCGGTCTCAAAAAATGAAATAAAATAAGAAATTGACAAGCCAAATCTAAAATTTTATTAAAAGGTAAAGAAACTAAACTAGTCAAAAGAAGTTTTCCAAAAAAGAAAAATGTTGGGAAATTCTTGTTACTTGATTTATTTACTATAAATTTTTAGTAACCAAGATAATACAGCATTGATGAAAGGAGAGACATACAGATCAATGGAACAGAATAGTTTTCAAAATTACATCCACCTATACATGGTGAATTTATCTTCGACAAAGGCACAAAGACAATTTAATCCATTAAATTGAAAAGGATGGCCTTTGCAACAAATGATGCTGAAACAATTAGATACCTATATGCAAAGAAACAGAATTTCTATGCATAGTTTACATCCTATACAAATATTAAACTAAAATGCCAATATGTCTAAATATAAAACATAAAATTGTAAAATTTCTAGAAGAAACCGTAGGAGAATATATATTTTTGACCCTGGATTAGGCAAAGCTTTCTTAGATATAAGCTAAAAAGCAATACAAGTTAAAAGAAAAAAACCGATAAATTATAATTTATTAACATTGAAAACACCTATTCTACAAAAGACACTGTTTTTATTTGCTTGTTTTCTTTTTTTTGTAATCAATCTTATTTTATTTTTTAAATTATTTTTATAGTGGTACATAATTGCTGTACATATGCTTACATTACATGTGATAATTTGATACATTCATATAATTAATTCAGAGTAACTGGGATATCCATCACCTTAAATATTTATCTTTCTATTATGTTAGGAATATTCGAATTATTCTGTTCTATTTTTAAATGTACAACAAATTAATGTTAACTGTAGTCACCCTAACAATCTATCAAACACCAGGTCTATCTTTCTAAGTATATATTTGTATTCATTAATCGACTCTTCATCCTCCTCACTCTTACCCTTTCTGGCCTCTGGTGTCCATCAGTCTCCTCTCTGTCTTTATGAGATTCACATTTTTAGCCCCTACACGTGAGTGAGAACATGTGATATTGGTCTTTCTGTGCTCGGCCTATTTTACTTAACATAGTAACCTCCAGTTCCATCCATGCTACTGAAAATGACAGGATTTCATTCTTTTTGGTGGCTGAATAATATTTCCTTGTGTATATACACCACATTATCTTTATTCATTCACCCATTGATGGACACTTAGGTTGATTCCATATTTGGGCTATTGCAAATAGTGCTGCAATAAACATAGGAGGGCAGATATCACTAATATATTTATTTCCATATGTATATGGAATATATATACATATATGTATTATACATACATACATATATGTTTATATATATGTATGACCCTGGATTGGGTTATACATACATAAATACATATATGTTTATGTATGCGTGTATAATACATATATGTTTATGTGTGTGTTATATACATATATGTATATGTGTGTGTGTGTGTGTGTATATATATATATATATATATATATATATACTCAGTAGTAGAATTGCTAGATCATATGATCATATCATAGATCCATTATTAGTTCTTTGAGGAACCTTTATACTGTTTTCCATAGTGACTGTACTAATTTACATTCCTGCTATGGGTGGGAATGAGGGTTCCCTTTTCTCCAGATTCTCACCAGCCTCTGTTATTCCATGTATTTGTAATAGAAGTCATTCTAAGTTGGGTGAAATGGTATCTCATTGTGGTTTTGATTTGCATTCCTCTGATGATTAATGATGTTGAACATTTTCTTATATACCTGTTGGCCATTTGTATGTCTTTTTTTTTGAGAAATGTCTTTTCAGATATTTTGCCCTTTTTTAAATCAGATTTTTAAAATTTGATTACTATAGCTTTGTAGTGTGTCTTGAAATCAGGTAGTCTGATACTTCCAGCTTCATTCTTTTCGCTCAAGATTGCTTTGGCTATTTAGAGCTTTTTGTGGTTTCATATGTATTGGACTGTTCTTGCATTGCTATAAAGAAATACCTGAGACTGGGTAACATAAGAAAAACAGGTGTGATTGACTCATGGTTCTGTAGGCTGTACAGGAAGCATGACACTGGCATCTGCTTCAAGGGATGCCTCAGGAAGCTTAAAAATCATGGCAGAAGGTGAAGTGGGAGGAGGCACATCACATGGAAAAAGCAGAAGCAAGACAGAGAGAGAAAGTGAGGGGGCAGGTGCCACACACGTTTAAACGACTATACCTCAAGCGAACTCGCAGCAAGAGCACACTCATCACCAAGGAGATGGCTCCAGCCATTTATGTGGAATCCATCCTCACGATCCAAACACCTCCCACCAGGCCCCACCTCCAACATTGGGAATTATATGTCAACATGAGATTTGGGCAGGAACAAATGTCCCAACTATGTCACCATGTAAATTTTTTTTCTACTTCTGTGAAGAATGTCATTGATATTTTGATAAGAATTGCATCGAATCTGTACATTGCTTTGAGTAGTACTGTCATTTTTAACAATATTAATTCTTCCAACCCAGGAGCATGGAGTATCCTACCATCTTTTTTATTTATTTCATCAAAGTTTTATTGAGTCTTTTTGTATAGATCTTTCATGTCTTTGGTTAAGTTGATTTCTAGGTATTCTATATTATTTGTAGCTATTTTTAGTGGAATTGCTGTCTTGAAATGTTTTTCAGATTGTTTGCTGGCGACATATTTTTTAGTCTGTTCTCACACTGGTATGAAGAAATACCTAATTTGGGTAATTTATAAAGGAAAGAGGCTTAATTGATTCACAATTCAGCATTTCTGGGGAAGCCTCAGGAAACTTAGAATCATGGCAGAAGGCAAAGGAGAAACAGGCACCTTCTTTACTGGACAGCAGGACAGAGCAAGTGCGAAATACCAGGTGCTTTTCAAGCCAACAGCCCTCGAGAGAGAACAGCATGGAAGAACCACTGCCATGATTCAGTTACCTCCACCTGGACCCACTTCGTCACATGGGGCTTAAGAGAATTACAATTCAAGATGAGATTTTGGGTAGGAACACAGCCAGATCATATCAACATATAAAAATGATACTGATTTAGTGTGTTGATTTTGTATCCTGCAACTTCACTAAATTTTTGTATTAGTTCTAACAGGTTTTGTGGTGTGTTCTTCAGGTTTTTCTGTTTCTTTCTCTTGACTAATTGCTCTGACCAGGACTTCTAGTATTGCACTGAATAAAAGTGGTGAAAGTGGGCATCCTTGTCTTGTTCCAGATCTCAGAGGAAAGATCTCATTTTTCCCCCGTTTAGTATGATGTTAGCTGTGAGTCTGTCATACTTCATTATTTTCTGGTATGTTCCTTCTATGCCCAGTTGTTGAGGGTTTTCATCCTAAAGGAATGTTGAATTTTATTGGATTCTTTTGTCATCTACTGAAATAATCATATGGTTTTTGTACATGATTCTTTAATGTGCTATGTCACATTTACTCATTTATGCATGTTAAACCATCCTTGCATCCTGAGGACAAACCCCATCTGAACATAATAAATGATCTTGTTAATGTGTTGTTGACTTCAGTTTGCTAGTATTTTGTTAATAATTTTTGCATCTATATCATCAGGGGTATTGATCTGTAGTTTTGCTTTTAGGTTGTCTGGTTTTGGTGTCAAGGTAATACTGGCCTCATATAATGAGTTTGAAAGTATTCTGTCCTCTTCAAGTTTTTTCAAAGGGTTGAGTAGAATCAGTACCAGTTCTTCTTTAAATGTTTAATAGAATTCGGCAGTGAAGCCATCAGGTCCTGGGCTTTTCTTTGATCGGAGACTTTGTAATTACAGCTTCAATCTTGTTACTCATTATTGATTTGTTGAGGTTTCTATTTCTTTGTGGTTCAGTCTTGGTGAGTTGTATGTGTCCAGAAATACATCCATTTCTAGGTTTTCCAATTTGTTGGCAATAATTGTTGATAGTGGTCCTCAGTGATTCATTGTATTTCTATGGTCTCAGTTGTTATATGCTCTTTGTCCTTTCTGATTTTATTTATTTGGGTCTCCTTTTCTTGTTAATCTAGCTAAAGGTTTGTTGATTTTATCTTCTCAAACAACCAACTTTTTTTTTTTTTGAGACAGAGTCTCACTTCGTCACCAGGCACCAGGCTGGACTGCAGTGGCGTGATCTCAGCTGACTGCAACCTCCACCTCCCGGGTTCAAGCAATTCTCCTGCCTCAGACTCCCAAGTAGCTGGAACTATAGGTCTGCGCGACCATGCCCAGATAATGTTTTTGTATGTTTAGTAGAGATGGGGTTTCACCATGTTGGCCAGGATGGTCTTGATCTCTTGACCTTGTGATCCGCCCACCTCGGCCTCCCGAAGTGCTGGGGTTACAGGCTTGAGCCACCAAGCCCAGCCCCAACTTTTAATTTCATTGATCTTTTATAAATTTTTTAGTCTTAATTTTATTTATTTTTGCTCTGATTTTTATTTTTCCTTCTGCTAACTTTGGATTTGGTTTGTTCTTGCTTTTCTAGTTCCTTGAGGTACACCATTAAGTTGTTCATTTGAAGTCTTTCAACTTTTTTGATGTGGGCATTTATTGCTATAAATTTCACTCTTATTACTGCCTTTGCTATATTGCATCTTTTTGGTATGTAGTATTTCTACTTTCATTTGTTTCCAGGAATTTTTTTATTTCCTTTTAATTCATTTTTGTTAATTAAAATTAGTTAACGTTAATTAATTTTAATTCAGGAGCATGTTGTTTAATTTTGATGTGTTAGTGTCGTTTCCAAGGTTCCTCTTGTTCTTGATTTCTAGTTTTATTCCATTGTGGTCAGAAAGTATCCTTGATATGACTTCTACTTCTTTGAATGTGTTGAGACTTTAGTCTTGGCCTAAAATATGGTCTATCCTGGAGTATGTTCCATGTACTGATGAATGAATGTGTATTCTGCGGCAATTGGATAAAATGTTCTCTAACTGTCAGGGCTATTTTGTATAGTATGTAGTTTAGCTCTGGTGTTTCTTTGTTGATTTTCTGGCTAGATGATCTGTCCATTATACTGAGAGTAGGGCATTAAAGTCCTCTATTATTGTTGTATTGCAGTCTAACTTTCCCTTTAGATCTATTAATGTTTGCTTTATATACTAGGGTGCTCCAGTACTGGGTGCATAGACATTTGCAATTGTTATATTCTCTTGCTGTACTGATCCCTTTGTAGTCTGTTTTATCTGATATGAGTACAGCTATTCCTGCTCTTTTTGGGTTTCCACTTGGATTTCTTGTAAGATGGGTCTGGTGACGGTGAACTATCTTAGCTTTTGTTTGTCTGGAAAAGACTTCATGTCTATTTCATATTTCAAGGATCACTTTTCAGGATAGAGTATTATTGGATGGCAGTTGTTTTCTTACAGCACTTTGAAAATGTCATTCCATCCCTCCTAGCCTGAATTGTTTCCATTGAGACATTTGTTGCCAGATGAATTGGAGTTTCTTTATATATCATTTGCTTCTTTATTTTTCTGCCTTTAGAATCCTGTGTTTGTCCTTGACCTTCGAGAGTTTGAGTATTATATGCCTTGTGTAGTCTTACTTGGGTTGAATCTGTTTGGTGCTCTCTGACCTTCCTGTACCTAGATGTTTATCTTTCTCAAGTTCGGAAACGAATCCATTATGATTTGCTTGAATATGCTTTCTACCCCTTGCCCTTGCTCAACTTTCTCTTGAACCCCAACTATTACTAGCTTTGGCTTTTCAGGTAACTCTCTGTATCTGGTAGGAAATCTTCATTATTTTTCATTATTTTTTCTCCCTTGACCATGTCATTTCAAACAGCCTGTTTGTGAGTTCACTGATTCTCTCCTCTGCTTGATTCATTCTGCTGCTGAGAACCTCCAATGAATTTTTCAATTCAGCAAGTGTATTTCTCTATTCCAAGATTTCTGTTTGATTTTTAAAAACTTATTTCAGTGTGTTAACTAAATTTTTTTGATAAATTTCTGAATTCCTTTTCTGTGTTATCTTGAAGACCACTGTGTTTCTATACAATTGCCATTTTGAATTCTTGGTCAGAGAGCTCACATGTCACTGTCTCATTAGGGTCAGTCACTGTTTCCTTGCTTTGTCCCTTTGAAGAGGTTAAATTTCTCTGTATACAACTATGTTTTAGCATTGAAGGGTAAGTTACTTACTCCAGTATTCTGTGTATGACTTGCTTTAGTTCTTATTTGGTATGTTTACTTAAACATTCTTCATAATCTACCTGTTGAATTTCTTCCTTTTTTTTCTGCTAGGTCACTGCCTCCCTTTAGGCACTAGGTGGCACCTTAAGCCCAGGATTGCCTCAGCTCTAGCAAGTAATGAGAGTGTTGCCAGTCAGGAACTGGGGAGACTCCAAAGGGGATATTAGCAATATGGAAAGGCTGACAGGAAGTTTGTGCCCAGAGGACCTGTGGAATGTACCTCCTACAGTGTGGTGTGGCTGAACAACCACTCCAGTTTGCCATCTCCTTCAGCTAAGTTACAAAGCAAATTTTCTAGAGCCAGGGGTGATAATCCTGCCTCCTCACTTTGTCTCTTGCTGTCGTTAAAAATATGTCCCTTTTAGGCACTCACGCTGCTTCCTATGGGTTGAAGCATGGACAGAGCTACCGCCAGGGAATCTGTCCTAAATGCGGAAGTTGGTTATCCACCTTAGCATCACTTTTCCCAGTATAGAAATTATGAGTTGGCACCTGTAATCCCAGAACTTTGGGAGGCCGAGGCAGGTGGATCACTTGAGGTCAAGAGTTTGAGACCCGCCTGGCCAACATGGTGAAACCCCATCTCTACTAAAAGTATCAAAATTATCCAGGCACTGGTAGTCCACACCGGTAGTCCCAGCTACTCAGGAGGCTGAAGCATGAGAATCACTTGAACCCATGAGGCAGAGGTTGCAATGAGCCATCGTGCCACTATGTTCCAGCCTGGGTGACAGAGTAACACTCTGTCTCAAAAAAATAAAAAACCTATGAGTTGGAAGGGGGTGGAATTTTGCATGCTTACTGCTAGGCAGCTTGCAGGAAGGGGCATTGCAGATATGAAAACCTGATTCTCCTACTGTCTGGTTGGAGGTGTTTCACTTCTTTATGGCCCAGGGAATTGACTTATTCTCATATGTGAGTACTGGGATATTGCTGGTGATAATCTCAGCAATTTGTTTTTGGTTTTCTTTTGTGGGGAGGACAGTGAAGCTAGCTTGAATTTATGCTGCCATTTTGAAACCAGAAGTCCACGACATTGTGAAAGAAAGAAAGAAAAAGAAAGAAAGAAAGAAAGAAAGAAAGAAAGAAAGAAAGAAAGAAAGAAAGAAAGAAAGAAAGAAAAAGGAAAAGACAAGACAAGACAGCCACATACTGGGGTAAAAAAATTTAAAACACAAATTTGATAAAGGACTCAGAGAAAAAATTCTCATAACTCAATAATAAATAGCAATCTAATAGTAAAGTGGGTAAAAGATTTGAACAGACACTTCAAAAAGTAGACACCAAGATAGTAAACAGACACACAAAGATGCTCAACATCATCACTCATTAGGAAAACATAAATTAAAATCACAATTATATATTATTAAACACCTACCTAAAATTTTAAAATACTGACCAGACCAGACCAAGTTTTGGGGAGGTGATGGAGGAGGTGGAACTTGCCACTGCTGGTGAGAATGGTGTAACCACTTTAGAAAACAATTTTATAATTTCTCAAAAAATTAGACAATTCATCTACAGTACCATCCAGCCATTTCACTTCTTGATATTTACCCAACAGAAATGAAAGCCTATGTTCATACAAAGATTTGCACATGAATGTTCATGGAAACTTTATTTATAACAGCTAAAACTAGAAATGACCCAAATGTCTGTCAACAGGTGAATGAGTAAACAAATTGTGATACAACCACACAATGAAATACTACTCAGCAATGAAAAAGAGTGAACTATCAATACATAAAGTGACATGGATGAATCTCAAAATAATTATGCTTAAAGGAGCCAGATGAAAAATGATAATAATAATGATCCCATTATTTAAAACTCCAGACAAATACAAACTAATCTGGAGTATCAGAAAGCAAGGGCAGTAGATCAGTGGTTCCCTGGTGACAGGGGTGAGGAGGTGGGTGTACAGGAAGGGACAGAGGGAAGGATTGCAAAGGGGCACAAAGAAACTATTGGAGGTAACGGATATGTTCACTATCTTGATTGTGGTAATAATTTGATGGATGTATACATATGTCAAAATTTACCAAGTTGGGCCAGGCACAGTGGCTCAAGCCTGTAATCCCAGCACTTTGGGAGGCCGAGGTGAGTGGATCATGAGGTCAAGAGATCGAGACCATCCTGGTCAACATGGTGAAACCCCATCTCTACTAAAATACAAAAAATTAGCTGGGCATGGTGGCACGTGCCTGTAATCCCAGCTACTCAGGAGGCTGAGGCAGGAGAATTGCCTGAACCCAGGAGGTGGAGGTTGCGGTGAGCCGAGAGTGCGCCATTGCACTCCAGCCTGGGTAACAAGAGCGAAAATTCCGTCTACAAAAAAAAAAAAATTTACCAAGTTGTACAGATTAAACATTACCCCATGTAAATTGTGTCTCCATTTAAAAAAGAGTACTAATTACAATAGCTTTGATCCAAGGACCAGTGTTTTAGCTGTCTGTTGAGACAGGCTTTAAAAAATTACCTTCTTTTTGTTTGGTTGTTTTTTGTTGTTGTTGCTGTTTGTGAGATGGAGTCTTGCTCTGTCACCCAGGCTGGAGTGCAGTGGCACAATCCTGGCTCACTGCAGCCTCTGACTCCTGGGTTCAGATGATGCTCCTGCCTCAGCCTCCTGAGTAGCTGAGACTACAGGCACGTGCCACCACACCTGGCTAATTTTTGTATTTTTAGTAGAGACGGGTTTTCACTATGTTGGCCAGGCTGGTCTCAAACTTCTGGCCTTGCAATCCACCCCCTCGGTCTCCCACAGTGCTGGGATTACAGGCATGAGCCACCAAGCCCGCTAAAAATTTACCTTCTAATTTGCTAATAAGTTTGTGGGTTAAGAATCTTGGTAGGCTCCGCTGAGTGGTTCTTTTGCTGCGTGTGGCATCAGCCAGGGTCATTCATTCAGCTGCATTCAGCTGGTGGTTAGGATGAGCTGGAACATCCAATGAGGCTTTAGCCCCGTCTTGGCATCTCATTACTCTTTCACACGGACTATCTCTCTACCCATAGCAATCCTGAGCTTCCTCTCGGCATGGTGATCAGACTTTCTACGTGATGTTTGACTTCCAAGAGTGTGCTTCAAAAAATGAAGGGAGAATTCACCAGGATCAGAGAGTCATTATATCTGCTACCTATTTTTTTTATGCTCATACATCCGGTCGCAGGTCACTGGAATACTGATACAGAAAAGCCCAGCATCTCTCTGACTATGCTTGCCAGGAGAAACAGCCAAAACAGTAGGAAGATGATTTCTGCTTTAAACCTGCTATTCAAATCCCATGCCAGCACATCTAATTGGTGGAATCTACATTTAAATCCAGAACTCTATCTGCAAAGGAGTCTGGGAAATCTAGTTGCTAGCCTTCTGACTTGGGTACAGAAAGGCGCACTAGAAAGATATTGAAGTTGAGGCTGAGTGTCCCATCCACGGTGTCTATTACAACAGAAATTCGGGTGATCTCAGAAGCAAGCAGTAAACAGTTCAGTTTTGCTTCTCAGTGTGATCCAACAGGTATAGACCAGGCACACGAGCCAGGAGGCAGATGGGGGGCCTCTCCCTGCTCTCTACCCCCAGGGGCTTGGCAGCAACCACAGGAGAAGGCATTTCTATGGGATGTTTATCTGCCTGGGAGAAGCATCCCTGGTGGGGCCCTAAAAAGCATTACAACTAAGGTCTGGACCCTGGAAATGAATGAGAGCTATTCATTTCCAGAAACTTCCACGAGAACAAACATCAAGCACTGTGTCCGCCCTGTTCCCCTGGAAAGGTCTATCAATAAGGTTGTGGTCCTGAAGTTGGCCCAGGCTGAAGCCAACCTGCCCGGGAGTTGTGGCTGATCGGGCCCCCACACTCCTTTCTCAGAATGGGAGCCCCGGGGATTCTGTTCTCTGCAGCACTCAGAAATTACAAGGCTGCTTCCATTCCACAGCTAAGTCCACAGCAGCTCCACACTTCCCCCGTGCACATTTAGGAGGACGGGTCCCCAGAATCTCCCCAGGGACCCCAGCAACAGCTGCTGCCACTTGAAGGCCCCGAGCAGGTCGCTGCCAGTGCCTGGACCTGTCTCCCCTCATCAGAGCAGTGTGGGGGCTGGAGTGGTTGACGTCTCCGCCCTGGCAGCCCGGATCTCTGCGCTGGTGAGAGTGGGAGGCAGCTCTTCTGTTCTCCTGTCAGCGTTCACTTGAGAAGCCTGCACTCCAGCCCCCTGCCTCTTATCTCTTCAGAAGCCGATACACTTGCTGACAAGAGGCAGCTTTTGTCAGCCACTGCCACATCTAAGCATTTTCTGGCCCCAAGCATTGACTTCCAGTTAAAAAAAAAAAAATCAAAGTCTCCTGAATTCTCTTGTCAGGTCTGGCACCTTTGTTCATTCACTTATCTCAGGAGCGTGCAGGTGGCACAGGGTAGGCAGGGACACCCAGGACTCCTGTTAGCATTTGGCTGCAGAAGTGAAGCAGGCAGCCCCGGGCAAGGGAAAGGCAGCAGGAGAGGCTGAGTCGCTCCTTGTGTGCCTCCTTCATTCATGCTGACCACATTCTTGCTGAGAGCTGTGGGGTAACTGGAGGAGTTCTGAATCCCACGTTCTGCTCTTAGAGATGGGGAAACCGAGGTCTGGGGCAGCCTCTCAGCTAACCTCTGTAGTACTGGGACTTAAGTCAGTGGCTCTGCTGACCCTGTATCCGGTCCTTTTTCCAAATCCCCGATGTTTTTATTTTTAGGAAGCTGGGGATGCTGGGGAAAGAACGGAACTGAGGCGGAGGCTCAGGAGGGGTCCTCCTTCACTGGCTCCCTCCCTCTTCTCTACCCCATAAGAAGAGCCAGGGAAGAGTGCATTAGCGAGAAAACGTCTGATCAACAAAACAAAACACAGTGTTTTGTTTCAAAGTCCAAACTCCTGTTTCTGGGCAACGAGAGCCCCTACACCAGGCTCGTGTACGGAGCAGCAGAGACAGAATACCTGAAGTCCAGGGACTGCTCCAGAACGGCAGCTCTGCCCACCATCTCTCTAAGAGCCTCAGACACCTCCTGTTTCTCCTGCACTCCTCACGCACCCACACACTCACACATTCCTGAGGGAAGCACCACTTCCTCTCACAAAGGTAAAAACGCCTCCTTTCCTGTTTTAAAAACCATTTGTTTATTTATATTTTAATTTACATTCAGGGAAATTCATTTCTTTTGGTGTCCAGTTTTGACTGTGAGTTTTGACAAATGCAGAGTCATGGAACCACCTTCGCGGTCAAGATACAGAATAGCCCATCACCCTAAAATGCTCCTCCCTCCCTCGGCCCCTCTGTAGTCAGCCCCCACCTCCCTCCGCCCCCAGCCCCTGTGGCCACGGATGTTCCCGGTTCCTTTAATTTGGCCTTCCCCAGAATGCCATGTAAATGAATTCATAACGTCTATGAAACATTTTGAGGCTGCTTTCTTTCACCTAACAACACATTTAAGATTCATCCATGTTGTGTGTGTGTAGCAATAAAAAGGCTTCTCCAAGGTGTATAAATAAAACGCTGGTGGAAACCCACTGCCCAACCACAATTCCCATCCAGCTCTGAACAGCTCGCCAGCTCCCCTGCAGCCAACGCCACTCTCCCCTCCGCCCTCAGCCCCCTTCCTGTCCCCGTCTGCTTGCTCTTCACAGCCTGCAGCCTGCCCGGGGCCTGCCCACCTCCTTCCGAGCCTAGTTCGTGTGGCCACACTGGGTGCTCCACAATCCTCTTGCTGATGCTTCGTTCTAATCCAAGAGAGAAAATCGCAAATGCTGGCAGAGCCAGGCAGGGAATTTAATAAACACAATACGACATGGAATGGTGGGGATCAAAGGGACCCGGTGAGCCATGTCTCAGACAAACATACTCACATTGCTGTAAACTGTGTCACACACTCTACCTGCACACCACTCGCCCCGCCCCCCAAAAATGCGTCTGTGGGCTGAATTCAGGCACCGTGATTCCGGATCTGCAGCCTCCGAGTCTTACCCTGACCCTCTTACACAACTACACCACTGCACTGGTGAGAAACATGTTAAAACACAGGACGATCATCTCAGCTTCATAAAGTGGCAGGACTCAGGGTGACCATATGTCCCCAGTGGAATGCAATGGGACATGGGGAAGCAGATCACCCCACGCAGACTTGAGAATATGGTTTGAGCAGATTCAGCTGCCAGAAAGGCCAGCTGAGTGAAAGGGGTAACGCCCACAAGACCCCACCCCGGCCATAGCAGTCTGGTGCTTCTTACCCTACACAGCTCAGACCCAGGAAGCCTGTGCCATGTACAGAGTCGACAGTTGCCTCTTTTCTATGGCTTCCATATTGCATGCATCAACAACACCCCCCACTTCACATACACACCCAAGTGCAGAGAACATGCTGCAGTGAGCTACCTAGAGTCCCTCTCACGATGGAGTTCTTCCATCTAGCTCCTCCTCCAGCTGCCAGGAGTGTGGCTGCTGATGGCTCCCAGCTGTGCCCCTCTCTGGACATTGCCCTTGCCTCATGAGAGCTGCTCAATCAAGGTTATGACCTCTCATCAGGAGCAGGCCACCACCATGACTGGTTGAAGTGGAGGTAGAAAAGCTTGTCACCCTACTCTGGCCAGAAACTAGGACAACTCCAAGGGGTCTCCCAACTCCTGGTCATCCCAGCTTGAGGTCTGGCTGAGGCACTGGTTGTAGCTGCATTAGAGTTCAGCCCCGCTCCCCTCACACCCTTACAAATACTGTTTCCAAGTGCACTCCATAAAAACCTCCCGCATGCAGATCTCCAGTTTAGACTCTGTTTTTAAGGTTTTCAGGGAACCCAATTGAAGGCAAAGGATGAATAGGCTTTAGATAGTATGACTGTCAAATTCAATCTGTAAAACATTTCGTTTTAAAACATCTTCCCGTGCTATTTTATTTGCTCTTCTAAACAACTCAATTAGGTAAGTATAGAATTATCCCACTTTGGCCAGGTGCGGTGGCTCACGCCTGTAATCCCAGCACTTTCGGAGGCCAAGGCAGGTGGATCCCGAGGTCAGGTGTTCAAGACCAGCCTGGCCAAGATGGTGAAACGCTGTCTCTACTAAAAGTATGAAAATTAGCCAGGTGTGGTGCCAGGCACCTCTAATCCCAGCTACTCGGGAGGCTGAAGCAGAGAACTGCTTGAACCAGAGAGGAGGAGTTTGCAGTTAGCCGAGATCGTGCCACTCCACTCCAGCCTGGGTGACATAGCACGACTTCGTTTCAAATAAAGAGAATTATCCCATTTTATATATGAGTAAAGTCCAGAAGGATTATGTGTTTGACACAAGGTCACATTGGCTATCAGTGAAGAATCCTATCTAGGCTTCTGGCCCTCCAAGCCCTGCTCCCTAGCCACTACAATGGCCAGAGCTGACGGGTGAGGGACTGCATTTTGCAGCGAGGAGAGGAGACAGGTGGAGTCAGGAGCTGATGCCAAGACCATCAGGCTTCACACAACTTGGGGTACGATGCACATTCCTACTCATCAGAGATTTCTATTTTCTCTTAACTTTCCAGCAGATGGCAGTCGAGTGTCTTGAGGAAGGGGCGGCTCCTCCTCATTTGCAAATTTGCAGGCTGGCATTACTTGAGCTAGTGGGACCACCAGCAGAGGCAAGAGCATGTGTGTCTGACTTGGGCTGAGGGTACGTGTGAGACAGCAGGTGCTTCCTGCTGGGAATGGCCCCGCAGATAAGAGCATTACCCTGTCCACTGTCTAGGTATAAAGGCAGGATCGGGTCACCAGCCCCCTTTGGCAGGTCATGGCCTTGACCATGAATATATTTATTTTTTTCTCTGCCCCATTCTAAGATAGAGGGTCTCCACTGCTCCGGTCTTCAAAATAAAGCAAGAACACTCGTAACTCATGAGGGTAGTATCTGATTACTACTCAAAACTACCTGGGGTAGGAACTGAAGTGGAGGACTTTCTTCAAAACGTAGTGAAAGACACCTATTGAAACATCACTAAAATGACAGTGAAATCATTTTTGTTTGTTTGTTCTGAGATAGGGTCTCATTCTGCCGCCCACACTGGAGTGCAGTGGCGCGATCTCGGCTCACTGCAACCTCCGCCTCCCAGGTTCAGGCAATTGTCCTTTCCCAGCCTCCCAAGTAGCTGGGATTCCAGGTGCGCACCACCATGCTCAGCTAATTTTTGTATGTTTAGTAGAGACGCTTTCACCATATTGGCCAGGCTGGTCTCGAACTCCTGACCTGAGGTGATCTGCTCGCCCTGGCCTCCCCAAGTGCTGGGATTACAGGTGTGAGCCCCCGTGCCCAGCCAACGGTGAAGTAATTTTAAAAGCACAAAATGTATGGATAAGGGACCAACAGCAGATGTGATGACAACTTTCTGGAAGTTTGAGCAGAGACTGCCTTAGCTGAGTGTGCCCGCAGAGGGAAAGCTGGCAAAAGAAAGCAAGGGTAGCCTCTTTTCAAAACCCTGGAAAGTTCTGAGGACTCCAAGCACTGGGTACCTTTGAAAATGGGGGGGGAAGAGTAAGGTTAAAAACGGGAGAGCTAGTAAACAGTTTGTATTTGCAGCAATTGAGCTGCCAGGCCCTCCCTCACCCAACACAATCTGGCTGCAGATAGCAGAGCATTCTGTCTTATATGTTTAGACAAAGAGTAAAAGAGAAGGCCGGTGCATTGGCTCACACCTGTAATCCCAGCACTTTGGGAGGCTGAGGCAGATGGATCACAAGGTTAGGAGTTCAAGACCAGCCTGGCCAAGATGGTGAAACCGGTCTCTACTAAAAATATAAAATCAGCTGGGCATGGTGGCACATGCCTGTAATCCCAGCTACTCAGGAGGCTGAGGCAGGAGAATCCCTTGAACCTGGGAGGCAGAGGATGCAGTGAGCCAAGATTGCACCACTGCACTTCAACCTGGGTGACAGAGCAAGACTCCGTCTCAAAATAAATCAATAAATAAAACAGTGAAAGAGAAGCATGGAGGCATTAGTTCTGTGGCTCACCATCATCCAAGCTGATGTTTTTGCAAATCTCACAGCCCTACCTTCAAGGCTGAGAGAGGTTTCGTCAGCTGCAATCATCATGTCCTCGTTCAAGGCAGGGAGAATTGAGAAGAGGAAGACAGTAGAGCCAGCAGCTCTTGTCCTCTTTACCAGGAAAACAAATGCTCTCTCAGAAACTACCCTTCCACAGCAGAGGTTTGCTTCTGACCCTTGGTCCTCATGGAGTTACATGGCCACCACTGGGTACAGGAGAAACTGGAAAGGCCAATACTGTGTGCCTCCTACAGCCTTCACGGGAGAGGCAGGCAAGAGAAAGAGGGGTGGGGGCGAGTGTGGAGCAGGCAGAGTTTCTTCACAAGTGGGCAGGGTAGATGCTGGTGTGGACGCCCAGGATCAGAGGTGTTTTCTCTTGGGCTGGTCGGTGCCTCACTGTGGAAATTCTCCAGCTCCTGCCTAGTGGGAAGTGCACAGGAGAGTCAGAGTTCCAGTGCTCAGCAGGAGGAGGCACGCAGGGTTCTCAGCAGACCCCCTTACTTTCGGTAAGGATCCTCAAGCCTGTCTCCACTGTGCCAGATGCCCCCCACCTAGAGCTCAGAGATAGCCATCTGCATGAGGGAGGACCGGCCTCTGCCAGGGGGGCTGGGTGAGGCCTTTCTGGGTCTGCTGGCCTTTGTGTGGCCTTTCCCCCACCACCCGGCCTCCTGTTCTCAGCCCCAGCCTGCATCTCCACCATCTAAGATGCCTCCTGGTCCTGCCTGTTTGTGGATTCTGAGACCCCACTTGCTTCTTTGCCCACCTCCAACGCTGGAATGAGCAGAGTGAAGACAACAAGGACACAAGACAGTTGCTCCTCTTCCATCCCGTTACCTTCTTCAGTCCCTAACCTCGACGAGAATGGATTCATCAAGCGCCGTGGAGGCAGAACACAGAACATTCTGAAGCTGTCAGAAGCAAAGAACCAGCTGTCTGCACCACAACACAGACACAGCCCAAAAGCAGAGCATTGACGGAGAAACGCCAGGAAAAGAAGGAAATCCGGAACAATACCCATTTATATAAATGAAAAGCACATACACACCAACGGCCATTAACCATTAAAAAAAAGTGCTCAATTTCATTAGTCATCAGGGAAATGCCAATTAAAACCAGAATATGAAACCTCTGCACACCCACTGAAGGCGCTAAAATGAAAACGACAGAAGCACTAAGTGTCAGAGGATGCATGCATTCACTGCTGGTGGAGAGAATGTTGGTGGAACCCCTGAGGAAAACTGGCAATATCTGCTAAAAGTGAACGCACACTATCCTATGACTCAGCAATTCCACCCCCAGGTGTGCACCTGGCAGAAATAGGTACATATGTTCATCAAAATGTATGTACTAGAATGTTCATACGTGTGCTACTCATGAACCCCAAACTAGAAACTACCCAAACACCCATCAGCAGTAGAATGGATAAAGTCTGCTCTGTGCAGGATTCTGTACAGCAACAAGAATGAATGAACTACGACAAGCAGCAACATGTGACTCTTGTGAGCATAAAGCTGATCAAAAGAAGCCAGACACCAAAGAGTTTCTATTATGCAATTCCACTTTAAGTAAATACCAAAACCAGGCAAAACTAGCAAGGGGAATTCGACGTGACTGTCGTGGTTAACTCTGGGTGGGTGAAGTGGTGGTGACAGAAGGAGGGCACAGAGAGATCTTCTGTGGTGCTGATAAGGTTTGGTTTCTGCGTTGTGCTGCTCTCGCCGATGTGCTCAACAACAGAAAACCCTTTGAAATAAACTTAGGATTTGTACACTTTCCCATTATGTAGGTTCATCAGATGTAAAACAGAAAGAAAAGCTTTGGGCTGTTAGAAGAGAAAACGCATATGCACAGGCAACAATACCACCTGTTTTACAAGGGTGTGTACATAAATACCCACTTCAGCTCTTACAGAGGCGCCTGTATTAAGGAGAAGGCAGTAGAGTGATGATAGGGGAAAGAAATACAACAAAAACACAAGAGAGGAGTGATAATGTGCTTAACCCAGCTTTGAACCTGAGGCAAAAAAGGCAGAACTTAGGGCCAAAAAATATTAGTTTTGAAAAACATTTACCTCTGACAGCTGACTACATGTGCCTCTAACTGCTTTAATTAAATAGGGCTGGCCAGGAGTGGTGGCTCACTCCTGTAACCCTGGCACTTTGGGAGGCTGAGGCAGATGAATCACAAGGTCAGGAGTTCAAGACCAGCCTGGCCAACACGGTGAAACCCCCGTCTCCACTAAAAATACAAAAAATTAGCCGGGCATGTAATCCCAGCTACTCAGAGGGCTAAAGCAGGAGAATCGTTTGAACCCAGGAGGTGGAGGTTGCAGTGAGCCGTTATCACACCACTTCACTCCAGCCTGGGCAACAGTGTGAGACTCCATCTTAAAAAAAAAAAAAAAAAATTAAATAGGCCCTGACAAAGAGAAGGGAGAGCCGAGATCTTGGCAAGGGTTCTTTGTAGGAAGTGCCTGTCTCCAGACACCTGTGGCCCTTCTCTGCATTCTGAGACCTCTCTTGAACCACAGGTGCTTTTATGGGTGAACCTCTCCAGGTCAGAGCTCTGGTTCCCCTTCCCCTGTGTTTCTCTCCCCTGTTTAAATCTAGGGTGCCTGTAGATTTAACAGGCTCAGCCCACCTCTCCTGCTGACAACATCCAGTTGCCCAGTACGAAAGGGGAGTGAAAACCCCACCCCTGCTACCTATGGAAGGAGGGGAGGCAGCTCTCCACCCCGACCCCCAGCAGCTTCTGTCCTAGCCTTGTCTCCCGCTTGACCCAATGTCCGCTCGCAGTGGCCTCTTCATTCTGAGGCCGAGAAGCCCGTGATGGAAGTTCTTAGGGAGGTGGGACCTTCCTGGGGCTGTACTCCCCTCCGGCCTGGTAGGTGTGACTCTGGAAAGGCGGTCCCGCCCTGGGCCCGAAACGTGAACGTTGCCTGCACTTCCTCGTCTGGCCGATAGTGGGAGCTGCTGGCCCACCTGAGGCTTGTCGGGCGCTAAAGACTGGCAGCCGACCTGTGTGGGGTCCATGCTAGGTCCCCAGACACCCCACTCGACTCAGGGCCGGAGGGCACATATCCTGAACTTTACAGTCCTGTAGACTGATTTCTTCCGGATCCCCTCCTGCAAGCAGAGCAGCCCCTCTGTATGTACCTAAGGCGTCCAGCGAAGCCCCACACCCAGGTTGCAAAGGGACGCTGTCCCCCACCCCCTCGTCGCCCTCCCACGTCTCCAAGATCCTCATCACCGAGCGGCAGGTCCCAGCCTCCGGGCTCCCAAACTCAGCACCTCTGTGCCCTCTGGGACCCCGGCGCCCATTTGTCTCTCTCAGAGCTGTTCTTGCTTCCGGGAGCCCCGAAAATGTGTCAGGAGAGTGCGCTGTCCCTTCCAATGGCCGCTCTGATCTGTGGGCAAAAGCTGGGAGCCTGTTTCGTTTAAAGCAGAAGTGTGTCCCCGCAGGTTCTGGGCAGGGGCGTGTGAGCAACCGTTTGTCAGCGTCTGTCTCCGTGCTTGTGTGCCTGTGACCGTGTCTCTGTGTGCGAGACAGTGGGTGTGTGGGTGTGTGACGCCAGGCCTCTGCGTACGACGAGGTGAAGGTTGTGTGTGGCCCAGGAGGGTGAATGTGTGTGTGTGTGTCTGTGTGTGTATATGTCTGTGTGTATCTGTGTGTGTGTGTGTGTGTGTGGGTTGCCTGCTTGCCTCTGGGTCTGGGTGTGTGTGTGGTTCTGTCAGCGTGTGCATAAGTGTGTTCAGGTAGGCGTGTACCGTTGTGCAGATATCTGTGTCATCCCTGTGTCTCCAGGAAAGTGTGGTTGGAGTGTGTGCGTCTCTGTGTCAGTGTGTCAGTGGATGTGTGTCTAAGTCATGTGGGTGTCTGAGTTTGTCAGCGTGTCTTCCTCAGTGTCACTGTGTGTCAGCGATGTGTCTGTGTCTGTGGGTGTGTGGGTGTGTGTGTCTGTCAGTGCAGGTATGCCTACGGCAGCGTGTGTCTGTCTCGGCATGAGTGTCAGTGACTCCCGTGTCCACGTGGGTGGGTGGGTGGGTGTCTGCTGTAGCCTTCCCAAGTCAGCAGGTCGTGTGTGTGTGTGTGTGTGTGTGTGTGCGCGCACGCGCGCGCGCCAGTGTGTGCCTGTCCGCCTCTGCGTGGGTGGCCATCTGTGGCGAAGCGTCCCCGGGTCGGCGTGTGTGCCCCCCGCGTGTCTGTCTGCCTCTGCGTGGGTGGCCATCTGTGGCGCTGCGCCCCCGGGTCAGTGTGGGCGTGTGCGCCCCGGCGGGCTGGGCGGGCGCGGGTGTGTCCCCCTCCGAGCGGGAGGAGCGCCACGTGCGGAGCCCCGGGCGCGTCGCTCTGGGGCGGAGCCAGCCCGGGGCCCCGAGCCCCAGGCCGAGCCCAGGCGGGCCCCGCCCCCGACCCCGCCCCCAGCCCGAGCCCGCGCCGCCCGCCCAGTCCGGGAGCCCGGACCGAGCCGCGCAGCCGAGACGGCGGCGGCGCCCGTAGGATACGGGGATCGCTCCCCCGGGGCCGCTGAGCCCGCGCCCAGTGCCCCGAGCCCCGCGCCGAGCCGAGCCGAGTCCGCGCCGAGCCGCAGCCGCCCACCCCGGGGCCGGGCCGGGGGACCAGCAGGTGAGCGAGCGCCCCCGCGTCCGGCAGCCCCGGCCCGGCTGGAGCCCCCTCCGCCTGCCGCCGCCCAACTTTCCTCCCCGAGAGCCGAAGCCTCCAGCCCCTGCGTGCTCCTCCCCTGCCCCAGGTCCTCCCGGCCGCTCCCTCCCCGACCAGTGCCCCAGAGGGCCGGAGTGGGAGAAGGGGCGCAGATCCGCCCGGCTGGAGGAGATCCCCGGGGGAGGCGTCCCTGATCACCGCGCGCCCCCCTTCCCTTCCCTTTCCTTCCGGGTTTCCCGGTGCGCTGTCGAGGGCCGGGGGAGGGGGAGCTGCGGCCCCCGCTTCCCGGCCATCCCTGGCGCAGGCTCGGGGAGGGTCTGGGATTGGGACCCGGATTCCGGAGGCCGGAGACCCCAAGGTCAGAGCGGCGACTGGGCGCGCAGTGATCGTAGTTCCAAAGAGCGGGGGTTGCGGGGGCTGACTGAGCAGGGCTGGATACGAGGGAGAAAGCAAAGCACCCCCTTTCTCTGGGCACGGAGGGAACCGTCTGCTCGGGCTGTCCTCTGTGTGGGACGAGATCTCTGCGCCCTTAGATCATGGAGAGATTTCGGTGCCCTCTGACGCCCTAAAGGGGCTGCATCTCCTCTGTCTGATCTCTGTGCTTCTAGAAGGGGGAGAGATCTCTGCCTTCCACTCTCTCTGAGCCGGACAGATCCACGGACCCTGATGGGAGGTGTCTCTCGAACTCTGTGTTATTTGATCGTCTTTGGTGGCGCCCTGGTAGAAAGTGGAGGTGCCAAGCCTTGTCTGAGAGGCCAAGGGCTGGTCGGGGGCAGAGGTGTGGGGACTGTTAGTGGTAGTGATGAGGGTGGGGAAAACGATGTTGGGGACAGTAGGCCTGCCTTGCAAACAACTGTTGGAAAGCAGCGCACAGCCGGATCAGGACGCCATGGCTGAGATAGTGCAGGACACACTTGTGCTCCTTAGTGCCTTCAGCCCAGCCCCGGGCCATGGGATCCATCTCCTTTTAACATCGTGGGCCATTCCCAGGTATCTGCTTACCTCCTGCTGAGACCCCTGGTGTGTTTCCCGGTAAGCCTAGGCGGTATCCAGACAGGCACACTACGGGACCCCCACCATGCCATGGCATCCCAAGCCCTCTCCCAGGTTCCCACCATCCTTCAGGATCTAGCGGACCCTGAGCAAAAGAGGCGCCAGCTACTGGAGGCCCAGGCCCTCGCTGCTGCCTTCAACTCCACCTCTTTGACTTCATCTCCACTCACTTAGAATTGGGCAGGTACACCTGAGTCGGTGGTAATGAGTGGGAGGAGGAATGAGGGCAGGAGCATGGAGAGGGTCAGGTCAGTCGACAGCCAGGGTATGGAATGCAAATTCTATGTTTCAGTGTCCAGCCCTGTGCTGAAAAGAGCCTCATTAAACTTTTGATCCTGTCACCACCATATTGTGCAAGTGGGGAAACTGAGGCCCAGAGGGGCTCAAGGAATTATTCAATGTCATCTAGAGAGTCAGTGGAAGGGGAGCACCACTCAGGGTGATGATACCTTGAGATCTGCTTTCTGTGGGGCAAATAAGCCTAGAATTGACCCAAGAGGATCTGAGCATAAGAGGAACTGGCCCTGGGGTGCCAAGAGCCAGCATTCAGCCCAGTGTGGCATGGGCAGCTGCTGTGCTCCAAGGTGCTCGGCCCCTTCTCTGTGGTGATCAAAAGCTCCTTTGGAAAAATTCTAGGATTGACTCACTCAGCATGAAGACTGGGCTCGAAAATTCTAGGATTGACTCACTCAGCATGAAGACTGGGCTCGGAGGACTGGTGGGAAGCACCAGAGACAGCTGGGGTTAGGGGAACAGTAGAGGCTGGTGCCCAGGCAATCCAAGGAGAAGGGAGTCCTGAGGGCAGCCAGGGACAGTGGCAAATTGCAGTCTGTGTCCTGTTCAGAGTAGGCTGGCTTCTGCTCACTCTTGGGAAGGTTATTGGAAGGGTGTGCAGTGATAGAAGTGTGTCCCCAGAGCCCACTCACAGGAGAGGTGGTTTCCTTTGGCTGGGATAGTCAAGAGTCTTATTCTAACAAAAATAACCTTCCACTGGGTTTTGAAGGGTGAATAGGAGTTTTCCAGGCAAGGACAGTGCAGTCTAGCCGTCAGGACCAGTATGTACGAAAGTACAGAAATGTGAAACAGCGCAATTATTAGTTAAGTGATTCCTTGGGCCCCATGATGTGAGGAAGAGAAGAACGGAGTTCAAGCCAAGGTCACAGTCACGGGGGCCCTTGTGAGCTCTGCTCAGGAATTGGGAATCTATCCTCAGTAATGTTACTAAAAATAGCTAACATTCACTGAGTGCTTTCTGCAGGCCAGGCATGGCACTAAGCGCTTTATAAGGCTAATCTCACTGAATCCTTGCATCAACCCTAGAGGTAGGGACCATCATAATGGCCATTTTGCAGATGGTGAAACTGGGGGTCCAGAAAGGTTAGTTGTACACCGTCACACATTTTTCTAAGTAGCAGAACTTGGGTTTGAGCCCAGGTGTCAATATCTGCTGTGCACTCTACCACCTCCCTGGCTCAGACCACGGGTGCCGTCCAAAGTCTTTCCGTTGAAGGAGAGGTGACTGGCAGGTTACCACAGGATACAGAATTTATGGTGTTCCATCTTCCTTCTAAGTGACGTGCTGCCCCCCCATTCCCCACCTCCAACGTCTCACTAAGCGAGGTGTGCTGCCCGCTGTCGCGCCATGAGAAGAGGAATGGGCAAGTGAAATTTGCGTTGGCAAGCCTGATGAAGAGCAAAGAAGGGACAGATGTTTCACGGGTCTGATTTGAACCTGTTGTATTTCTGGGGACAGATGCTGACATCCAGAAGGTAGTTGGAGGGAAGGGCCCAGGAAGGAAGTGTGTTCAGGATGGAGATCTGGGCTGGAAATGGAAACTTGGAGTCTTCAGCAGAGCTTGGTCATTGGAGGCGTGGCACTGAATTAGATTGCCCAGCGAGAATGCAGACCTGGGGTTCTCAATCCTGGTGACGTCAGCATCACTTGGAAAGCTTTAAATAAAAATACCTCTGCTCAGGCTCCACCCCTAGACGTGCTCATTCATTTGGCCCTGGGACGGGGCCTGGGCATCAGGAGTTTTGAAAGCACCCAGGTGATTGTAACATGGTGTAGAGGGTGAGAAGGAAGGAGGTTGAGTCGGGAGCCCAGAAGCATTCCAACAATCAAGGCAGACGAAGTCTGCAGAGAAGGCTGAGAAGGAGCAGCCAGAGAGGTAGGAGGAAAGCCGGGAAGGCAGGAGAGTGCCCTGTTCCCTTCTGCGGAGAGACTAAAGGTGCATTCTCAGAAGTTCATGGATAGATAGAAAAAGAATGAATAATTTAAAAAGAAGTGTCCATTAGATCGGGCCACGGTGAGGGTGCTGGTGACCTTGGCAGGAGAAACTCCACTCAGTGCCCGCAGAATTTAGTGCCCGACACAGGTTCTCGTTGAATGAACGAATGGGTGACTTGGTGGGAATGGAAGCCAGTTTGGAGTGGGTTGAGAAGTGAGCTGGAGGTGAGGACGTGGAGACAGCAAGTGTAGACAGCTCTTTCAAAAAGTTTGATGGTTGAAGAGGGAGGAGAGAGATAGAAGGGAGTGGGTGAGGGGTGGGGTCGGGGAGGGCTCTCGGGAGAACCTGGAGCGGATGCTGTAGGCGTGCGTGTCCCGGCAGCACATCGCCTGCGGGAGCTTGGGGATGGCCTTTCCCTCAGTGAGGGCTGCAGGTCTGTGCGTCAAGATAGTGCCCATGCAGTGTGTAGTGGTTACGATTTGTTCAGGGGGCAGTTAGGGAGGCTGGGTGGGAGGAATAACTCTGTGAATCTCCGAGATAGAGATTTTGATGGCAGAAACTGTGATTCCTGCTGGGGATGTGGGCAGGAAGGGGAGGGAGCCCTTGCTGTGTGGAGAGAAGGGTGTTCCGGAAAGCCACATTTGGGGACAAGATGAGGTTGTCTAGGGCAGGTGTCCAGGGAGATAGGATTGGGAGAAGGAAGCTGGAGTAAAAGTCCTGTGGCTACTAAATACACGAAGAAGGCAGAGACAGAGGAAAAAACAGGACCAATGGGTAGCCTATTGACAGAGGCTGGGCCTCATGGGAAGCAGACCCACTGTAGGGCTGGCCAGGGCTGCAGGGGGAGCCTGGGACGGGAGGGCCCCACTGCCTGCTGCCACCCCAGGCTGCCCTGATGCAGAGGTCTGAGGCAGAGTTCGTGCCTTTGGGCCATGGAAGGTTCTAGAAGGTGTACGAGCTATAAAAATTGCCCTCGTTAAATTTATGTACAAGTGGGGAAAGACAGACCGGATACCATTAAAGCAGTCCATACAGAAGGTCATTTGAGATAGGGGCTGGTGCTGTGAGGGAAATACGACAGGGCAGCGTGGTGGAGAGAAACGGGGGGCTCTAGACGGGCTGGGCAGGGACAGCCCCTTGAAGGGGGAGACTGAACTGAGACCTGAATAACATGAAAGAACCAAACCTGAGGAGATCTAGGGAAAGAATGTGACAGAAGGAATGGCAGGTGCAAAGGCCCTGAGGCAGGGGCGAGCTCCGTGGGTTAGAGTAGAGGGAACAGGGTGAGGATGGAGAGGTTCTGTGCCTCCGTTTCTGACCCACCCCTTTAGACTGTACAGCTTACACCACTCGCCCTGGGCTGGCAGCGGTTCCTGAGGACGAGACTATTTTTAGACATAACTCTCCTCTCTGTGGGCCTAGAACATACCGTGTCTTTTTAAGGTGATCAATATGGAATGACGCTATTTATAGAGACCCCTCGTCAATTCCCAGAGCCTGGGACCCCCCAGTGGGGGGCAAGTCCAGGACCAGGCTTTGTGGAGGTAGGCACCAGCCCTGACACAACACGGGCCATCTGACCCCAATTCTCCAGTGTTCGTCTTACCTCCTCTACCCTGCCTGCTGTCACGTGTCTTCCCTGAAGAGCCACAGCCAGGGGCTGGGGAGCTCAGGGCCCACAGCTCCCCCAGCAACTGCATTTCCCCAATGGGTACCTGGTGTGCCCCAAGCCCAGCAGAAAATTTAGTTGTGATTTTTGAAGCCAGAGTCTGATAGAACAGTTTCTCAACTTCTCTTGTGCATTCCTCACTCTGTTTACTATTCTGGAGGGACAGAAAAGGACAGTGGAAATCCTTAGGACCTCCCAGGTTTGCCTCAGAGGGCCAGGGAGAGATCTGCCCCACACAGGAAGAATGAAAGGTTGAAGTTAGGAGCTGATTCCCTGGCGGGAGGTCAGTGTGGTCCAGAACAGCCAGGGGAGGCTGCCTGGAAGAGGTGGGACTGGAACCCCACCACAAAGGATGCCTAGAACTTAGCGAGGTGAGTGCTTTGATCGCGCGGCCAGGACTGTTGTCAGGACAGAATGTTTATGCTCTGAGGCTTCAGTTCTTTCTTTCCCCTTCAGTTTCTTCTCCTGATTAAATCTCCTAGGAAGGCAGTGGAAAGTCATCCCCACAGGGTATTAGCAGAGTGGAGGGATGGCGCTGCTCTCACAGCATCCGTGTGGGCCCAGGAGGGTCCCTCGCCCACTCAGAACCCTCTGTCATCACCAAGGGCTTTCCCTGCCCTCCTAACAGCCCCGGGTGGCTGAGGCTGGTGCTGGCTGCCCTATAGGCTCAAGGTCACGTGGGGATGTGGACAGAGCTCAGACAGGACCTCACCCTTGCCATTGCCCAGGGAGCCCCCGTGCTTTCTGGGAAAGGATTGTGAATAGGAGAGAGGCTTCTCCTGGCACCAGGAAAATGGTAAATGCTGTTCTGGTGGGTATTGATTCCTCGAAGGCTTGTGCAAGGCAGGAGGCCTGGCTCAAGAGGCTGCTTTCAAAGAGATGGCAGAACAGAGAGAGGTAATCTGGCCTCAGGCACCGAATCGGTTCTCAGGGTACTCAAGCTACGTTAGCCATCCCCCTACACTCAAGCCGGGCTAGGAGGTACCCCAGATGATCTAAGTTCGGGTAAAAAAAATCAGACCACGTGCAGGACCAGCCCAGCCCCATCAGTGCACCCGGCCCAGCCATCAAACCCCAGCCTCATCGACCTGGGCCAAGCACGGAAAGTAGCCCAGACTAGCCCCTCAGAGCCAAGGTGCCCGCCCTCGCCTGCCCAGCTCTGCTGCCTCTGGACATGCTCCTGGGAAGAACCCAGTCCCGTGTCCATTCTCTCCTGAGCCCAGGGCTCCACCCGAGGGACACCAGCTGGTATGCGGTACAAGGAGGCTGAGGGCCAGAGGCCACCCACCATAGCCCCTGTTCCTCACATGCTGCTCACAGACATAATCAGAAGGAGACACAGGAGCTCGGCCGGCCCTTTGCAGCAGCAGCCCCGCCACTGTGCTGGGTCAGATGCAGCACAGACTGCCAGTTAAATAAAGCGACAGCCTGTTGCCAACAAAACTGGAAACCCGAGGAAAGCCCCCACTCACTTGCTGAGCCTGGGTGCCTATTAGATGTCTAATTGCTGAGCTTCTGTTTCAGGAATTGTCTGAGGGAAGGAGAGAAAAACTCCCTAAGAACCCCTGGGACCTGCAGTCCCCAAAGTTAGCTGGACCTCAGGTCTCTTCCAGTCCTCACTCATGATCACATTAAGGACGTGTCTCCAGGGGGGTGAGCTGTGTTCACAAGAGCATTACACACGGAGCTTAGATCACACTCGCCAACAGATGAAAAGTAAAGGTCTCAAACACTGTGTTGAGCAAAAGCAGCCTGGCACAAAAGAGCCCATATGTTAGGATTCCATAGGCGTGAAGCTCTGGAGCAGGAGAAACGAGTCGGGACAGAAATCAGAGCAGCTGAGTGCAAGGATTCGCGAGGACCTTTCTGGGCGAGGGGATGTTTACTGTCTCATTGGAGTGGCACTTATGTGTCATTTGTCAGAACTCGTCCAACTGTACACCTAAAGCATGTTCTTGTGTTTAAAGTATACCTCCGTATCAAAGAATATTAAGGAAAAAGGACTGCACGTTTCCTTCAACTCCACCATGGACATTTTGGGGCATAAATGTAGCATGTTGGTGGATTGGCTTATTTCTCTCTGGATGCTAAGGGACCCTAGAGGTCGGCCTCCCAGGTTTCTGTCCCCCTTAGTGCACACAGTAGGTGCCCTGTAAATACCTTGGTTGCCATGCCGTCAGTGCACAGTTCCTCTGTGAAGCTTTTTTCCAGCTCAAGTATTGAGAAAAATGAGTTGGAAGGAATGGAGCTAGGAAGAGTCTTCGAGTTCTGATTGCTGTCACGGGCATCTGTGTGCCATGTGGGTAGGAACAGCGATGATCTGGGGTCTGGGATGGAATGCCCCTGGGTGACTGAGCTGGCTCTCCAACTCAGGGTCTCTGTGGTTGCGTGGTATTAGACTGTCCAGGTCCCCACCCTGGAGACCCAGGGCCAGAGGCCATGCTGCCTTGGCTGACAGCACAGTGCCACTCAGCGTATTCTAGATCCCCCGTGCATGGACCTGGGCGTGTGTAAAGGGGCTGACAAGGAAGACTTGGGCCCGGGGGAGGGGAGACCTGAACGACCTGGGCTATTTGCAGTTGCGCTGGCCTGGCACCCAGACACTGATGAACAGTCAGTGGCTGAATGAACTGCTACCAAGCCCCCGGCCCCCATCCTTGCTGTGGGGAAGGGCCATGAAGATCAAAGCAGGGCTACCCCCAAGCCAGTTTGTCTTTGGGAGGTGGGCTAAGTTCAGTGAAAGTCCACGGGACGTTTCAGATCATCCCTCCCTCCCAGGCAGTTCTCTTCAGTCTCGGCTCTCCCGCGGTTGGCCGCAGGGCCCACTCTCCCTCAGTTCCTACCTCTGCAGGGGACCTGGTCTCAGGGACTCCCCTTTCATTTCATCCTTGCCTGGGGAATCACTTCAGCATAGCCGCAGAGCTAAAGCGGGTGGGGTTTTCCAGTCAGCTGAATTAGCCTAAGTGTCGGAATAAATGAGATGCAAATGCATGTAAATGAGGGCATCCCTGGCTTCAGGGTGGGTGTGTTCACCTCCACCTCTGGGAGGGTCGGGGATGATTCTTCAGGACTTACCAAGGTCGTTGGAGGCGGAGATTAAGAGTAGAGGAGGACAGGCGCCTCAGACTCTCCCACCTCCCCCAGACCTGGGCTCCGCACTGGACAGGGTTAATGCCTGTGCAGCCTCCAAGGAGTGAGCCAGTGGGGAGCTGGTTAGCGGAGGCCTCGTGCAAGGACAGACCAATGTGCCTTTGATCTGGGAGCTGGGACCTGAAAGCACAGGCCACCAGCACCAGCTGGCACCCCCACTGAGCCTTTGTCCAAGTGGTTAGCCCGGGGAGAGCCGAGACTATGCAGATAATTGCCTGGGCGGGAGAGATGGTCTGAAACTTGCTGTGGATCCCTCCCACTTCATCCCCCACCATCCCAACCTGTGGCTGGAGCCTCCACAACCACCCACAGCCGCTGCCAGAAACCAGGGTGGTCTGTGGAGGGCAACACCCTTCACTCCTTCCCTGCAGCACCCCCCAGCCCTACCCCACCCCGCACCTGTCTTCCCCAGAGACTAGCCTGACGTTCAGCCCCAAAGCAGGTAGAATGCTTTTTTTTTTTTTTTTTTCTGTTTTTTGAGACAGGCTGACTCTGTCGCCCAGGCTGGAGTGCAGTGCAGTGGCGCGATCTCGGCTCACTGCATCCTCTGCCACCTGGGTTCAAGGGATTCTTTTCAGCCTCCCGAGTAGCTGGGATTAGAGTCGCCCGTCACCACACATGGCTAATATTTTGTATTTTTAGTAGAGACCGGGTTTTACCATGTTGGCTAGGCTGCTCTGGAACTCCTGACCTCAGGTGATCCACCTGCCCTGGCCTGCCAAAGTGCTGGGATTACAGGTGTGAGCCACTGCACTTGGCCTCAGGTAGAATTATTTAAAGGCTTAGGGCCTGGTAGCTGGAACTCCATGTCAGTGCCATCCAATACAAATACAGTATGAGTCACCAATGCAAGCCACATATGTAATTTTAAATTTTCTGATAGCCATATTTTTTAAGCTAAAAAAAAGTGAAATTAACTTGAACACATTTAATTCAGTATATTATCAACTTAAATAGTATCTGTTCAACCTGTAATCGATACTAAAAATTATTAATGAAATAGTCAACATTCCTCATTATACCAAGCCTGCGCAATGGATGTGACTTCACAGCTGCACAGCTCGGTCCACAGTAGCCACATCCCAAGCCCTTGGTCGCTGTATGCGGTGAATGAGTGGCTGCGCTGCCTTGGACAGTGCTTGAGCTGGAGAGAAAAGCTGCTGGGGAATCGGTTCTGTCGGGAAAACTGCTGACTCTGTGGGCATGGGCAGAAATCGGTTAGGTCTCCCTGGGAGCGTCTGGGCTGCATGGACAGAGAACCAGGCTCAGATGAGGCCAACAGGGCTGACTCTCAGCCTTAAAGTGGGGTCACAGACACACTCAGCCTGGGCAGATGGGCCATAGGTAAGCCGTGAGCCTTTCCCCCACTCCCTGCACGCAGAGGTAGGGGACAGTTTAGTGCTTTGGGTCGGCTCACAGGTCCGGCCTCAGACAGACTGGAGCTCATTTCATCTCTCCTGGAGTTAGATTTCCCATCTGTACAATGAGGATAATAACCCCTGTCTTCCTAGGCTTGCTGCAAGGATGAAGTAAGTTGATCTGTTAACAGCACTAAGTGCAGTGCGGGTCAGAGAATGAGCGTGTGATGCTGCTGGGGTGGCCCTTAGGCCAGTGTCCGGGGCCGGAGAAAGTGAGGTCTAGAAAGGGGACCAAGTCCCAGTGTGAGTGTGTGTCCAGGCAGGAGTGTGTGTCCAGACAGGGGCATGTGTCCAGGCACGAGTGTGTGTCCGGGCAGGAGCGTGTGTCCAGGCAGGAGTGTGTGTCCAGACAGGAGCATGTGTCCAGGCACGAGCGTGTGTCCGGGCACGAGTGTGTGTCCAGACAGGAGCATGTGTCCAGGCACGAGCGTGTGTCCGGGCAGGAGCGTGTGTCCGGGCAGGAGCGTGTGTCCGGGCAGGAGCATTGTGTCCGGGCCCGAGTGTGTGTCCAGGCAGGAGCGTGTGTCCGGGCAGGAGCGTGTGTCCGGGCAGGAGCGTGTGTCCGGGCAC
>CM052664.1:4454734-4524719 GCA_028533165.1 Leontopithecus rosalia
GGGCAGGAGCGTGTGTCCGGGCAGGAGCGTGTGTCCGGGCAGGAGCATTGTGTCCGGGCAGGATTGTGTGTCCGGGCAGGAGCGTGTGTCCGGGCAGGAGCGTGTGTCCGGGCAGGAGCATTGTGTCCGGGCCCGAGTGTGTGTCCGGGCAGGAGTGTGTGTCCAGGCAGGAGTGTGTGTCCAGGCAGGAGCGTGTGTCCAGGCACTGGGAATGTGAATCTCACACTCACTCATTCTTTCCTTCCTTCATTCACCAGTCCCTGCTTTGAGAGACCAGGACAAAAACCCAGGGGAGATGCAGGCGTGCAGGGAAACGACTCCATACTGTGCTGAGGTAGGGATGGGAATTCAAGTGTGCCAGGAATACAGAGAGGAGGGAAAGAGCCAGCCCAGGCATGGAGGGCTGCTGTGGGCAGCAAGGAGGCCTTCTGAGCTGGATCTCCCGTAAGAACAGTAATAATAACAGCAAAAACCATAATAGCAACTGGATTCATTTGGCACTTTCTGTGCGCCAAGCATGTGCAAATACCAATACGTTTATGCTTCACAGCAGCCCTGTGAAGTAGATATTATTAACCCCATTTTAGAGATGGGAAAACTGAGGTAGAGAGACATCAATCAATCAATCTGCCCACAGACACAAGACAAATGCATGGCCAGGGCCCAGATTTACTCTGGTAGCTGGCTTCCCAGCACAGCCCTACTTCCTTATCCCTAGGAACACGAAATCTTCAAGAGGGTGAGGTGGGAAGCCAGAGTGGGAGGCAGAGATGGGTAACAGGCCTGGTTCTCTGGCTCAGGGCGTTTCCTCGTTGCCAGTGTCTGCGGGTCTGGGTGAGTTTCCTTGCCAGCCACCATGGACTCTCTTTGCTCGTGAGTCTTCCTCTTCCCCGCATTATCCCCTGTTGATTCGGGATCCATCGCTTTGGGAGGACACGTATTCTGTGCAGTCCTTGTCAGGACCATGTGCACAATGGATGCTGATTAAAGGGTCACTGGATCATTCAGTTAATAAGACGGGTCTGTGAGGTGTTGACGGGTGACATGTTCCCAAGGAAGGTCATACAGTTGCCTTGCAAGCAGGACTAGAAGTTCTGATGGGGCTCTAGGCGAGGAAGCCCAGAGAGCGAGGTTCCTGCTGGCATCTCCACATTTGGGGGCCTGTGGGTGACTGGGGTGAAGTTACAGCCTGTCAAGCTACTCCCGTTCTCCTGTCCCTGATCCTGCCAGTCCAGCAGCACCCACTCGTCTTTGTAGGATGTCCTGTCAGGCAGGGTAGAGAGGAGGGGCCCGTGCTCATCTGCAGAGTGTGATCAGGGCGTGGGCAGGAATCCTTGCACCCTGACCTCCACCTTTAGGGAGTGAGCGCCTGCTTTGAGGACACCCACACCCTCTCCCCGAGCCTCTTTAGCACTGAGGAGCAGGCAGAAGGGGAGTGCCCTGTGGCCGGGCAAAGCTGCACTGCGTTCTGGGGTTGGTGGGACTGCAAGCCCGAGGTCATCCCAACTGCAGGGCAGGAGAGAGGAGCTTAGAGCGGAGGAAGCCCACAGAGATTTTCTAGGAAGCCTGGGAACCACTTCCACACAATGCTTTGCATAAATTTACATGGCAAAGAATATTCTTTGCATGCTGTGTTCCAGAGGCTCCGATTCCAAGGCGACCAAAATGCCAGACGTGACTCAGGAGGTTGAAGTGTGCCTGCCTTTGGGATCAGGGAGGGAAGGGAGTAGGGAGGGGCTGCAAGGAGAGGGGAGACTCCCCGGGGTGACCAGCCACCCTGATTTTTCCAGGACTCGGGGGGTATCCCAAGATGCAGAATTGTAGTGCCAAAATGAGGAAAGTCCCATGTAAACTGGGACAAGTAGTTCCCCCCACGCCCACCTCCCACCTCAGACAGTGCCTCCAGCTGCACTCTACCTGCCTGGCTGTTGTGTGTGTGTCATAGCAGTGTAACCATTGCTGATTGAGTACCAGCTGTGTGCCTTTGCCTTCAGAAAACCCTCCTTCAAGAAAGCCAGTTGAGAAAACAATGCAGGGGGGTCTAGTTTCTGGTGTGAACAGTGAATATTCTCGTGCAGCATCTCTGCCTTGATATGAATACGCGTGCTTCAGGACCCCTCTGTAACCAGCAGAGGCCAGGAAGGGGCCAGAGCTGAGCAAGGGGGAAAGGAGAAAGGAGCCAGTGTGGGTGGGTGGGCAGTCAAGGGAGGTGCCCTGGAGGAGGTGGAGTGGAGAGGAGAGCAGGAGGTGACTCTGGCATGGCTCAGGGCAGGTAGAGTGTTGGAGAATGTCTAAATCTAGGAGCAGGGTCTGCATGTGTGGGATGGAAGGTAAGAGGGAGGCCCTGCCATGGTCCAAGCAGGGGCAAGGAGGTCTGTCCCAGGGCAGCGATGTTGGGTGAGGGTTGGGAACTTACGGCCAGTGCCAGAAGAAGGGGTGCCAGGAAGAGCCAGTCTGGAAAGGAGGATTCAGAGCCAGCTCCCATCATGAGCCCTCAGGAGCCTTCCGGATGCAGGGACCGATGCATCTTGTTCCAGAGGCTGATGAAATGGGGCAGGATGGAGTTGGGGAGGGGAGCAGGCTCTAGAGTGAAGCCCAAAGGACAGGATAACCTGGCCCAGGAAGCGTGGATAGCTGGAAGGAGTGGCCCCAGCCTGATGAGCTGCGGTAGGGCTGGGGCAGATGGCGAAGCTGATGCAGATGGGGCAGCTGTCCTGCGGGGGGAGAATCATGAGGTGCTGGCATCTGAGGGATCAGTGACTGTGGACTTACAGTCAAGCCAGGTCCAACCTCCCCAAACACTGGGGCAATGTGAGATAGGTGTCCCCTGCTCACCTATTTTCCCCTACAACCTCCCACAGCTGGGGATGGGTTCCTCTGAAATCTGGAGGCCTGACATCCTAGACCTGAGGGGTGTGACTGAGCCTGTACCCAGAACATCCTCAGACCACCCCTGAGCCCTCCTCACCCTGGCAGCAGCGGAAACCCTGCAGCCGGGGCTCAGCCAGGCTTGGCCACAGCAGGGTGTGGGCCCTGAGCTGCTGAAGGAAGGGCAGGGCCAGAGCCAGGTGCAGGTGGCGGAGAACAAGGGAGAAAGCGGATCCCGCCCTCCCACCATGGGGTAGGCTCCTTCTTAGGACCTAGTGCTTCATCTCCAGGCCTTGGGTGGAAAAGACTGGGGAGGATATGGAAATGCATGGACACGGGACATCAGCCCCCCTGTCCTCGTCCATCCCACAGGGCCACTGCAGGACTCAAGTCCAAGGGTGAGGCAGACTCGGGTCCCAATCCACACCCAGAAATGACACAAAATCCAAGTAAGTCAGAGCTGGAGGCCAGGGGAGCGGCTGAAACCACTGGTGGTAAGAGCATGATAGAATCCCAGAAAGGACTGGGGGGCGCGTCTCATCCTTCCTCACTTACAGATGAGGAGCTGAGGTGCACAGGAGGGGACCCAGGGTCAGCACCTGAGCACGGCTTCTCTCCACCAGTGAGTGAAGCCCATCTCAGAGGCACATATTCTGAGACAAAATAAAACACATAGGATTAAAAAGGAAACCGAGTGTATGGAAATGCAGCTACTGGAACACAAAGAACAACTTTTGATAGTGTAAGATGTGTCTTTGTTCATGTTTTAAATTTTAAGATCTAGCAGCAAAGCTAAGTGCTGTGATTTTGAAGTCGCGGTGCGTATAAATGTGATTTGAGAGGTCAGCATCAGCTGTGACGTGACAGGGAAGCATCTGCAGTTTCTTTTGCTCACAATTTCTGCTTTGTTGCCTACATTCATAATTGAAGGAAATGCTAAATTTGAATTAGAGGTTAATGAGAAGGAGATGCGATTTCTTCCCTGAATTTTTCCACCACCCCTTCACGGGCTCTGTTAAGAAGGGCCCCTGAACTATCAATACATAGACAGGCAAAACCAAGCTATGCCATTAGCAGCGAGGAGAGTGGTTCCCTTGGCAAAGGAGGGTACTTAGCGACTGGAGGGCAGCCTAAGTCTGAGACTCGGAGCGTTTTATCTCTTTGTCTGGGTGCCGGTTACCAGGTGTATTCCGTTTGTGGAAATTCATCCAACTGTACATTTATGTGTGCCTAACGGCATGAATCCTTTATTTCATACAAATTAAAAACACCTTTTCTAGAACAGACATACGTGCAGGTGTAAGCCAGCACCCGTACACACGCGCGCTCTCTCTCTGTCACACATACACACACACACACACACACACACACACACACACACACACCCTTGCCAGTGTGTATCAGTGAGCCTCTGCAGACCCATGGGCGGGCTTGTGTCCCCACAACCCTTGCAGGCATATGGACACAGATGGATACAGTGAGACAGAGAACACCATTTTTAGGAAGTAAGTCCAGGCAAAAGAGGTGGCTTCCCAATTTATGGAACTGATTGCTCATAGTGGAGAGGGTTGCCCTGTAAGAAGCTGCTGTCATCCAGACTGGTTTCTTTTTTAATTTTTAAAATAAAAAGACAAATGAGTTTATTGTTTCCGTAAAAATAATGCGAGTGCATTATAAGGAATTCAAGCAATGAAGACAGGTATAAAGAAAATAGTTTAAAATTACCCAAATTTCCACGAGCTGGGAGAAAGAAGTCTTCACTCACGTGTGTTGATGAGGGTTACAGATGCCTGCCTGTTCACTCAGAGATGGAAGGGAAACAGGGAAATGCTTTTATAGAGTGGAAACCTACTCCCTCACCTGCTGTTTTTGACAGAGATGTTCCTTTAACTTTACCTGAATGAAACAAGAAAAAGACACAAAGTGGCTCTTAACGAGCAGGTCCTGGGACTCTGTCCTGCCTCCCTTCACAATTTTCATGCTGCACTTCCCCAGGGACCAGAGGCACCCTTTTGAGGCCTGAGTGTGTTGTGTTTGCTCACTGTTTACCTGCCTCGTGGCCAGGTGCCTCCTTCACAGCAATCCAGTGCTCAGGGCTTCGACCCCCAGGTCCAAGCCCTTTGCTGCCCACGTGCAGGTGTTGGCATAGCAGCAGTTCGCTGGGGTCATCGGTGACATGTTTTGCAGGAGGAAGATCAAGGCAAAGCTGACCCTCGTGAGGGAAAAGGATTCTGTTCTGGCAGAGATGTCCAACAGGTGTCCACCGTGCCTCTTGAACGGGTGCCCGCCATTCCCGGGTTTGAAGTGGTAATTAGCGATGCAGCCTCCCAGCCTGGTGTCAGAGTCAGGAGCTGCCCTGACCACATCCTGTTTTGGTGGGGCCGTTGGGGCTGCATTCTTCTGCCTTGGTGTCATAGGCAGAGTGTGTTCACACCGGGTTCTGGATTGTTGGAGGCCACCAGGGGCCACATTCTCCCGGTTTGGCGTCACAGGCATGTGCCGGCTGGATGTCCTCGCTGATGAGTGGTCACCATTTTCCGGTTCTGCTGTCACTTGGGATCAGCATTCATTTCTTCACATTTGGGAGGAGGGGAGCAAGGAGCAGTGCGAGGAGCCAGAGATGCTCCATCAGCTCTTCCCGTTATGATTCAATCTATTGCTAGAATTTTATTTGGTTATTACAAAATCTGTAAGAGTGTATGTATTTTTAAAGGGGATGGGGGACATGGAAGGCAGAGTCATCTTCAGGTTACCTAAAGTGCCAAGCTAATTTTAACCTTTCCAAGAAAGGGAAATAGGTCAGATGGGCAAGGGAGGCATCGTCCACGTTTTGAGCCAGATGGTTTGGGAAGGTGGCCGCACCCCGGGGATTTCCTTGGGAGCCTCTCTGCAGGGGCTCCGCTGCAGCTGTGTACACCAGGGCGCCAGCGTCTGGATGAGAACTCCAAGCTCAGAAATGTCTCAAGTGGTGACAGTTGAGGAACCAAAAGATGCAAGTGGGGCAAAAAGAAGGCACTGGGATGACACAGTCACTGTTGCCTGCTTGAATTCGGACATGCTGGTCAGGAGGGGAAGCGTAGGTGGTCCTGCTGCCTATCCACATGCGTACCCCGCAGCCGGCCGGGGTTGCCCAGGGGTGCCTGTGGAGTGGCTGCTATCCTGGGGTCTGGAGCCTCTCTACAAACCGTGTCCCTCCCTCCGGTAGCACAGCCACCCCTAGGAGGTCTAGGAGGTCTGCCCGCCCTGCCCTCTGTCCCTGGGCATAGTGTCAGGGCCACTGTCTGTGTCTTCCAGCTTCTCCGCAGGCAACGTGAGGAGAGCCTGTGCCCAGAAGCAGGATGAGAAGATGGCAAACCTCCTGTTACCTCGGGGCACCAGCAGCTTCCGCAGGTTCACACGGGAGTCCCTGGCGGCCATCGAGAAGCGAATGGCGGAGAAGCAAGCCCGCAGCTCGGCCGCCTCACAGGAGAGCCGAGAGGGGCTGCCAGAGGAGGCTTCCCGGCCCCAGCTGGACCTGCAGGCCTCCAAGAAACTGCCAGATCTTTATGGCAATCCACCCCGAGAGCTCATCGGGGAGCCCCTGGAGGACTTGGACCCCTTCTATAGCACCCAAAAGGTGACTACCGCCCACCTCCAGCCCTGCCTGCCCTTCTGTGCACCTCCCTTGTCAATGGAGCAGACGTGGAGAGGGCCTGGCCTCCATATGAGGCTGTGTTGAGGGCAGCTTGCCAGGCTTTGGGGGAATGAGTCACTGGTGATCTAGATTCCAGTCACCTTAATTTTGGAGTTCTTGAATAAAAGACAGGAATTATGCAGCCTGAGATGCTGGTTTGGTGTAATGAAGAAAAGAGAGGGTAGCCTTAGGGACAGTCATGCCTCCTGACCGCCTTCTTTGGGAATGACCTGTGGTTAGATTTTCACCTCTGAAGGACTCCTCCCCATTTGTGTGTGTGTGTGTCTGTGTGTGTGTGAGAATTGGGATCAAGCCCTGAGTTTCAGCCCCTACTGGAGACAGTGTGTAGCCCCCACACCCCACCTGCCTGACAACGTGAACTTGCCATGCATGGCTGTGCTGGCTGGCTCAGGCCACGGCCACAACAGCAGCTCCCTGAGCTTTGAGAGCTGGCAAGGGACCAGAAAGGCCAGTGGGGAATCTGAGAGGGACGGAGGGGGCAGTGACTGCTAGGGGATTTTGGGGTGAGGGTGGCACGTGGTGTTCTGCCATTGTCCCTTCCATGATAGGAAGGAGAACTGGCTTTTGTCCACTAGGGCAGGGAGACTCAGGCTTCCTCCCAGCATGGCTCTGGCCCACAAGGTAACTGCCCCTGTCTCAATCCCCTGCCTTGGCCTCCCTCCTCCGGATCTCAGGCCCATTTGTGCCCCAAGCGTGCACCCACCACACGCAGACATCCCCCGGAGGCTTGGTCTCCCAGGTGCGCACGCTTCCGGGCCTTACTTCCAGAGGAAGGGGAATTGGAATTTGGGAAAGGTCTTCTTCCCAGAAGGCTGAATACAAGGAAGGCAGTGCCGTGCACAGTACTACAGTCAGCACCAGGCTGAGGAAGCTCGTGGGGGCAGACAGGGCTGGTGTGGCCAGTGCAAGAATGTGACTGCGAGGGGGTGGGACTGCGGTGTAAGACCGGGAGCCTGGGAATGGGCCTGGGGCGCGTCCGGGCGTGCATGCATGCCTTGTGTGTGTGAGTGGGTGTGCGTGTGAAGGAAAAGCCCACCCAGTCCACATAAACAGGGGGGAGGAGGCCTTGAACTTGGTCTGCTCCCGCCCCAGCTGAACTTTGCCTTCGTTGTAGTGACTCCAGTGGCGTCCAGGCCAAGTTGGGGCCACAGCTGGTGTTCGAGGGAGGCTGGAAGGTGGGTGGGCCGAGGTCATGGCTGGTCAGAGATGGAAGTGGGAATTGGGGTTGGGGTAAGGCCACAGCTGGTAGTGAGTCAGAGTTACAGCGGGAGGATGAGGGGCAGTCAGGCTGCAGTTAGCTGGGACAGGCAGCTCCACGGCAGGTGGACCCCACTGAGGTTGAGGTCGAGCCTGGGCTGGGCTTTGGGGGGACACCATGTCTTCTGTCCATGGGTCTGGGAATGCTTTAACAGCAGCTGCAGGGATGATTCCAGCCTCTCACCCTCTGTTTCCACTTGTGGATCCCTGGCCACGCTGCCTGCAGCCCCGTGAGGCAATGGAGTCCACAGGAGAACTTTTGGTCCTAATCTACCTGGTCAGCTTGTCTTCCCAGACCAGGTTAGGTAGACCCTTGTCCCACCAGCTCAGCCTGTGGAGAAGTGAGACCGCAGAGCTGTGACCACCGCACACTGGGGCAGGTGGGGAGGCACTGCTGTCCTCAAGGGCTGCTTGGGCACCTGACATGCATGTGGCTCAGCGTTCAGCTCTCATCTGTCCCGTGCCCCATTGCTGTGTAGAAAGGATCTAGACAACCCTCCATTCTAGATCAGGGAGGGGTTGCATTGCACTGTTCATAACCCCTTGGGGGGGCAGTGGGTTGTAACCTGCAGGATGGGGCTGACATTTGTCCTGGACTCTAGGAGACAAGGTCCCAAGCTCTCTCAGGGGACTGCTTCTGCATTTTCTTTTTCCCTTCTCCTCACCTCTAAGTCCTCCCTGCTGACCCAGCTTCCCTTTCACACCCTCCCTCCCAATGGGGCTGACAGGGACCCCATGCATGGTGAAGAGGGGTCAGCTAAGGAAGAAGGGGAGGGAGGAGACATTCCCAGGTCTGCTGAGCCTCTGCTGTGACAACAGCTGGGCAAAGACTGTAAAAGGTCCCTTCTTTTTGTGACTATAACTTTGAAACTAAATCTCAGCCAACCTGACATCCCCCTAAACTAGACCTCCCTCCCCATGACCCTTGGGCAAGACAGTGAGTCCACCGACCTGCTGAATGTGCTGGCAGCCTCCCTTCCCCTTTTCCTCCCTCATTCCCTCTCCTCCTCCTCCCACCCCACCCCTCAGCCACAGTCCAAGGCCTCTGAGCCAAAAGCTGCCCCAAAGCCTTGCTACACAAGGGCCTAATGTTACTGTCTGTCCCCAGACTTTCATCGTACTGAATAAAGGCAAGACCATCTTCCGGTTCAGTGCCACCAACGCCTTGTACATCCTCAGTCCCTTCCACCCCATCCGGAGAGCGGCTGTGAAGACTCTGGTTCACTCATATCCTTTGCAGTTAACAGCTGCTGAGTGTCCCCTGGGGGCCCACACTGGGGATGTGCACAGGGTGCTGCCCCCGCCCACCTCCATCCTAGTTTAGGAGTGACAGTGCTGCTGATTCCTGGCTGGTCCTAAGACAAGCAGCATGGCCATGACCTGGGAACTGGTTAGAAATGAAGACCCTCTGACCCGGCTCCAGACCTGCCCAGTCAGCGTCTGCATTTTCATTTGATCCCCAGGGGATTCTTGAGCACATGAAGGTTTGAGAAACCCTCTTCTGATTCTTCAGGAGAACAATCTAAAAGCTAAGCTACTGAGGATGCCAGATGAAATGACATCTGTCGGGCTCTGCTGTTGGCTCCAGATGTCCCTCCCCCCACATCCCCTTGGGCCATCCTCCTCCCCACCCACTTGCAGGAACCTTCAAGCAGGTCACCAGGCCTCAGCCAAGGAAAAACCAATCCCCAGTAAAGAGGCCTCCAGTTATTCACATGTGGGCATCTTTCGAGGGAGGCAGCCCTTGCTTTTTGATTAGGTGTTGACAAAATGTTTGCAGTTTCAGAGCATCTCAAAGAACTCTGGTTAGCATTAAATTATATAAACCACAGCTGAAAAAATCAGCGCCAGCCTGCAGAGGAGAGCCACTGGAGTGACGCAGCGTAATGACAGACTTAACGGGCGCGGGACTGAGAGGGGCGTCATTTGGGCAGCGCACAGCATGGGGCGCCAGCACCTCATCACTCTGTTCTCTGGGCTTCAGAGAAGGGGCCCCGCAAATGGAGCCTTCAGGGAGGGGGTGCCAGCCGCAGAGTCAGAGGCATGAGTGTTTTACTGTGAGGGCCTGGGCAGTCCTCCCTGTGGCCGGTGGCAACCAGGGTGAGTGAACCCATGCAGGTGGCTCTGCTGTTCACCTGAGCAATGCTGCTAGCTCAGCAGTGGGACTGATTGTGGGTCTAGAGGGCTGGCGCCACAGAGCTCCCCAAGGTCCCCTTCAGCCACTTCTCTGAATCGACCTTTTTGAGGCCAGGATAAAGACTTCACTCACCTCCGGCCAAGGCAGGAGGCTTCAGGATGACAGCTGCCTAGTAAGGGACTAAGTAAGCAGGACAGAGGCCGGCAGGTCAGGAGCTTTTCCTGTCCAGGCAGGGATGGAAAGTGCTCCTTCTATGGCTCCACTTTCTTCCCACCTGTGTCCAGTGCCTGATCCTGATCCCGGGGGTAGTTGGAGGGGTGTGCGCTGCAGGCAGTGTCTGCGTGCAGATGTGAAGTGAAATGCATGCCTCCAACCACGTGTCTGCTCGCCTCCAGCCCACCCCGCCTTTCTGGTGGGGTTCCTGAGAGCCCCACATGCAAGCCATGGCTGTGGCATCTGCAAGGCAGGAGGCAGACACTGTGGAGAGGGACATGTGCAGGATGCAGCCATTCACAGCTGCATCTTACTGTGTGGGGCAAGTGTGGGTCCAGGTTTCATCTTGAGCCATCCTGAGTTCCCTGTAGGTGTCAGGGGGCTTGCTGGGCACCCTGGGGTATGGAGCCGACAAGGACCCCATCCGACCCCGTGGGAATTTTATAGTCCCCTAAAAGTGATAAGGCAGCTTCACAAATAGTTACCATTTCTATTTAGTTATCACTTCTATGTAGTTATCATTTCTGCCAGAGTGCGGTCACAGCCGGCAAGTAGAACAGAGCAGCAGGAGGAGGAAAAGCCAGCTTCTTTCTTGCTCTGAGCCTGTCTCCAGCCCCACTCCAGGGGCGTGGCCTCTCTCAAACATCCTCCAGCTCTCACCTGGGGCTTCTCCTCCAGGTAGCTAACCAACCTGGTACTGTTTGGCAGCCACAGAAGCCCTTGGGGAGGCAGCAGAAGCTCCAGGGCTCCCACAAGGGGCTAGGCTAGGCGTGAGGCACATGAAAGTTCAAGGAGGCAGGTGGGCAAGGGAGGCAGTAGGGCCCCTCGAGTGCCCAGCCAGGCCAGAGGGTCCATTGAACAATGGCTCTGAGGCTGTGAGGTCCTGCTTCCACCTGGCAGAACTGGCCCTGAGGACTCAGAGCCAGCCTGCCTCCCCCAGGACAGCTGCCCCAGGGAAGTGCGGCGCATTAGTGAGGACCTGTGCTGGGTTCCCAGTGGCTGCCTTGACACTGCTGCTGCCTGGGGATGGCAGCACATTGCTGGCCCTCGACAGCGCCACTTAGTGGGCTCAGTGGGCACTGGGGGAAGAAGAGGCCTGCATTGTGGGGTTTGGGAGCAGACCCTTTGCAACACCGTTGAGCCTTCACATTGAGTGTGGTGTGTGGACCAGTAGCATCAGCTTCACCAGGACGTTGTAGGCATGGCCGAATCTCGGGGCTCACCCAGAACCTGTGTTTTAGCAAGGTCCCGTGTGCACGCGACCCTCGCACAGCTGCTCCCAAATGCCAGTCTGAGGGCCGCCTCAGTCTCACCTGGGAAGTTGGTTACAATGCAGATTCTTAGCTTTTTCTGGATCAGAATCGCCAGTGTGAGGCCTAGAAATCTACAAGCGCTCCATGAATGATTTTTTAAATTTGAGGTATATCATGAAATTGACCGTTTTTCAGTGCACGGTTCAGTGGTTTCAGCATAGTCATCAGGTTGTGCAGCCATCCCACCGCCTGCTCCCGGAGCATTCACACCACCCCAGAGGAAATCCTGCACCCAATGTCAGTCACTGCGCATTTCTAAACATCATCACGTCTAAGTTTCGAACGGTGAACTTTTGCTCTGCTTACATTTTTATATTCATTCAGACGTCTACTAAGTTCTCCGTGTGCAGAGTTCCAAGCTACACCCTTTGGGAAGGGCAAGGGGGGCAAAGATAAACTTAAAAGGGGGCAGGGATGCAGCCCGGTGAGGAAACCTGCTCACTCAATGCAGGAACTCGCAGGCAGTAGCGAGTGTGCGCTGATCCCGCTCGGCCTTGTTCTGGGCTCCACACTTGCCGTGGATCTCTGGGAAGTTACTGAAAAAGCAGATCTGGGCCGGGCGCGGTGGCTCACACCTGTAATCCCAGCACTTTGGGAGGCCAAGGTGGGTGGATCACGAGGTCAAGAGATCGAGACCATCCTGGTCAACATGGTGAAACCTCGTCTCTACTAAAAATACAAAAAATTAGCTGGGCATGGTGGCGCGTGCCTGTAATCCCAGCTACTCAGGAGGCTGAGGCAGGAGAATTGCCTGAACCCAGGAGGCGGAGGTTGCGGTGAGCCGAGATCGCGCCATTGCACTCCAGCCTGGGTAACGAGCGAAACTCCGTCTCAAAAAAAAAAAAAGTAAAAGCAGTTATGGGCACATAGAATGTTTTTTCTTCATATGTATTTTTGTTATAATCCTGCAGAATGTGTTCCTGCCGGGATTAAATAAAAGAAACCAGCTGAACTCCATACTCTACCGCAGTCACATTCAGAGAGACCTCACACGCACACCGAGACACATTCTGCCTTCCTGGTTATACAGAATCTGTGCACAAAATCCTCCCACGTTCCTCTACCAGATTCAAATGGCAATCAAACCACATGTCTCTGGGTGTATGTGTGCATGTTGATTTAATAGCACAAATACGTGAAAATACCCCCACCCTACCCCCAGCTAGAGTTAATTCCCTTTCTCTGGGAGGTTTTTTTCTTTTCTTTTTTAAACTCCCTGGGATCTGAAGACTTAGGCAGCCCAAGTATCAGGCATTCCCCACAACTCAAGCAGTCCTTGCTGGCATTTTAATCACGAGGCTAGGAGTGGGTGTTTGGGGACAGTGACATGACAAGATTGAAGATGTTTGGCAGAGTGCAGACCTGGAGAGCTGGCCTTTGCCTCGGCCCACACGAGGGGCCGGCTCCATCTTTGGCCTGAAATTACAAGGCAGTGCCAACAGGTGTGCCCTGGCCAGGAGCTCAGTTGCCTCCTCTCGCTGGCACTGGCTGCGTGCCGGGCTCCATGGGGTCCTGGGTGTGTGTTAGTCAGAGTCGTCTGGACCGGGGGCTGAGTCTAGGAAGAGATCTCATATATGCAGAAGAACTGACAAGTGTATAAGTGCTGTCCTCAAGGCCACGGGAACCAGGCAAGGATTTTGAGCAGTGAAGTGGCAGAGAGAAGAGCTTGCTACACCTCACCCTAAGCCATTGCTGTGGCATATCTGGAAAAGATAAAACGCAGACAGATAGATTGCCCACCCTGGGACCCAGGCCCTGACTGATGGGATTCAGAGGGCTGTATGCCCTGGCTCTTCCCTGAGTATGGGTGTTCAAGTTCTCACTCACGTCTGTCCCAGCCCATCCTGTTGTAGAACGCAGCCTGCCCACCCTACTGCTCCCTGCAGTGGGGCCTGTTCCCCACTCTAAGAGGAGCTGTGAGTAGTCCCCCTAGAGCTGGGAGGGACTGGGCCCCACTGAGTCCACCACCCAGCCTTCAGCCCACCCTGCTTCACCATGACCAACTGGGCTAACTGGTTGCTGGAGCAACCCTGGCCAGTCTTGGTGCTTATTTAAATGCCTCCTCCAGGAAGCCTTCCTGCCCAGCCCAGCCAGAGACATGTCTGGTTTTCTCATACCATCCCATGTCAGAACATTTTCGGAACGCAGCTCCATCGCCTCCCTGGCTCCCACTGACGGCCACACACACATGCTCGGGGGGATTTCCTCCCTCCCGTATGGTAGTCTCCCATATTCGACAGTGCTGTTTGCCTCTTTTGGTTTTCAAACTGCCCCGTGGGTGACAGAGGCCAGGCGTGGAATAGCTCACCTGCTTGGCAGGTGAGAGCTGGAAGCAGCGTGACTCACGCAGGCCCTCCAGTCTGGAGGCAGGAGAGTGGCCCGGGGCAGAGAGTGCAGCACAGGGCCTCGGAGTAGGGCTGGGATCAGAAGAGCTGGGGTGCAGGCTGGTTCAGCCATTGATCAGCTCGGTCCCTGGAGTACTTTCCCAGGACTGCTGTAACAAATTACCACCAACACAGTGGCTTAAAGCAACACAGATTTATCATTCTACAGCGCTGGAGGGCAGAGGTCCAAAACGGTTCTTGCTGGACTCAACTCAAGGTGTCAGCAGGCTGCACCCCTTTTGGAGGCTCCAGGGGAGAATGTATTTCCTGGGCTTTTCCAGTTTCTAGAGGCTGCACCGGATTCTTGGCCCGTGGTCTTCTTTCACGTAAAAGGAGGGACCCCTGTGATTATATCGATTCTACCTGGATAATCCAGAATGATCTCCCAGCCTCAAGATCTTTAATTTAGGGCCAGGCACAGGGGCCGACACTTATAATCTCTACTTTGGGTGGCTGAGGTGGGAGGATCACTTGAGCCCAAGAGTTCGAGACCAGCCTAAACAACATGGCATGACGTCGTGTCTACAAAAAAATTAAAAATTAGCTGGATAGTTAGTGCACATCTATAGTCGTAGCTACTCGGGAGGCTGAGGTGGGAGGATCTCTTAGCCAAGAGTTCAAGGCCGTGGTGAGCTTTGATCATACCACCGCACTCCAGCCCCAGTGACAGAGCTGGACCCTGTCCAGCTGGACCCTCGGAGGTGGGGAGACAATTTAATCACGTGTTCCCAGTCTCATTTTGTCATACAAATTAGCATATTCACAGTTCTGGGGGTTCATCTATGGCTACCTTGGGGGTGCTGGGGGCATTAGTCTGCCTACCACAGTGACCTTCAACTTGACCCCTTTGTGCCTCAATCTTCTCGCCACCTAAAATGGAAACAAAGGCCCCACCACGTAAGGTTGTTGGGAAAATTGAATTAGCAGATGGACACAGAGAGGAAATTCTGGCATCCAGGAAGGGCTTAATAAAGACTCACTCTCAGCATCATTGCCTGCCTATTCTAGGGGTCACCCTGGATCCTCAGTAGACGCTGAGCGATAGATCCGTGGGAGTGAATAAAGACTGGCTGGGGGCTTGTTAACAGTCCACCCAGTGAGGAAAGCCTTGACACAGAGCCCAGGTGTGGGCTGTGTGTGTGTGTGTGTGTGTGTGTGTGTGTGTGTGTAACGGCAAAGGGGTGCTGATACTGAGATGATTATCTGATCCTGCCTTGAAAGCTGGAGAGGGATGTCAGCCTGGGCCTGGAGACCCTCATACAGGCAGAGAGCTGGGCAGATACCGAACTGACGGAGGGACCCCAGGGCCTGCAGTGATGCCTTCTGGCCAGGGAGAAATCAAGGCTTCCTGGAGCTATGGCACTGGAGCCCAGCAGTCCTGTTGGCTCAGCCCTTGTTTAACTAAGGGAGATTCCCAAAGCCTAACTCCCTCTCCCCCAGCTGAGAAATTAGGTAATTTAAGCTAGTGGCTGGTTTGAGATGCTGATTTCCTGATTGCCTGACTCCCTAGAAGAGGACTGGTGGCATGGAGGGCATCTACCCGGTTAGATTCCTGAGAGGCCTCCGCACTGTCCCCAGCTGGGGCAGTCAGCACCGCAGCCGGCCTGGTCTGTGGTCGGACTACACTGGCCTCCCCGTCAGACGAGGCGGAGCTGTGCTAGGGAGGAAAGAGGAAGCCCCAGAGCTCAATTACTGCAGCTCCTGGGCAGCCCGTGGGAATCACCAGTTTGGCAGCTCTGCATGCGGGGCTGAGGCCAGGTATGGTGTTATGTGCTTGGGGGCAGCCATGGGGTATGGAAGGCACAGGGTCCCTGCTCTAGGCCAGGCCCCCAGGGGTGCCCCAGTTCACAGGAGGCCCAGAGTCTGCCCGGTTGTTCCCCTGCAGGCCTGCAGGAGTGAGATAGAGGTGGAGGTGGGCAGCCAGAGCTTTGTCTAGCCTGAAGCAGCAGCCAGGACTGTAGCCAGAGTTAGGGTCACGGAAGGCCTGGACAGCTCATTTCACTGCTAGGAGCCCACAAGCAGGCCTGAGGCACAGTTCTGGCATTTGAGGACAGATGGACATTGCCGTTCAGTGAGCCACCATGGCTAAAAGAGGGGTGCCCGAAGGCCCCAGGGCACAGAGGCAGCAACGTGTTACCAGAAAGGCAGGACAAGCTGCTGGGGAGTTGGGTGGGGTCCCGCTGAGGGGCTCCTGCGGGGCAAGAGGATTTCTAGGTGGAGCTTGAAGGGTAGGTACACACGCAGGAAGCAGCCAGAGGGGTGGCCCCTGCCTCCCCAGGGCAGCAGGCCCGGCCACGAGTGGAGCTGTGTGGCAGCAGCGTTCTGCAGAGAAGCCCTAGACAAAGCCTGGCCTGGGCTGCTCCGTAGAAGTGGGGGAGGGAACTCAGAGCCTGCCACCCTGGCCTCGCCTTCCCCTGAGGAGCAATTTGTGAATGCCCATTTCTCTCCTATGTGACTGAGGACAGGGCCCCCGCCTGACTGCAGTGAAAAGCCTTTGAGGCCTGGTGCACACCTTTCCTGCCTTCCCTGCACACGAAACCCTACCAACGGTGTGGTTTCAGGTCTCTGGTGCCTTCTAGGTGTCATGGAACAGGGCAGGGCCAGCTGAGGTGCTGGGGAAGGGGCAGAGACCAGCCTGGGCGGAGGGGGGTTGGCATGGACTGGTCACAGCCCCAGCGTGTCTCTTTAGAGACCCTCTTTATTGCTCTGGTAGCACTGGCCTGGCAGTGGTGACCCCAGGGGCAGGACCCCCAGCAGTGGTGGCACGGCTGACCCGCGTGGCTCAGCTTTCCTTGACCCCACGCACGCTCTTCAGCATGCTCATCATGTGCACCATCCTCACCAACTGCGTGTTCATGGCCCAGCACGACCCTCCACCCTGGACCAAGTATGTCGAGTGAGTATCTTCTCCACGTGGCCCCTCACTTCCTTTCCGTTCCATGCCGTGGCTTCTGAGGCCGCCCTGGAAGGGGGCTGTGTCCAGGCCCAGGAACGTGCCCGTGGCAGTGGGGAGGCCCTGGCCTCAGCTGCTACCCTCTCTTGACGTTCCCAGTCCTGCCAACTTCTGGCTTTGAGTTGTGCCTCCTGTGGAGGAAGCTTTCCAGATTGGCAAAGTAGGGAGTTTCTCCCTTTCCCACCTAAAGAGGAATGAAGACGTTGGAGAAAGTTCTGAAATAATAGGAACGTATTGAGCATTTTGTGCACAGCAGGCACTGCCGTAAGAACAATAAGCATCATCCTTTAGCCCTCATGGCGCCCCAGTAGTGTGGGTGCAGCCATGTTGCCCGTTCCACAGATGAGACTGAGAATGGAGAAATAGCTGGCCTGAGTCACGCAGCTGGGAGGTGGCAGCCGGGAGGTGCCCCAGGGCTCTCCCCACTCCAGTAACACCCTCTGCTGCCTTTTCCCCCAAGTCCTGCCTCCTGTAACCATCTGCTCGGTTTGAGAAAACCGCCTCCGGTCTTTTCTTCTTGCATAGACGTACCTTACCGAGAGGTTCTGAGCACACTTGACAGGCGCTGACTGCATCTGGCTGCTGTTTTGAGGCGGCCGGCAGAATGCTGGGGCAGCCTCTCTTCCCAAAGCAGCCTGTCTGGTCGTTCTCCACGTTCGCATGCAGCTGCTACATGCAGCTGCTCTGAGTCTTGGGATGCGGTCCTCTCCCACTCCAGCCCTGGAGGCCCCAGCCCAGCATGCAGGCATTGTGGGTTCCTTAGGCTGCCCCAGGCAGAGAGAACAGCACCCCCACTCCCACCAGCCCCATGCATTAGAACATCAACACCCCTTCCAGCCCAGGGTGGACAGCTGGACCCACCTACCCTATAAGCAGCTGAGGATTGACTGGGCCCATTGCTAGCTGCTGAGGACCCATGTATACTGTCCTGCAGCACAGACCCTGTGCCACTGCATGCCTGTTGTGCACACGGCCCCCCAGGGCTGGGGGAAGGAGATTGGGAGGGGGTTTTATTCCACCAAGACAACCGAGAGAGAACACAGAGTTCAGATGGACACATGGCAGTTCCTCAGTAATACGGAATTAACAGATTGGACGATGTATTCGTTAGCCAGATGTTTATAGAAAGCTCCTTCCCCCAACTCCAGCTCAGCCATGGGGGCATTGCAGCAGCGTCGCTTGATGGCCCCTGCTGAAGGGAGCTGTGTGGGGCTCACGCCATGTAGGGAACCTGCAGAACCTGGCCTGCTTGGGCCTCCCTGAGAAACTCCACTGGCCTCTCCTGCCCAGGTACACCTTCACCGCCATTTACACCTTTGAGTCTCTGGTCAAGATCCTGGCTCGAGGTTTCTGCCTGCATGCGTTCACCTTCCTTCGGGACCCATGGAACTGGCTGGACTTCAGTGTGATTGTCATGGCGTAAGTATCTCGTTTGCTGTGCGGTGCTGTGCTGTGCAGGCCGCACTGGGATGGGGTGTGCACCATCCCAGGCCCTGGACCGCCCCTCTCTTTCTGGCTTCCTCCCTGCAGTCCACACGCACACACACTGGAGGAAGGTAGGGCGGAGGCCCTCAGCTTGTCCTGTGGGTAGAGACGGCTCAGGCAGGCCTTGGTGGTCAGGCCCGCTGGCTCACCTGGGGCTCCACGGCAGCCCTGGGCTCCAGGGACATCATTAAGATTCTGCTTTTGTATCCTCTGCCCTTTCCACCAAGAGAAACCAGTATTTCTACCCCTGGCACACTGTGAACGGTGACCTGGATTCCAAGATGATTAAGAATGAAATTGCAGTAAAGAGAAAGAGCTTGGAGAAGCGGCTAAGCATCCGCCGGAATGCATGCCGGGCGCACCAGCACATCGCTTGCTCCATCCAGAGGCTGAACGCTTGGCACATTATAAAGCACCCGGCCACTCACACAATACGGTGGAGCCTCACACCAGCCAGAGACATAGGCTACGTGGGGATGGCCTAGCCCATTTTATGGGTAAGAAAACTGATGCCAAGGACACCCAGGGAGCCTGCCAGGAAGTGAACATGACCCCAGGCCTGCTGCAGCCCAGGCTGAGGCCCCACCTCTTTGCAAGGAGAAACTCTTGCTGAGGGGTCTGTCCTGTAATTCCAGCAATTTGGGAGGCCGAGGTGGGCAGAATCCTTGAGCTCAAGAGTTCAAGACCAAACTGGGCAACATAGGGAGACCCCATGTCTGTCTATGAAAAACACAAAAATGAGCTGGGCATGCTGGCACACTCCTGCGGTCTCAGCTGTTGGGAGGCTGAAGCGAGAGGATCACTTGAGCCCATGAAGTCAAGGCTGCAGTGAGCTGTGATCACATCCCTGCACTCCGGCCTGGACAGCAGAGCAAGACTGTCTGAAGAAAAGAAAAAAAAAGGGCTTTCTGAAGTCAGAGGACCTAGTGTGTGCAGGGCTGAGAACTGCACCTCAGCAAGGAGCAGAGCTGGTGAGGCTTAGATCCCCTGCCCTTGCAAACCCTGTTCTCCGACATGTGAAAGGACATGTTGGGTGCTGTGGTGTCAGAAACTCAGCTCAGCTATCACTTTCTAGGATGCCTGAATCCCCGAATCTACCTACAAAGACAGTCCTTAGCCCAGACGTGAGCAGCCCTGAGCTCAGCCATGCTGTGGGGGAGAGAGGGCAAGGGGGAAGCTGTATCCTGTACTGTATACCCTGGACCCTGGACCCTGAACCCTGGACCCTGAACCCTGGACCCTGGACCCTGAACCCTGAACCCTGAACCCTGAACCCTGTACTCTGAACCCTGGACCCTGAACCCTGAACCCTGTACTCTGAACCCTGGACCCTGAACCCTGGACCCTCGACCCTGGACCCTGAACCCTAGACCCTGAACCCTGGACCCTGGACCCTGAACCCTGAACCCTGAACCCTGTACCCTGTACTCTGAACCCTGGACCCTGAACCCTGGACCCTGGACCCTGAACTCTGGACCCTAGACCCTGAACCCTGGACCCTGAACCCTGAACCCTGAACCCTGTACTCTGAACCCTGGACCCTGAACCCTGGACCCTCGACCCTGGACCCTGAACCCTGAACCCTGGACCCTGAACCCTGAACCCTGGACCCTGGACCCTGGACCCTGGACCCTGGTGAATGGGGCACTTTCAAGCTAGGCAGTGAACCTGGCAGTGGGAAAATGCATCCGAATCTCTGTTTCTGGGTATACTCTTTGTGAGCCAACTCTCGCCCTGTTTTACAAGTGGAAAAACTGGCTCTGAGAGACAGTACCACATACTTGTCCCAAATCCAGTATGGATTTAGGCCTCGGTGGCACTGAGCAAGCAAGGGAAGAGTGGCGGGGGATGAAGTTACGGAGCAGTGGAATGGAGGACAGATGGTGGTAAGAGGCAGGTGTGATGGGAGCCCTGGGGTGTAAGAACAGGCCGAGCCGGGACCTGCTTTACATTCTGGAGAGACCCCTGGCTGTGGTGTGGACCACAGACTGGAGAAGGGCAGAGTAGTTAGGAGGATCTCTTGGCAGCCAGGAGAGAAGGTAGTGACTGGAGCCAAGGACCACGTGGAGAAGGGGAGCACCTGGTCAGATTCTGGAGCTGTATTTTGCAGGTAGGGCTGATGGGAGGCGCCCTAGGTGGTTTTTGGCTTGAGCAGATTCTGGGTGGACGGTGTTCCCATTAGTTGAAATGGAAAATTGGAAAGAGCGGTACTGGCTGAAGTAGGAGGAAAATCAAAAGTCCGGAGTGGGATGTGTGACATTTGCAGGCACCCAGGGAGATACCGAGTAGGCAATGGGATATTCCAGTCTAGGGTCCAAGAAAGAGGTCCAGCGTGGAGGTATACAGATGTTATTTAAAGCCAGGAGACCAGATGACATCACCTAGGCAAGAGTGTGGCATGAAACCTGAATATACTGTGAGGCACTCCGATATCGGGAGGCCAGGAGCGAAGACTGTGTGCAGGCAAGTCAGGAGAGAGAGGTGTCCGGGAAGGAATGTGGTCCACTGGACCCGCCGCCGGGAGGCTGAGGAAGGTAGCAGCTAAGAATGGACTGCTGGACTTGACAGTGGGAAGGTCACTGGTGGTAAAAGGCAGGTGTGATGGGAGCTCTTGACAAGAGGGGTGCACCTGGTTAAGGAGGGTTCGAGAGAGTGGGAGGAGAGGGGGCGTGGGAAGTAGAGACATCTGTTTTGTGGGGCTTGCTGTAAAATGGGACCGAAAATGGTGTGGTGATTGGCAAGGAATGTGGGTCAATCAAGGGAGAACTTTGAAGGAAGGGGGGTGTCTTTGCAGGCCAGCGGAAATGATCCATTAGAGAGGGGATGCTAGATGTTGCAGATGAGCAAGGGATTGCAGGAACCAAGCCCTCGAGCTGGCCCACAAGGGTGGGAATCCAGCGCCAAGGGGGAGCATAGACCTGAAGAGCGGGGAAGGCAGAGTTTCAGGTGGAGGTGGAGGTGGACTGATAGAGCTGATGAGGAAAGAAGAAGGAACTTCTCTTCTGATTGCTTCTATTTTCTCAGTGAAATAAGAAGCTTGATCATCAGCTGAGAACAGAGTGGGGAGGCATGTCTGAGGTTTCAAAGAGAGGGAGAACTTTTCGTGTCAGAGCTGGGGAGGTTGCACTGACTTGGGAATGGAGTAGGATTGCCAGGCTGGGCCCTGGGGTGCCCTGGGGCTGGGAAGCAGTAATCCACGGGGTCCTGAGGCTGGGTGTCACAGGAAGGAAGGAGGTTTCAGGCAGGAGAGGATACAGCATCTGCCTGAGCCTTTCCTAGCTCCCCAACCTGGAACCTGGGCAAGACAGTGTCACCACAGAGGGACCCCCAGCTTGCTTTGGGGCAAGCTGTGGCTCAGGCTCTGTATCTGGGAGAATCCTGAGTGACCTCAGGCCCTTAGCAAGTCCTCTTTGCCCAACTCCTGGGAGAATCCGGGTTTCATTCCCAGAGCACTTCTTCCACTGAGACTCACAAAATAGATGTGCCTTCCTCACCAAAACCTGCTTGCCCTCACTGTGTGCCAGCGCTGGGGCTGACAAGGCAGAACATGGCCTCAGAAGCTCAGACACGCTCCACGTTTCCAAGCATCTCACAGAAATGGCACATCCACTTCCCACAGGGCTGTGTGACCTATTGGCACATCAGCTGTGGGCCCTTGGCTGGCCTGGCCTGGCAGCTTCGATTGATGGGGATTCTGCCTTATGAAAACCAGTTAATTATTGCGTTTAAAATGCACTCTCTTAGAGATGCAGTGGTTCAGTAACAAGGGACTCTAGGATGATCAAAGAAGACGTGAGTGAAGGGAAACCTTCCGTTCAGTGCCTCCATTACACAGATGGAGAAAGTGAGGCTCACAGAGAACCTGGCACCTGCCCAAAGTTTTAGGTTGAGACTCTAACCATGAGATGGATGGGAGAGGCACCCCGAGTCTGATGTTTCTGTGGGGTGATCCTCCACCCCACTGATCTAGTGGCTGTGGGAGCGTCTGGGGCAGGGTGCTGGGAAGCCTGCCAGGCTCGGCTCTCAACCCTCCAGGCAGAGCTCTTCCTGTGGCCCTACTCACAGAAGGGCGTTCGTTACCTGCTAGTTAGCGCAGCCTCCAACCTTCTGAGTTGCTATGGAAACCAAACCTGGAGGGGAAGGGAGGGAGGGCGGAGAGGAGGGTGGCAATTCCCATAGTCACTAACAGCGTGGGCTTCACCGTCTCAAGATAAGGGTGGGGCAGGAAGAAGGCTTCCCTGTGCTGGGGCTGGTGATGGGTGAGGATTCTCACCCACCACCCTTTGCTCTTTCTGTGCCAGGGCCAGCAATCCTGTTCCAGTGGTCTGCCCCTGGCTGGCAGTATAGCCGCCACGAAAGGGGAAGACTGGCTTGGAGGAGGGTTTTGCCAGCCCGAGAGGGGCAAAGCTCCATCCCCTCACGCGACCCCACATTTGACACCTCAGCAACTGGCCCTGTGTCATACCAAGCATTTGTCCTGCTCTGCCACACTCAGAGGACCCAAAAGAGGCCTCGGTGGGGATCTGGGCAGAATAAAAGAGGGAAGCAGCCCCCCCCATGTCACCAGCATGGTCCTGGACATTCAACACCCTTACCCTTTAAGTCCTCTTTCAAGACTTTCTCTAACTTATGATTGCTGTCCCAGACGGACACACGGCCACCAGCTGCACTCCTATTTCCAGCCACTCAGCTGGCTTTGCAAGCCTGCCAGGAGCACAGATATGGTCCTCCCTTATTCTGTCATTAAGCTGTCCTTGTCACCTTAGGACACCAGCTGCCTAGAAGGCAGACAATGAATGGAGGCCAAGCACTGTCTGTGCTGGGGACACTGTGCTGGGGGCAGCTTCCACCCTGGGACAGGAAAAGACAGGCAGAATCTAAGCTAGAGACAGGCAGAGTTTTCAGTGGAGACACCAGGGGACAGACTGGGTCTGTAAGGGACAGGAGGGAAGCAAGGACGGTTGGTTCCCTCTCTGACCTGCACGCCATTCCACTCACGCCCTGAAACTAGAAGAGTCAACCTTGAAGCCAGTATCCTGGGCAAGGGGAGCTGCCTTTCCCGGCCACTCAGTAGACTAGCAGCCGAAAAAGGGGCCCAGTGCCTCTGGCTGGCCAGAGCCGGGGTTTCCATGGGATGGACATGTCAGCAATATCCCAGGCCCAGCCAGAAAGTCCTGTGGCAGCACCATGTCTGGATAGAGACCGAGAAAAGAATGTGGAACGGAGGCCTGAGGGTCTGAGCCATCGTGGAGAACGGAATAGCTCTCAGAAGTTGAGAGGGACCTTGGATCAAATTAACAGGTGTATATGGGCCAGAACAAGCACAGTGACTTCTGCTCCCCAGCACATGATGGGACTGCATCTGACTGCCACACTGAAGAAGATGGTCTTGCTGAAATCCATACAGGAAGCAGAATGGAAACCACACCACAGAAGGGGTCTGGTGTCGCCAGAGGAAAGCAAGCTCTGGCAATGTGTCTGCCAACGCCCCATCTGTACAGGGCTTTGTAAGGAGAGATCAGCGTGGTGCATAGGGCCAGGTGAAGATGGAGAGGCTCCTCCAGTGGATATAGAAAAAGCTGGTGTCAGCCCAGGGTCAATTACAGCCGGACCTGCGGACCTCAGGGCACTAAGCCCCTTGACTCAGCTGGCCAAGCTCTTTCCTGTAGGTATCCAAAGCCTGATGGGGAACTGGAAAGCTGGGAGCAGACAGGAAGGGCCTGGAAGTCCAGATCACCCGGCAGTGAGTCTGATGGCAGCACCAGCCCACCCTCACACTCTCCCAGAGCCACGGGGCTGGCGTCCTGTGTCTGACATCACTCAGACACCTGCGTCAGACGCACTTGGGTAAACATCAGACATCCAGAGTCTAATGTCCTTTGCTAAACACCAGACACCTTCAGTTAAATGTCAGACACCCTGGATGCAAAGCCTTTGATTAAATGTCACAAGTTACTTGCCACTGTCCCGATGGCCTTGGTCACACACTGGCCATGGTCCTCATGGTCATGTGGCCCATCTACTGCATGTCATGCTCTGCTTACGCAGATCCCTGACCCCCAGATAGCACCTTCTTCCTCCCATTCCTGTGGAGGCCACGGATCGGCAACTGTCTGACTTCCAGCAGGGGACCCACAGCCACTCGCCCTGCTGAGCCTACCCAGACCCAAGCAGCACAGACCCCAGGGAAGGCATCTCGCCTCTGAAGGCCACTCCTCCAGTGGAGACCCAGGGCCATCCCTGGAAGACACCAAGGGTCTGGGGGTGGGCCGGTAGACCTGTGTGGGAGGCGCTCTACCGCCTTGGGGCTCCTCATCCTGTCCCTTTGTCTTCTTGGGTTGCTCCCTGCCCGTGAGTAGTTGAAGAACAGATATTCAAGCGACCTCTCCCCATCTTCCAGTGCCTCTGTCTTGGGAACTCTGGTTTTTTCAATGAGTATTCAGGCTACCTCCACCTCATGACTTCAAGGACTTCTGAGCCAGGCACAAGCTGATCACAGATCACAGAAGATGTGGACAGAAACTAGGAGCAGAAACGCCCTTGCTTCCTGTATCAGCTGACCTGAGCCTCCTGGAAAACAGGCTTCCCTTTGACTGATGTGTCCCCAGCCCCAGACCCCACATGTGACTTCATGTCATGGGCCTCAGTGGTACGGAGAGTGGCAGAGCGGCTGCCTTCTAGCACTGGTTTCCTGTGGCACTGTCACCAAGACAGCCACCTGGAAGCTTGCTGTGTGGACGTCCTTGCTGTGTGGCACTCAAGCCGAAGCCCTGTGTTAGGAGGGTTGAAATCCAGAAGAAAACCTGAGGGAGGCCCTGGGCTATCCCAGCACTCCCCCGACCCCCTCCTTGGTGGGAGGGGACCACAGGAGAGGGCTGGTCGGGGAGGGCAGGTGGAGGTTCTGCTTTGTAATTCCCAATAACTGTGATTTGATTCTGCAGGTATGTATCAGAAAACATAAAACTAGGCAATTTGTCAGCTCTGCGAACTTTCAGAGTCCTGAGAGCTCTAAAAACTATTTCAGTTATCCCAGGTAAGATGCCCAGGTTTGCCTCTCAGATCTCAGCTACAAGTGACTCTCTCTCTGTCTTCCCCGCCCCTGTCCTCCTCTGACTGTGTGTCTCCTATTGGCGTGTTGTCATTGTCTCGTGTGTGAATTTCCCTTGTTACAGATACACAACTGAATTTGTGGACCTGGGCAATGTCTCAGCCTTACGCACCTTCCGAGTCCTCCGGGCCCTGAAAACTATATCAGTCATTTCAGGTGAAAATCGGGTTAAACGCCAAGGCTGGAGGGATAGGCCTGGGCCTTCCCAGCCTCCTGGGAGCCAAGGCAACCCTCCAGAAGGCCCTTCGACTGTGCCTGTCACCAGAATACCTTTCCCAGGGCTCAGGTGGCAGAGGCTATTGGCAGTGGACCTGCCTGTCCCCCTGGCGCCTCAGAACGGGCTTCAGGCTGCCCACCCCAGCAAAGCCCACTCTCACAGACACCAGGGGGCGCAGAGCACCCCAGGCGGGGCCTACATTGAACCCAAAGGTTTCCGAGATAATGGACTGCTTTTCCAAACCACACTCAGCTATTTGAATAGCTAAAAGATTTTACATGAATCGCTTCAGCCCGAAATGTCAGCTTCTGGTGAGGAAGCCAAAAGAAATGTGTTTGAGGGCACCCCATACACGCTGGAATTAAAAGGAAAACTCCGGCACAGTCTTCAGTGACTGAAGGCCTCCGCCTGCCTTGTGCCCCGTCTGGTGGGATGAGCAGGGCCAGGGCCCCAGCCCCATTTGTGAAGCAAAGCGTGCTCTGTGGACAGGCGCCATTGGGCCTTGGTGTGCGGTAGAGGGTTAGCAAACCACGCATGGTAACCTCAGGAAGAAATCCTCCTTGGCAGATGTTGGCAATTGCACCTGGGAATCCCCTAAGCCCAGATGGCCTCTCTAGAAACCGTTCCTTTCGTCCATCCAGGAAAGCTCTGAAAAGACTGATTTCTGAGCCTGGTTGTACGATGTGCCCGTGCTGAAGCTGAGTTCCACCTGGGCGACCTTCCTATGCTAAGTTTGAATTCCGCCTCCCCAGACTCAGAGCTCCTCCTCTTTGGAGGAACTTCCTCTGGAGGGGCAGTGCCCAGAGGTTCCTGCCTGGAGTCTTTTCCGAAGGCAGCCACACTTAGAACTGGGGAAGTTGCTTCTTTTAAGAAGGCAGCTCGGCCGGGCACGGTGGCTCACACCTGTAATCTCAGCACTTTAGGAGGCCGAGGCAGGCAGATCACCTGAGGTCAGGAGTTCAAGACCAGCCTGGCCAACATGGTGAGACCCCATTTCTACTAAAAATATAAAAATTAGTTGGGCATGGTGGCACACTCCTATAATCCCAGCTACTTGGGAAGCTGAGGCAGGAGAATTGTTTCAGTCCGGGAGGTGGCGGTTGCAGTGAGCCAAGATCACACCGCTATACTTCAGCCTGGGAAGACTCTGTCTCAAAAAAGAAAAAAAAAGAATAAGAAGGCAGGTGGAGATACGCTGCATGCCGTCGTTCTGGGGAGGTGTGAGAGCAGAAGGGAGGATCGGTTGAACCAGATGACTACATCCACTCCTGATGTGGAACCTTGTGGCTTCCAGGCCTGTGGCCTGCTTTGAGCTATTGTCTCCCCCAAGGAGTCCGGGCTCCCCCTGGTAGGGCTAGTTATCTTGTCAGAGGAGCCCCCAGTTATGCCGTGTTCACGCTGAGCTTTCTGGCCTCCCAACCTACTATTGTATGTTCATAAGGGCCACATCTCCTCTAGGGCTCCCACAAGTGGCCCAGACCCCTGCTAGGGGCCAGTAGCAAGGGGGCAGTCTCCCCGCCGTCTCCCATGGAGTCCCCTGCATGGAGACAGTCATCATGGCCAAGGCATACATGGACCCAGAGCCCACGCGCTCTGCCCTCTAGGGCCCCGGACAGCCTCACAGGCACACACCCACCACAGTAGACAAACACACTGACCACAGGACTCAAGACATGTTCCTGGTATGTTTTATAAGAAAGATTTACAAAGGGAAATATTTCTCGGTCCTGGGGAAAAGGAGAAGCCCACCAGTCTCAGCCTGGCTCTGTGGGATCTCTTCAAAGCTGCCAGCAACCTGGTGAGACAGCACGCTCTGAAAGCGGCTGTTAGAAAAATGCCATGGTCAGCATTATGGAAGCCCCTCGGGAGGAGGTATCCTCTGAGCTGAGTCTGAAATAGCCCTAGTTCTCTCTAGACTTGGTCTCTTTTCCATAAAATGAGAGTGAAATCAGAGTTGGTGGCTTCCAAGGGCTCTTCCACCCAGCCTGTTAATTCAGTAGCAGGAGGATTTCCCAGTTGGTCTCCTGGGGCCCATGCCTTCCTGGGTCTTTTCTGAAAGAATCCTGCAGTTTCATTGAGAAGTGAAGTGATGATTTCTCCTATCGTCAGTATGAGAAATGTTCAAAGGGGTGAGTTACCCTCGGCCACCATCTCCACAGAGCAGGTCGGGGGTGCTTTGTTGGTCTTGAACGGGATATTTCAGCCCAAAGAGACTAGCCGAACAACTGAGGCAGAGGTCAGGTTGGGTGTTCGAGCTGCTGTCCATCAGTCCTCACTTTGTTCCCCTCGAGACATGCAGGTCTCCAGGCCCGGTAAACCCCCCGAAGAGTACAGGAAGCTCTGCTACGGATAAGGAGCTCTGGACCACGAAGAGCTGTGAATCCTGCCACCACCACTGCTGTGGGCCCAGACCCCACTGCCCAGGCAGTTGCCAACATCTGCCAGGACGATTTCCACAAGGAAGGCTGAGTGCCTCTGAGCCCTGGGCGGGCAGCAGCGTCAGTGGCACCATGGGGAGGGCATCCTCTCCCCATCTTGTGTTTGCTCACTGTGGCCTCCCTGCCTGTGGGCCACAGGCCCAGCAGCAGGCACAGAAGCCACAGGTGCTTCTAACACATTAACCGGCTGGACAGTGGATGGATGGAGCTTAACCTGAGATCTGGCCGCTTGGACAGGGACATGAGGGGCAAGGCCCTGCAGCTGGCAGAGGAGCCCCTCATTCCCCATGCTCTGCTTGCACTTGTCCTAGGACAGTCGCTAAGGGCAAGACTGGTGTCTACATGTGCTTTTCTGTCATTCGCTGTGTGGTGCTGGCTTCTGCAGGGAGCTGGGCCGTGCAACTAACAGATCACAGCCTCTCAGCTGTGAGGAATGTGATGGATGGGGCGGGGGCTGTCCTAGAGGGACAGGGCAGGTGGGAAGATGCAACGCAGGTCAGCCCTGCTCCTGAACCTTCCCTAAAGGTGGCCTGAGCCAGCGCAGGCCCCTTAGACGTCATCCACCATGACCCTGCCAGAGCCTCACCCACAGCCCCCAGCCCCTACCCAGCCAGACTCTGCGCCCCTAATTTCCTCCAAACAATCCACACTCCCTGGGCATCAAAGAGAGCCAGCCCAAGCAGTGGGGCAGGAGGACCGCCTAGCATGGATGGCTGTTTCTCCCCAGCTCAGGATTGAGGCCGAGGCCCCTCCGTTGCCTCCATCCCCTTTTCCATGGTCTACATTCAAAGCAGTAGGCCTGGCATACCTTGAGACCAGCCAGAGGGGGACATGCTCTGAGTGTGTGTTTTCTCAAGGAAACAGCGCTTTCTACATCCCTGCCATATATTTGGCTGGTGGAGAGCAAGGAGGAGCAGGGGCCCTCTGAAAATACAAGGCCAGCCTGGACTCCTGCCCAGGGATGTCAGGACACAATCTCAGCTGCTGAGGAAAGCGGGGCTTGGGTCTCAAAGCCCAGAAGCCTCCCTCATTCTGTCCCCACCTCCGGTTGCCCACTCTGGCCCCAGCCCAGCTCATCTCTGGCCCGGCCCCCACCAGTGGAGCACAGAGCTCGGTGCCCAGGTGACCTGGGGCTTGTCCTTGCCTTCCCCAGGCCTGAAGACCATCGTGGGGGCCCTGATCCAGTCTGTGAAGAAGCTGGCTGATGTGATGGTCCTCACGGTCTTCTGCCTCAGCGTCTTCGCCCTCATCGGCCTGCAGCTCTTCATGGGCAACCTAAGGCACAAGTGCGTCCGTGACTTCACCGCGCTTAATGGCACCAACGGCTCCGTGGAGGCCGATGGCTCGGTCTGGGAATCCCTGGACCTCTACCTCAGTGACCCAGGTGTGGACTCGCTCTGCAGCTGGGCAGGGCTTTTCGAGACCAGCAGGGCGGGGGCGCCTCCCACACAGGCGTCACCAGAGGGCAGGCCTCCAGGGCTGTTCAAGCCCTGCCTCATCCCCCAGAGACTCAGACCGAGGACAGATGGAGCAGACCTGGGGCCTGCCTTGTGACTTCTCGGGCTAGGTGGGGAGGCGATGCTTGAAGAGCAGGAAGGATGGAGTTAGGTGGAGGGGAAGATGGGGGGACAGCAGCTGCAGCACTGGGAGATGGGACGGACCCCAGAGTGTTGCAATGGCAAGGTGACCAGCCTGCCACAGAGTATCAGCTTAAGAGGAGGGACACAGAGCCGGGGTAGTTGGCTTCAGACTGAAACCCCACCTACCTGGCATGGAAATTTCCCGGTTGACATCAGTGTTCCTTGCTAGGATGCTAATTCCGTATACATGTACCCCAGAACCCTGTAAGAGGGTTGGAGCAAGCCCAGTGATCGTGCCAAGGTGTATGAGTCCCTCTGATGTTTCCCTTCTCCACGGCTCACACTCCCATGCTCCAGGCTGACGGCTGGCACCACTCCTGACTAGAGCCCACTGGTCTGCTTCATGGCACATGCTGGTACAAGGCCAGATTCCAGGCCACCTGGCCTGGGCCAGGATGACTGTGAGGGCCATTCTGAAGTTACGGCCTCTTCCATGCACCAGACTCCACTTTGGAAAAAGGAACATAGACACCTAATGAGTGGTTCAGCAATGGCCTTATAGCGGCAGTGCTGAGACTTCCGTGTGCTCCTGAATCACCTAGAGCGCTCTGGAAAACAGGCTGTTGGGCCCCACCTCTGGAGTTTGAGTCAGTAGGTCTGGGTGGCAATCGGGAAGTTGCATTTCTAAGCAGTTCCCAGTTCGAGGACCATGCTTTGACAACTGTGGCCTAAGACGAGGCCGGGAGACAGTAAGTGTTGGGACTGATGACAGCCACAGAGAGAAGAGGACAGGGTGGGGTGTCCTGTCTGGTGCAGTCCCAGCCCCATCCAAACAGACCACAGTGTTGCCATGGTGACTATGGCAGGCGTCACTTCCACCATTTCGTGTGACAGAAGTGAGTACAGAGCTGTGCAGGAGCTGGCCAAGGCCCCGCAGTGACTCGCAGCCGAGCTGGGACTCTGCGCAGACCCTTGCCTCCTGGCCTTGGCGGGCCCCCTGAGTGGTTTCGGGCAGGGTGTAGAAGCTTCCTGTGGGGACAGCTGAAGCCCTGCCCGTGAGCGTCCCGTGTCTTCTGAGAGCATGGGGCACTGGCAGCAGGATGTCTGCAGAGGAGCAGGAGGAAAGCCAGAGGACCAGCCGGAGTTGCCTCAAGCCTGGCCAAGCAGAGGGCAGGGGCAGGGCGGGCGCCGAGAAGAAGGAAGAGCATTAGTGAGGTCTCCACCTCCCCAAAGCCTGGGTGCAAGGTGGGAACTTTGGCCAGAGTGCCCCTCGGCGTCATGATGTTTCTCTTACAGAAAATTACCTGCTCAAGAACGGTACCTCCGACGTGTTGCTGTGTGGGAACAGCTCTGACGCCGGGTATGTGACCCCCCCCACCCCGGGTCTCCTTGCCCTGCCAGGGGAGTCTCCTGGTGTTTGCACAACTGACTGTATTTTCTATTTATGCCCTGACCCCAGGGACAGCAAGGCCTTCTTTTGTCTCCCTTCCCTGCCGGGACCCCGCCAGCTTCCCCACCCTGTCCCCAGCAGAGGAGATGGCTGCTGGAGAAAGTCAGGGGCAGAGCTGCAGGGAGAGCTGACGGGGCCCTGGAGCTGGGCCGGGACTGGGGGATAGCTTGGGATGCCTTGCACAACCCCGCCACCGGCCCACCCCAGCTCCATTCCCTTCCAGAAGCTCCCCAGAACTGCTCCCTCCAGCTCCCGTCTTCCCTCCCTCGCTGCTGCTCTGTGCCTCGGAGTGAATGTGCTTTCCCTAGCAGCCTGGACTTTCCTCAAGATGCCCAGTAGTCACGTGCAGCTTCCAGGCCCTGTGCACACCTGGGTCCAGATCAGTGTGACAGTGCCATGCGGTGTCAAGAAGGGGTCACAGAGGGTCACCTCATGGGAGAAGTACCGAGTGTGCTGCCTCCTTCCTGTCACCAAAGACTGTCTGGAGGATCTTGGGGCATTAGCAAGACACAGAGGTCCCCTGGCTGTATCCATCCGCTTACTAAGTCCCGTGTGTGTGTGTGTGTGTGTGTGTGTGTGTGTGCGCGCGTGTGTGTGTCTCTCACACGCACACACACACGTGACCCCAGACCAGCATTTCCTCTTTGGGAGCGAGGCTCCCACCTCAACTCTGTGATGGTGGATCTGCCTCCCTGAACCAGAGTCTGTGTGCACCGTTGTGCAAATGGGCCCACGCCCCAGCCCCTCCCCTTCAGAATCATTTCGCACCCCAGGGCCCTGCCTTTGCCCTGGGCTCATCCCGTTCAACTCGGCCAAGGCTCACTGCTCTCCCCAACCCTGCTCTCCCTGTGCCCGTGCTGTACGCGGCTCCTCATGGGGTAGACGGGCAGAGGAAGAGACATGAGCCAGGCCTGTGTGCTTCCTCTCTGGGGGAGAGGCAACTTGATAGCAGCAGAGGATGGAGTGTCATATGGGCTGAAGGGAGTTTGATTTAGGCCTGGCAGAGTACAGATAGGTAAAGAGGAAGATGGCACAGCACAGTCACGGATGTGGGGCCCAGCAGTGTGGCACTAGGTTTTACGGCTCAGCTGCGCAGAGCGGTGGGGCATACACCGGGTTGCCCAGGGAGAGAAGTCTGGCCCTCAGGGTCTCAAGGGCAGCAGACCCCTGAATGCATGGAACAAAGTCTCTGCGTGTGGCTGCAGGACATGTCCCGAGGGCTACCGGTGCCTAAAGGCAGGCGAGAACCCTGACCATGGCTACACCAGCTTCGATTCCTTTGCCTGGGCCTTTCTTGCACTCTTCCGCCTGATGACGCAGGACTGCTGGGAGCGCCTCTATCAGCAGGTGCGTGTGTGCCCAGAGGGACAGGCGGTATGGGCTCCAGGTCCAGGCTGCACAGGTGACTAGCCAGATGTTGCCCCAGCAGCCTCCCCACTGGTGAGAGCTTTGGAGGGGACAGGGGACAAGGACCCTTGCTTCTGAGGGAGAAGGGATCATCAAGCAAAGAAACTTTCTTTTTGCTGCTGAGGAAGTACCAGTCCCTTTATATAGGATGCTCTCTGCTCTGTGATGGGGACACTCTTCCTCTCTGTAGAATTGAGTAGTCTCCCTCTGTGGGCACAGCATCCCCCGAGTGTGACATTCTGCCTCCCTTCTTGGGTGGGATGTGGCCCCACTGTGTGCAGGTCATTCTCCTCTGCAGGTCAACACATGTCTCTCTCTTTAGGTGGGACATCGTCTACCCTCCTCCCTAGGCTGTGGCTCTTTGCACCCCTGGCACAACTAAACTAGGTGACTTGGGAATGTCATAACCCAGAAGGGGCCCCAGCGAGGGTGACATCTGCCCCTTTGCTCCCCCAGACCCTCAGGTCCGCAGGGAAGATCTACATGATCTTCTTCATGCTTGTCATCTTTCTGGGCTCCTTCTACCTGGTGAACCTGATCCTGGCCGTGGTTGCCATGGCCTATGAGGAACAAAACCAAGCCACCATCGCTGAGACCGAGGAAAAGGAAAAGCGCTTCCAGGAGGCCATGGAGATGCTCAAGAAAGAACACGAGGTGGGTGAGCGGTACCACCAAGGAGCTCCCAAGCCCTCGTCTGATTATGGCTGCCTATAGGCAGGGTAATTGCTGGGTAAAGCTGGTACCTGTGGGTGTGGTGCATGCTGGGTAAAACTGGTGTCTGTGGGTGTGATGCATGCTGGGTAAAACTGGTGCCTATGGGTGTGGTGCATGCTGGGTAAAGTTAGCACCTGTGGGTGTGGTGCATGCTGGGTAAAGCTGGTACCTGTGGGCATGGTACATACTGGGTAAAGCTGGTACCTGTGGCCGTGGTGCATGCTGGGTAAAGCTGGTGTCTGTGGGTGTGATGCATGCTGGGTAAAACTGGTGCCTATGGGTGTGGTGCATGCTGGGTAAAGTTAGCACCTGTGGGCGTGGTGCATGCTGGGTAAAGCTGGTACCTGTGGGCATGGTGCATGCTGGGTAAGGCTGGTACCTGTGGGTGTGGTGCATGCTGGGTAAAGCCGGTGTCTGTGGGTGTGGTGCATGCTGGGTAAACCTGGTGCCTGTGGGTGTGGTGCATGCTGGGTAAAGCTGATACCTGTGGGTGTGGTGCATGCTGGGTAAGGCTGGTACCTGTGGGCATGGTGCATGCTGGGTAAAGCTGCTGCCTGTGGGCATGGTACATGCTGGGTAAAGCTGGTGCCTTCTGGGTAAAGGTATTTCCTGTGAATGTGGTATCTGCTGAGTAAAATTTGGAAGCTGCCGGGTTAAGATGTGCCTGTTGCGAAGGGGCCTGCTAGGTAAAAGTGATGTCTGCTGGGTAAGGTGGGTCCTATGAGTGTGGCTTGTGCTAAGTAAACTTGTTCCCTATGGTCATCACGTCTTCCAGGTGAAGGTGGCACCAACCGGGTAAAAATGGTGCCTGCTGGGTGGTAGCTCCTGGGTGAAGATGGTTCCTGTGAGCATAGTGCATGCTGGATAAGAGATCCATGTGTCCATGGACATAGTTTATTCTGGTCAAGGGACGCCTTCTGCTGGGGTCCAGAGAAGAAGGTCCAATGTCAGAGAACAAAGCTGTCTCAGAAAATAAGCACTGACAGTGCTGCCCTGGCCACCCACAGTCCCCGCCTTGGTGGAACCTAGAGGCTGGCTACAGAGTGAGCTATTACAAGGCAGGATGTGGGCATCCGCTTGTTCTTCTCACTACCCCTCACCCCATCTTCCAATACACTTTTGGCTGGCTAAACCTTCTAGAAGAGCCTCTGCCCTCTGGTTCTAGCCACTCTCTGTTCATTTACACCCACCTCCCTTCTGTTCCACACATGCCGCTCTTCCAAGGCTGCTGACTTCAGCCACTCCTGTCTTCCTTCCTGGATCTTGGTCTTACCCAAAGCATTGTGGGTCTGTCTGAGTTCATCGCCATAATGTCCTCATTTTGGAGTAGGTGTGCAAGATCACCTACTGATGGGGAAAACCAGTCACTGAGAGTTGCCTGGCCTGCCTGAGCCTGAGGCAGCGCGAAGTCTCAATGATGGAGACTTCATCTCAATGATGGAGATCCCCACGAAGTCTCTTTCTCTATTCTTCCAGGCCCTCACCATCAGGGCTGTGGACACCGTGTCCCGTAGCTCCTTAGAGATGTCGCCTTTGGCCCCAGTAACCACCCATGAGAGAAGAAGCAAGAGGAGAAAACGGATGTCTTCCGGAACTGAGGAGTGTGGGGAGGACAGGCTGCCCAAGTCTGACTCAGAAGATGGTTCCAGAGCAGTGGTAATCCCAGCTATGGTTCTGGCTTTTCCAGGGTGGGTCTGGCACTAAAAGTGTACCATGCTAGGCTCCTGTACAGCCACAGCCCCCATGGTTGTTCCCCAATGAGAACAGCCTTGAGCCCCCTCCCAGCCCTTCCTATTTCCCATGGCCTTTCTTAGAGTAGGGGAGCTCTGGGTAGAGGGATAGGGTAGGTTTGGGTGTTATGATATCCCCAACCTGAGGCTAGCACCCCAGCACTGGGGCTGGGGCTGGGGGGACAAGGCCACATGGTATGGGTGGTAGGTGTTCAAGGACATGCCCCTAAGAGCGAGGGGCCACGCCAAGTACCCGAAGTCCTGCTGAGGCCAGGAGCCTTCCTGCCTCCTTCTCCCTTGCCCAGCCTGAGCTCTACCTCCAAGCCCATATAAGCTTCAGGCTCTCAGCTCCAGAGGCGTAGACTTGATGTGACTAGAGATCCCAGAAGATACAGGACCATCTCTCACCCCACATCCCCTCTTCCAAATACCCCCGGCCCAACCCACCCAGTTCCCATGTGGCCAACAAAGCCCTCAATGCTCCGGGCAGTTTAGCTGTGGCCAATGGCACAGAAGACAGATTGAGAGCACATGAAGAGCTGTCGTGGTCATGTCCCCTCTCCTCCTGCCCTCAGAATCGTCTCAGCCTCACCCACGGCCTCAGCAGGACGTCTATGAAGCCACGTTCCAGCCGTGGAAGCATTTCCACCTTCCGCCGGCGAGATCTGGGTTCCGAAACAGATTTTGCAGATGATGAAAACAGCACAGCGGGGGAGAGCGAGAGCCACCACACATCACTGCTGGTGCCCTGGCCCCTGCGCCGGACCGGTGCCCAGGGACAGCCCAGTCCTGGAACCTCGGCTCCTGGCCACGCCCTCAATGGCAAAAAGAACAGCACTGTGGACTGCAACGGGGTGGTCTCCTTGCTGGGGGCAGGTGACCCAGAGGCCACATCCCCAGGAAGCCACCTCCTCCGCCCTGTGATGCTAGAGCACCCCCTAGACACGGTGAGCCAGCCCCAAGATGCAGGTGCCAGCGTAGGTCTGGTCTCCAAACTGATCACCAGTGCCAAGTCCAAAACTACTTTCTGTAGGTTTATGCACCCAGAGCCCAGCACACAGCAGACTGCACATGAGTGTCTATTCTGTACTGGGTTCTGGGTACATAAACCTACAGAAAAATCTCTGCCCTCATAGAGTATCCATGCTAATGGGGACAGAGAGACAAAAATCAAAAGAAAGCCAGGCGTGGTGGCTCACACCTGTAATCCCAGCACTTTGGGAGGCCAAGGTGGGCAGATCACTTGAGGTCAGGAGTTCGAGACCAGCCTGGCAAACATGGTGAAACCCCATCTCTACTAAAAATGCAAAAATTAGCCAGGCATGGAAGCGTGTGCCTGTAATCCCAGCTACTTGGGAGGCTGAGGCAGGAGAATCACTTGAACTCGGGCAGCAGAGGTTGCAGTGAGCTAAGATCATGCCACTGCCCTTCAGCCTGGGCAACAGAGTGAGACTCTGTTTCAAAAAAAAAAAAAGAAGAAAAAGTGTCTATATTTGTGTCATGGTGATAAAGAAGGATCACAGTTAAATATGTCACAACTAGTAACGCCGTCATTACCATCATCTGAAGAAGTCTGTTCCAGGCACAAGGGACAGCGAGTATGAAGGCCCCAAGGCAGAAGTCTGCCTAGCCTGTTGGAGGAGATGCCATGAGGTCAGTGTGGCTGGAACAGAGGGAGCGAAGGGGAGAAAAACAGCAGTTACTGTTACAAAGGTGATAGGAAGGGACTGGCCAGATCACGAAAGGCCAATCGGAGCATTGGTCACTTAGTCAATCCTATGACAGACGGATGGCTGCCCAATCAGCCATCAGGTGTCCTTGCTGACCCTGGGCCCCCAACACAGTGACCAGAGAAGCCCACCCAGGAAAAAGCTGAATGTGTGGCTCAGCCCCCAAGGTCTGCAGGGTGCACTTGGGGAGGAAGCTAGGACGGACGGGAGGCTTGACCAGGAAGGTGGAGGACGGCCTGAAGATGCAGAGCCCCCAGCCACATGGCTTATTTTGTGCCACTCAGACTCTTACTTAATCTGCGGGACTTGGTACAGATTAATTAATCTCTTTGTGCCTCAATTTCCTCACCTGTAAAGTGGAAATCAACAATATGCCAGTGGGCTGTGGTGAGAACTGAAAGGGTGCAGCTAGGCCCAGTGCTGAGACCCATACTTGCCTCATGTTGGAGTCATTGGTATGATCTGTCACTGGTATTAGGGAGCAGGAAGGAGTCAGGCTCCTGGGGCACACTGCAGAATGCCCGCGCCCCACACTCCTCTGGAGTGCAATGTGAAGGGAAGGAAACTGGGCACCTCTTGGGACAGACCACAGCTTTAGATAGAGCTGGCGAGGCCCTGCCCATGTGAAGGGTGGGGTGTCTAGCTTCCAGGCAGGTTCAGCCCTGGAGCCTCAGCCCCATGGAATCAGGTCAGCAACTGGGAGCGCTAATAGAATTTCCTAATCTCGTTAAGGAGAAAATCATCTCATTGTACTGCACATGTCGGGAGGAATCCAAGTTCAAGCACTTCATTACCAGGAATCCTGACTTCACCCATTCTCACTTCTGTGGGGCCCATCTGTAACCTTAAAGGGATTAGCAGGCCAAGACAGGGTCATTTGCAAAGTTAAAGGAATTAACAGACCAAGATGGAGACATTTGAAAAGTCAAAGAGATTAGCAGGCTGCAGGCCCCTGGGAATGCCTTCTGTGTTTCCATTGGGTCCCCAGTGAGACGTTTCTGCCCAGTTCTAGTCTGAAAACAAAGCACCATGTTGGGCACACTGTGGGTGCCTAGTCAATAAGGATGGGGGGAGGAGCCAGCCCAGCAGACAATCCAGACTGGGAGTTAGGGGCTGAAGACTGACTTAGCCCTCTGCTTGTTTGAGAGTGCCTGGTTCCAAAAGGCCAGATAAAGGTAGAAGCAGCACACTGAATATCCATTCCTCTTCTCCCTCCACATTCCCTGTGGTCGCCTAGCAAGTTAGGACCAGAGCTGGAACTCTAACCCAAGCGTTCTCATTGATTCCCAAGAATTTACCTATCCAACCAGTATTCATCTAGTGCCAGCCTGCCATGCGGAGTGCCAGGCAGTGCTGAGACTCCAGGGTTATAGCAGTGAACAAAGAAGACAAGGTCCCTGTCCCCCTCGGAGTTTATACTGTAGTTGGGAAAACAGTAAACTGGTCAGAATGTTCAGGTAGCAGTAAGTCATGTGATGGAAAGTTGCTAAGGGGAGGATGGGGATGAGGCTTTTAGAATACTCGGGAAAGGCCTTCCCAAGAAGGTAAGTTAAAATTGACAAGCAAAAGATTTTAGGGAGCCAGCCCTAAAATGTAAAGGAATAGCATTCAGGCAGAGGGAGTAGCAAGTGCAAAGCCCCTGAGGGGGACACATCCAAGGGGTGAGAGGGGCTAACAGGGCCACGTGTGGTACAAACATTAAAATGAGTTTCATGAGTTAGGACTTGGGCTGTGCAGGACCTTGTAGATCATAGAAAAGTTTGGATATACTGTGAGTGAGATGGGGAGCAGTAGGGCAGAAGGAGTTGTTGAACAGAGGTGCGACATTATCTGATTTACTTTGTAAAGGAATCCCTTCCTCCTATGCAGAGAATCGAGGGACAAGAGGGACAAGAAGCCAGTTAGGAGGCTGTTGCAGGGTTTGGGAAGAGAGATGCTGACCACTTGGACTGAGATGGTGTATTGGTCAGCTGTTGTCACAATAATGCTGTGTAACAGACTACCCCAGACGTCAATCTCTAGCAACAAGACTTTATTCTCACGCTCATTCATCTGCAGGTTGACTGCAACGTGCCCATGTAGGTTAGGTTAGCTGGGCAGCCCTGCTCCAGACTGCATGCTGGCCGGGCTTGGTTCCATGCTGTAAGTTAGGCTCAGGGCTGCTCCGCGAGTGTTTGTTCTGAGGCCCAGGCTGAAAGGGTGGCAGCTATCTGGAAAGCTCTTTTCATGGAGGGTTCCTGGAGCAGAAGAGCAAGATAAACAGCACTAGCCCAGCTGAGGTTTCTGTTCACAGCATGTTCACTAATATTCCCTTGTCCAAAGCAAGTTGTTCATGCCCGGGACACGGAAGTTTAATTCAGCCCCGGTGGGAAGGGAAAGAGAGTGCATATGTGCTAAGTGATCACCAAACCGTCACAGATGGCAAAGAAGGAGGGGAGAAGTTGGGAAAATTTAAGACATGTGTGTGAGTTAAGCTGGCTAAATTTATGGTTGCATTGGACCTAGGGCAGTACCATTGCACCAGCCACCTCTGCCCTCTCGGGGGCCTCCACTTGAATACTTCCATCACTGGGAGCTCACTACCTCCCTAGGCAATATTTCAGAGCAGGCCTACCAATGGCCAGGATGTCCTTAACTTGAGCCCAGAACTATTTGGTACCACCCCACACCCTTCTTCTACCCTGGGCCCTGCTGAAGTGAAGACTTTATGGGCCCTCCTTGGTTTTGTGGGAGGCTCCAGGTAAGTCTGGAGAATGCCTGCCTGCCACCTCCCTTCACCTGGGCTGTCTCCAGACCTTAGGTTTCTTACTGATAGAAATGGTGCATGCATGTTGAAAGCAAACCCCCCGTGCAGAAGCACATGAAGTGAAGAGGGGACGCCTCCCTCTCTTCCCCTCCCCCACAGTCCCGTTCCCCAGATATGTCCACCTTAAGTATTTGGCATGCATTTTCCAGATCTTTTTCTTGTTTTTTTCATCAAACTGTATGTCTTGGAGATGTTCCCATGGGAGCACACACAGAACTGCCTCGTTCTCTCTGTAGTCGATCTGAGCCCAGGCTTGGAGTGTGTCTGTAATTAATTTTAATATGGTTGCTATTGATTGGTTGTTTTCTGTTCGTATGGTATTAGGAACAGTGCTGCAATGAACATCATTTATGTGTATTTTGATGCACGTGTGTAATTATTTATGAAGTTAGATTGCTGGGTGAGGACTTGGAGGGCCAATTTAAACTTTTCTTGGTAAATCCAGCCTCCCCAGAAGACACAGCCTTCCACCAGCCATGTCTAAGCATTACACTTTGTCCTTCTATTAGCATCATCTTAGAACATGGTAGGGGTTTTTTTTCAGCTTCTTTATGCTCTTGACTCTAGGAAGCTTGTGGTCAATTAAGACTTCCACATCATTTTTGCATGTACTAATGTGTATGACAGCGTCTGGCTCAGGGAGGGCTGTGAGATGTGCAGCTTCCTGACCACACTCAGGAATCACTGCTGATGAGAGGCAGTGAAGAAGAAAGGGGAATGAGGGAGACAGTGATTGGCAGGAGGGGTGGAGGGAGCTGTTAACTGGGAGGGAGTTGGGAATAGAGAAGTCCAGTGTTCAGTGTCCCATCAAGACCTGCATCCTATCCCTGGGGCATCCCCAGCCTGAGTCTGGACTGGCCACCCCAGGTCCAGCAGGACTAGAGCTGGGGGCAGGACCCCTTTCCCCATTTCCCCAGGCTGACGCACATCTCCTGATTGCACTCAGACCACGCCGTCGGAGGAGCCAGGCGGGCCCCGGACGCTGACCCCTCAGGCTCCGTGTGTAGATGGCTTCGAGGAGCCAGAAGCACGGCAGCGGGCCCTCAGCGCAGTCAGTGTCCTCACCAGTGCACTGGAAGGTCAGCACCCGCAGGACATTTAAACACCCCCCTGCTCCTGCTGCAGGCACCCTCGCCTTTATCCCAGCCTGACCCAGGCATCCGCCATTGGACTTGGCCTGTCCTGGGCATCCCCACACTGTCCCAGCCTTCTCTGTCCTGCGCAGCCCTGCCTGTCCTCACGTGTCTTTTCATCTGTTTCAGCTTGTTCTTCCCTGGGTATTATCATGTCTGTGTTTCTCCCCAACACTCCCACATCTGACCTGTCCTAGGCACTTATCAGTCCCATTCCGCCATCTCCCATCTATAACCACGTCTGTCTAGAACCATCCTGTCCCGAGCACACCCGTGCCTGTTCTGAGCTATTCCCATATCTAGTTCAGACTATGCCAGCCATTCCCACCATGGGCAACTTCACACCTGTCCAGTCTGAACTTGCACCCCCATCCTGGTGTTCCCTCCTGTCCCGGAGGAATTCTCATCTTTTCCAGCCTGTCCTTGGCACCCGCTCCCTTTATCCTGACACATCCCAGATATCCACATCTGTCCCTCCCATTCTCTCGCAGGTGTCCTTGTGTCTTAACTTGCCTGTCCCCATTATTGTCTCATCATTTTCAGCCTGTCCTCCCCTGAAGATCCCCAGGTCTCTGCAGGTCCGCTGTCGAGCGAGAACATGTTTGCCCTGATGTCCCTGTCTTCCCTACCTCCATCTTGGCTTCCTGTCCCGATGGCCCTCTTCTCTCATATTTCCAGACTAATGAGCTAGGACACAGGCCACCCATTCCCCAGCCTCCCCTGCCCCCACTGTCGTGCTGTCACATAGCAGCCCTGTCATCTCCCAAAGCAAGTCACAGATCTTTCCTGGAAGGCATTCCAGATACATGTGGCTCGGTCGACAGAATCAAACTAACTCACTGGCTGTCTCCTCAGAGCTGGAGGAGTCTCACCGCAAGTGTCCACCGTGCTGGAACCGCTTCGCCCAGCGCTTCCTGATCTGGGAGTGCTGCCCGCTGTGGATGTCCATCAAGCAGGGAGTGAAGTTTGTGGTCACGGACCCGTTCGCCGACCTCACCATCACTATGTGCATCGTGCTCAACACACTCTTCATGGCGCTGGAGCACTACAACATGACAAGTGAATTCGAGGACATGCTGCAGGTCGGAAACCTGGTAAGGGCTGCCTGCAGCCGGCTCTCAAATGGGCATCCTGGCAGGAGGGGTTCTCGGGCAGCTGGCACAGCCTTCATGGGTAAGGGAGAAGGGATTCTGCACACAGAAGGATCTTTTGAGTGTGGGAATCATTGTAGAAGACGCCTTGGAGAAGGGAGGGAATCTGAGTTGGCTTCTAAGGAGCTGAGGAATGTAGATGTGGAGTGGGAGGGTGGAGTGAAAAGTTTATGCAGATGTCCAGAGGCTAGAAAACAAAAGTGAGTTGGGGGTAAACCTGAAATGTGTGGAGACCTGAAATTTTGTAATCTGTAGATGGAGGAGAGTGTGTGCAGAAGGAGGTAGTTCTCTTATGAACGGAGCTAGCATCAGTGTTGTTGGAAGGGGGAAACTGTGGATGGATGGTTGGATAGGAGGGAGGGAGGGAGGGAAGGAGGGAGGGAGGGAGGGAGGGAGGGAAGGAGGGAGGGAGGGAGGGAGGGAAGGAGGGAAGGAGGGAGGGAGAGAGGGGTACATGGATAACTGGGTGTAGTAAGTAAATCAGGCAGAGCCAGATTTGAATTCTGACTCAGCTCTTACTAACTAGCTGATCTCAAGCAATTTACTCAGTAATTGGCTCAATAAATATTTGTTGAATTCAATAAATGTGAAATCAGTATGACGATATCAAGCTCACAGGAAGGTAATGAGGACTGAATGAGATAATGTGTGTAATATGCTTGGCTCGCAGATAGACAAACAGAAGAAATGAGAGCTGTGCTGTGGTTGTTGTTAGACTGCTCCTGGAGGTCAGAATGTCTGGGTTCTAATTCTGATTTTTTTCTTGAGACCAAATCAAGTCCTCCCTCTTTACTGTACAGAGGGGGAAACCAAGGCCCAGAGACAGGAGGTGTGACATGGCAGGGGCAGAGTTGGGCATCTCTCAACTCCCAGGGACAGGGCCATATTGGATCAGTCCAGGCAAACAGAGTCAGCACGTCTTTAGCAGATCCTAGGACAGAGCTGCCATGAGCCCACCGGCCTCAAAAGGAGCTTCTGAGATCATCATTGAGGTTGGTATGGAGGTGGTAGGGGGACTTCCGGCCCCGTTTCGTCTAAGCTCGCTGTTACTGCAGACCCAGCCTGTCTCAGGCCCAGCTGTTCAAGTGACCCCCATGGGCAGGTGGGTCTCTCACACTGTGGGGTATGAGGATTTTCTTCTTACTTTCCAAACCCAGGACTCTAGCTAGTTCTCTGCAGGGCCTATTCAGACTTTTTCACCAATTTGAGTCCGCTTGCTGTAATTTTACTTTTCTTTCCTTCTGAGTGTAAACAGAACGGAAAGCTCTATCTCAGTCTGCACAAGTCTTATGGCACTCTTGGATGGTCTTCAGATAGTGGTCATCCAGGGTTTCAGTTGAGTGTGGTTTTATCAGGTTGTGACGATTGAGTTGGACTGAGCAGTAGGTGTGAGACTAGCACTGGTGGCTTCACTGGGTCAGCAAGTTGTGGCTGAACTGCAGTTATATTAAACTTGTCATTAAATTACTGATAACAGGCAGTGTATCTGGGTCCTGGCTGTATTCTGTTCTGTTTGAATAGCTTTATGGCTAGTATGTAAGGTTTTGATTTTATCGCATTTAATGTAGTCTAGGTAGTTTAAATATTAAGTGTTAAGAAATAAAACCGTAGAAATAAGCATGAGTATATAATCAGTATGGGAAAAGCCTTTCTAACATGTCTCTGAAGACAAATTCCATAAGGCAGAGGATCGACAGATTTGACTAACTTTTTAGCCCATCACACAATAACGGTAAAAGGCAAATGAAACTTGTGTGTCCAGCAACATTCTGGACAAGAAAATCTGAAGTCTCCTATTAATAAACAATTTAAAATACAGCAAACACTCTTGGAATTAATAGCTAAGTGCATGAGAAAGTACAGTAGTTCCTCTTATCCATAATTTTGTTTTCCATTGTTTCAGTTACCCACAGTCACCTGTGATGTGAAAATATTAAATAGAAAATTCCAGAAATAAACAATTCATTCGTTTTAAATGCCATGTTGTTTTGAGTATTACGATGAAATCTCACACCGTCCTGCTCCATTCTGTCCAGGGACATGAATTGTCCCTTTATTCAGCCCATCCAGGCTCTATATGCAACCTGCCCATTAGTCACTTACTAGCTATTTCTGTTATCAGATAGACCCTTGTGGTATCACAGTACTGTGTTCGGTAACCTGATTTTACTAAAGAAGCCAGATGTATGCCAAAGAGAAGTTGCTGATCTCTTATTGTGCCCAGTTTACAAATCAAACTTTATCAGAGGCATGTAGATTTAGGAAAAGGCATAGTATATATAGGGCTCAGTTTGTCCGTTGTTTCAGGCACTCACTAGGAGTCTTGTTGGAATATATCCTCCATAGATAAGAAGGGGCTACTGTAACAGAAACCCCAAGTGCCATAAATAAAAAGAGGCTGAAAAACCATGGCAGTAAACATGTAAAGTGGTTCTGTAGTTGCCCTGGGTGGGGTGTGGAGGTGTTGATTTGTATAATCTAGAGGCTTGGATTTTAATGAGCACGTAGAGGTAAGACACTCAACCTTGGGATAGTGTGAGTAGGGGTGGAAACTGAGTAGCCCCATAAGAATATGACCATACATTCAGAAAAATGGTGAACCAAAAAAAACCTACACACAGACCCTGGGAAATTATAAAGAAGCCCTGTCTCTAGGGCTGGAAAGGAAAAAAAGTAAACCCTGGAAGGCTGTGACTGTGGATTTGGCCTTATACAGATTTGGGTTTCAGATTTACACCTGAGTAGTCCTGGAACCGGTATCTAAAACATTAACCTAGAAAGTGATCCTAGGACGATGTCTTGGGGCCCCTAAAAGGCAACAGAACCTCTCTGGAAGGACACACCTTTAGTCCAGGTCAAGCTGGATTGCCCACATATAAAACACAGAAGGAAATATTCCACCATGAGGAAGAGTCAGCAGACACACACATGTGCACACACAATCAGGCTACCCCTTAAAAGTGTCACATAGTAGAAGTGCTTGATAGAGATGATAAAAACGTCCATCATTGGCCAGGCATGGTATTTCATACCTGTAATCCCAGCACGCTGGGAGGCCAGGGAAGGCAGATTGCTTGAGTTCGGAAATCCAAGACCAGCTGGGCAACATAACAAGACCCTGTGTCTACTAAAAATACAAAAAATAGCCAGGTGTGCACCTGTGGTCCTAGCTACTTGGGAGGCTGAGGTGGGAGGATCACTTGGTTCCCCCACAGGGCCAAGAAGGCAGTGAGCTGAGATCGTACTACTGCACTCCAGCCTGGGTGATAGAGCAAGACCCTGCTGAAAAAAAAAGTTTATAGTAACTAAAGACATAAAAGAAGGGGTTTGAAATATAAGAAAATGATACGACTTTGGAAAAGAGCCAAATCTTTAGAAATAAAAATACAGCCACTGAGATTAAAACTTCAAGGTACCCATCAAATAGCATATTAATCCAGTTGGGAAGATACTTAAATGATTGTAAATTTAGATCTAATAAAGTTTTCTAGAATGTAATGTAGAGAGATGAAGAGGAGAAATAGAAGAAAGAAGGAGGAAAAACATATCTGACATTATTTTCCAGATAATGTTGTTGTCTGTATACATCGTCTGAGAAAATCTGGAGAGGCTGTTAGGACGAATGTGAGAGTCCCACGGTATTAGTGCGTCCAGCCTCCGTATTCCAAATCGTGTTCCTAGGCATTATCCACGATCGATGGGAGAAAATAAATTTTTTAAGCTATCGCTTATAATCACAATAAAAATGATGAGAAATTTAGTAATAAATATAACAAAAGGTACACAAATTTCATATGAAAAATTATGAAACTACCAAAAAACATAAGACACACAAGTGGAGAGATGTGCCATTTTCGTGAATCAAAGTGTGAGCATTGTAGAGATACCAGTTCTTCCCAAATTAATCTGTAAGTTCAATGTAATTCCAATCAAAACCTCAATACTTTTTTAATGGAACTTGACAAGATAATCCTAAAACTCATGTGGAAAAGTAAAACAGATCAAGATAAATTAAGGACTAAGGTGGGGGATTTACCATAGTGGTTAAGATATCTTATAAAGCTAAAAATACTATAGTGTCGGTGCAGGGATGGAAAAATAGATTGTGCTACAGAATTGAGACCACAGAAATACAACAATCCATATTCTGTGACTTGATAAATAACAGAGATGGCATTATAAATCAGTAGGAAAAGGCTGGGTGCGGTGGCTCGTGCCTGTAATCCCAGCATTTTGGGAGGCCAAGGTGGGCAGATCACCTGAGGTCAGGACTTCGAGACCAGCCTGGCCAAAATGGTGAAAGCCTATCTCTACTAAAAATACAAAAATGACCCAGGCATGGTAGCATGCACCTGTAGTCCCAGCTACTGAGGAGGCTGAGGCAGGAGAATTGCTTGAACCCAGGAGGCAGAGGTTGCAGTGAGCCAAGATCGCACCACTGCACTCCAGACTGGGCAACAGAGTGAGACTCTATCTCAAAAAATAAATAAAATAAAATAAAATAAATCCATAGGAGAAGGACGGGACTATTCAATAAATGATGCTGGGAGAATATCTACATGGAAGAAAATCAGTTTAGATCCCTACCTCACATCATATTCACAAATTAGATGTAGGGGAATTGGACTTAACACCAAATGTGATAAAACAAAACTTTAAAGCTTTTTGGAATAAAAATGGGAAAAAAGGCTTTAGGATCTTAAGATTGGGAAGGTCTTCAACAATCCAAAAAGCTTATATCATGAAAGAAAAGATCGCTAAATTATAAATTGTTAAAATTTATCATCTCTGTAAAACAAGGGATACTACAAACTGAAATCACTACCACAAACTGGAAATTGATATTATGACAAGTATTTAACTAGAAAGATATGGAATCCAGACAACATTGAAGATTTTCCTATACATCAATAGGAAAAGAGGGACAGTGATAAAACGATAAAAAGAGAACCACAACCATGGACAAAGGAAATGACTAGCACATCACGAAAGAGGAAATTCAGATGGTTATAAACAAATGAGGAGAAACAGAGGAATGGAAATTAAAGCAACATTGAAATACTTTTTCTTATCCTAACAGAATCAGAAATAGACTTCTGTGTGTTGACCAGGATGTGGAACAGTGGGAACGCACAGCTTGTCAGAGTGTGGATATGGTACAACCATTTTGGGGAGCCATTGAGCAATATCTGGTAAATCACAGATGTACACTGTGTATCCTGCAACTCAATTCACAGTACTTTCTTAAGTATATATTAAGTATATATCTTTAAGATATATATGTGTATACATATATATAATGTATATTAAGTATCTTAAATATATATAGGTACATATATATATATATATATATATATATATACACTCTTAAGAAACCTCACACATCTGTATAAGGAAACATATACAAGAAAGTTATTTACAATATTTTAAGTCATAGGGGAAATTGGAATCAACATGGATGTCCATCCATTAATTTTATAAAGTGGATAAATGTGGTATACTCATACAGTAAAATACTGTACACAATTAGAATGAATACATACACATGTGTCAATAAACCTCTGAAGTTAAGAATAAAAACTTGAAAGAGGATATATACAGCATAGCCCATTTACATAAAGCTAAAAAAACACAAAAATACGATGTGTTGTCATTATATACATTAAAAATGTAAAAATGTGTAGAAATGATAAACATCAAATTTGGGATAGTGATTACCTTGGAGTGATTATAGTACTCTGGGTGACTCCTGGTTTATCTGTGATGGCACACGATGGGTAAGAATTCATGGAGGAAAACGTCGTTCGAATTACTGGTTTAACTCCTTTGTATCTCAGTTTCCCTCCCTGTAAAATGGGATAATAAACACTACATATCTCATAGGGCTATTGCAAGGGTTAAATGATTGAATATATGTCAAACACTAGAACAGTGCCTGGCATATATCAAATGCTATTTAAGTCTTTGTTGCTGTTGTTTTGTTTTGTTTTTTGGTAAGGAAAAAGAAAACAGGATTTGAAACGAATATGGCAGAATGTTAATATTCATTTGAGTTTGGTGGTGGGGGCACAGGTAATCATTTTATTATCCTGAAATATTTTAAAATGTAAACAAATACAATAAAGGTAAATGACAAATCGGCAAAATTGTGACAATACAAGCAGTATTAGTAGACAAAGGGTAATATCCTTAATATGTAAAATACGTTTATAAACCATACAAAAAAGCAAACACCTTAATAGAACAATTAACAGCAAAGGATATGAATGAGAAATTTCGTCAAATAAGTACAAAAATTAAAAGAAATGTCCAATAAAACAGGAGTGCCCTGTTGGGTTAGAAAAGGTAATGGGAACGGAATACGCAGCACTTGCATAGTTAGAGAAGTCGTTACTCCCAGGCAGCTCATGGAACTGGTTAAAACCTTTCTCTGGGGACCATTATCAGTATGTGTCAGAATCTCTGAAAGTGTTCATTGACTACACGGTTTCATCTCCAGAAATCTTTCCTAAGAAAAGAATTAGACGAGTTGTTTTAAAACAAGCACGTAAGAGGGTATTTCTGGGCAATGTTTCTAATAGGGAAAAAGGGAGGCTGTTACGGGGAAATGGCTAAACGAGCTATTTCTACAGTAGAGTGCGCCACAAACGTAAAAAAAGAAAAAGAAAACGATGCTCTAGATTGTGCTGAATTGGCATGGAAGGACGTTCACAAGGTGTTATGTTTTAAATACAGGTTTTCAGTGCATGGAGTATGTTCCCATCAAAGTCAGGGAGTCTGGGGTTCCCCATAAGTCCCCCCAGTTCCTGGAAAGCGGCCATTTGCATTCATTGCTCAGTGAACTTCCTGCCAGAAGTCCGGGGAAGTGGGTCACCACGCTCAGAGCCTCCGTCTGCCAGATCGCAGTGAGCCTGTAAAACATGCAGGGTTGTTAATATCTGAAGGCAGCCCCTGCCTGGGTCTGGAGCTCTTGGCCACTCAGAGCAATCGGAATAAATGCTGCTGATGGTCACTACAGTCGCCCTCTCATATGGAGTACCACTTGACAGCCATTAGCTGTAACTCCTAGAAACCTCCTACGGAGTTATTATCCCCATTTTATATATGGGGACCCTCAAGGCTCAGAGAGATGAAGAAACGCCCAAGATCACACAGAGGCAGCCCCTGCTCTGGAACCCGGGCCTGGCCACCATTCTCTGCACATCCTAAGCCGTCAAGCTTTGATCACATGGCCTTAGAGAGCATGGCATGAGCCTGTGGCAGGAAGAGGCCCGTTTCCAAAATGTCTGTACTTCTCCAGCTCAGCTGCACATTATAATCACCTGGGAAGGTTTTATTAATCCCCATACCTGGGCTACTCTCCAGTCCAATGTAACTAGAATCTCTAGGATGGGACCCAAGCATCCATATTTTTAAAGCTCCCTGGGTGATTGCAGCGTGCTCCAAGTTTGAGAACTCATGGTCAGAAACAGCACTTGAACTTTGAATCCCAGGAATCTGGTCAATATGCAGATTCTGACTGAGCAGATCTGAGGCCTTGTAAGATTCTGCATCTCCAAAGAGCTTCCGGGTGATGCTGTTGGTCCCTGAAAAATCTTTTCTTATTTCTCCAAAGAGCCTTCCCCCAGAGCCACTTCTGTCTTTCTTCCCGAGTCCTAGCTCCACCGGATAACTGCCATCTTGGCACCAAAACAGCTGGGAGCCTACACAAAGTGAGGTGCAGGGCTTTTCCTGAGCTCCATTCTCTAGAAATGTGTGTTGGTGCTCATGGGTGTCAGACCCTCCCTGGTGTACCCCGGCAGTGCTGAGGAATACCAAAGCTGGGGTCCAGTAGAGGCGCTCCCCGGGCCCAGCTGTAGGGGCTCTCAGGGAAGCTGTGCAGGCTGTGCTGCTGAGTGAGGGCTCCGCACACAGCTGTGTGTGTCTGAGGCTGGGTAAGGAAGGCTCCTGGAAGTCAGGCTGAGCGGCACAGGACAGGCAGGACATGGCGCACAGAACTCAAAGGCTCAAACATTTGTACATCTATTCAACAGATACTAGTGGACCACCTATGGGCTGGGCACCGTTCCAGGTGCAGTAGGGAAAGGTCCTGCCATCACAGGGCTTACCTTCTAAACACATAAGGCTCGATAAACAAATAGCTGTTGGATGGTGGTGTGAGGCAGACGAAAATCAAGCAAGGATGGGGGGGATAAGAAGTGTGGTGGGAGGGAGGCACGTTCTCAGTTGCCAGGATGCCCATGGATCAGGTGCTCTGAAGGGAGTGAGTTGTGTGGCTGGGGAGAGGCCTGACCCAGGGAAAGGGAGCAGCAAGTGCAAAGACCCTGAGGAGGGGACAGAAAGAAGCAGGTGTGGCTGGAACAGGAGAGCAACAGGCAATGGGGCCGGGGGTTGGAAAGTTCCGGAAGCAGGTTTGGGTGCTGGGGAGAGAAGCAAGTTCCAAGGCTGTCTCTCTATGTGTGGGGGCAGCCCAGGAATGTGAACTGAGGCTGGAGGATCTTAGGGTCCCTCCCTTTCCCAGCTGGTGGAGGAGCAGGTCCCTCTGGGCACAAGCACTAAAGGGACCACCGAAGTCAGGAGGGCTGGGCTGTAGGTGGTACCCTGTGTGGCAGGGCTGAGAAGCCCACACACCTGCCCTCCTGGTGCCTCTCCCTGAGCCAACAGCATCCCACTGCTCTCCAGCCCACCTCCACAGGGCGTCCTCTGAGCTGGTGGGGAGAGGATGGCACTGGGGTGACCAGCAAATGCCTCTCTCTCCTTCGAACACAGAGCCCCATCAGGGTGTGCCCAGACCAGAGTGACCTCCCCTCCTGATTGCCAACCCCAGTGAGGTGCCTTGGCCATACCTGTCTCTGACCCCAGCTCTTTAGAACTGCTGCAGGCCTGGCACTGTTCCATGGGTGTTGTTCCCTCTGGTCTTAGCCCTCCCCTCCAAAAGACCTGGAGTGCCTCCTCACTGCCTCGGGACAGCCCCTCAGCTCCCCAGCGTGGTCAAGAGGGCCTGCGTACAGAACCCCAACTTCCTGCCATCCACACTGTCGCAGAACATTCTCCCCTCCAGGAACCATCCATTGGCACACCGCAGGGCAGCTGGCATGGCTCTTGGGCCCCTGCACCATGGGATGCTTAACCACAGGGTTCTGCCAGCCAAGGTTGGGCAGCTCGAGACTCATAAGTCAGTGAACCAGACAAAGCCCAGCCTCTGCCCACTCAGGCGTGTTTTCAGAAGAGAGAGATTTCCCTAAATCCCAAAGGGCAGCACTGAGTTCGTCTCCTCATTCTCAAACTTAATAGCTACGTGACCCCAGACAAGTTACTTAACCTGTCAGTGCCTCAGTTTCCTTACCTATATAAACTGCAGGCAACAATACTTCCTCATAGGGTTGGATGAATCAAAAGAAACACGTGCAGAGTGTTCTGGCCAGCACTTGGCACATAGCCCTCGGGAAGCAGTGGCTGCTGATTATCACAGTGGGCACAGTCCAGCATGTGGACGAGGAGGAAGGGCCTCCTGGGGAGCAGGAACAGCAAGGACAGAGGCTCTGGATCCAGGGAGCCACGAGCATCTGTGGTGATGTGTGGATTTGGCATGTGTCGGGAGAAAGCCCTTCTGTGGACACACAGACCGAAAGGAGTCTGGCCCTGGGTCATGTGACCATCCACTGCAGGTTCCCCCTATAGCCGTGAGTCTCTGTGGAGCCTGCAAAGGGCCCAGGCCATTCCTGAAGGCCAGGCTGGTGTGCCTGGTGTGCTTGGCGAGCAGCTGCAAGGGCTGGGGCAGCAGGCTGGAGAAGAGAGCTGTCCCCAAGGGGCTGGGCTGTGACCAAGCAAACCCCCACGGGGAGCCTGGCCCGTCAGAGCAGTTGGGAGGCAGGCGCCCCTGCTGGCCAGGGCGTCTTTCCATCCCGAACAATTCCGTTCCCTTCCCAGGTCTTCACGGGGATTTTCACAGCAGAGATGACCTTCAAGATCATTGCCCTCGACCCCTACTACTACTTTCAGCAGGGCTGGAACATCTTCGACAGCATCATCGTCGTCCTTAGCCTCATGGAGCTGGGCCTGTCCCGCATGAGCAACTTGTCAGTGCTGCGCTCCTTCCGCCTGGTACCTGGCTGGACCCGCGGCAGGGAGGGCGGGGGCGGGCGGAGGGCGGGGCACAACCCAATCTGCGGTCATCCCTACTTTGGTCTGTCCTGTCTTCACCCAACAGCCATTGGCTAGGTATCCCTGGATGCCTGGCCCCTGCTGGTGATGGGGGCGGGCAGAGGCGGGCAAGACGGGAGACATTCCTCCAGAGGAGCAATTGTGGCCATCCCGATGAGTGCCCGTCGTGGTCCACAGTAACCCCGTTAGCCCTCACAGGGTCCACGAGTGGGGCCGGTATTACTATTCCCATTTCACAGACGAGGAGACTCACACTCATAGAGGTGAAATGAATGCCCACAGCCACGTGGCGGATAACAGGGAGCTGGGCTGCTGACTGCTCATCTGAGGTTCTGCCTGCTGGCTTCTGAATCAGCATCATTAAAACATTAACGCACATGCAAATCACCTGGGGATCTTGTTAAAATGCAGATGCTGATTCAGTGGGTCTCAGGTGATGTCAAAGCTGCTGGTCTGTGGACCACACTTGGAGCTTGAAGTGCTTGAGAGGTCCAGACCTGGGGCAGGAGGTACAGTCAGGAAAGGCTTCTGGAGGAGGTCCTGAGCACTATGGGTCGCTGCACATACAGTGGATGGGAGTCGGGGGGTGGCGGGGTGTGTAGGAAGGCAGGATGATGGGGGCAGGAGGGAAAGCCAAGGCTGTGGGTTCTAGTCCTGACTCCACTGCTATGAGCCAGGGACTTAGACAAATTAGTCTGCCTAAATGAGGTAATGCCGGTGCCAACCTCACAGTTGTTGGGAGTTCTGAATAAGTTCATCAATTCTAAGCACAAGGCCTGGCACAGAGGCATTCGGTGAGCATTAAGCACCTGCCCTCTTTCTCTGTGATGACAGAGAGAAAGGCGGAGGTGACCAGACAAGTCAGAGATGGTCGGAGCCGCCCCAAAGGACACCTGATGAGGACAGGTCTGAAAGAGCAAGGACACTCCCTGTTGGGAGAATCCACTGGGAAGTTCCTGGAAGTGAGGCCAAGGCAGAGAGAAGGCTGGTGTGGGGACAAAGAGAAGGGCTGATGAGGCTGGAGCTGTTGACCTGTCCCCAGAGCAGGGCCCAGTGAAGCCGCCCTCAGGCTGCAGAGAGGAACAGCAGCAGGTGCTCTGGGAGACGGGGGGGAAAATAGGTGTCAGTGCCCTGCAAGGGCTCTTTTGGCTTTCGGGCAGGAGCTGGAGAAAGTGACGGTGCCCATGGGCAGCAGGAGCCAGAGCCCTCATCAGGTCCCCTCCTCTTCCTCCTTCCCCAGCTGCGGGTCTTCAAGCTGGCCAAATCCTGGCCCACCCTGAACACACTCATCAAGATCATCGGGAACTCAGTGGGGGCACTGGGGAACCTGACGCTGGTGCTAGCCATCATCGTGTTCATCTTTGCTGTGGTGGGCATGCAGCTCTTCGGCAAGAACTACTCAGAGCTGAGGCACAGCGACTCGGGCCTCCTGCCTCGCTGGCACATGATGGACTTCTTCCACGCCTTCCTCATCATCTTCCGCATCCTCTGCGGAGAGTGGATCGAGACCATGTGGGACTGCATGGAGGTGTCTGGGCAGTCATTGTGCCTGCTGGTCTTCCTGCTCGTTATGGTCATTGGAAACCTTGTGGTAAGTCAGCCAAGGGCCTCACACACACCACCCATTCATCGACCCAGCCACCTACCCCTCTAATTATCCATTTGCTTACCCTTCTATCCATCCATCTATCCCTCCATCCACCCATCTACTCATTTACCCACATTTCTTTCTATCCACTCACTTGTTTATTTCATCCGTCCCCATCCACTCACTTGCCTGTCCATCTATGTACTGTCAACAAACCACCCATTCCTGCACCCGTTTACTCCTGCACATACATGCTCTACAGCCATCTGTCTATTGACGGTCCGCTTCCACCCATCAATTGATGGAATTCCATTCCATCAATCACCCACCCACCAACCAACCCACCCATCCGCTTCCCACTCCAGCGATCTGAAGGATCCATAGATGTTCGCCCAGGTAACAAGCCACCCGTCCATTTATGCACTTACTCACCTGGTCATTCATCCATCGACCCCCTTTTCCTCATTCACTCATCTATTCACTACTCTGCCTATCAGCCACCCATTCACCACCCCATGCACACACTTACACATCCATAAGCCCATTCACTTACACAATGATCCAGCCCTCCGTTCGTCCAGCCACTCACCCATTCATTTCTCTCCTCATTCATCTCCCATCCGTCAGCTCACCCATCCATTCGCTCACTCACCAACCCCATCTGTCTATTCATGTAGGTACCCCGTTGTCTACTTCCTCACTCATTGACCCATCCATCCATTCGCTCACTCTTCACCGCATTTTTTTTTTTTGAGACTGAGTTTCACTCATGTCACCCAGGCTGGAGCGCAATGCTACCATTTCAACCCACTGTAACGTCTGCCTCCCGGGTTCAAGTGATTCTCCTGCCTCCCAAGTAGCTGGGATTACAGGCATGCACCACCACGCCTGACTAATGTTTTGTATTTTTAGTAGAGATGGGTTTTCACCATGTTGGCCAGGCTGGTCTCAAACTCCTGAGGTCAGGTGATCTGCCCGCCTCGGCCTCTCAAAGTGCTGGGATTATAGGTGTGAGCCACCATACCCGGCCTCTGCACTGCATTTTGCTTATTCATTCACTTACCCACTTACTTGCCTGTGTATTCATTATTTACTCATTTTGTTTTCATTCATTCACTTACCTGTTCATCTACCCGTTATTTCTCTGTCAGTCACTCTCCATGACTTATCACATGGCGTTTCAACTCATCTCAACATGTGCTAAGCCCTTGTTGCTGGGAAAACACTGTGCCACATACTGTTGGGCATCCAGAGGCAAATGAGGTCCAACGTCAGCCTTGACATCATTCACCAGCTTGAGGGATTACTGGGGAGGCGGAGAGTTCAAACAGGCCTGAAATAACTCTCAGACTGGTCAGAGTGATCAGCGCCATTAAGGAAGAGACCATGGGTACTGTTCCCCTCCAGCTAGGAAAATCAAAGAAAGCTTCCTGGAAGAGGTTTTGGAGCTGACCTGATGAACAGTAATGCTGAAGAGGGAAGGAGTGGGATGGGCAAAGCACAGGTGCAGACAGGTGGTGGTCCAGGTAAGGTGGGACCCATAGGAGCTTTCTTCATATGTCCCCCTGAGTGGCGTGGTAGGAGTCTCTGCTGTCCCATCGCGAGGGCTCCATATCTTTGTTCCTGTGGGTTCCTGTATGTCCTTGGGCAGGTACATCCGGTCTTGTGTCTTTACAATGTGGGAAATTCTGCAACTGAGAAAGGTCAAAATTTAAATACCAGAGAAGGAGCCTGAGGAATAGGCAAGGTTGGGGTCAGTCAGTGGTTCAGGCAGCAATCAATGTCCACTGTGGACACTGATTGTCCACATGTGTGGACAATCAGGAAGGTGGCCCACACATGCTCAAGCACCGTGCCTGCATCGTCTGAGTCCCACCCGTAGCTGTGTGTCTCTGTCGTGGACAGTGTGGTCACATCAACTCAGATAGAGGTTTTCGTTCTCTTTTTCAGCCTGCTGTGGGGCAAGTACTGTAGGCTGTAGATTCAGAGCCTTTCCCCAAACCTGCCTGCTTTCTCCTCCCATGTGCCTTAACCAGGCCAGGATAGGACAGGCCAATTTGGGATCAGTCCCCTGCCGGCCCACGAGTCCAGAGGCCAGAGGAATGTAGAGCCGAAAGCGAGGGGAGCCAGGACTTCCGCACAGTGCCAACAGAACCCTGCTCTCTGGCTGGCCCCAGGCCCCTCACATCCCCCAGACTAGCTGTCCCTCGGGGTGGAGGGTGGAGGGTTGTTCAGCCCGTTCCAACCCCAGGGCCTGCCAGACTGCCTATTCCAAGGAGAATGAGAGTTGCTGAGCACTCAGCCTAGGGCCAGGCTGAGCCACCCCTCACACATGGAGCCCTGCGATTTCCCAGCAGATCTGCCTAGGGATGAGAAAATTAGAGGCTGCTGGAGGACGGAGCTAATGCCAGCCCACACAGCCCCCTCCCTGGCCGCCTCAGGAATTGGGCCGCTGCCGGGCGTGGGAGGAAGCAAGATTGCCATTGAAATGGGAAGTGATGATCAGGCAGGGCTGGGAGCAGCAGCAGGATTGATAGAAGCACTGGAAGGAGCTGAACTTCTGAAGCCAGCGGCAAGGGGACCTAGACTCCTGTGTGGGTGCGCATGCGCAGGGCTGCCCAGGTACCCCACCCTGCTCCCAGCCTAGGCCCAGGACTCCTGAGGTTAGGGGATTCAGGGCCTGGAGTGAATGAGGGCTGCCGGGGAAGGACCCCCAGTGGGCATCCTTCCTGGGAATGGAAGCGGGCCATGCCTGGGTCCTTGTGGAGAAAGGCCAGGGGCCAGGCCAGAGGTCAGTGCAGACAGCAGCTCTGAATCTCATCACATGGCCCACCCACCTAGTGATGACAGAGAAAGCTGTCAGCTATCAAAAGGGATCTTCTACCCGTGGAGACTGTCCGGGAGGGCCTACCTCTTCACCTTTCATACTGTCCGCATGAATACCTATGACTTTTAAGTCAGAGGCCTGTTTCTGAGGCTACTTGTTGCAGAATTCTTATTTCCAGCTTTCTGGTAGGTCTGGGGTCTCTGGTAGAGGTGTCTTTTAGAGGCTCTTGAGAAGCCAGAACAGAGTCTCAGAGTGGATTTCCAAAAAGAACTGCACACCGACCCTAACACAGCACCCTGCAGTGAAGGTGCTGGGAGGGAGGAGACACCAAGCCCATGGTGGCCTGGTGGCCTGGTGGCCAGTCTGACCTATGTGTGTGGGAATCAGCCCACCGCCATCCTAACTGACCCTCCATGAGACCTGGAAGTGGACACAAGCCCAGCCTCTTGTCACACAGCAAAAGCCTTCTTTTTAAACAAAAGCTACAGCTTCACACGTGTCTAAGGGCTTAATGATAAGCAACTCTCCAGAACCACCCAAAGGCAGAGGGGTTATGCAAACCCCCTTAAGGGGTCTCTAGTCCCTAAGCCCTGATGACCTCAATAGAATACTGTGCCCCATGGAACCTCTGACACTGCAGCGCCTCCCCTGGCTCCCTGCAGTATAGCAGCCCTTCGCCTGCACACAGCACCCTTCCTGGCGCCCCACACAGCCTGGACACGGTGGGCTCTCCATGGCCTGACCCCATGGTTAGGCCAAGTGCCTGAGGGCTGCCTGTGCCCTCCTGACCTCTTTCCCAGCCATTGCACCTTTCTCTGCCCAGTCCCATTGTCCCTCACCTGGAATGCGTGGCAGACCTGGGCCTCAGGTAGTGCGTGCCCTGCAGCAGCAGCCCCAGGCCTCTGAGCTCCCAGCTGGCTTCAGTAGGGAACTCAGAGGCAGCTCACTGCTCTTCCTCTTTCCAGGAAAGTCTCAAAAGCTCTGGGTGGCTTCTGGGTGGGATTCTGTCTTGTCCCTGGACTCACACTTCCCAGGAAGGAGACCTGTGCCCACCCTGACCCCACTGCCCCTCCCTACTCCTCAGGCGGCAGGGAGAGGTGAAGGGAGAAGAAGGTGTGCGTAGAAGCCGCTGGTGCCAGGACAGGGCTGCGTGTGTGTGGCTTTGGGCCAGCCCCTCGCTCTGACGCTGGGTGCACTCACAGTTCTCCCATTGGACCTGAGCCAGGACGCGACGCTCAGTTCCCCCTGTGTCTGAGCCCTTGGAAAGAGGGACTAGAATTTGTTCTTTGTTCTACAGCCACACCTTCCATATTCAAGAAAATGAGGGGCTAGGATGAGCGCTCAGGGCCCTAGATTCGAGCCTCGGGGCCGTTTGTCACAGGCAGGCTTGAAGGTCTCTGGGCCTCAGTTTCCCCATCATAGAACTGGGACCGGAGGCCTTGGCATGGCGCAGTGCCTTGGTGAGCCTGACCCCTTCTGTCGACAGGTCCTGAACCTCTTCCTGGCCTTGCTGCTCAGCTCCTTCAGCGCAGACAACCTCACAGCCCCTGATGAGGATAGAGAGCTGAACAACCTCCAGCTGGCCCTGGCCCGCATCCAGCGGGGCCTGCGCTTCATCAAGCGGACCACCTGGGACTTCTGCTGCGGGCTTCTGCGGCAGCGGCCTCAGAAGCCCGCAGCTCTGGCCGCCCGGGGCCAGCTGCCCAGCTGCATCGCCACCGCCCACTCCCCACCACCCCCAGAGACGGAGAAGGCGCCTCCTGCCCGCAAGGAAACACGGTTCGAGGAGGAGCAGCCGGGCCAGGGCACCCCCGGAGATCCGGAGACCGTGTGTGTGCCCATCGCCGTGGCCGAGTCAGACACGGACGACCAAGAGGAGGAGGAGGACAGCCTGGGCCCGGAGGAGGAGTCATGCAAGCAGGTGAGCGCGCCCGGCAGGCACGAGGCACGTGCTGTGCAGGGCCCCGAGCTCTGCTGCCCAGGCGACCCAGCCTCGCGCCAAGCGGCTGCCCCTGCCAGACTGCCTCGGTGGTGGGTAAGGTGGGGTAGAAGGCAGGCCCTTCCCACAACAGCCGGCCTCAGAGGAGTGCTGAGACAGCCCTCGACACGCTCTTCCTAACTCAGTCCAGAAGCTGACCTGGGGAGGGGCTGCTGCCCATCACTCATGTCCTGGCTGGGCATTGGGAGCTCATTGTACAGAAAGGGAAACTGAGGCATGGCAAGAGACTTGCTAGGCATTCCTCATGAGTTAGGAACAGAGCCTCTAGCCCCCAGCTCCCATACTGACCATTGTTCCCCTCCAGGACTGCAAGGTGGAGTGTCTTGGTGAAGGAGGAATGCGGTTTTCTGACCTCCAGACTGCCCCTTCCCCTCCTCCCATACCCAGCGCTCATTCTGAGATTTAAAAATAAGCATCCCTAAGACGGAGGTGTCAGGAACAGCCCTATCTTATCTCCCAACCTGTTATTTTTAACACTTGGGACCAGAGACGGCACAAAGTAGGCAGGGCCCCCCTCCCCTCCCCTCCCCTCCCCTCCTCTCCCCTTCTCTCTCCCCTTCCCTCCTCTCCCCTTCCCTCCTCTCCCCTTCCTTCCCCTTCCCTCCCCTCCCTTCCCCTCCCTTTCCCTCCTCTCCCCTCCGCTTCCCTTCCCTCCCTTGGCCTGAGCCAGGCTCCAATACTTCTTAGGGCTTTAGGTCAAGCCCCGAGTAGTGTTCTCTGCCTGTTGAGTTGGGCCCATCTCAGCTGCTTCCTCCATGGGCTTGGCCATGGAGAGCAGCCGCTCCCTATGTGTGGACCTGGAGCTAAGGCTCTGCGCTTGGTTTCACGTCCTCCTGCCTCCCTGTGGTCCCAGAGGCCAGCTTTGGCCCTTTCAGTCAGGTTGCGGGACAGTGGCAATGTCTGCTCGGGGAAGGGGAGTGTTGGCGTTGCCTGGACCCCGGGGTCAAATCATCTCCGGCACAGGAGGGGAAGTCCAGCTGCCTCTCCTTTCCCTTCTCCTTTCCTTCTCTTGAGCCTGTTGACTCTGGCCCCCTGGGATGTGTGTGTGTGCACGTGTGTGTGCGCGTGTGTGTGCGTGAGTGTGTGTGTGGGCATGCGCATGTGGAGGCAAGCTGGGAGTGCCATGGGGACTCATAAAGGAAGTCAGTGTCCCATTTCTAAGTATTTAGTGGCCAGCATTTGTGAGCTGGGCATGCAACCCAGCTGCACCTTTCCTTGCAGGGAGTCTGGGGAGAGGGAGTTATGCCAGGCCGGCTGGGGCTTTGTCTGGCTCTATACCCATTGCCTGGACATACCAGGAGTCTCCCACCTGTCTGCTCAGGGCCCCTGAGGGAGGGGTCTTCAGTGAGATGGAGGCCCCATGGAGAGGGCTGGAGGCAGTGCTCCACATGCATGGGCAGGGGCTGAAGCCACCAGGGTCAGTGCCCTGGAGACCCTGTAGCTGGGTGCATGGACTCAGCTCATGGGCTGGGGTCTTTTCAGCAGGAATCCCAGCCTGTGTCCGATGGCCCAGAGGCCCCTCCGGATTCCAGGACCTGGAGCCAAGTGTCAGCGACTGCCTCCTCTGAGGCGGAGGCCAGTGCATCTCAGGCCGACTGGCAGCAGCAGCGGAAAGTGGAACCCCGGACCCCAGGGTGCAGTGAGGTAATGCACGCCGTTGTCCCTGCAGCTGGCTGGGCGCTGCTGCTTGGGTTGGAGCCAGGCTGTGAGAGGTGCACGCCTGCATTTACTGCTGGGAGCCACAGCCGCTATCACAGGCAGTGTGGAAGAGCAGTCTGCAGAGGGGAGGGTGGGCATCCCAGTCCTGACAGGGGAGAGATGGCGCAGGGCCCAGGGCCGTGCGGAAATCCTGAGAATTCTGGCCCAGAACTCTGATGCAGGACCAACCCACCTCTCCACGCTCTCCATCCTTGTGTTTTGGTCCTGTTTGGCAAATGCTTGTCCTGTGAATCTCCCCATCCAAAGAAGACTTCAGGAGGCTGAGCACAGTGGCACATGCCTGTCATTCTAATACTCTGGCAGGCCAAGGCGGGTAGATCACTTGGGGTCAGGAGTTCGAGACCAGCCTGGCCAACATGGTGAAACCCCATCGCTGCTAAAAATACAAAAATTAGCCAGGCCTGGTGGCACATGCCTGGTAATCCCAGCTACTCAGGAGGCTGAGGCACAAGAATCACTTGAACCCTGGAGGCAGAGGTTGCAGCAAGCCGAGATCATACCACTATACTCCAGCCTGGGTGACAGAGCAAGCTCCTGTCTCAAAAAAACAAACAAACAAAGAAGACTTCAGGGCGCTCTGAGAACAAGTTCTGGACACATCGGCCACCAGCAGCTTCTCACCTGCACCAGAGCAGAGGCCATGAGTGGGAGACCACCCAGCCTACCATTGCGTTGGTCTGGCCACAAAAAGGTTTTACTTTAAATTAGCTGCCACTATTTAAAACTTGGGAGATTTTATGTAAAAATCTGCATTTCTGGCTTCTCTTTAAAACTCAGAAGACATGCCACCCTGCCAGAGGCAAGAGAGAACCACCTCCCGGATGCCAGCTGGAGGTCTCTAGTTTGCCACAGACCCACTTGCCTGATCCTGTAAGCGCTGGAGTTCAAAACCCCTGAGCAAAGGCTTGTGGCATTGCTGACTAGTCCGCCCAGCCTCACTCACGTCTAGCCCTGGAAGGTGGAGGGCACGTGTTCGGCGTGCTTGGTGACCTCACTCCAGCAGTTGCGCCTTTTCCTCTTTTGTGAGATGGGCCCATGTGAGCTTGGCGAGCAAGGTCAGTTTTTGGAGCACAAAGGCCTACTGGAGTCATCTTCCTTGTGCAGACCGTGCTTCTCCCCCGTGGTCTGGCCCGTGAAGGCACGTAGGAACAGGAAGACAGGAGAGGCCGAATGTCATGGGAGAGAAGGGGCTCTCTCCCGCAGATGCTAAGCTTTGAATGAGTTTCGTACGTCTTCCTTTCTTCAAATCAGTTCATGGGAGAGGCTATATAAGAGAGAGGCAGGCTGGGGTTTTCCTGGGAAAGGGACTCCCTCATCTCACCTGCAGTAGGACCTGAGAACTTATCCTCTTGTGGACTTCAGACAGCTGCAGTGTCTGGAAGGAAAGGAAGCATGCTGCTATTCTCAGGCCCGCCTCTTTGATCACGCACTGCTTTCCTCCCCCAGCTGAGCTGGGAGGAGAGGGGAAGGACCCCTCAAAGCCATGGGGGGCCACAAAAGGCTGAGCCTCACCTCTCTGGCTGAGGATCCACCCGTACTGAGCAGTGGGCTCTGCTTTCCCTCCAGAATGCAGCCCTTTCCCATCACAGATCTCAAACATGGAAAAGAAGCCACTGAGACATCAGCAGATTGATTCATCTAAGGAAAAGAAAAGAACGAAGCCACGGTAGGAGCATGGCCGCACCCAAGAATTCAGACAAGCCGTCTGCAAATGGAGCCTGGGCCTGAGCTGATGTGAGGTGGGGCAGCTGGGATGCGGGCTTTGGACCCGACCGCAGCGAACCCCGCATTCCTCCCTTCACTGACACTCCTCCCCTGACACAGTCTTCAGGCCTCATTCCCTAGAAGCAGAGGGATTCCTGTGCAAATGACTTGTTGAGGGGTTCTCAGAAGAAACCCATGAAGAAGTAAGAAAACAGGATGAGGCAAAAGAAGAGGCAACGGAAAAGCTTCCATTGAGCTGGAGTCAGCCTCACCCTGTCCCAAGTAGAGCTCCGGGGCCTGAGCAGTATGACAGCATTGTCCCGACTCAAGGCTAGGGGCTGGCCCTCTGTATTCTTGTATCAGTGACTGCTGGGCACCGGCCACCCTCGGGAAGGCAGTTCCCCAGCTGAAGATGCTTTTCTGGAGGAGGGCCAGCTAAGCACCTTAGCACTCACGGTGGCTGAGAATGGGTGTACTGGTCTCATGAAGTGGAATTGGACAGGGTACCCACAGTGGCCCCTGTAACACCCTGATATACCCACGCCCACAAGTGACACACAGATACTCACAAGGGCACACCTGCATGCACATGTCTGTGTGTAGCCTCCCTGTAATCAGGGTATCGAGGTCAGGGCAGCAGACTGGCAAGAATAGGAAAGGGGGGCCCCAGCACCTTCTCGGTCTTGCTCCCGGCTCTGCCTTGCACACCGGCACCTGTGGTGTGGATGGGGCTGCTGCCTGTTCTCTGTGGTCTGGCCTTGCTGCCTGTGTGCCCAGGATCCTGGTTCTGACTCCGTTCTAGATGTGCCATGGCTGTCCCCACTGTGTGTGCCGTGCCACCACCATGCGTCCCACTGTGCATCCATGTTGCTATGCTGTATCTGTTGTGCTCACAGCTAGGTGCAGCCCCCATCCCCAGTGGCTTCCCAGAGCCCTTTCACAGCCCCCACACCCCAGCCCTGGACTCCAGCAGACCAGAATCACAGGAGCCCCGAGGTCCAGCCTTGGCTCAGCCCTGAGGTGTAGCAGGTCCCAGGGTGTGTCATGAAGAGGCTGCCTCCCTTCAGGGTGCCCCAAGCTCCTGCAGACTCCGGGTTGAGGCCAAAGGCTGCTACTCAGCCCACACTCACACCTTTGCCCACCCTGGCCCACACCCCTGTCCACAGACCCCAGAGGACAGTTACTCCGAAGGCAGCACAGCAGACATGACCAACACCGCTGAGCTCCTGGAGCAGATCCCCGACCTCTGCCAGGATGTCAAGGATCCAGAGGACTGCTTTACCGAAGGTAACGTCCCAGGCCGCCCTCTGCCCCGGCCTCAGTTCCACCCAGAGGGGACAGGAGGACCAGCAGCTCCTTGGACCCAGGGCCACGTGGCACTGACACCCTGCCTTAGATATCTGCCTACCTCCTCCAATGCCTCTGTGACCCTGGAGGTTCCTCCATGTGCCTGACCTGTCTGCCCCCGGAGTGCCGGGCTGGACGTTCATCAAAGACTGGAGAGACTGTGTTTGTGGTGTGGTAGCACCACTGTGTGCCCCACAGCAGTAGGGTCTGGGTCTGTACCACCAGGCCCTGGCACTGTTCCTGACACACAGTAGGTCCTCTCTAAACCCTTGAGGCAGGTGTGACATGTGGCTGTGTTGATTGGCATCTATAGCTTTTGTGGATTGGTGGTATATTTTGGGGGTACCTGGGGATAAAATGAGAGCGTGGCCGGGTGCAGTGGCTTACACCTGTAATCCCCACACTTTGGGAGGCCGAGGCGGGTGGATCACTTGAGGTCAGGAGTTTGAAATCAGCCTGGCCAACGTGATAAAACTCCATCTCTACTAAAAACACAAAAAATTAACCAGGTGTGGTGGGCACCTGTAATCCCACCTACTTAGGAGGCTGAGGTAGGAGAATCGCTTGAACACATAAGGCGGAGGTTGCAGTGAGCCAAGATTACACCATTGCACTCCAACCAGGGCAACAAAAGCAAAACCACATCTCAAAAAAACAAAACAGAACATGAGAGCTTGCCCTCCACAGGGCTCTCACTGAGGGGTCGGCCCTTCCCAAGGCTCAGAAACTGCAAACATGGAGAAGGCCCAGAAGTTCCTGCCCTTTCCCTAGGAGGATAGTTTCCCAGAGGAGCAGAGGACAAGCTAGAACCCATCCCAGCCCCAGCCTTGTCCCTGCCCAGACCCGCCAGGCTGTTCACGCACTCGCTGAGTGCTGGGTGCATCCATCCTCCTCAGAGTGTGCGGCCCTCGCCCACCCTATCGCCCCGTTCTCCTTCCACCCCCCACAACCTCTGTCATTAGACGTGGGCACTCACTGTCCCTGAGCTGGGCCTGACCCTCACGCTCTCCCACAGGCTGTGTCCGGCGCTGTCCCTGCTGTGCGGTGGACACCACGCAGGCCCCAGGGAAGGTCTGGTGGCAGCTACGTAAGACCTGCTACCGCATTGTGGAGCACAGCTGGTTCGAGACGTTCATCATCTTCATGATCCTGCTCAGCAGTGGAGCACTGGTACCCTCCCGGGGATGCAGGGTTGGGGCAGGGATGGTTGGAGGAGGAGGGGAGGGCAGGGAAAGGAGGTCTCCAGCCGGAAAGTCAGGTCAGAAACGGGGGCAGAGCCTCTGCTGAAAATGCGCTCCTCAGGTCCCCAGAACAGGGAACAGCTCACAGACTCTCTCAACACCCACGGCACGTACGGAGGCCAGAGCAGGAAGGGCTTGCAGAGCGCAGGGGTCCAGGCCTTCTTCTTCCACAGAAGGGAAATGATTTGCCCCAGATCACCAGCCTCCCACACCTGAGCTCTAGTGGCACACAGCATCAGTGTTCTGTCACGCTGTCACAGTGCAGGTGGCCATGCTGGCTCCATGTCTTCTACAGGCTGGAGGCTGCGCCCTGTAGTCCACACATGATTACATTTAATCCCCATGACAACGCTTGTCGAAACAGCAAGTAACTTTTCCAACGTCCCAATACTCAGGAACCTCAGATCTGGCATTTGAACCCAAGCAGTCAGATTCCAGAGTCCTTTGTCTTCACCTCTCATTTGTTCTGTCAGTCTTCTAAGCCCTCCTTGTATCTAGCTCTGTGTATCTAGCCATGTGCAAGCCACAGGAGGAGGAGACCCCAGCCCTGGCCCCAGGGGCGCCCAGTCTAGTTGGGGAAACGAGATTCAGCAGGTGTGAGATAGCGGAACATCTGCACAGGAGAGAGTTGAGCAAGAACAGAACAGAGGACTCAGGGTGACAGGAGGTCAGAGGGGGTGGAGCAATCAGGTAGTCTTCCTGGAGGAAGCAAATAGAGCTGGACTGTGGAGAACAGGGAAGTATTGAAACCAGGAGGAGCAGTGAGGCCCTCCAGGGTGCCCCATCTGGCTCCAGGAACCTACTCTAATCTCTCAGACCACTTATAGGAAGAGATGGAACAGCCCTGGAGGGGGTTCTGGAAGGTGCTGGTGAGCAGGGAGAGGTGTGATTAAGAAGGCAGAAGACAGCTGGGTGCAGTGGCTCACGCCTGTAATCCCAGCACTTTGGGAGTCTGAGGCGGGCAGATCACCTGAGGTCAGGAGTTCGAGACCAGCCTGGCCAACATGGCAAAACCCCATCTCTACTAAATATACAAAAATTATCCAGGTTTAGTGGTAGGCACCTGTAATCTCAGCTAGTTGGGAGACTGAGGTATATATGTGAATCACTTGAACCCAGGAGGCGGACGTTGCAGTGAGCCGAGATCATGACACTGCACTCCAGCCTGGGAGATAGAGTGAGACTCTGTCTCCAAAAAAAAAAAAAAAAGAAGAAGATGATGATGATGAAGGCAGAAGACATGGAAACTTTGCCAGACCAGGGGAAGTAAGAACCTGTATTGCTGGGGAGGTGAGAACTCCATAGATAAGCAACTAACAGAGAATGCTTTAGACCAGAGTGAGAGAAAGGGCACTTTGATCCAAGGCTGTGTGCCTCTACTCCATGCTGCCTCCTCCTGTGGGGTTAGGCCATGGGGAGGCACTGTGACTGTCACTTCTAAATATCTGGGCCTCCCACCCCACCCCATGCTGCCCACTCCTGTTCCAGAATGGGCCTGGAGCCATGACTTGCAGCTTGCCTGCTGTTTTACCATTGGCAGCTAGAGCTAACTCTCTGTAGGTTTCAGAGAAAGATGGTTTGACAATATGTTAACGAGTTTTGTTTTTAAACAGCCACAAACAAGGGCAGCCAGAGCCATTTCGTCTGGGCTGTGGAGGAGAAGCTCAGCCTGGCATAAGTGAGGGGGAGTTTTGGCAAGCATCTGGTGAATCTAATCAGGGTAGACAGCCAGGCTCTGTTGTTAAAAAATCACGTCAATGATATATTGAGAAAAAGAGAAATCTAAGTGTGTTATTTAAAGTTGTAAACTTGTTTAACAGAAAGCAAACTATATGCCTTCCAAACTGCTGAGGGAAATTTTAAGAAAAAAAAATCTCACAGCAAAAGATAGAAGAACAAGAGAAGCAATAAGAAAACATAAAATCAGAAAACAAAATAATATAATAAGGGCAAGATCAAACGTGTTTTAATAATAAATGTAACTGGATAAAATCCATCTTTTAAAATAAAAGGACTTGGCCAGGCTTGGTCGCTCATGCCTGTAATCCCAGCACTTTGGGAGGCGAAGATGGTTAGATCACGAGGTCAGGAGATCGAGACCATCCTGGCCAACATGGTGAAACCCCACTCTACTAAAAATACAAAAAAATTATCCAGGTGTGTTGGCACATGCCTATAGTCCCAGCTACTCAGGAGGCTGAGGCAGGAGAATTGCTTGAACCCAGGAGGTGGAGATTGCAGTGAGCCAAGATGGCATCACTGCACTCCAGCCTGGGTGACAGACCTAGACTCGATCTCAAAAAAAAAAAAAAAAAAAGGAAAGGATTCAGAGTGGATCCAAATTAAAAAAAAAAAAACCTTTTAGCCATTTGCTTTCAAATGACAAACCCCCAAACCTAAAACAAATGTGACTCGGAAATATTAAAAGCCACCAGGCTTGATAGCTTGCACCTATAATTTCAGCACTTTGGGAGGCCAAGGCAGGAGGGTGGCTTGAGCTCAAGAGTTCAAGACTAGGCTGAGTAACAACATAGTAAGACCCCACATCTACAAAAATATTTTTTTTATTTTTGAGACAAAGTCTAGCTTTGTCACCCAGGCTGGAGTGCAGTGGCGCCATCTCAGCTCACTGCAACCTCCACCTCCCAGGTTCAAGTGATTCTCCTGCCTCAGCCTCCCAAGTAGCTGGGATTACAGGCACGCCCCACCACGCCCAGCTAATTTTTGTATTTTTAGTAAAGACAAGGTTTCATTGTGTTGGCCACGCTGGTCTCAAACTCCTGACGTCTTGATCCGCCTGCCTCAGCCTCCCAAAGTGCTGGGATTACAAGCATGAGCCACCTTACCCAGCCTGTAAAATGATTTTTAAAAATTAACTGGGCACAGTGGCATATGCCTGTGGTCCCAGCTACTCGGGAGGCTGACGGGAGAGGATCACTTGAGCCTGAGAGGTCCAGGCTGCAGTGAGCCCTGTTCACACCAATGTCCTCCAGCCTCGGTGACAGAGCAAGACCTTGTCTAAAAAATATATATAAATATATATATATATATTTATATATATGTATCTTATTATATAGAGAGAGATATAGTGAACTAATAAAGTAGATCAGGCAAGTGCAAATAATGACAACAAATTCACAGTGCTTTTTGTTTGTTGAATTCAAGGTTAAAAGCTTGAGATGAGACACAGAGGGTCCAACCTATAGTATAAATATAACTATTGGCTGGGTGAAGTGGCTCATGCCTGTGATCCTAACACTTTGGGAGACTAAGGCAGGAGGATCACTTGAAGCCAGGAACTCAAGACCAGCCTAGGCAACATAGTGAGACCCCATCTCTACAAAAAAGAAAAATTAGCCGGGCATGATGGGACATGCCTGTAGTCCCAGATACTCAGGATGCTGAAGTGGGAGGATTGATTGAGCCCAGGAGGTGAAAGCTGCAGTGAGCCATGAACATGTCACTCCATTCCAGCCTGGGTGACAGAGCAAAACGCTGTCTCAAAAAAAGAAAAAAGTGTGTGTATGTGTGTGTGTGTGTGAGATATATATATATATATATATATATATATATATATATATGTATATATTCATATTATATATATATTCATATTATATATATGTGACCACATATATATATATAAAAGAATATATATTTATACAAAATTTATATATACAAAATATATAAATATATTTATATCTATTATATTTTTATATATAGTATATAAATATATATGAATATATATAAATATATAATTATATGTACATATGTTTATATAATTATATAAACATATAAATATAAGTATATATTTATATATTATAATACATAATTATAAATATCCATATAAAAACAGATGCATATTTATATATTATTTTATACATAACTATTATGTATACATTTGCTTGGGACTGCATAGCACTTAAATATATAAAGAAAAAAACAGGAAAAAGTGACAGTAGTGTACTGGTACTGGGAAACTTTACCGTATTTCTATTAGTTCTTGACATTCAAGTAGAAAGAATGAGACAAGTGATCTAAATACGTATATATTTTTATATAGAATAAATTTGGCCTAACTTAATAATAAAGATAATAACTATTAAATAGAACTCACTATATTCCAGATGCTGTTTTGAGCATTTTACAAGCATTAATTCATCGAATTCTCATAATAACCCTATGAGATAGGTGCTATTATTCATCCTATTTTACAGATATGGAAAGTGCTGGAAATGGAAAAAATAGAAGGATAAAAACCAACAACTAATACGTAAGAGTCATTCATGGTAGTTCATTGGTGTTCAATTGATTAATTAATTAATTAACAAAAGAAGGCCATTCATGAACCAAAGATGATGACAGTGTGCAATAAATCAAAGACTGTGATTCAGTTAATTCTGTCCATGTGAGATCTGGAAAAATAAGAAAAGTGTAGCAGTAGAGAAGAGCTGTGGCTAGTAGGAAAAAACTGGAAAATAACAGTATTGAGAATACTGCATATGGAGTACAACCAAAGCTGCAATAAAAGGAAAATTCATTGCTTACTTTTATTATCAAATAAAAAGAACGTAAATAAATTATTTAACTCAAGAAATAAAAAATATAATAATCTTAAAGAAACCATGGCAAGTAATTAATAAAATAAAGACATTTTTCTTCTGCCCCATATGATCTACAATAATAAAAACACATATTAATAAATTAGAAAATAAATAGTAAAACTGATATAAAATTCCAAAGCTGATTCCTTGAAAATTTAAAGCAATCAATTTGATAACCACTAGCTAATTAATTTCTCACATCTCCAAGAACAGATTCTTTCACATTCTCAAGAAAGAAAATAATTCCAGTGCTATTTAAAGTACTCTAGTACATGAAAAAGGAAGGAAAGTCTAGAAATTATCTTTTTTAAAGCTAACTAGTGCTGATTTTTAAAACCTCAGGAAAACGTAGGCTAGTTTTCATGCTTCATACTCCATACTTTTGAATAGTGACGCAAAAATCCCAAACAAAATATATTCAGATAGGATCCAGAAATATGTTTAAAAGATTGAGTACATCATATGGCAAGTATGTCATAGCCTAAAATCTGAGAATAGTACCGTATTAGGAAAACTATCTTAATAGGACCAAGATGAAGAATCATGTAATTATCTTAATGAGTGCCTGATTTTAAAAACTCTGGTAAGAATAGAAAAAAAAGTTGGGCGCAGTGACTCACATTTGTAATTCCGGCACTTTGGGAGACCAAGGTGGGCTGATCAGGGGGTCAGGAGTTCGAGACCAGCCTGGCCAACACAGTGAAACCCTGTCTCTACTAAAAATACAAAAAATAGCTGGGCGTGGTGGTGGGTGCCTGTAATCCCAGCTACTCGGGAGGCTGAGGCAGGAGAATCGCTTGAACCTGGGAGGAGGAGGTTGCAGTGAGCAGATTGCACCACTCCAATCCAGCCTGGATGACAGAGTTAGACTCTGTCTCAAAAAAAAATGTTTTAGGCCGGGCACGGTGGCTCACGCCTGTAATCCCAGCACTTTGGGAGGCCGAGGCAGGTGGATCACGAGGTCAAGAGATCAAGACCATCCTGGTCAACATGGTGAAACCCCGTCTCTACTAAAAATACAAAATAT
>CM052664.1:4524819-4558073 GCA_028533165.1 Leontopithecus rosalia
CGCGCCATTGCACTCCAGCCTGGGTAACGAGAGCGAAACTCCGTCTCAAAAAAAAAAAAAAAAGAAATAAAATGTGTTTTCTTCTATTGAATCCAAAGGACAAAAAAAAAAAAGAAAATATATTTTCTTAATTTAGTAAAAGCTGACTCTCAAATTAACTTATGTCATCATTAGTAGTAAACCACTTGAAACGTTTTCATTAAAGTCCAGATTAACTACCTTTTTTAGCTATTGCTCATTATTTAATAATAGTCTTGAATTACTAGCCAGTGTAATTGATTTTAAAAATTAAACACATTATATAAAAGTTGGAAAATAAAATAATTGAAGTTAATCCAGTCAAGTATAAAAGCAAGAGTTAAAAATAATAGAACTATATTATTATTTATAGATAATATGATTGCCTAAAAAATAATTTAAACCTATTTTTAAAACATCATATGGTCAGTTGTGAAATAAACATGCAAAGAATTGTTGCTGTTGATGTTATTTTATCCTAAGAGAAGCTATTTAGTCACAAGTAACAGCTCTCAAATATTTCTTACATGCCATGTACTGCAAGCATCAAATAACTGGGAATAAATATAATAATAAATGTAGGCCGGGCACGGTGGCTCACGCCTGTAATCCCAGCACTTTGGGAGGCCGAGGCGGGTGGATCACGAGGTCAAGAGATCGAGACCATCCTGGTCAACATGGTGAAACCCCGTCTCTAAGAAAAATACAAAAAATTAGCTGGGCACGGTGGCGCGTGCCTGTAATCCCAGCTACTCAGGAGGCTGAGGTGGGAGAATTGCCCGAACCCAGGAGGCGGAGGTTGCGGTGAGCCGAGATCGCGCCATTGCACTCCAGCCTGGGCAACAAGAGCGAAACTCGGTCTCAAAAAAAAAAATTAAAAATAATAATAATAATAAATGTATAAGACATGCATGAAGAAAACTGTAAAACTTTGCCAAGCAGTATAAAACAGAACAAATAGATAAACATACCCTCATTTTGGGTAGGAAGACTTCATATTAGTTCCTAAAGTAAGGAATAGATTCAGTGCAATAACAAGTTTTCAATAGTTCTAAGTAAATATGACAACACATTGGTAAAGTTTATCTGGAAAACGATTTAAAATGTCCAGAGAAGTTCATGTGATACTAATTCAGGAATAGACAGAGAAGAGTAGAACCACATAAAGAGATCTGAAATCGATTTAAGTAAAGAAATGTGCTATGTGATAAACTTGACTTTTAATCAGTGGATTTTAGGTGGATTATTTAATAAAGTGTTGGGGCAGTTGATGAGCCAGATTCTGAAAAAAGTATTAAAATGGGTATTTACTCCTTACCGAGCTATACTTAATCTTTAAAATTGTAACGTAAAACAATGAAACCTCAAAAAATGTTTTAAGAATCTCATTTTCTTCTAGCCTTGGAATAAATAAGGGCTCTCTTAGCACAACACCAAAAATTTTACTAAATGAAAATTATAATAAATGATATAATCATAATGGAAAATGAAGTATATAGAGCTTCAGTGTGAGATTTAAAGGTAAACAAAAGTATGTGAGATTTAAAGGCACACAGCAAACTAAGATGGTGTTACCCAAGAGTTAATATTCCCAAAGAAACCAGACACTCAAATACGAAAACCAGCAAAGGATGTGAACAGATAATTCACAAAAGGAACACTGCAGATGTCCAAAGAAAGCATGTGGGCATTGCTCCTAATAAAATAAATGAGAATGTAAAGAAATGCAAGTTTCTTTCATTAGGCCGGGAAAAGTGAAGAAGGAGAAATGACAGCAGTGTTGGATGCGGGCGCTGGAGAAGAGCCTCCTTCCTGCCCCAGCCATGGGAGTGTCAGTTGGTGGGCCCATTCCCAGACTGCACCAAAAGCACACCTCTGGCCAGTCAACCCAGTTTATCCGCAACAATCCTCTGCCACTGCAACTTTATTTCTACTAGGGATAAACTGTGAATAACTAAAATGTGCATGATTAATAAGGTTATTGGCTAAATAGTTGTGTGTGCACAGAATGAAATCATGCAGCCTTTTAAAAGAGTGATAGATATTATTGCGTACATTCATGTTACCGAGTGAATAAATGTTCACAACCTATTGTTCAATGGAGAAAGTAATTTCAAGGCAGATATTTAGCATGTCTCATAAAATTGTGATCGTGCGTGTACACACACACTGTCAAAAAGAGTGCTCACGTAAATGTTAGCAGTGGTTACTTGGGCGTTGTGAAATTAGAGATGCCTTTTACTTTCTTTTTCATGCTTTCTATACTTTTTAACTTTTATAAGATGTACACATTTTTATACTCAAAAAATAGACAATACACCTACTTTTTTATTCTTAATCTTGAACAACTTCCAAAGTCCATCTGGGGACCTGAATGATCCTGTCTTGCTGTCTGCACTGACCCAGTGAGCCATACGTCTGCCTCAGCAGTGCCAACGGCGCCGGTCTCCTGGGTCACAGTCGCTCACAGAAGCCCTGAAGTCAGACGGGGAGGCCCAGTAGTGTCAGGTGGAGGCAGCTCCCCCAGGACCCTAGTGATGTGTTCCGTGGCCTAGACGGGAGCCTCAGAGCACACCCTGGACAGAGAAAGAAACAGGAACAAGTCAGTGGGCTGGAGGTAGAAACCCTCTGGGAGCCACTGGAGTTTCTCTGTTAGCTCAGGAATTTGGGCTGAGGCAGAAATGAGGGGGTGGAGAAAGACTGACAACTCCTGGCATTCGGGAAGCTTTGACTCAGAGCGTGAGCTGCAGGAGATGGGACGCTGCGCCGGTGCTCCCTAAACAGCACATCTGCAAGCCACTTTTACTACCATTTCTTTAAAATTCAGCTTTGCATCTGCTCTCACTGGTTTTTGCTTATTTAAATACATGTTTTGTAAAGTGAAACGTCATCATTATTATTAATTGGAAACCAATATTTTTCCCACGAAAAGTAAGTAAAGGTATAAAGTAAATAAAGCTAAAGTAAAATGGAGTGAGAACAAAAATATTTTATGTTGTTTCCAACAGAAAGCTGTGAGCTGAGCCTGCATACCCTCTCTCCTTGTTAAAATAGCAAGTTCTGGCTGGGTGCAGTGGCTCAGGCCTGTAATCCCAGCACTTTGGGAGGCTGAGGTGGGTGAATCATAAGATCAGGAGTTCAAGACCAGCCTGACCAACATGGTGACCCCATCTGTACTAAAAATACAAAAAAAATGCTGGGCGTGGTGGTGGGTGCCTGTAATCTCAGCTGCTAGGAGACTGAGGCAGGAGAACTCTTGAATTCGGGAGGTGGAGGTTGCAGTGAGCCAAGATCGCGCCACTGCACACTAGCCCAGGTGGCAGTGCGAGACGAGACTCCGTCTCAAAAAAAAAAAAGAAAAGAAAAAAAGAAGAAAAAGACATAAAATGGCAAGTTTTAGAAAGGCCTGGCCCAAAACTCCGGACTTGATCGCATTGCGAAGGGGGAGGGTTGCCCCATTCATTCTGCTTTGCTGCCCACTACCATGTAAGGCCATCTCGTGGCCGGCAGTGGCACAGCCCGACTGGAAGGCACACTCATCTGGTCCAACACTGACTGGGAGGAAGCCCGTCCACTGCATTTCTCAGCCCTTCCCTGCTCTCCTGGGCAGCAGGACATGCCAGGTGCAGGGTGGGGTCAGCAGGGGTCCGGACTTCCTGTCCGCCTTGTTCGGCCTTGTCTGCAGGCCTTCGAGGACATCTACCTGGAGGAGCGGAGGACCGTCAAGGTTCTGCTCGAGTATGCCGACAAGATGTTCACCTACGTCTTCGTGCTGGAGATGCTGCTCAAGTGGGTGGCCTATGGCTTCAAGAAGTACTTCACCAATGCCTGGTGCTGGCTTGACTTCCTCATCGTGGACGTGAGTGTGGGCACCAGAAGGGAACAGAGGGCGGGGAGACCCACTGCTGGTGCTGGTGCAGAAGGAGGGGCTGAGGCAGAGGGCCCAGTGGGAGCCAGCAGGCTGAACAGAAGGCAGAGAGCAAGGAGGACGTGAGTCAGAGACCCAGGCCCTGTCCTCAGGTCCCCAGGCTCAGAGGAAGAGAAGAAATAGGAGACAGGGTCCTGCCACTAGAGCCCCCAGTTCGGAGCCACAGCAGTGAGAAATGGAGGCCCCTGCTTCCGGGGGATAGTTTGAGAGTAGTCAAGGGTGTGAGCCAGGGCAGGAGCTGGGGGCTCAGGGTCCAGAAAGGGAAGTGAGCAGACAAGCTTGTGCTCTACAGCAGACTGAGTGCCCATCAGACCCACTTGACACGTGGCCAGTTCTGAGCCTCCATGCACACACGAGTGGGACAGAGTGAGCCACGGGCCAGGGAGAGAAGGCTGCTGAAGGGATGCTGGGCAGGCCGGGGAGAGCCTCTGTCTCAGGGAGAAGGGACCAGCTGGGGAGGATGAGAGGGGTGGAGTCACCCGGGAGGAAGAGGAAGCCATGGACACTGGAGGGGCTCTGGGTCCCTGCCTTAGATGATCAGGTGGCTCTGAGGGCTGCCTGCCCAGGTTGTGTCCAAGGAGGGCCTGGAGTAGGGGGTCACTGTGGCTTCTGAACACCCTGTTGGCAGATGGAGTGTGAAGCCCCTGCCCCACAGCTACCCAGGCCCCACGACTGCTGGGTGCCAGACAGCATGAATGCAGGGTCTGACAGGGGCCCTGGCCTCAGTCAAGAGGGAGAGTGGCTGAGGGGGGAGGAACAGGGGTCAGTGCAGGGCAGCCCTGGGTCTGCACTCACCAAGGGCAAAGGGAGTGAAGGCCAAGGGTGCAGGTGGGGGTGCCTCTCTGCAGGGTCCAACCAAACAGAGTGGGAGGCCGGGTCTGCAGCCCGCCACGGGCTTTCCAGAGGCACTGGGTTTGCTGACAGCTTCCAGCCTTGACACCGGGCTCTGCACACCAGCAGGGGCTGTCTTTCCTGTGGCTGCAGAGCAGGCTCAGGCCCCAGCAAGCCTGGCCAGAGTCCAGGTTTAGGCTACCAAGGCTGGGCGGGAGGTCAGACTGTGGGTGGCCGTGGTGGCAGAGGTGCCTTGGGCTAGAAAGGAGGCACAGAGACGCAGACCCAGGTCCTTGGACCTGCAGTCCAGATTCTTCCTGTCACCCCAGGTGGCTGAGAGGTTGCTAATGCTGGGGTGAGGGGTGCTGGGATGGAAGGGGGGGCTCTAGACATACTGGACTGCCTGGCCTAGCCCTCAGAACCTCCCTAAATGAAGGAGAGGCCCCTGAGGCCTCCCTGTGGAGGGCCCATGGGAGGGCTTGGGGTCCTGGCAGCTCAGCCCGGAGCCTCCCCGACCCGCTCTTCCCACAGCATCTTGGGCAGTTGGGCCTGATGAGGGTTTCCCGCAAGGCAGGCCAGAGGGACTCCGCACAGACGTCTAGGAAGTCCCCCACAGCCACCGGCCACCTTGGGGAGCTCAGAGCCAAGTCAAGAGAAAGGGAACTGCCAGTGCTTCCCTGTCCAGGCCCAGGAGAGGAGAGGGAGCCTGTGGAGAAGGCAGCCGAGGCTCACAGCAGGAAGCGGCCATGCCCCAGGCTGAGCAGAAGGACTGGCCACGCTGCTGGGCCCACCCCATCCACAGGCTTCACAGGAAAGTTTGTCTCAGGCCTCAGAGTCTAGGGAAGGAGGTTTCCAAGATGAATTCTGCATTATTTCTCAATAAATGCTCCTGGTCTCTGCTGTGTGCAAGCACTGTTGCAGTGCTGGGATCTCAGGAACAAGCGAAAGCTCTTCCCCACACGGGGAGGTGGCTACGGTCAGCATAAGCAGTCAGCCACTTTCACCCTCTGTGAGGAAGCGGCATCTGCCTTGGAGCAAAGAGAACTCGGGAAGGGAGCCGGTGGCCGGGGGAAGGCGCAGGTCACGCTCTAAATAGGATGATCACAGTAGGCCCTCCTTGGTGACATTTGAGTGCGTTTGAAGTTGGGGTTCGCCAGGCTGATGTCTGGCAGACGTTCCAAGCAGAGGTTGCAAGAGCAGTGCAGGGCCCGTGTGGCCGGAGCGCGCCTGGTGTCCTAGAGGGAATGCGGGGAGGCTTGGGCGACTGAGCAGAAGGAAGCACAGATGAGGCCAGACTGCAGCCTCCGAAAACACACGGGCTTTGATTTACAATCCATGGGGGTAGCGGGACGGAATTGGGCTCTGAACGGAAGACTGCCACGAGATGACTGGTTTTCTGAAGGGGTCACTTCGTCGCGGGGGCGGGGGCCGGGGAGAGGACTTGAGTAGAAGCAGGAGAAGAGCTGGCAGCTTCAGGCAGTGACCCAGGGAGACATGGTGGCCGCCGGGCCGGGATGGTGGCAGTAGAAGTGGTGAGAAATGTTTGGACCTCAGATGTATTCCGGAGGCAGAGCCAACCGGAAATCCTGACAGCTTAGACACAGAGTATCAGAGACAGAGAGGAGGCAGGAAGGACAGCAAGCGTTGTGGCCTGCACAGCTGGAGACAGGGAGTTGCCATCACCTGAGACGGGACGGGCAAGCTTTGAGAAAGAGCAGAGACCGCAAGGTGGCCTGTTAGGAACTGGCAGGCACACCAGCTGGGCCTGGCTGGCGCTCCAGAGGCCCCACCCTCGAGGAGAGGTCCCTGAGAGATGCCCCCGCCTCTCCAGGATTGGGGGCCCACAGCCCAGCATCCTTGAGGGGTGAGTGGGGGAAACACAGAAATCAGTCTGGAGCATCTTCCTCCCCCAGGCCTCTGCCCAGCTCCCTCCCACCTGGTGCTGCCAAGCCTGGGTGGGGGCTGTGGGAGTCAGGCCCCTGCCCCCAGCCTCTCCCAACCCCAGGCTGGCCTGAGCGCCAGGGCGATGTTAATGGTGACTGCAGGGGAGGTCAGGCAGGGGGCCATTTTCAGCCTGTGATCACAGGCCAGCGGTGAAGTAAGAAGGGAGCGGATGCCCAGGGAGCTTTAGAAGGATAAAATTCACAGAGTGGAAGTGCCCTGGGAGGGGCAGGGCAGAGGAAACAGAGGCCTGAGGCTCCTGGTGCCACCAAGTCCCCACATTTGCTTTTCTCCTTTGAAGATGCTGAAATGTCGCACAGTCTGGCTTTGGAGAGATGCCCCACGATTGACTGTTCCTATTCAACCCAGGACTGCCTCTCCTTCCCAAAAACGGCTTCTTCGGGGAAGAAAGAGACAGGTCCAAGAGTTTGAATCGAAGGAAAGAATGTGGAGACAAACGCCCAGTCTTTGTGTCCCTGCTCTGCCACAGCAGCAGCACCTCTGGAATTCTTTTCCCATCTGTAGAATAGGGGTGCTGCATCCCAGCATCGCAGGGTTAGCGGGGCTCTTACAGAGCATGTGTGTGAAGTGCGCACCGCTCTCAGTAAAGACCCAGAAGCCGCGACACTCTTGGGCTTGCCCCAGCTTGGGCTCCAGGAAGCCCGGCCCAATGTGTAGCTGGCCTGTGATGACAGTCCAACCCAGGGCTAGTAAGCAGTGGACCTAGCACTGTCTTAGGGGCATCAGAAGCCCGACCATCTGTCCCCATCCTCCTCACTTCCACTTTGCCTCCCACAGGTCTCTCTGGTCAGCCTGGTGGCCAACACCCTGGGCTTTGCTGAGATGGGCCCCATCAAGTCACTGCGGACACTGCGTGCACTCCGCCCCCTGAGAGCCCTGTCACGATTTGAGGGCATGAGGGTAAGAGAGGCTGCTGCCTTCCCACCAGGGAGTGGGGAACGGTCCCACAGAGAGATGCCCAGCCTCAGCTTGCTGGCCAACAGGCCCGGCCCCTCGGCACCCAGGGCCGCTCGTGTTTCTGCTGTCCTGTGGCCACAGGGACTGTGGCTATGGCTGACTTGGTTGGAGCATGGCCCAGAACCTCCAGGAGAGGCACAGCTAGGCATGGAGGCATCCAAGGATAGATGGCTATGAAAACCCACCCCCAGGGCTGACCCACCTCCAGCCCTGTGGGCTCCTGTGAGGGCTGGGAGAGCACCAGACAAAGGAGAGGAAGTAGGACTCACTGGGCACAGGGGTCTCAGCTGCACCCCAGGCCCCTGTGCCTCAGCTGTCCTGCTGGGCTGCGTCCCTATGTGCCCACTCTGTGCCCCTCTGCATGCCCTGCCTCCTGGCAGACACAGGCTGCCAGCCCTCTGTGATGGGCAGTGGGACTGTGGTTGGGAGGGTGAGGGAAGAGGCATAGAGCAAGCTGCGTTCCCAGGATCAGGCAGACTGGAGAGGAAATGACCCTGTGATGAGTGACCTCCTTCGCACTGCTTTCCTAGTACATTTCCAAGTCCCCACATTTCACCAAAGAATGTGAGCAAATAAGGCAGATTTGAAAGCCCACCAAGAAAAACATCAGTCATGACATGTAGCAAGAAAACGAATACACGCGTGTGTTTGTGTGTACCTGTGTGGGGTATATTTTTTAACAAAACATACACAGTTCTGTGTGGCTTCAGAAGACACATTTGTTTGTCTCTCACTGACCCAGCAGGCAGCGTCGCACCGCTCAGCTCACCAGTTGGTTGATGGGTTTGAACCTTGCCCACACCTTCAATCCATGGAGAAACATAGAGCTCATTCCTGGTGGGAAACCATCCACAAGTTATTATTCAGAGTTAAATGTCTCTTTGGGAGCAAGGACATTTGATTCCAGAGGGACACGAGCAGACACTAGGTGCCAGGAATGCCACTGTGGTGTCCATTGCACAAAGCCAGCCAAGGGCAAACTCCCAGGTCTTCGCCACCTCACTCTACGCCCTGATGTTTGGTACCCTACGAGCTGAGTTTCCCACCCTGTTCCAGGGTTCAGCGTGCCTGCTGGGGAACAGCGGCCCCAACCTGGCATCTGGGCCACACAACACAGTCCACACCAGCTTCACCTCCAGTTTGTGTGGCACACACAAGTTCCTGGTGCGTGGACAGCTGGGGACTTGGTCCTTGAGTGGGGTGGAGGGTCCCAAATGCCTCTACTAGGGAATCCTCTCCAAGGTGCCGAGAGTTTAGATGCAGAGCGTGAGGCCGTGGCTCCATGGGATCTGAGAGCCCCTCACTGGGAAGCGGGTGTCACGGGAGTGCCCATGCCGCCTGCTCTCTGGCTCTGCTCTTACGGGAGCACTGGAGAACTGCCACAACACCCTCCAGACACTGCACTGAGGTCTCCTGGGCTACTTCAGGGGAGAACGCCCATCCATGCAATGGCAACAATCTAAAATAAACCAGAATTTAGCTCTGAGAATGTAAGGACTCGTGAGATTTTTAGGAAGCCCAAAGTCTTGGGGACATGTTTTGAGGGGTCCTTTCCCATCAAGTTGCTGGCATCCTCAACCAGCACACACCTTGGTGAAAAACAGGTTTTGAAGATCACAGATTCAGGGCAAGAAGGAAAGCAGACATTCTGAGGCCACACCCGACTCTGCAGTGCACTCCCTGCACTCCCCACTAGGGCTGCCAGCCATGGAGCTGGCCTCTCCCATGATGGGATCTGTACACACACCTGCACAGCCCCCTGCAGCCAGGGAGTTCGGCCAGTGGGGGCGGGGAGGTCTTGAAAAGGGCATGAGCTCTGGGCCCCCCAGGAACTGAGCCACCTCTCTGTCCACTTGAGGTGGTAGTCAATGCCCTGGTGGGCGCCATCCCGTCCATCATGAACGTCCTCCTCGTCTGCCTCATCTTCTGGCTCATCTTCAGCATCATGGGCGTGAACCTCTTCGCGGGGAAGTTTGGGAGGTGCATCAACCAGACGGAGGGAGACTTGCCTTTGAACTACACCATCGTGAACAACAAGAGCCAGTGTGAGTCCTTGAACACGACCGGAGAGTTGTACTGGACCAAGGTGAAAGTCAACTTTGACAACGTGGGGGCCGGGTACCTGGCCCTTCTGCAGGTGGTAAGTCCTGGAGAGAAGGGACTTCCTTCCTCCCTCTGGCTGTCAAGCAGCGTGGCCATCACCCACCAAGTGGGCAGGAGGGGGACCGTGGGGCCATGCTGGATCCTCATAGGAGGATCACGGCGCCCAAAGGCGGCTCAGGACTCTCCAGAGATTTGGCTCCTTGGGAGATCCCCAGACTTTCAGTTCTAGAACCAATACTACCTTCTTCAAAGTACAGAGTATGGGGACAGGTCAGTGCTGCTGTAGAACTGACTCCCCAGCCAGTGTAGGGCTGAGGGCCCCACAGGGTCATGGGGTGTGCCTTATGCTGTGCTGAGGCGCAGGATCCAAGAAATAAAGAGACAGGACACAGAAGTACAAGGAAAACGCAGCTGGGGTGGGGGGGCAAGCCACCTATAAGTCGAGTCAGGCGAGGCCCCGAATGTCCAGAAGCGTGTGTATTTCTTGTGTTGTATAGGTTAGGGGGCAGGGCAGTGAGTGAAATCATCTTTGAGGATAGTGATAGGGTCGTGAGCAATAAAACAAGGGGTCCACCTCCATTAGGTCACCTCAGCTAGGAGGTGGACAGTGTGCAGCAAGGGACCATTCCCATGAAGGCAGGGGCCGTGTGCAGTAAGGGGTCCACCCCCATTAGGTCACGGTGGTTTGAAGGTGGGCCGTGAGCAGCGAAGAGGGTGCAGTGTGCAATACATCTATCTAAGGTCAAACTACTTCTAAGATTTATAGGAGGATACTTTAAGTCACATCTCAGTGGCAGAGCTGGCAGGGTTACCGCCACCTTCTGGCAGCTTCCAGTGGGTTCTATGGGAAGATGCTTTTCAAGCAGCACAGTAGCAAGAGCTGATAAAGTTCACAGTCACCAAGGTGGATTGCCGGTCTGAGGGCAGCCTTCCACGAGAACTGGAGCAAGGTCCTACAGCTCCTTTATCAGGAGGAGTGGCTCTTGCCCCAAGCCTGCCATCCAGCGGGTATCTTTACGATACTGAACGCTGCCGCCTGGGCCATGGATTCTTGTCCTGGTATAACTGTTTTTCCCTTAAATCATGCTCTGTACTGTGTCTGCTCTAGGCATTCCTCCGATTAAGCTGCTTATTCCTTAATTCATGCTCTGTACTGTGTCCACTCTAGGCATTCCTCCGATTATGAACTAAGATATAGGTACATATGTAGGGAAATATTCTTTAGGCACTCATACTATCAACTACTATATGATTATATGTAGAGGATTAGATAAAGGGATTCTTCAAGCCCTATTTCTATAAACTAATACATGATTATGTAAAGGGTTATATAAAAGCAAACAGCTGAGTAGTAACACTGTAAAGTGAGATATTCCTCAAGCCCTAACTGTGCCAGGGTTCTGCTTAGCTCTCCTTCCTCGGTGCCTACATGGGGGTTACCCACAAGCCAGCAGTCAAGTTGGCCTCTTCACGCTCTAGGTTAGGCCGTGCGATGGCACAGGTTGAAAAGTGAAAGGCTGCAGACGACCCAGGAACTTCAGTTCACTATTGGCAAGGTCGTGACTGTGGCCAGCCTCTGTTATAAAAGATAGTCATAGCTCTTGTGTTGTTTAAACGGACATATTTCCATCTCTGATGAGCAGTGTTTAGGCACACACAATCCTTCTAGGGTTTCCAGTGATTCTGTGAGTATGGTGGCTTCAGTGATTATAACACATTCCATAGAATTAATTTACCATTAGCCTTGACAGCAGAAATGCAAACAGAACCACGTGCGTAAAGCTGCCGCTTGCTTGTCCTGCTATCCCAGCTGTAAGCCCAGACACCTGCCTCTGGTCCCCAAAGCCGAGGAAAACTCAGCAGACTCTCACCTGAAAACTTTTTATGCATCCACTCACACCCCCACCCATCCCTTAAGCCCCTGTGGTAGTCCCACCGAGACCTCCCTGCACTGCCTAATGGAGAATGGTAGATTAGCCCCAAACCCAAAGAGCTGGCTCTTCCTGCAGCTGTCCCTCGGAATGTCAGAACTTTGGAAGAAAAGGCCTCCTTTGTAGACTAAGAACCGCTCGCCTTTTCAGGCAAAGCCACTCGGTGTTTGGGAAGAATTCAGTCATAGGTGTCTCATACGTTGGGTGGTCCAAAGTATTTCCCGACCTATCTATAGGCAAGGGCCTCTTGGTACACGGAGCTGGAGTAGCTTGCCTACTCTTCCCCCATCTGCCCTGCCTGCCTCATGAGAATTCATAAGACACAGGAAGTTTGTCTAGCTGGGCTGGTGCTGAAAAAGGAGGCTCAGGGTAGGGCTGGATTTGGCCAAAAACACAAGTGAGACTTCACTGGAGAGTCAGTCTCACTACCGAGCATGTCTCCTGGGCTCTTTCTGCATAGCAGCCCAGACTAGGGCAGGCAGTGCAGCCAGCACCAGGGCCCTCTGTGGTTCAGCCTCCCTCCTGACTCCCTTGCTGAGGTATGCTGGAGCTGGCTTGTGCCACCTCACCAGAGCTCACTGGTACATTTTCAGAAATTTTTGCAAGCTGTTTATTAAAACAAGGTAATAAATACTGAAGATTCATCATTACCTTTTACTATTATCCTCTATGATCTTGAGGTTTCCCACATGTATTGTGTCTGTACAGCGGAAGTGCCATAATGCTAAGCTCCTACGAATCTCTTCTCCACTCCGTTGAGTAATTCACATTGGTAACCTGAAATTGACCACGGTGGGAATATTTACACAAGAGAAATCGGCAAACCAACGATCAGGGTTTTTTCTTTCCTTCTGGGAAGTCAGCCATTAACCATTTACAACACACCATTGGCAAAAGAACGCCCTGAAGTACAAGGGAAGTTTGAGATGCTTCGGGAACTCGCCTTGGAAGTCCATGGAGCAGAAGCCACATGGTTCTCTGAGACGTATGACGAGGGGGACTAGGTCAGCCCCTAGAGTCTAAAACACAGAGTTTAAGCTCGACCTCTGTCTCCCTGACAAAAATCACTACAGGATTCTGTGATGTTTTAGAAAGGGAAATGAGTATGGATCTGAAGGGCAGACCCTGCAAGCCCCCTCAGACTCTTGGCCTCAGTCAAGAAGCTTTATTCCCTGCTGCACGGCCTTCTTGGGGTGTCCGCTCAGCTGCTTCCCCTCCACCCCCAGCCCTAAACCAGGTTTTTCTCTGACCACCCAGGCGTTTGGGTGCTGCTGAAGGGGTGGGGTGGGGTGGCTTGCTTTTCATAAGGAGCTTGCTTCATCTCTCTAGACTGGAGCCCTAAGTAGCTCAAGCAGGATGCAGAATTCAATGATTATCTTAATCTTATCTTTTCCTCCCAGGCAACATTTAAAGGCTGGATGGACATTATGTATGCCGCTGTGGACTCCAGGGGGGTAGGTTGCCACAGTGGCCTCTCCTACCAAGTCAGGCACCGGAGGCTCCCGGTTGCTTGGCCACCAGGGAATCAGTGTCTGTATCTGAAAGCCTGGCCCACAAGGGCAAGATCTCATGTCACTCTGGAGGTCAGCCTCTGGAATGCCCAGGCCTGGTTGCTTGGTCTCCTAAGATGTCCCCAAATTCTCAAATGTCTTTCAAATTAAGCTCACTGTAGTTTGCTGACTTTTACCCCAGGAGGATGGGGTGGAAGCAACAGAGATGCAAACCAAGTTTCTTCTTTGTCCTGCACCCCACCCAGTCACACCGACAGCTCAGTCAAGACTGAGAGAGGTCCTCATGTACTGCAGCCTCCCATTGGCCCAGGACCGGAATAGGCACTGATACTATGCCAGCCCTGAGCCCAGCATGTCTGCTGTCCTCTCCTGCCACCATCCACTCCTCCAACCTCTATCCCCACCCACCTCTGGCTCACAGACTCACAGAACTGGGCTGGTGACCTTCCTCTAGATACACCTTCTCTCCCACAGAATGGACACCCCTAGCCATCCCTCTGCCCCTGCCCCCGCCCTTCCCCATGTGATAGCCGAGCCCCCAGCTGTCTGATCTCCCTGTGTGATTTTCCCTTCGCAGTACGAGGAGCAGCCCCAGTGGGAGTACAACCTCTACATGTACATCTACTTTGTCGTTTTCATCATCTTTGGCTCTTTCTTCACCCTGAACCTCTTTATCGGTGTCATCATTGACAACTTCAACCAGCAGAAGAAAAAGATATGTAGAGCAGCAGCTCCCCACTGGGCTGGGCAGGGACGGGCCAGGTGCCAGGGTATTGAGGAGCCATCTCACCGTCACTGTTGGGGATGGTCCTCTTCTTGCTCCTGTGGGAATGAGGTGGGGAGAAGGGTGTGGGCAGGGATGTAGCCTGTCTACCCCTGTAAGAACACAAGAAGGGGCTTTGGTGGGAGCCCCGTGCCTGCCCTAATCCACCTGAGAGATGAGGCTTCTGGGAGAAGCTGGGGTGAGGGCTGCATCTGTTCACCTGGGCCATAATCAGAGGTCCTGGGTAAGGTCTATGTGCAGGCTCTGGGTCTTTCCAGAGCTTCATCAGAGGGGCTTTGACTGAGTTGTAGGCAAACCAAGTAAACAGAGAGAACCCACAGGCTGGCTGAGCTGGCAGGGGGAAAGGGCTTGTGGAAAGGGCAGTCGGCTGACCCTGGCATGCTCATCAGGGAGGCAAGATCCCGGTGCCCTCATGCTGGGACCTCTGAACCCCAGAATGAAGTTGGCGCCTTCTCTCTGCACTTAGGAGGCCAGGACATCTTCATGACGGAGGAGCAGAAGAAGTACTACAATGCCATGAAGAAGCTGGGCTCCAAGAAGCCCCAGAAGCCCATCCCACGGCCCCTGGTGAGCTAGGCTCCTGGTTCTGTGGGAGTGGGGAGGATCTTCTGGGGGTCCCTGGGAAGCCTTCATGCCACATGGCCAGCCCTCAGGGCCACTTCACAGTCTTTCAGCCCAGCCTGAGGGGCACTATCAGATATCTGATCATGAAGAGAGGTCTCAGCCTGAAACAAATAGGGAGGAAGTTATGAGAAGGATGTAGTGTCCTGGGGATACTCCCCACCCACAGGAACCCGTCTGTCTCTGATCCAGGCTTTCCTCAGGAAGAGCAGGGTAGCCTTCAAATGCCCACCCCACCCCCACTCACAGCCTCATCCTTGGACCCCCAGAACAGTCAGGGAGCCAGATTCCTAAGTCAGCTGGTGGGAGGGCCAGGAGTTCTGGAGAGCTGTGTCCTCTCCAAGACTGACTCCCTTGGCCCAATCAAGCCATTATCCAAAAAAGTGCGTGTGTGTGTGGTGTGTGTGTGTATGTGTGTACGTGTGCATGCATGTGTGCGTGTATGTGTGTGTGTTTTACTTATTTATAATCTTTAACAAGTGGAAGAACAGAAATATATATTACCCATATATATACACATATGCACATATATACATATAAATATATATTTATTCCCCCAAATGCTCTAGGCTGATTAGCAATTAAAGACACATATAAATATGGTTAGAAGAATAAATAAAATAAAATCTATTTCATAAAAAGAGTAGAGAAAATACATTAATCTAAGCATTGACATAAGTATTACTGCTGAAGTTTAAATGTCCCCTCAAGCCTTCAGACTGTGGGAACTAAGAGACAACACAATGAACAGTGTGCTAAGGATGCTCAGGGAAGGAGAAAGCTCTCCCTGAAGATCCGTCACGGAAGGCCTCATGACGGATGGAGCCCTGGGGTGGGGTCTTGAAGCCCAAGAAGCATTTCAGCAGGAGAGCCAGCGGCGTTAGCCTCCGGGACTTTTTCCTCTGCAGTCTCTGTGGCAGTGAGGCAGGGGCTTTGGGCTCACTAGAGGGTAGAGTGGGAAGGTGAGTGGCGTGGGACGAGAGGCAGCAATGGGCAGTTTGCCAGCCTGCCCGAGGGCCCTGCTGAGCCCTTTCCGTTTGCCTCTCCTTTCAGAACAAGTACCAGGGCTTCATATTCGACATTGTGACCAAGCAGGCCTTTGATGTCACCATCATGTTTCTGATCTGCTTGAATATGGTGACCATGATGGTGGAGACAGATGACCAGAGCCCTGAGAAAGTCAACATCTTGACCAAGATCAACCTGCTGTTTGTGGCCATCTTCACAGGAGAGTGCATTTTCAAGATGGCTGCCCTGCGCCATTATTACTTCACCAACAGCTGGAATATCTTCGACTTCGTGGTCGTCATCCTGTCCATCGTGGGTGAGTATCCGAGTCAGCTGGACAGAGAGCCCTCCCCGGCCAGGCCTCTCCTCCAGCCCCTGGGTCTCTGATGAATGGCAAGTCCAACCCTAGGTTCTTTCATTCCTTTTCTGGTGCATCTCTAACCCACCCCGCACCCCACCACATACACACATACACACACCCCTCCAGAGAGAGTTCATCTGAGAGGGCCCACTCGGGCCAAGGAGATCAACCTGGCAGACGGTGCAGCACTCCCTCCCGGCCCCACCCTCCAGAGGAACCTGGAAACAGCTCTCTAACTGCTTAGAGAGCTTCACGGATGAATCTGGGAGAGGGAGCAGGTGCAGTGGAGGCTAGTTCTGCCTGCACTCCAGGTTGAAGCTCAGTCGGAATGAGGTGGGCCCCCAGGGATGGGGGGTAGGTGGCCCCTCAGAGTAGAAGTTAGCCTGTGAAGATGGAAACGTCTGGAGCTAACCGCCAAAGTGTATGCCAGGCTCCTTTATAAAGACATCACCTGCCTCGTGCAGTTCACCTAGTCAATTCAGCATCAAAGGAGGGGGATCGTACAGACGGGGAGCAGCAGAGACCCAGTTCTGACCCGCGTCTGTTTCACCTCAGAGCCCAGCTCTTTTTTTATATGTAACAGCTTTACTGAGACATAACTCACATACCGTAAAATTCACAGTTAATTTTAAAGTCACTTTAAAGTGTACAATTCAGTGTTTTTTAGTGTATGGACAGAGCTTTGCAATGATCATCAGTATCTAATTTTAGAATATTTTCCTTTCCCCAAAGGAAACTCTGCCCATGTAATGGTCGCTCCCCACGTCTCCTCTCCCCCAGCCCCTGAAAGCCACTTCTCTAAAATTTTGAGGGACCACCCACCATTGTTGCAATTGGCTGCAGCTTTTTACATCCTCGCCCGTCCATGTGTGAGAACTGCAGTTACTCCCCGTCACCAGCACTTGTTACTGCCTGCCCGCTTTTCATGGGAGTCCTCCTAGTGGGCATGAAGTGATATCGCCTTGAGGTTTTGGTTTGCAAAAGCAAACGGCTGATGGCTGGCGATGCCGGACAGCTCTCCATGTGCCTGTTAGTCATTTATATCTTCCTTGGAGAAATCACTGTTCAGATACTCGGCTCGTCTTTTAGTTGGGTTCTCATTTTCTTGTTGCCTTGTAAGAGTTCTTTACATATTCTGGATCATAGTCCTTTATCAGATATGTGACTTGTAAATATTTTCCCCTAGTCAGTTTTTTCATTTCCTACTGGTGTCTATTAAAGCACAAAAGTTTTCAATGTTAATGAGGTCCAGTTTACTTATATTTTTTTCTTTTGTCACTGGTGCTCAGAGCCCAAACTCTTAACTCTACCCCCATGGGGCTCTGCCTTGGGATGACTGTGACTTTCATCTTTATGCCATATACAACCTCTGCCTCTGGTGAAGGAAAAGCATAATGCAGGGGCTAAGGCAGGTGCTGCTGTGGCTACAGTGATGGGCAGATGGAAGCATGAAGTAGGGTCAGGAATCTCCAGGGGAGTCTCAAGCAGGGTGAGGGTGAGTGTGCCTCATGGACTGGGGAGGAGCTTTAGAGAATGCAGGACGGCAGCAGCAGGAATAGAACCATTGAGGGACAGTCTCAGAGGCTTTGGAAGGTGCCGCGTGTTCTTTGAGATCATCTCCTGACCCGGTGTTTGGGCAGTACCAGAGAGGAGTGGTTAAGAGATCAACTTGGAGCCAGAATGTCTGAGTCAAATCCCAGCTTCTCACTCACGAGGTGGCAACTGGGTAAGTTACCTCACCTCCATTTCCTCTTCTGGATATGAGCATGATGGCATCTGCTCACTTCCTGGGATAACGGGAAGGACTCAATGAAACGATGGCTATAAAGCGCTCGGCCCATTGCCCCACTGACTGTCAACACTGGGCACATGTCAGTCATGTTATATAAGGAGTCTGGAAAGGGCACTTGGGCCAACATAAGACAAGCTTATTTCACTGTATTCTATCATTTACATCCATGCCCCTTAAAACTCCAAACCCAGGTAGTCACTGGAGACGCAGAGGTAGTGAAGCCCTAAAAGGAGGCAAGGTTAGGAGGGTGACGAGAACCATCGCGGAGAGGCTGAGAGAAGACACTGGCCGTGGTGGCGTCGGGGAGCACTGATTTCTGGGCCAGTGTTTCATGCCCTCCAATGTGCACATACATCATTTGGGCTTATTAAGAAGCAATGGGCTGGGGTGGAGCAGAGATTCTGCATTTCTAATAACCACCAGGAGATCCCAACACTGCTCGTCCTCAAACTGTACTTAAAATAGCAAGGAGCTCAGAGGCCCGAGTTCTGGTCCAAGCTGGGCCAGCAGGATGCTAAGCAGATCCCCTCTGCCCTCGGAACCCAAGATGTAGAAGATGGGCCTAGGGCAGCTCTGTTGTGCAGGTATACCCTGAAGATTAAGGAACGAGGGGGCTGAGGAGGCACCCTGCAACGGACCCGTGTTTCTGAGTCACAGATGCAGACAGGGAGACTCGCAGAGGCAGGAACAGACAGGGTCCTAGCATGCCCCGTGGACCCAGTCCTCCCGGAAGGGCCGCCTCTCCTGGGCTCCTTGCTGTACAGAGGTCTCCCCACCCCTGCACAGTGATGCTGGCTTGAGGAAGAGGTGCCACCGGGAGCCACAGTCTCTGTCGTTTCCCACAGGCACGGTGCTCTCGGACATCATCCAGAAGTACTTCTTCTCCCCGACGCTCTTCCGAGTCATCCGCCTGGCCCGAATCGGCCGCATCCTCAGACTGATCCGAGGGGCCAAGGGGATCCGCACGCTGCTCTTCGCCCTCATGATGTCCCTGCCTGCCCTCTTCAACATCGGGCTGCTGCTCTTCCTCGTCATGTTCATCTACTCCATCTTCGGCATGGCCAACTTTGCTTATGTCAAGTGGGAGGCCGGCATCGACGACATGTTCAACTTCCAGACGTTCGCCAACAGCATGCTGTGCCTGTTCCAGATCACCACGTCGGCCGGCTGGGACGGCCTCCTCAGCCCCATCCTCAACACCGGGCCCCCCTACTGCGACCCCAATCTGCCCAACAGCAACGGCTCTCGGGGGGACTGCGGGAGCCCAGCCGTGGGCATCCTCTTCTTCACCACCTACATCATCATCTCCTTCCTCATCGTGGTCAACATGTACATTGCCATCATCCTGGAGAACTTCAGCGTGGCCACGGAGGAGAGCACCGAGCCCCTGAGTGAGGACGACTTCGACATGTTCTATGAGACCTGGGAGAAGTTTGACCCAGAGGCCACTCAGTTTATCGAGTATTCGGCCCTGTCTGACTTCGCCGATGCCCTGTCTGAGCCACTCCGTATCGCCAAGCCCAACCAGATAAGCCTCATCAACATGGACCTGCCCATGGTGAGCGGGGACCGCATCCATTGCATGGACATCCTCTTCGCCTTCACCAAAAGGGTCCTGGGAGAGTCTGGGGAGATGGATGCCCTGAAGATCCAGATGGAGGAGAAGTTCATGGCCGCCAATCCATCCAAGATCTCCTACGAGCCCATCACCACCACACTCCGGCGCAAGCACGAGGAGGTGTCGGCCACCGTCATCCAGAGGGCCTTTCGCAGGCACCTGCTGCAGCGCTCCATGAAGCACGCCTCCTTCCTCTTCCGTCGGCAGGCGGGCAGCGGCCTCTCTGAAGAGGACGCCCCTGAGCGAGAGGGCCTCATCGCCTACATGATGAATGAGAACTTCTCCCGGCCCCCGGGCCTGCCCTCCAGCTCCTCCATCTCCTCCACTTCCTTCCCACCCTCCTATGACAGTGTCACTAGAGCCACCAGCGATAACCAGGTGCGGGGGTCTGACGACAGCCACAGCGAAGATCTCGCCGACTTCCCCCCGTCTCTGGACAGGGACCGTGAGTCCATCGTCTGAACCTCGGCCTCACTGAAAAGCAGCCTGTTGCACCGCGGCAAACCTAAATGCAGTCAGTCGCAAACCCCCCGGGGGCCTTCCTGGCTTTGGGGGTGAGAAATGGGCCTCGGCCCCTTGGCTCAGCCAGCCAGAGTTCCGTGGCACCGCGTGGACACCCGGAGCAGCTGGCCTGTGCCTGCAGGCCTCAGGCAGACCTGTGGTCTGGTCTGGTCAGGCAGCGCCCTGGGGCTCTGAAAAGCAACTTCACCCCAGCTGCGGAGGCGAAATAGAAAACTGAGACTGTAGATGCTGTGAATGGGCGTTCATGAATTTATTATATTTGATATTTTTTTACTTAAGCAAGGAACTAAAGATTTTTCCATGGACATGGGCAGCAATTCACGCTGTCTTCTTAACTCTGAACAAGAGTGTCTATGGAGCAGCCAGAACTCTGTTTTCAGAGCCGAAGTGGACTCCAGCGTGGCTCCCACAGGCCTTCACTGCCCAGGGTAGAATGGGGTCCCTCTCCCACTTGAGCTGAGATGCTGGGAGGACTGGACCCCGCCCACACTAGCACACACACAGTCCTCACACTGAGGCCAGACGCAGGCCACGGGACCCAGGCTCCCAGCCTAAGGGAGACAGGCCTTTCCCTGGCGGACCCAAGGGTGGGGTTCTTGTCTGCGGGGTTCCCCCTGGCCTTCTGTTATCTCCACGGTCCCATTTTCCCTGTGTTTTTACACAGGTCACATGGGGTCAGTCCTACAAAATAAAAGACTTCCGGAGGAGAGTGGCCTGGGTCCCGGGGCTGGCCCCAGGCACTGACACTGCCTCTTCTCCCCTCCCATAAGAGTATTAACCTTGAAACCAAAGGGCACGAGGGTGCCAGCCCCACTCGTGCCTGGCATACAGCCTGTCCTTGCTCCTGGAACCTGGCAGGCCCTGCCCAACAGGCCAAGGGAAGAGAAGGCTGAGGCATGTGGGTTTGGGGCTAAGAGGCTCAGCATCCCTCAGCCACGTGGCCCCTCAGCCTGCATGAAGACAGGAAACTTCTGCCATCTCCCAGGCTCTCTGGACCTTTCTGCCTCTGACATACACAGAGGGGTTTTCTGTGTGGTGCCAGCTCCTCAACACGCAGAGACATGGGAGTGAGGAGAGGAACTTGGCCCTGCACCCTGTGCAGGGAAAGGGGTGGTCAGGCCCAGTTCTCCCGCCTTAGAGGGGAATGAGCCGTGGCCCCTTTGGGAGAGGGGGCTCTGTGGTCAGGTCCAGCCTCTGTGGCTCAGCCCGGGATCCTGATGGGACCCACACACAGGACCTCGAGGGGAATGAACTGTGGCCCCTTTGGGAGAGGGGGCTCTGTGGTCAGGTCCAGCCTCTGTGGCTCAGCCCAGGATCCTGATGGGACCCACACACAGAACCTCGAGGGGAATGAACCGTGGCCCCTTTGGGAGAGGGGGCTCTGTGGTCAGGTCCAGCCTCTCTGGCTCAGCCGGGATCCTGATGGGACCCACACACAGGACCTCTTTGGGGCAAGGTCCAGGTGGTCCTATAGGTCTCGTCAGAAGGCTTTTTCAGGGAAAAATATTTTACTAGTCCAATTACCCCCAGGACCTCTTCAGCTGCTGACAATCCTATTTAGCATATGCAAATCTTTCAAGGTAGAGAACTGTCACCCTGAGGTCACAGGGTCAACTGGCAGAGCCTGAGCAGGCAGGGGCTTGGCTGCCCGATTCCAGCTCTCCTTCAGAGCCCCCTCCAGCGGGCACTGCCTCCCAGGCCACCTCAGTCTCACCTGCCCGCTCTGGGCTGGCTGCTCCTAACCTACCTCGCCGAGCTGTCGGAGAACTGGACATTTGTGACACCCATGGCAGTGCTGAAGGGGGCATTGCCGGCGAGTAAAGTATTACGTTTCTTCTTGTCACCCCAGTTCCCTTGGTGGCAACCCCAGACCCAACCCATGCCCCCGAGAGGTCTATTTCTCTCTCCCATGTTCCCTTTGAGTCCAGTGTGGGACGTACATAGTTTAACTGTCCCAGTGACGTTTCTCTAAGTGGAAATCCTATTTTTGTAGATCTCTGTGCTTTGCTCTCAAGGTTAGAGAGGTGTGTGCCCCTCCTGGGTGCTGACCGCCCGAGGGACAGGCAGGAATGCAATTGAGAGGCAGGCCGGGCTGCCAGCCCAGCTGGCCGGAAGGAGACTGTGGTTTTGTGTGTGTGGACAGCCCCGGATCCTTGAGACAGGTGCCTGGGGCTGGCTGCAGACGGTGTGGCTGGAGGCAGGGGGAGCCAGGCCCAACCCCTTAGCTTTTAGCCTGGCTGCCACGTTTAAGTTCCAGAACTGCACAATGACCAGCAGGAGGGGAGAGGAGATTAGGAGAAAGGAGGCAGGGACAGACATCAAGTGCCAGATGTCTGAACTAATCAAGCACTTCTCACCAAACTTGATGTATAAATAAAATACATATTTTTAAAACAAACCAATAAAGGCTTACATGACCTGGTCTAGGCTCTGTCCTTGTGCTGAGACTTGACGAGAGTGGTAGCAGAGGCCCGAGGGCCTGGGAGATGGCCTCGTCCTGAGCAAGTCTGGGGAACCTGCTGAGAGCATAACAGTGACCACAGTAACCACGGTTTACATGCACTGCGGCACCACCATCACCCCCATCCACGTCCAGAACGTTCGTATCAGCCCAAATTGCCCCGAACCCATTAAACACGAACGCCCCACTCCTCCCTTCCCCAGCCCTGGGGAAATGCCATTCTACTTTCCATCCCTACGCATTTGACTAAGTGCCTTCTGTAAGTGGAAACACACAATATTTGTCCTTTTGTGACTGGCTTATTTCACGTGGCATCATGTCCTCAAGGTGTATCCACATTACAACATATCTCCTTCCTTTTTTAGGATTTTTTTCAGGATTTTCAGAATTTTCTTTTTTTAATAAATGTTCAGAATTTCCATCCATGTTAAAGCTGAATAATATTCCACTGTATGTATTTTGCTTATCCTCTCGTGCCCTGGGGGACACGTGGGTGGCTTCCACATTTTAGCTATTGTAAATAATGCTGCTGTGAACATAAGGGCACAGATATCTGAGACCTTTTCCATTCCCTTGGGTAGGTGCCCAGAAGTGGAATTGCTGCATCACGTGGCAATTTCATTCTTCATGTTTTTAGGAACTGCCGTACTGTCTCCCACAGCCAGGGGCTCTAGTTTGTCCACACCCTCACCACCTTGTATTTTCTGTTTTTTTCAAATAGCAGTTATCCTAAAGAGTCTGAGGTGGTTTCTCATTGCAGTTTTTTTTTGTTTGTTTGCTTTTTGCTTTTTGAGACAGAGTCCCGGTCTGTCGGCCAGGCTGGAATGCAATGGCGTGATCTCAGCTCACCTTAACCTCCGCCTCCCGGGTTCAAACGATTCTCCCCGCTCCTCCCGAGCAGCCGGAACTGCAGGTGCCCGCCACCACGCCTGGATAATTTTTGTATGTTTAGTATAGGTGGGGTTTCGCAATGCTGGCCAGGCTGGTCTCGAACTCCTGACCTCAGCTGATCCACCCGCCACGGCCTCCCAAAGTGCTGGGATGACAAGCGTGAGCCGCCGCGCCCGGCCTCGTTGCAGTTTTGATCTGCATTTTCCTAATGATCAGTTATGCTGAATATCTTTCCACGTGCTTGTCGGTCATTTGTATTTCTTCTTTGGAGAAATGTCGGTTCAAGTCCTTTGAAGTTGTCTCTTTGTTGTCGCTGACTTTTAGAAGCTCTCTCTATATCCTGGATTCTTTATCAGATACATGACCCGCACACATTTTCCCCCTTCTGTGGGTGCCTTTTCAGTCTGTGGAGGTTGTCTTTGGATGCACAAAACTTTAGTTTTCATGAAGCCCATTGTCTGCTTGTTCTTTTGTTGACTGTGCCTTCTCAGCCTCCTTTGGCAGAACATCCTCTGGTGTCTAATGTTCAAGTTCTTTAGGCCCTATGCTTTCTCCCAAAAAGAGTGGAAAACACATTCTCTTCCCCTTTGAAGAGTCTTAATCTTTTCCTGAGGCCAGGCCTCTCCCTGGAGCCCCAGGCCAGCAGGTCCGGCTGCTTGCTTTGGACATCTCCAGAGCTTTCAGGCCCAGCCCAGCCAACTCAGCTCCTCTGCCTCCCCGCGAGCCTGTCTGTGAAGGTGCTCCCACAAATCCGTCCCCAGCCACATGCAGCCCTCACTCCTCACCCCTCACCTGGCCCAAGCCCCGCTGGCTCCACCTCCTTTGTATCTTTCAATTCCCACCTTTTGGCTCCATCTTACTGTCCGTGCCTTGGGTGAGGCCGACATCGCACCTCATGGAGGCCACCAAGAAGCTCCTTCCTCTAACTTCATCCATTCCAAACTCCTCTCCACTCAGCTACCAGGGTGATATTTTCATCCAAGATAACTATGATCTGGATAAGACCTCACAGTGGCTGTCTGTTGCCTCAGATCAAGGCAAACCCCTCACAGGTCCCCCCAGCCCTGCCAACCACCGTAACAGCATCTCTTCCAGCCCCCAAAGGCTCCAGGCTCTTCCTCATCCAAGCCTTGCCAGAACACTCTTCTCCTTTCCACTCAGCCTTCAGGCCTCCCTGAATGTCCCTTCCTCTGGGAACCTTCCCTGACACCGCCGGGCCCCTCACCACAATGTGCCCACTCTTGGTGCTTCCCTGCCACAGCCCTCCACGCTTCTCACAAACACCTGCAAAGCCATTATGTGAACCAACACAACCCCAGATGTAACAGAACCCAGCCTTGGCCTCCGTCCCTTCCTGTCCCTTTCAGCTTTATTCAGTGGCGATCATCTTCCCTGGCCCTGGAGAAAACCCGGGCAGATCCTGTAGCTTTGAAGCTCAGTCTTAGCTCAGTCTAATCAGTCAGTTTGTGTTGTAAATACAGGCTCAGCCAGGCCAGGAGAGCATCTGATCCCATGACTTGTCAGAGACAGGGTGCCTGATGGCCTGCCCTCCCCAGGCGAGGCAGATGGTCAGAGATGCTCTCACACAGGGCATTGTGGGATCTCTCTTCTGGGTGCTCCTGGGGATGTCTTCCTTTGCCCCTGGGCACTGTGAGCCCAGCCCTTCCCAGCAAGGCCCCTCGGCCCTGCCATAGTGGTACACATTGGCTGTCTCTCTACCTGCCCACCTCTGGCCCACAGGAAACACATGGAGCGCTTGTCCCACCCACTCTGGGTGGGGGCCATGCTGACAGCAGTGCCCTCTGCAGCCATGCCTGGCACACTGACCTGCAGCCCTTGCTCCGGGTTCCCAGGGTGGGAGTCAGATCACCTGCTCATCCGCTTGAGCTTTCCTGGATCCTAGAGGCTTGGTTCTCCATGTCTCCAGCATCTCAAAGCTCTGTGAGCAGCTCTGGAAGCCCCTCGGCCTGCCTGCAGTCAGAAGGTGGGTGTGAATGCCATGGGCCTTCCCAGAATCTCCTGCAAGGGAAGACTGGGGTCCGGGAAGCAGCACAGCAACACCTCTCTCCAAAGAAACTGGCTCCCGGGCCCCGCAGCCCTCCACTCTCTGACCCCTTTTTACATCCTTGATGTGACTAGGGGTCCAAGTGGGTGGTGCCATTTATTCCCCTTGTCAACCAACTTCATGTGAGAGGCATGGGGTTTGGTGGCCTGAAACCTCCGATATTGGTTCTTTGGTCAAAACTGGGGCAGGGATAGTCCACTCACCGCTGGGTTAATCATCTTTCCCCAACCAGACATGAGCTTTTCAAACAGCAGACTACGTCCAATTTTTTTTAAAGAATATCAGAATTTAAAATAATGGTATATCCCATGTGGTAAGGGTGAGTGTTTTGCGAAACTTGTTTCAGCTCTACATAAAACTTGGGTGAGTGCCCATGTGCGTATCCTGGTGAGTGATAGAAAATAAACTTACGAGGAACCTCAGTGAAAAGAACTTAAAGGCAGCACAAGAACAGAGTCCACGTCTGCTTTCCTCGGCACTGCATCCCGGGACTAGCTTGGCGGCTGGCACACAGTGGTAACTCTGACTACTGAGCGCGTGAGGCCGCGACCCACTGTGAGGCCGTGAAGGGGGTCAGGTCTCTCTCACAAGCTCCAGGGGTCCTGACTACCGCCTTGGTCTGGGCCAGCGGGCAGCTTCCCACATTGTTCTTGAAACCAAGGCTTGGAGCCCAGACTTCCCAGCCCCTTGGGTGGGGTCTCCCTGGCTACCTGAGGTGGGCCCTCACTTGGCCTGGGACCTGGCAGGAGGAGTGAGTGAGGCCGGGACATGGCTGAGGCTGAGAGAGGAGGCCTGTGCTTGCTACAAGGCTGCAGCTGTCACTGGGTCACTCTGGAGTGAGGCTGGGGTCCAGGCAGCAGGTGGCTCTGTGAATGATGGATGCCGGCTCCTGTGTCAGTGGGAAAGCATGCAGCCCAGAGATCTCAGCCCTTGGCAGGGAGAGAGATGCTCCTGGACAGACGTCAGCTCTCACCCTGGGGGCCACGGCAGTGTTGGCAGCTTCCCTATCCCCTGTGCCAGCAGCTCCTCTGCCATCAGCCCTGATGGCCACGAGACTCAGAGCCCAGGAGGTTGGGAGGGTCAGGGAGACAGAAGCCCAGGCACTCCTATAGGCAGACAGCAATGGGGACAGCGACTGAGAGTGAGGCAAGGGTGTTGTGGCAACGATGCCAAAGGGCAGCCAGTGATGGGCTCAGAGAAGCCGCAAGAACTAGTGTCTCCTGACCCTGGCTCCTTCTGAGTCTGCATGTGCTGGCATGGTGCCTCTGCACGCTGCCATGGCTCTACGCACACTGTCACTGTGCAGGCCACCTGTGGGTCTAAGGGCTGTGCAAGGCCAGGCTAGAGCTGTTAGTTCATAACACAGTGTCAGCCCCTGCCCCAGCACCTGGCATAGATGAGGAGCTGGGAATGTTTGCAGAAGCAGCAAACTGATCAACGAGCCGATTCACTCTCTGCTGAGTTCCCCTGGACCTGCTCCTCCATTTGAGCCCTTCTTGTTCCCTCAAGCCTCCTTCCCCTTTTCTCACCAGCAGTCCCACCTTCCACTCTGTGTTTTTCTGGAAAGGGGTCAGACACAGGACCATTTGAAATTCTCACCAGATGGAGAAACACGTGAGGCTTCACCATGCACTCGTGTGCATGCAAGGCATGGAGGCTGTAGTCAATCTGTGTCAGGGACAAGGCGGAGGGGCACAGGGAGATACCTGAAACCCCAGGAGAAAAGGGTAGGCTTCTGTCCCAAACCCCCTCAGGCCAGGGCCCCAGGATATTCCCAGGGACAGAGGCAGGCAGACAGGCTGGAGAAGAGTCAAGGAGAGGGGATGGGTGAGGAACTTAGTTCAGAAATGATGCTGAAAGGCTGGCAGCTGCCAAGCTCCATCTGAGGGCATCCCAGGGGGACCCCAGGGTCCCTTCGGGAAGCACCACTTCATGTGGGTATCCCAAGCCAGCCTGAGTGGCAGGGGTCAGGGCCAGGCCAGCCTGAGCCCAGCACGTGTAATGACCATCCTGACAAGCATTTCCTCCCATGCCAATTCACGGAGCTGGCATCCCCAAGCAGCTGCCAGGCACCTGCTGTCAGAGAGAAAAGCCCCATCATCTCAGCCTTTGCGGACAGACGGGCCGGCTCGGATTCCAGAAAGGCGTGCAAGGTCAGAGTGGAGCCCCCTTCCCCGGATGTGGGCTGACCAGTTGGCAGTATGTCCTGTCCTTCTGCCTGCCCGACTCCGTGCCGGGCCTCAGTGTGAGGCAGAGCATCACGGAGTGCGTGGTGGGATCCTAGGTGCAAGCTTGCCTCCAGTATGTGTCCTGGGAACCGTCTCTCCTTGGGGCCCATGTCTGCCACTCATCTTCCCAGGCATCACCCCCTCCCTGGCAGGACCAGGCCGCTTCTGTATGGAAGACTGTAGGAGTTGTGGCAAGGAAGGCAGAGGGCAGGGAGGGCTTGCCCAAGAGGAGAGGCCGGTTTAAGAGAAAGAACTGGGGCTCCTGTATCCTGTATCAATCTATCACATTTATAGCCTTCACTCCAGACAGGAGACAAGAAGGAAATGACAAAAGCCAATAAAGGGTAATGGAATCATCAGTGTGTGCAGCCTATTCCCCGAGCGGCAGGGCCAGGAGCAGAGCTCAGCCCCTCCCTTGGGGCTCTGTCTCAGCTTCACCCACAGGCCCTGGGAGACAGTTAAAACCACTCACCAGCCCCCACGGGGGTGCCCAGCTGGATTTCCAGCTGCTCAGGCCAAAACGCTTGACGTCATCCTTGCCTCCTCGCTTTTTCTCACACCCCACATCCGATCCGGCCGGAAATCCTGTTGGCTCTGCCTTGGAAACATATCCCAAGTTCAACCACTTCTCAACCTCTCCACTGCCACTGCTCTGGCCTGAGCCGCCATCATGTCCGTCTTGGATTCTTGCAGTGGCCTCCTCCCTGGCCCTTGTCCCCAACTCGGCAGCCAGTGGGGTCCTCATATCATGGTCACTGAGAGCCGTCCAGTGGCCCCATCTCACCCAGAGGAAAAGCCTTTAGCCAGCCCTGATCCATCCTGCACCCCCGTGCCCGTAGAGCCCCTCTATGGCCCGGCCTCTTGCTCCACTTCGGCCACACCGGCTCCTTACTGGTTCCTGAGTGGGCCGAGCATTCCTGGCCTGGCACCGGAGCACTGGCTGTTCCCTCCTGCCTGGAATGCTCTTCCCCCAGGGATCAGCTTTAGCTCCCCTCCTCCTTCTTCCAAGTCTTAGAGGTCACTTTTGCAATAAGGACATCCGTGACCATCCTATTTTCTTCCCTTGCCCAGCCCACTGTTTTAAGTATAATTCATATACAATCAAAGACACCCTTCTGAAATGCACAGTTTGATGAGTTTTGGCAAATACGTAAGCAGCACAGCCACCATCATCGTTAAGATATGGAACGATTCCATCACATCAAGAAGTTGTCTCACCTACTTCATGGTCAATCCCCTGTTCCTGGCAATCACTGATTGATTTTCTGTTCCTATAGATTTGCCTTTTCTGGAGAGTTCGTGTAAGTGGAGTAATTTTTGTGTGCAGCCTTGTGTGCCTGGCTGCTTGCACTTAGCATAATACATGAGAGAGCCATCCATGTCACTGTCTGTATGCATTTGTTCCTTTTTACTGTTGAATAGTATTCCACTATATGGACGTGCCACAGTTTGTTTTCCATTCAGTAGCTGATGGGCATTTGAGTTCTTTACCACTTTTTGCCACTGTGAATAAAGCTGCCATGAACACATGTATATAGGTGTCTGTGTGGGCTTACATGCTTTGGGTTTTTGGGGGTTTTTTTCTTCTTTTGAGATGGAGTCTCACTCTGTCACTCAGACTAGAGTGCACTGGCATGACCTCAGCTCACTGCCACCTCATCCTCCCAGGATTGCTCAAGCAATCCTCCCACCTCAGCCTCCCAAGTAGCTGGGACTACAGACATGCACCAACATACCCAGCTACATTTTTAGTATATCTGATAGAGACAGGGTTTTACCACATTGCACAGGCTGGTCTCAAACTCCGGAGCTCAGGTGATCTGCCCGCCTCAGCCTCCCAGGCATGCTGGGATTACAGGTGTGAGCCACCACACCTGGCTATGTCTCTATCTCTTGAGTAAATACCTAAGAATTGAATCTTTGAGTTATATGAGTAGTGTACGTTTAATTTTACATGAAATTGTCAGATGTTTTCCAAAGCATTTGTTGGCTTTGCATTCGGTTGTTGTATGTCCATGTCAGCATTTAGTACTGCCAGCCTTATTTGGCCTTTAACTTCAGCCATTTGAGTGGGTGTAACTTGTCATTTTAATTTGCATTTCCCTGATGACTAATGATGTTGAGCATATCTTTTTTTTTCTTCAAGAGACAAGGTCTTACTCTGTCACCCAGGCTGGAGTGCAGTGGCACAATCATAGCTCATTGTAATCTGAACTCCCAGACTCAAGCGATCCTCCCACCTCAGGCTCCTGAGTAACTGGGACTACAGGCATGAGCTATTTTTTGTTCTTTAATTTTGTAGAGATGGGGTCTCCCTATGTTGCCCAGGCTGGTCTCAAACCCCTGGGCTCAAACAGTCCTCCTGCCTCAGCCTCCCAAAGTCTAGGATTACAGGCATGCGCCGCCGTGCCTGTAACGTGAGCGTCTTTCCATGTGCTTATCGGCTATTTCTCTATCTTCTTTGGTGAAATGTCCGCCACTGTTTTAAAGAGCTCTCAACAATGCTTCTATGCTTACATCATCACCGGAAGGAGCAAGCCTCCCTGTGTGTGATGAACTTCCACTGCTCCGACACAGGCTTTCTGTGTGATCTGGGGAAACTGACCTCACCGCTCCAATCTCTGTTCCCTTGTCTATAAAATGGGGAAAATAACAACAGCTGCTTCCCAGGGTAGTGCGAGGACTGAGGAAATTAAGATTTGTAAAGAATTTACAATGATCCCCGAAATACAGCAAGCACTTAATAAATGTCTAGTATGATGACGGTGATGATGATTACTAACCCCTATGTGACTCATTCATGTCAATCCCATTTCCCTCTTCAAGCCCAATGTTTTAATCTATAAATGGCTGTGGGAGAGGCCGGGGGCTGGACAATCTCTAAGTCCTGTCCACAGTAGCATCCCTGAGGTCTAGAATCACTCTGTTTATGGACACACACTTACAGGTCCTTTCCCCTCCCAGGGCATGCCCAGCAGCCAGCCACCTATGGACTCTAGAGTTACACACACAAGGCAACAGGAAGCTCACCTCCAACTCCTAACCCCCAGAAATGGCCTAGGCCCAGCTCCTCAATCATCCAACAGAAGGACCATTAGACACTGAAAGGATAAGGGAGATGGAGACGTCAGACGCAGAGCCGGGAAGGGCAGGTGACACCAGGCAAGACCAAGAGACAAGCTGGGGAGAGCAGTGTGGCCATGCAAGGCTGCATGTCCTGCTCCTGCAGTGGCTCCACGTGCTCTCCCACTCCAGCCTCTACCTGCCGCTAGGCAGCTCCACAGGTCTGCTGGCCCAGGCCTCCAGCAGCCCTGCTTTCACCCCTCTGTGACTTGGGGGGAAAGCTGGGCCCCGGAGGGAAGCATCTCAAGTCCCTGAGCCCCTCCCTTGCAGCCCATGGGGTGGGAAGGACAGAAATGTTGGGAAATCAGTGTACACAGATCTGGGGCTGATGCCAGGGTGCCACAGGGAGCGAGGAGGAGGTGATGAGAGAAGGGTATGGCAGCTCAGCAGGGCCCGGGCCACAGGCAGGGCAGGAGGAGCGGTGGGGATGAGACTGGGGCCGCGGAGGGGCTGGGAGGCTGGGAGAGCAAGGGGTTATAGAGGGTAGAGGCCAGAGATTTCTGAAAGACCATATCAGGGAAGAGAGGAGGTCCCGAGTGGCCAGGGTGCAAGAGGGGTGAGAGGACGAGAGCAAGGAGCAGGGGTGCGCTTGGAGGAGACGAACCTCTGGTCCTCCCAGCCTCCCAGTCCTTCACTTCCACTAAGCACGCTCTTCACGCTCATTGTCACCTCCTTGACTGTGGGCAGCCCCTGCCAGGACCCACTTGGCACCCTGGCCACCCAATGTCCTCCTCCGCTCCAGGCCAGCCACCACCTCAGCTGCCCTCACCACCCACCTGCTGCAAGGCCCCACCACAGAGCCCCCCAAAGCCCATTTCTCTGCTCCTGCGCCCTGGCTGAAACCCACCCACCCCCAAGCATAGATTCACTATAAAGCCACACATCTCCCCTTGCCAGCCCTACCTACCGCCCTCTCTCTTGTGGACATGCTAACATTTGAAGGATGGATGCATACTGAGCAGTGGGGCCAACTGGAGGCTCCAGAACCAGAGGGTCCCCTTCCTCACTCACTCACTCCCACCAAGTGAGATCAGCCTACATACGGACCCGCTGCGGAAACCGAGGCATCGATCCCCTCTTCGTTTAGCAACAACATATGAGCATCTTAGAGATAATGGAGTTACAATAATGAGCAAAACCAGACAGGGTCCCTGTCCTCACATAGCTCACAGTCAAGTTAGGAAACAGATACTAGCCTCCAAATCCACAAACAAGGCTGTTTATAGTTACAGAACTATATGGTGGGGTGGGGAGTACAAAGAGCAATGAGGGAGAATCTCCGGGGAGCAGGGGCGGGAAAGCCTCTGTTGAAGATGTAGCATTGGAGTCCACCCATGGCAGGCATTTCCAGGCAGAGGGAAGAGCAGATGCAGAGGCCCTGAGGTGGAAGGGACGTGGCCCACTCTAGAAGGGAAAGGAAAGGCCCATGGCTGGACCCAGAGAGTGAGAGGAAGTCCAGCCCGGTGAGGTCAAGGAAAGGAGTGAGGACATGACTCCAAGGCACCGTGGAGCTGCTGGAGGGGTCACTGTTCCACATACTTTGTATTATTTGGGGATGGGAGTGTGGATGCTAATCAGGTTTGTGCTTTAGAAAAATCCCTTTCTGTTCTGATGAGGAGAAACGAATCAGGTGATCTACAGAGAGAGATGAGGGTGACTTGGACCAGGATGGGACAGTAGAGAATTAGAAACTTGGGAGCCATTCTGGACACAAAATCGGTAGCCAGAGCACTTGGAAGTGGGAGAGGAGGTGTCTCTGGTCTCTGGCTAGGACAGCCGTGAACGTGCCACAAGAGGCTTCCTCAGATCACCTCCCAGGCAGCCCTCAGGCCTCCTACGTCTGCTTCATGAGCCCTTGGCAAGCAGAATGGACGACCACCTGGGGACCTGTTCTGTCTGAGAATGAATTCCAGCTCCCATCCACCCAGATCCTGCCTCTTACAGCCACCACAGGGAGCCAAGCTGTAAAAAGAGCAAGTTCCCAACACCTGCTGAGGCAGTGCCCGTTCGTCGCTGGTGATGGTGACACTGGCTTCTCCAGCATCTGGAGCAGCATCTGGATGCAGCTGTCTGAGCTGTCCCTTGGGCACAGAGCACAAAGGTGGCCTCAATCCACTCTTAATTTTTTCTGTTAGCCCATCAAGAATTTACATGGACATCAAGAATTTACTAGACATGCCATGTCTAGTCCCTTCCTTAAGGAATTTGCACTTTCCGAATTGTTTAAAAAAAAAAAACAAGCAGGCCGGGTGCGGTGGCTCAAGCCTGTAATCCCAGCACTTTGGGAGGCCAAGGCGGGTGGATCACGAGGTCAAGAGATCAAGACCATCCTGGTCAACATGGTGAAACCCTGTCTCTACTAAAAATACAAAAAATTAGCTGGGCATGGTGGCACATGCCTGTGATCCCAGCTACTCGGGAGGCTGAGGCAGGAGAATTGCCTGAACCCAGGAGGCGGAGGTTGCGGTGAGCCGAGATCGCACCATTGCACTCCAGCCTGGGTAACAAGAGCGAAACTCCGTCTCAAAAAAAAAAAAAA
>CM052664.1:4558173-4587881 GCA_028533165.1 Leontopithecus rosalia
CAATGTCAGCACGGCCGAGTCTCCAGAGGTCCCAGCAGGTAGCTTCATGCCATGCCAAGAACAGCCTTACCCCAGGAAACACAGGTGAGTCCTGTTTAAGCCCCAGTCTCCTCCCTAGACTCACGTATTCCTCACATTAATCTCATTTCAGAAGCCCCGTGGCCCGAGGCCTTTTTGTGGCCACCTCACTCCATCCCAACAAACGCCCTTCAATTCACATCCCAGGAGCGGCAGTTGGACAGTGTTTTCTTCCCTTGCAGAGGTTCTGGGCTCCCTGTCAACTGATGCACTTCCTCCAGGAACCAGCTTTGCGTACCAGAGGTATCAGGGAGAGGAGGCTTTGGATCTAGTCTCAAAACAATAAACTAACTCCAAGTGGGGGACCGCGGCCATCACCCTACATTTGCATAACTAAGAAAGCTATTTAAGTGGTTTTCACTGAACTCCAGTTATTTCATTTTAAACTGTCTCTGTGACTTGTAGACACAGAGAGTGGACTTCACCAGGCATTTAAATCCTCCTCACTGGTCCTCAGAGCCTTGAAGAGGCTTATCTGAGAACGGACCTCCCACAGCACCCTATCCAAGCCTCCACACAGGCTCTGCTCTGAGTGCTTCTCAGGCAGGGAAAAGGAACACGTCCAGGTGGAAATCTTCCAAATGTGTCTTCCCCAATCACCTTGTCACCGGATTGTTCTCGGCAAAAACTTTTTCATAAATTATCTTTGCCTTTGGCTGTTCACACACAAAGGTCACAGAGTTGTCTGCCTCTGGTATCACGTGTCACTGCAGATGGTTTCAGAGGTTCCCACAGCTGGAATCTCCAGAGGAATTCTGATGAAGAAAAGGGAAATATGAGGTCATGATGAAGAGGGAAAGGGAGGAAAGAGAAGGTGGGAAAGGCCTGGAGAGCTAGAAGGGGAGAGGGGAGTCTCCACCTAGGTCATCCGGCTCCTTTCCCCTTTCCATCCCTAAGCCACACTTCCTTCAGTGGCGGCCTCACCATCTATGCATCCAAGTGAACGGCTAATAAAAAGGGCCAACTGGAAGCAATAACACAGCAGCAGCCATGAGCACACACAGCACCCAAATCTTGGTTTCTAAATATCATTCTCCCTTAAAAGGAACCAGGGTTCCTGGGTGAAATGGCTGATTCTGGGCTAGAGCCAGGAAAATACCAGAAAACCTGGAACATGTTATTGTGCCAGAAAGCAAAAAAGTGCCCAAAGACTGATGAAGATAAATGTCAAAAGACACAGGAGCCAGTATGAATAGGCCAGCTAGTAAGTTTAGACATAATGATGGTGTAAAAAGTTATTAGCAGGCAAAAACTAGTGGTAGAAGTTTGATGAGGAATATAGTCTCAAAGTATCTCCCCACAATTACTTATTAATTAGAAAGAGATGGTAATTCTACAGGAGGGGAACTTAACAGACACCACTTAAGCTAAGTGGTCAAAAATTTTATCTCTAACCAATGGAAAAGCTGACATAGTGGGCCTCCTGAGGCAAGACTGTGAGAAAGATGCAGCATCACCTTCAGAGTAATCACGTCCAAAGCGTGTCACCTGAAAGTAGCAATGAGGACACATCCAACAGAATTTCAGCAACATTACTCTTCACATAACTGGCCTGCACTCTTCAAAACTGTCAAATTTAAGAAGCAGAAAGAAAGGCTGAGGAACTCTCCCAGATTAAAGGAGGTGAAAGAGACATGAAAACTGAATACAATGCGTGACCTGAGAACAGGAAAAAGAAATAGAAAGAAATAGAAAGAAATAGAAAGAAAGAAGACATGATGAGAGAACGGATGAAATGTACTCACGGACTGTGGAGTCCCTAACGGTGTTAGATCAATGTCAGATTTTCTGCTTTTGATAACTGTACCGTGGTTTTGTAAGAGAATATCCTTGTCCTTACCAACACACACAAGTAGCTAGGGCCAAAAAAGCATGATGTCCTCAACTTATTCTCACGTGATTCCGCAAAAACTGTGTGCATGTGCATATGTATATCTGCTATGTATACTTACGTAATACACAGTATTATATATATATACACATATATATAAGCATATATATATATGTGACAAAAGGGAGAATGAGAAAATAAATGTGCAAAACATAAACAATTGCTGAATCTGCATAACGGGTGTATGGGAGTTTCTTGCAACTTTTCTGCATCCAAGTTTGGAATTAAATTTACAAAAATATTACTAATGGCCAGCGATTACACTGTTCCGAATATGACGTTTAAAACACGTTGCATATTTCAGCTTATCTGGCACTTACAACAGTTCTACAAGGTATATAGTAGGATCTATCATTCACATCGTGGTTTTCATTTTACAGATGGGGAAACCAAGGCACGGGGCAGTCGTACTACTTGCTCGGGCTCCCGGACCTGGTTAACATGAGACTTGGCCCCAGGTCCATCAGCCTGGCTCAAGAATGTGCTCTCAGCACACTCTGATGCCTCCTAAGCCAGGTAGAGGCTGAGAATGGAACCCACAGAGGACGGGAGGCACACCCTGACCACAGACCACACATGGCGGGGCTGTCTAGAGCAGCGTGGTTGCGGCCTGCTCATCAAAATAGTCTTCAGATTGAAATACAGAAGAGAGCCTTTTAGATCAGAGTTCAGGGCCATAGAGCCTGGGGGCCTGATGTGCAGGGGGGTGGACACCCAGACCAAGACCCTCCACCCTGAAGGGTTTCCTGTAGCCTCTGACTTTGTCCTGTTTGTCTTCTCCTTCCCCTTCCCTAGAGCTCCAAGTTTCGGTCTCTTTCTCCAAGACTTTTCTCCTCCTTCCACTCCATCCTAGTGAACCCAGAAATAAGGAGTTTCTGGCAGGGCCTTCTGGTGAACAGTGGCCTTAGAGGAAAGAGGTGGGCCCGGACAGAGAAGTGGCCCAAAAGCCAGGGAAGGGAGTTGGAGGGGGAAGACTGGAAGCTGACAGTCACAGGGATAGAGGAGATGGGGTGAGGAGAGGAGACAAGAGGACCAGCCATTGAAGTTTGCCCAGTGATAAGAAGCAGTGTGTGTGCCAGGCCCCAGCATCAGCAGTCACTGCAGGAACAGGCCTGGTGGGGGTGGGAGGTGGTCATCCTCCTTGGGACTTTGCCAGAAAGGACTGAGGGAGGTCTGTCTCCTACCATCTCTGAGAAGGCTAAGGTCACGTGGAGCAGAAACAAATCTCCAGCCAGGGGCTGTCAGGGAGAGTCCTGCTTGCTAGGGCCTGTCTAGTCTGACAGGGCAATGGGGGTTGGGGAGAAGATGCTGGGGAGAAGATGCTGACGTCTGAATTCAGAAGTGGAGTGGACCCCCACCATCACCCTCCCTGCTGAAGGGCCTGTCACAAGGTGGCCGTGGCTCACACCCGCTTATCAGCGCCAGGGTGTGGAGAGGGTGTCGCAGACGGGAGATAGGGCTGGGACAGGGCTGTCCACACCGGCCCTGCTCTGCCTCCCTCATTCACACCTCCTCAGAGGCCCTCGGCCCACTTTGCCCCTGCGGCCTCCAGCCCGCCCCACTGTGCCTTCTCTACAAACCACCCCAGCAGGCTGCCTTGATCCAAGGATTGTTGTGCCCCGGACAATTAAGAGACCGAAGGGGAGGGACCCTGGACACCTGTCTAGCCCCAACTCCTCACTTTACAGATAGAGAAACTGGGAGTGAGGAGCTGCCACTTACCTAAAATCCTGCGGCAAGGACACCGAGGAGCCGGAACTGGAAGGCAGGCTCTCACCCAGATGAGAACACAAAAGAGTCTGAACCTCAGCTGGGGGACCCCTGAGAGCAGAGTCCCAAGGGCCATAGTGAAGGAAGACTGAGGGGGCACATCATCCTGAGGAGGGCCGGTCTCTGCACACTTGAGCCTCATGCAGGGAAGGAGAGCAGAGTCACGTCGGATCATCCCAGGCTCCACCTGCCTTGGGTAGAACCCCTCCCCCAGGGCAGAGCTCTTTCATCTCTGCCCCCAGATTAGCTCTCCCCCACCTGTGTCTGAATGGTGATGGGTGGCAAGGGGTCAAAGACTCTCTCTGAAGTGGTGGGCAGGGTAGGGGCACAAAGCACATCAATCAAGAGGCTAGTGGGGGAAGCCAGGGGCTTTCCTGGGTGCAGGGATGGAACCTGAACACTGTCCTTTCTGGTGGTCTAAGAAGGAGCCGGATGGGCCGCATTTGCACCGAGGCCTCAAAGGGGCTAGGAAGGCTCAGCAAACTTAAGGCCACTGCCTGCCACTGTCCCCGCCCCTTCAGCCTTGGAGGACATTTGGGTAGATCTTTCTCTCTGGGCATCACCAGAGCTAGGACATTTCGTCCTGTGCCCGCGGAGTGACTAGGGCTGGAGGAGGGAGAGCATGGAAATAATTCTGAGATCCTGTTCGGGAGTCGGTAAGGGGGTGGGGCTTCACACCTGCACGCAGCTGGAAGACTTAATTTTAGCTCTGCTTCTCCCAGGGTCAAACACACACACTCTGACAGTCACCTCCACCCTTCCATCTTCCCACCGGGGTGACTGCCTCAGACCAGAGACCATAGTGCACAACCTAACACAGGGTGCCCGGGAAAAGCATGCCTGAACTCCAAGGGCACTTTGAAGGCACAGGCTTGCCCACAGCCTCCGAGCAGCTCCTAGGTCTCCACCCTTCTGTGTCCCCATGACCCTCGCCCTGAGTGACTGAGCATATTAGGACTCAAGCAGGATACGCTCAACCTTCTGACGTGTGGGTAACTGCAAAACATTACTTGAACACTTACTGTTTGCAAAACCCTGCCGAGGCCTCAGAAAAGAGTCAACTCCATTTTGTGCCTGCCCTGAAGAGTTAGCAGGGCACTGTAGAGCCAAAGTGAAAGTAAAGTAACTGCGACAGTCTTGAGCGGGGAGTTGAGGGCAAACATTAGACTGCAAGCTAGAAAATCCTGGCAAATTCCTAGAGCTTGTTTCCTCGTTTGTGAAACGAGATGAACTGCACCATTCCAATGGTGGTGTGCATAAGCTCTGACTGGAAAGCGCTTTGCCAACTGCAAAGCACTGACAGACTCAAAGGGCTGGTAGCAACACATCAGTCTGAGGATTTGGGAAGAGACTGAACCATCTCCACCTGGCCCAGAGGTCAACACCATACTGAGGTCTGGCTCTGTCCTTCACTCTCTTAGATCAGGATGACCTTCATCAGTCACCAATAATCATTCTCAAGAATCCACAGTACTTGGCTACCATTTAAGAGCTTACCAAACTGCATATATCACCTTATTCAATCCTCAACCAATCCTGCAGGTCCTTCTCAACCGGATTCAGAAGGATGAACTCAGTTGTCCTCAATCGCCCTGCACTGGTAAATAGAAAGATGATTAAATGGGACCCCAAGTCCCCACAGCAGCCTCCCCACCCACTGCTGGTGTCCAAAGCACTGACCCAGCCATGCCATGTGGACCCAGAGATGCGGCAGGCACTCTCCCTCTCCCAGAGTGACTCACAGGCAAATTGTGATGGAGACCCACTTCTGCATATGGCAATCAGTTCCATGTTTTCCTTTCTAAAGAAACAGAAATGGGCTGAGCAACTTGGCCCAAGCCCATAATCCCAGCGCTGAGGTAGGCCAAAGTGAGAGGATTGCTTGAGGCCAGGAGTTCAAGACCAGCCTGGGCAACAGAGCAAGAGCTCACCTTCAGAAAAAAAAATTAATTAGGCAGGCATGCAGGTATATGCCTGTAGTCCTAGCTACTCAGAAGGCTGAGGCAGGAGGGTCACTTGAGCTCAGGAGTTCAAGGTTAGAGTGAACTGCGATCACACCACTGCACTCCAGCTTGGGTGACAAAGTGATACCCTGTCTCTATAAATAAAGAAAGAAACAGAAATGAATAGAAAATTGTTTCAGAGCACATGATCACATGAAACTTGCTGGGCATATGAAGCGAGTTGCCATGTAAAATGAGCTTTTTACTAAAGGGATCTTCCGTGGCTCTGTCGTGTTCAATGTTTTTAACAAACACATTGAAGGCTTGTTTATCCAATCTGCTATCTCAAAGCTGGGATGCATAGCCAACATGTCAGATGGCCAAGTCAGGATCATCAAGGATGTGAACTCACTTGAAGATGGGCAGAAACTGTGACAAGATGAAATCTTAACAGTTGGGCATACATAAAACCTCACATTTGTGCTCCAAAACATGGCTATGTAAGTGCATAATGGGAAGGTGATTTGACAGCAGATCGATCATGTGAAAAAGACCGGAGGCAGTTAGTTGGACCGAGGTTCACAGGAACCAGTGGTATATGGTGTGAAAAGTCGAGTGTCCCTGAGAAAAGCAGCCAATCTCCTGGACTCAGTTCAGGACTGTCACTGCGTCCCGAAAGCCTTGCTCAGATGCGGCTGCCACATCATGAAGGCATACAAGATCATCACGGTGAAAGGTCTGAAATTCATGAGCACCTGAACACGAAATGAGATGCCACATGTCCTTATAAGCTGAATATCTCAAAAGGACTATCAGGTGAAAGGTGCCAGCCAGCTTTGTGTGGCCTGGAATGGCAGTTTGGGTCTGTCATTGATGGGTAGGAATTACAAGGGAAGGTTTCAACTTCATCTTACAAAGATCTACTATAAAGAAAATTGCATCGCAGGGCCCCAAAGGGATAGGAGAACACACTCCCTTAGAGATACTTGGAAGCTCGAAGACCACTTATCTGACAAAGGACTCCTGTCCAGTGGCTGTATGTACTGGGAGAGGGTGGACGTATAGTAGAGACCAGTCTGGCTCCAAACCCTGGTTGATCAGCAGAATCACTAGTATTGATTGTCTAGAAAATACACATTCCAGGCTGGGTGCAGTGGCTCACACCTAATCCCAGCACTTTGGGAGGCTGAGATGGGCAAATTACTTGAGGCCAGTTCAAGACCAACCTGGCCAACGTGGCGAAACTCCATCTCTACAAAAACGATAAAAGTTATCCAGGTGTGGTGGCACACGCCCATAGTGTCAGCTACTCAGGAGGCTGAGACTGGAGAATTGCTTGAACCCAGGTGGCACAGGTGGCAATGAGCCGAGTTCACGTCACTGTACTCCAGCCTGGGTGACAAAGCAAGACTCTCTCTCAAAAAAAGAAAAGAAAATACTGATTCTAGCCTCACACCAAATCTATGGAATCAAAACCTCAAGAATAGTTGGAGAATTTATTTTTTGAGGCCGATTACTCTAGATTGAGTCTAGTTAAAACAATATGAACCTTGATTGAAATCTATATTTAGGAGGAAAAAAACCCATTTAAATGACATTTTGGAACGCCCAGGCAAATTTTAATAGGAACTGTTTATTAGATGATATTGAATTCTGGTAATTTTCTTAGATGTGATATTTTAGAATTATTGGGGAACATCCTTATTCTTAGGTGATACAGCTGAAGTATTAAAAAGGTGAAGCGTGTCATGTCTATAATTTACTTTTTTAAAAAAACCAGCAAATTACTTTTAATAATTTTGAAAAAAGAGAAAGCACATGAGACAAAATTTGGGATAGGGGAAAATCATCGCACTCTTCTTTCAACTTTTTTGTGGGCTTGAAATTTCTCAACGTAAAGTTGGGGGGAGGACTACGCTCCTAATCTATTCTCATGTGAGCCAAACATGAGACTCGCTGGACAAGATAACCTTTGCTATTCCATCCAGCCTGACAGCCGGGTGCCTGATGTCTCAAGCGGTCTGCATTCTTTGTGGCTTACAGAGCTGGACGTTCAATACTGGGGTGGTGCCACAGCTGAGGCTAAGCCTTACAGTGACACTAGGCCACAGTGACCCCCAGAGGGACTTGGCACACTCAGGGGCAGTCCACCCCTTGGCCACAAGTGGCATGCTGAGGAGCAGGAAAGAGAAGCCCATCGACACCCTCACTGTCACGAACTGCATGGGGCCCATGTCAACGCAGTCCATCTTGCTTGGCCCTCATGACCTGAGGTTTGCTCCCCGACAGTGGGGCTAGACTAGAAAAAGGAACACTGGATCCCTGATAGACAACTGCTAAGAATGACGACATCCAGGACAGCATGCCAGGTGGAGGTTAGCCGTGGAGACCAGCAGGAGCAGGAGTTTCACGCCTGATGTGAGCCCAGCCCTGACCAAATCCACCAGAACGAACTAGAGTGAGGATGCAGGAGGCGCTGTGCCAGGAGGCGGAAGGAAAGATGGGTGAGGGGCATGCAGGAGTGAGCTGGGAACAAACAGCAGAGCCTCAGTACAGGTTAGGTTCAGGGATGGGCTGCTAATGGGAAGTTTGTGATTGCTGGAGTTGATGTCAGTGACACTTATGTACTCACAAGGATGAGGCCAGAGGATGCAGGTAGGTGACATGGCAGCCTTCAGTCATCCCAAGGATACAGCCCAGCCTATAGCTCTAATCAAAGGTTTGAAGGAAAGACAAAAGTTTTCCATTGCTTGAAGGTCAAGGTACAAGGGGCAGAAATATTCACAGGTATTTAATTAGGGAGCTGGCACCCATTCTCCTAACCTTTGCAATTTTTTGTATTGTTACACACAACAGTGGTGAGACAGCCTCAATTCAGAGACCAGAGTTTGGAATTTCACAATAAAGGTATCACCAAGGGAGAAGAGAAACTTGGGATGTGTGTTTCCAGCAGAAGAACCTACCCAGACTGGCACTTCCTCCACAGCAGCCTTTCCCTGAGACCAGGGACTGAGGGTAAACAGAACACAAGGCAGAAACTCAGGCTCAGCCTATGCTGATTCTGAATCCAGGATGATCAACAGCCACACTGCGGGGGCTGAGGTGATATGACAGGAGGAGAATTCTGACCTCTAACCAAGTATTCACATTTCAAGTTTGTTTGGGGAACTCTTTTTTTTTTTTCTTTTTTGGACAGAGTCTTGGTCTGTTACCCAGGCTGGAGTGCAATGGCGTGATCTCGGCTCACCGCAACCTCCGCCTCCTGGGTTCAGGCAATTCTCCTGCCTCAGCCTCCTGAGTAGCTGGGATTACAGGCACGCGCCACCGTGCCCAGCTAATTTTTGTATTTTTAGTAGAGACAGAGTTTCACCATGTTGACCTGGATGGTCTGATCTCTTGACCTTGTGACCCACCCGCCACGGCCTCCCAAAGTGCTGGGATTACAGACGTGAGCCACCGAACTCAGCCAGGGGAACTCTTAATGAAAGTGTTGAGACAATTCAAGCACCACTGTTACACACTAACAAATGTTTTCAAAGTCTCCCTGATTTGCAAATCGTTTAAATAAATAAATAAATTTTAAAAAGTGAGGACTGGCAGACAGCAACTTTGTATTACAAGCTTTTACCTCCATTTATCACAATGACTGGGTAGTATCTTTGAAAAGAAATAAAAACCTAAGAAACTTTATTAATCCAAAAATAGAGATTCTACCATCTAGGTGAAGAGACAGGAGCAAGAAGAGCAGGGGCAGCAACTCCAAGGCTGCCGGCAATGCAGGTCAGCACAGAGCACAGCCACAGGGGTGCTGCGAGCCCACCTCTAGAGATGGGCAGCAGGACTGATCCCACAGAGCTTCCCCTCACACTCCTGGAGAAACAACCAGGCCCCACCATCACCTCTCCGTTGAGAAGAGAAAATAACAGATTGTTTGGTCACAGTGACATTCTGGCTCTACATTCCTGGGGAGAGGAGAACTGGCACAACTTAATGGGAACAGTGTGATAAAACAGAATGGCACTGATCAGGCTACTGTGTTTCGACCCCTCAACTTTTCTTTTCACCCAAACAAAAGAGCAGAACAAAGCCAATCATTATCATCTTCTCTTTATCTTAAAGCCTTGGCATTTTTCTTAGCACACACACACCACAAAAATCTTTCTTGCAACACCACTTGAAAAGACAGCAGTGGTATGACAGATTCAGACAAGTTCTTAGGCCCCAAGACTTTTGACTGACAATACTCAGGATGGTCCATGAAAGGACTCCACTTAAACCCAAATAGAGATCTGGCTCCGAACAGCCGCGATTTCCCCCAGGCATGCAAAATGCCTTTGGACCTTTGGCCCCAAGTACCACCTGCCCTATGCTAGGTAGACAAGCAGGCGCACAGGCAAGCAAATCATAAGCTGGTGACTTCGTGGGCAGACCTTTTTTTCTTTTTTTTTTTTTGAGACAGGGTCTCCCTGTATCACCCAGGCTAGAGTGCAGTGGCACAATCATGGCCCATCGCAGCCTCGACCTGCTGGGCTCAAGTGATCCTCCCATCTCAACCTCCCAAGTAGCTGGGATTACAGGTGTGCACCACCACGCCCAGCTAATCTTTGTATTTTTTGTAGACAGGGTTTCATTATGTTGCCCAGGCTGGTCTCAAACTCCTAGGCTCAAGCGATCCACCCACCTCAATTTCCCAAAGTGCTAAGTATAGGCCTGAGCCACAGTGCCTGGCTGTAGACCTTTCTTAGAGTCTACAGCCCGCCTGGAAAACAAGAACACATCACTTTGGCAGTATCTGGTCACTGACAGAAGTGTATCTCTGGAGGCAAGTATAGGCTCTAATAAATCGCACACAGTACTGCCCTCTAATTCCCAAGAACCCACTCTGACTATCTCTTTCCAAAGAGCTAAGGAGGCTTCAATTCAAAGGACATTAAAGTCCATTTGGCTTGCATAGCAGACGAGAAACCAGACTCTTCTCACCAAGCACGCCTCGGGCCCACAAATACCCACGGAAATAGGTATATATTTCTGCATCAAAAGCCACCAACCACGTCAAGAAAGATCGGAATCTGCCTCAGCTGTCTTTCCTCTCTTAGATCTGTCTGCCAAGACATAACAATTTTCTCACAGGTAAAATGGGGTAGGGGTATATCTCAGAGGGTCATTGTGAGACAACATATGTAAAGCACACAGCCTAACATACAGAAACATTTAGTGAGCAGATGAGTGCTTCTACAGAGAGGTAGAGAAACAGCAGGTTCCTGAGAGGAGAAAGAAGAAACAAATATACAGTGCATGTGGACAGGAACTACACAGAAGATTTCTAAAAGCCGCCTCCAAGACCAATTCAGGTCCTGGGGGGGAAATGTACAACACTGAGTTCTAAGAAGGCTGAGCAGATACATCAGAGACAACCCACAGTTTGGAGGCATGAAACCAAACAATACCTTCCCAATACTCTGCACCCAGAGGGACACAAATGCGTGTGAAATTGACCTAAGATCACCCCTCCATCTGCAGGTGTCACAGCTCCCTCAATAATTACTTCCTGAGTCAAACACTGTAGATCTTTCATCTTTTGGGGGAATTTTTAGTCGTAAATTTAGGATTCCATCCTTTGTTTAAAGCGAAGCCCCTCGTAGCTAAGGGTTATGGAGTGTGCCTGTAGTCCCAGCTGCTCAGGGGGCAGAGGCAGGAGGATAGCTTAAGCCCAGAAGTTCGAGGCCGTAGTGAGCTATGATTGCACCAGTGGCGTCCGGCCTGGATGACACAGCGAGACCCCATGTCTTAAAAAAATTTTAAAAAGCAAAAAGCAAAGCCACTAAAATATGTTAGCCTAAAGAGGGCATGCCTGCTCCATTACAGACGGTATCACACATATCTTGAGTGAAAACCAGGATGGCTTTCTTGTGTGGGTTCCTTACTGCTCCCTAGCTTTGAGTTCTTCTAGCTTCTTCTCATAGCGACTCATGAAGTAATCATCTGGTTCAATCCCCGCATTCCTCAAGTTTTCCAAGATCTTTTCCAGTCTGAGCACTGATAGGGCTCCCTCAATCTTTCTTGTGCTCAAGTACAAGGTGAACTCCTGGAAATCCAGGAGCTTACAGGTGTCCACAGAGCAGATATTCCAGATGTCACTAGTTCTATCCAAATGAGGAAAAAACACCAGTCCTGACAACTTCTCCAGGTCCTGGAGGCTCACTTGGGAGCAGTTAACTGGGGTTAGAAGCCGATGGCTTCACTGGGTACCACAAAGGCCCCTAATGCCAGTGGTTCGGTAGAGGCCGGGCTTCTGTGGGCCAGGACCACGTTATAGAGGTGTGAGGGGACTGCCACGTTGTCTGCACCAATCACCTAAAAACAAAGCAGCCATGTTAGTGATACCAACTTGTGCTAGCAGTTCAGAAATTTTTTCCAAGAAAACTTATTTACTGCATTGCTGAAATGTACTTATAAACCATCCCAATCTGGTCTAATGAATCTAAATTCCACTGCTAAAGAAAATAAACTGACACAGAAATTCAGAGAAGACAAGTAGCTAACAGGTCAATTCTGATCATATTCTTTAAAATAACACAACCCCAGGCCAGGCATGGTGGCTCACGCCTATAATCCCAGCACTGTGAGAGGCCAAGGTGGGTGGATCACTTGAAGTCAGGACTTCAAGACCAGCCTGGCCAACATGGTGAAACCCCATTTCTACTAAAAAAAAAAAAAATACAAAAATTAGCTGAGCATGGTGATGGGTGCCTGTAATCCCAGCTACTTGGGAGGCTGAGGCAGAGAATCGCTTAAACCCAGGAGGCAGAGCTTGCAGTGAGCCAAGATTGCACCACCGCACTCCAGCCTGGCTAATGGAGCAAGACTCCATTTCAAAAAATAAAAATAAAAAAACGTCACCCCAAAGATCAGGGGTCACAGTCTCTGCTCTGTTTGTAGGACAAAAGACAAAGGAATGCCATCAGTGAGTACTGGTTTTTTAATGGACAAGAAAAGCTGTCATTTTCTCTTCATCTCATAATCAGAACTTCTAGTGCTCTACACATTCAAAGGTCACAGCTGCTAGCTTGGTACTCCCAGCTCTAGAAATAAAAACACGGCCTTAGTTGATGAAATTCACCAGGAAACTAAACAGCCTTTAGAGAAGCAGCCAGGTGCCACACCAACATTACCATCTCCAGGATCACTTCAACTAGGGCTAATTTCTAAAATTAAATTACATCAGTATAAATGCTGTTTGCTCAATGTTTTGCATTCTTGGGCTTGTAACCAAAGAACTTCTAAACGTGTTGTCCAACCAAACACTTTGGAAAGGTATCCACACAATGAGGAAGCCAGAGCCAGGGTGAGGCCTAGAAAACGTAACTGAGTTGTGTGGGTTGGGTGAAATTAATGAAATAACATTATTACAAAATCTTTATAAATTTCCTCCCAATTGGCTTAAAAGCCTTATCTGTTTTCTGAAAAAGAAAAATCTCAACATCTATTTACTTAATGGTCCCCAATAAAATGACATAATCCAACTAAAATATGCTCGTGGCATTACTGCCCCTCCCGGGCCCTTCCCCAGTAAGAGTCAGTTTTCTTTCCTGATCACACAGGTCCCTGCAGCAAGGTTCCTTGCTGGGAGCCCAAATAAGGCAGAGACAAGACAGCTACGAAGGAAGTTTCTTTTCTGCTTTTTTCCAAGCTCCCACCTACATGGCACACAGCCTGGGAACTCCATGGCCATCTGCTGTCTGTCACACAGGAAGGTCCCACTGCCAAGACCAACTGCAGAGCATCAGGGAAGACCTATGCACAGGAATGAGCTCCATAACCAAGGGTCTGTGAAGTTACCGAAAGCGGCTGGTCAGAGTGTGCTGTAGAGTTAAGTCTATGAAACTATACAAACTACCCCAGACAAAATCCCAGTCCTTACCCCAAAAATTCAATTATGCGGCCGAGAAGATGAACATACTCTTCAAAGCAGAAAATATTCTGAGAACCCTATGAAGTCTACAATTAACCCACAAACCACCAAAAGATGTTAATTCAACAATGCAACTCAGAGGTCCTGTGCCTGGCACTGCTGGAAATACAGAAAAGAATATGCTTTAACGTATACGCAGCTGGTACCTCCACTCAAGAAGCTTACCATCTAGAGTGGGAACCGAGACCTACAGCTTTCGCTACAGGTAGAATGCAGTTAGGTGCCAGTACAAAGCACAAATAACAGCACTGAGGGGACTGGGGGGAAGCTGGGGGCCACAACTGAGGGCACAGATGCAGCTGAGCCACAGTTTGCAAAGGGAGAAGGTGAAAGTGGCTTCAAGCGTTCTAGGCGCTAGCTACGGATCTAACAGTTAAGCAAAGCCTTGGTGCCACCTCGTGGATATTCCCTATCACTGCAGCACAGCTCAGCTCAGCTCAGATTCTAACCGTTAAGAAGCCTTCAGGAACACTGAGTTGATTTTCTCTCCTCATGGACTACTCCTTGTCTACAAACAAATGGGATTTTCAAAAATAATTAGCATGCCCATTGCTGCGAACTAGAGCTTCTAATCAGGCTCATTAAATTCCAGCCAAAAGTAAAGGCATTTGGCATTTTAAGTTCTCCAGATTTACTTTATGAAAATGTATCATTTCTACAGGTGTTTAAAAACTCATAAAGACTCAAAACAAAGGGATGGAGAAAGATTTACCAACCAAATGGAGAGCAAAAATAAATAAATAAATAAAAAGCAGGAGTTGCAATTCTCGCCTCTGATAAAACAGATTTTAAAGCAACAAAGATATAGTGGTAAAAGGATCAATGCAACACCCAGATACATAAGACCCATAAAGAGACTTAGACTCCCTAGACTCCCACACAATAATAGTGGGAGACTTCAACATCAATATTAGATCGATCAATGAGACAGAAAATTAATAAGGATAGCCAGGACTTGAACTCAGATCCGGAACAAGTAAACTTAATAGACATTTATAGAGCTCTGCACTTTAAATATACAAAATATACATTCTTGTCAGTGCCACATCGCACCTACTCATAGGTTTAAATGAAATACTGATCACCCATTATTAAGCACAATTATTGGCATAAAAGAGGTTTTCAATACCCATTTTTAGTATAAAGGAACATTCCCGTTCTCTCCCCCTTTTTCTTCCTCTTTCTTCCTCTCCTTCGCTCCTTTTTTTTCTTTCTTTCCTTCTCTCCTTTCTTTTTTTTCTAAAAAAAACCTCTTAAAATTGCTCGGGGACCTCGATTCTACTTTTGAGAAACCTCATGGACACAGAAGTTCCTACTAGGAACCACAGGTATGATCCTTCTACCAATGACCACCTCACAATATTTCAAAGGGGTAAAGTACTATCCCTAGAACTAAGGAGAAAAATAAAAGCTTAGCTATCACTCACCTCTTTTCACCTCGCTTCTGATTCAGCCTGCTTTGTTCTTAGGAAGCGAACATCTTTAATCTGTCTAATGCAGGGACGGGTCCTAGTTGGATATTCAGGAAAAAACCACTAAACCACTGTTTCTCCCTTAAATTTAAGACACTTAAAGCAATCTTAAAATATTTTAGAGCTGTCTTCTTTAAAGATAACTCAACCTACATAATAATTTTTTTCTACTTTCAGAAAAATTGGGAGACTTCCAGAGATGTTTGTAAACACTAGCAGAGGTTCGGCGGGCTGGAAGCCCAGAGAGCCGGTCAGACCTGGCTTTGCCACTGAGCTGCAAGTCACGTCCACCCATTTCCTGTTTTTTCATTTATAAAATACAGAATAGCTATCTGCATGGGTACACTGCTATTTTCTGTTTTATAAATGCCTCTCTGATGGAATTATTATGAAGATACAATGACATGTTCGTTAAAAAACTTTTCAAAATCTACAAGACCTATGTAAAAGCTATTTTTGTTATGAACATCATTCTAAAGATACAAGTGCATTTGGTACAAAAGATGGTTTTACAGGCGGATAGTGGGGAAACGTATAACGAAGCAAGATTAGACTAGTTACAAGTCAACAATGAGGTTTTTTCAGGGGAGAAAGCAACTTGGGCACAAATGATGTCCAAAACAGGACTCAGACTTCACATAAACCAAGTCTAGCTCATGAGAGAGTCAGCAAACAACCCTTTTCATGTAAGACTTAGGTATGAAAATATAACGCAAAGGAAATCCTTCCTGCTGCTGAATCACCAAGACACCCTGTACTCTACTCAATACTGAGTAAAAACTGGAAGTCAACTGGGAGTTGACCAGAAAATACAATGCATAAGCTGGCACCCATTCGCAGCCTGAAGCTAGTTTTCTTATACGCTGGCCTGAGCTAGTTCCCTTCCATCCAAGAGACAGAAATGACAATGTGCCACCCAGCCCCAGAAGAGACCCACAACAAACAATATCACATTAAGCCTGCCATTTGTAAGGTTCTACGTACAGAACTGTGCCTCCGATAAACTATTAAGCAGCATCAAGAGGAAAAAATACGTACTTGCTAGAATTAGACAGATATATTTGGTTACATTCCCCTGGTAAGACAAAAAAAGAAACTCCAAAAGTAAAACTAGAGGGACAGACCAAGAGATCAAGCCCTTAAAAAGTCATGCCAATCAAGTGAAAGAAAGAAACCGTGGGAGTTTGATAAACAACAAATCCGAACCGGAGGAGGAGGAGGAACAAGAAAAGTGAGGGAGTCACAAGGTGTGGTCAAGTCAACAAGAACGTGGCGCCCCCTGTGTTTTCTGTAAACCCTCAGGAGATGCTTGTGTGGCAGCAGAAACCCTGGAAGACGGTACGTCTCACGCTGGGGTACCTGCTCCAGGCTAAAGGGTAGGCGCCTGCTAGTTACGGTAGAGCAAGCACCCTCTTTACAGGCTGTCAGTGGTACTTGAAGATTTAGGGTAAGGGTAGGGAGACAACCAGTAAAATAATTTAACTTTCATTAAAACAAATAGATATGGAAATGAACAAAAGCATTCTCTAAATATAAAGCAAGAGACTTAAAAAATATATGTATTTCTCCTGTATCTCCAGGTGATGTCTCAAGACTCCTGAGGGCACTTTTAATTTCCTCCCCTTAGGGTTAGTACAGTGGAAGTTTGCAAAGTGCTGCTATAAACCAACAAGGATTGTTACATATTTCTAACATTACCACCACCACCAAGTTCTAAAATCTGAAGCTCACTTTCTTGTCAGGCCATTTATAATGTCTACGCCAGAATCTTCAGGTATGTCTCACTTGTCTGGAATCAATCTCTTCTTGAAACAGGAACATCAGAGAAAGCACATGGATGACCTCAGCTATAATAAAGGGGCGATTCTGATGAGAGCTGTCAGATGACTCACTTCGGATAAAATCACTGCTCTGAATCTTCCCTCCGGCTCACATTCACTCGAGTTCTATGACGATGTGATCCTTTCCTACATATTCTAACAGACATTTCTGCCTGGCTATAAGGAATCCTCCTCTTGGCCCATTTTCTGTTATTTTTGCATGCCAGCAAATATCACTTGCAACTGCTCTCTATCCACACCATCTTTTATGAACTGCTAACCTTAAGCTTTTGTATATGAACAGCACAGCAATTCATTTACTATAAACGTGAGAGCTTCAAAGAATAGCACCATGAGTAACTGGCGATTGTCAGACAGATTCATGTTTGGGTGTCCTCTTTGACAATTACAAGCTATATGCCTCAGACTCGATCCTTAAAGCCTTGATTTCCTTGTCTATTAGAGAGAATAACCACTATTTTTTTGTAAGGCATGTAGTGAAGACTGAAGGAGACACGTATATAAAATTACTTACATACTGCCTGGTATACCTGGCCCCAAATAAATGCCAGTTCATTTGCTTTACTTCCTCCAAAGTGAAAACACATATGTGCTTCATTGCCTGGATAGAAAACTAAATAAGCCCTTTTATTGGGTACAACCTCCTAAAATAAGGTTCAGAGTATAGTTGTAAGCAAGCAGTAAATGTTAAATGGCTAGATCTGAAAAAATGAAACATTTTCCAAGCATTCTGAATTGCCATACGTAACTGCAAGTCATTCCCTTAGAAGCAGGAATTCATGATTCAAATTATTCATTGCTTGACAGAAACAGATCCGTCTAACATTGGCCAAGCCTGTGTCCCCATTCCCAGAATCATTAAAGGACATCATTTTATCTACATCATTTGTTATATAATAAACTGCCTACTTTTTCTTTTTTTTTTTTTTTTGAGACGGAATCTTGCTCTGTTGTCAGGCTGAAGTTCAGTGGCGTGATCTCGGCTCACTGAAACCTCTGCCTCCTGAGTTCAAGCAATTCTCCTACCTCTGCCTCCTAAGTAGCTAGGAATACAGGCACGCACCACCATGCCTGGCTAATTTTTGTATTTTTAGTAGAGACAAGGTTTCACATGCTCGCCAGGATGGTCTTGATCTCTTGACTTCCTGATCCACCCGCCTCACCCCCCGAAGTGTGGGATTGCAGGCATGAGTCACCACGACCAGCTAATTGCCTACTTTTCAAAGGCCCTGCCTGCTAGAAAATTATCTTGAAATTCTTGCCTGAACTTTTTACCTGGTCATTTGAAGTTTCTGCCACCAGGCCCCAGCCTTTCCCTTTATTTTTGTCCCCTTCCCTATATGAATAATCTAACTTTGCTGTTTTCTCAGCATATACCCTATCTCTTCTCATCTCTTCACCTTGCCTAGGTAGATCTCACATGTCTGTATTGTTTAAACAAACCTCTCACGTTTATAGATATATATGTGTGTGCACAAATACAAAAATTTGGCCCAAGTAAATTCTTAAACTGGCAAGAATTTCAAGATAATTTTCCAATTTATTTTACTAACAAACTATATTTTGCTTTCATCTAATAGATACACCAAAGGTTTTTAGATTTAAAATTCTACCTGAAATAAAGTTTGATTTGAAATATAATGCCAAATCTAAAAAAAACAGTATTATGAAGATATTTGTTAGTAAAAAGCATCAATATATAAAAGTAGATGTCAGTTTGATATGCTTCTGAGAAAACTGAAAAACCATGCTTCTCCAGAAATATGGATTCCTGGAGTCAATATTCAACTTTACATACCCATATATCACACACAAACACAGTGACTGCTTTCCTCCAGTGTCTGTCAATCTCTGTTTTGAAATACAAAAACATGGGTTGGGTGCAGTGGCTCATGTCTGTAATCCCAGCATTTTGGGAGACCAAGGCAGCTGGATCACAAGGTCAGGAGATCGAGATAATCCTGGCCAACATGGTGAAACCCCACCTCTACTAAAATACAAAAACTTAGCCAGGCGTGGTGTCATGCGTCAGCAGTCCCAGCTACTTGGGAGGCTGAGACAGGGGAATTGCTTGAACCCAGGAGGCAGAGGTTGCAGGGAAGTGAGATCACACCACTCACTCTAGCCTGGCGACACAGCAAGACTCCATCTCAAAAAAAAAAGAAAGAAAGAAATACAAGAACACAGAAAGCAGAGAAGAAAGGCCTTCTCAACAGCGAGCCATTAAAGGCAGTGGAATTCATGTACTATGAGCTGTGGGGCTCTCTACCCACTATAAAAGGCTAAAAGTAAATGTGGTGAACACACCTGACAAACCAAACAGCAGAGTGAGCACTCAAGAATCAATCTGAATTGCTGTCCAGATCTTGGTTTCTAAACATCAATCCCCACTAAAAGGATCCAGTGCTCCTTGGAGAAATGGCTGATGGCCAAGATAAGCCTGGAACATAGCCTTACACCAGAAAATAGGAATGCCAAAAAACGATGAGGCTGCATCAAAAGGACACAGGAGACGCCCGAAGGAGTTCCCACTGGCCAGATCTGGGGCAATGGAGAATCCAAATGAACAATCCCAGTAAACATTAAACTCATTGAATAAGAATAAATCTATGAGTTTACACTGATAACAAGGAAAAGCTCTAACAGTAGAATGTCAACTAATAAATGAAGAAGTAAGAATTAGAAAGTCATCCTTTAGCAGCCATCATGGTAATAACTACTTCAGGCAAGAAATATCACTGGATGCTAAAACTACTGAGTGAAAGTTTGAAGAGGAAAAAGATGCTTAAGTATTTCCACAGATTACTTACAAATTCCAAAAGAAGAAATGGTAAAGAAACCTGGTAGACGCCACCTCAACCAAGTTAAAATCATCAATAATCAGACAAACTGACATTATGCACCCCTTGATGTCAGGCACTGAGGACACAAGATCACTGCTGCTACATTCTGCCAAAACATAATGAATCATGAGCAAACAACAGAGAAACCCAAAGGGACACACTGTGAAACAACTGGCCCATACTCTTCAAAAATACCCAAGACATTAAAGACAAAAGGCTGAGTCCGAAGCTACTTCGGATTAAAGGAGACTATCGAGACATGATAACTAAATGCAATGCTCAATCCTGGTTGGATACCAAATCAGAAAAAAATATAAAGAATATGATTGGGGTAAGTGGTAAAATTTGAATATGGACTAAATTAGATAATATTTCTACATGTTGTTTCATGAATTTGGTAATTATTCTGTGGTTACGTGACAGAACACTTAGAAGGAAAGTGACAAGATATCCGCAACTAACTCAAATGGGTCAGAAAATAAAAACAGGTGTATGCATAATATGGGGGAGTACAAATGTGGCAAAATGTTAACAATTAGTAAATCTAGGTGAAAAATACAGGTAAGTTCTTTTTATTGTTCTTATAACCTTTCTATAAATTTAAAATTATTTCCAAATAAAACATTAAGAAATATTAACCTGCTAAAAGCAAAAGACAAAAAAAATTAACCTGCTTTGCAAAAATGAATAAATAGAGATTAAAGCAGGGTTTCCAGTTAAAAAAAGGCAAACAACACATATTTTTGGTCCGCTCCTCTGCAAATTAAAAGAAAAAAAATATATATATATACATACACACATATATATATCCATTTATGGATTTTATCTTGTATATAAAAATATATCTATTTATGGATATATATAAAATAGTTTCACTGATAAACTATTTAATATATCTTTTAATATTTTATTTAAATATATAAATTATGGATATCCATATATATGTATGTGTGTGTGTATATATATATATACATATATGGAATGGCAGTAAAAAGGTATAAAGCAGAACACATTCAAAGCAGTGCTGCAAAACGACAGACTGGTGCATTAGTGGACTAAGAACTGCCATGAACCTCTGGAAGATGAAAGATGGATGAGGTGACATGGTTAAGATAAAGAGGAAAAAGCCAAAGCTGGTATTAATATTTTTGTCACCCCTTCAGAAGCGTTCCAGCAAATAAAGGGTATCAAAATCAAAGTGTGTGACTGGAAAAAATGCATCAGCAGAATCACTGTGCAACTCACAAAAGTACCAGGCCTTTGTTCTGCCTTCAGATGAGGCTAGAAAAATACTCTCTAAAAGAATGGTTCTCACTTTCTGTGGCCCATGTGCTTCTAGAGCTAGACACAAACTTACCCAACAACAAAGGGTCTATGGGGCTGGAGAAACGGCTCTGCGCCACTACCTCCATCCTGGGCAAACCCAAGGATGTAAGCATAGGCGGCGGAGAACTGGATGAGGAAGCACGTGAACACAATGGGTGCGGCGGGCCTGTCCATGGTGCTGAGCAGGTCCACTGAGCCATGTGTGCGGCTGTGCATCTCCTCCACAGGCGTAAAGGACGCCACTGAGGAGAACCACAGCCACGGCACCCACTTCTTCAAGTTCCTCACTGAGGAGCTGACCCCGGGCCAAGACCAAACAATTTTCCACTTTTCTCCCCTGGAGCTCTGGTAGATTGGCAAGAAAGGGATGGTCATGACTTTTTTTATGACTGGTACGGAGGGATCCAGGGCATCTGTGAGCTGGCTGCTCCTTCCAGAGTCCTCCTGGCAGAGGGCCTGGTGATACCAGCTTTGGGTAATCCCTCATGAGACATTCCTGTGACCTCATAATCCTCTTCTCCATCTTTGTGTCAAATAGAGAGCATCCTCATTCAGACAAAAGAATGATGGTGTACATAAAACTACCCTAGAGAGCCTGTCATACATAAAGATTCCTGAGCCCATCTTCAGAGTTTTAGGACATTTTCAGACAAGCAAGGACTCAGAAAGTTTACTATTCATTGACTCTTTCAGAAAAAAACTGAGGATATACTCCAACAATACAAAACAATTTATCTATTATAAAGGGGAGCCAGCTGCAGTGGCTCATGCCTGTAATCCCAGTACTTTGAGAGGCTGAGGCAGGTGGCTCACTTGAAGTCAAGAGTTTGAGACCAGCCTGGCCAACATGGTCAAACTCCATCTCTACTGAAAATACAAAAAATTAGCCAGACGTGGTGGCATGTGCCTGTAATCCCAGCTACTCGGGAGGCTGAGGCAGGACAATCGCTTGAACCTGGGAGTTGGAGGTTGTAGTGGACCAAGATCACACCACTGCACTCCAGCCTGGGTGACAGACTGAAACTCCATCTCAAAACAAAAAAGATGGAGGAGATGAAAAAGAGGGATTTAAGATAAATATTCAAGGGGAAGAGGCATTTAAGGACCCAAGCTAGGAGTATCATGAAAAGAAACAAAAGGACAGATGTACAGGCGACTCAAAACTAAGAAAAGCGTACTGGGATTGCAAGTGGTCACTTCTCGAATGCTTTCGTCATTTGGCTTCTGGAACGTCACTCCCCCTAGTTTTCTCCTACCTTAAAGGCTGCTCCTCTGACTATTTGTTGGATCTTCCTCTTCTTGACCTCTCAATGACCGAGTGCTCCCAGGCTAAGAACTCAATTGATTGTTCTCTCCTGTCTATACTCACTTAGACAATCTCATCACAGCTTTCGCCATCCTCAGTGTGCCGACCACTTTCAAGCACATCCTAAAGCAGAGCACTTCTCGACCTTTCCACCACCACCCCACCCTATTCACATTATTATTTCTCATGTAGACAATTCCATCAGTCTTAACCAGCCTTCCAGTTTCCACACTTTCTTCTATTCTTCACCAGAAGCTGGTGTGTACTTTAAAAATGCAAACCAGACTATGCTACCAACCTGATCACAACACAACTAAAGCGTCCCATGTCACAATACAATCCACACTTCTTGCCATTGCCTCCCTCTGCAATTTACCTTCTCCTCCTCCTGCTTACGCCGCTCTAGTCACACTGAGCAGAACACTGTTCCTTGAATGTGAAAACCCCAGTTTCACCCGTGTCTCTGCACTTGCTCTAGCAGAAAAACTCTTCACATGGCTTGCTCCCTCACTTCACTCAGGTTTCGGCCCTATCCCCTCGTCTTTGTTACCCATCCCAATAGGATCCTTCACCGTGCTTTATTTTTCTACATGGCATTTTATTTACTGTGTATCTCCTCCACCATAACACGTGCTCCATGAGGGGACTCTTTTCTGCCTTGTTTACTGCTATATCAGAAGCACCCAGAACAGCAACAGGTACCTAGTAGAAGCTTAGTTAAGTCTCTGTTGAATAAAAGGAAGGAAAGAAGAAAGGGAATAAAGGAGAAAGGAATGGAGGGAGGAGACAAGTAATCCAAATTAGAACAGAAAGTCAGAGGGCTCCAAGAATATATCTTCAAGAAAAAACTAATTTACCTTTTTCAAAAAAAAATCATATGATGATATGGCTAAATGACCTCAACTGTCCGAATTAGAAAGTGAAAATAGATTCCATTTTTAAAAATAGCGATTATAATACACTGCCACCCTTACCTTCTGCTTCTCAGCTTTTCTGTTGTTTGTGGTAACACTTCTCTCCCAAGTGGCACTGATTTAATAATATAGAATTATCTCTACTTCTTTATAGGTGCAAACATACTATTTACACACTCATGATACTACAAACGCTGGTTAAACATTTTCCAGTAGATCTTGCATTACAAACTCAAATACCAACAAGGGCTAGACAGGAAATGTAAATGAGTACAACGGGCCAGGTAAAGACTACGGTGAACTGAAGATGTGTGTTCAATCCATGGAGAAGGCTGATACTCCTGTCTAGTAAACTGGTTGCCTATGGGAGGATATGCCAATTGTTATGGAGTCATCTGATTTAAGAGAAGCTAAAATCTGGATTTATGTAAAATCTCCTCAAAAACTCCTGAGGCCAGGAGTTCAAGACCAGCTGGAGCAATATAGTGAGACCCCCCCATCTCTATAAAAAAAAAAAAAAAAAAAACTTAAAAAATTAGCTGGGTGTGGTGGTGCATACCTGTAGTCGTAGCTGCTTGGTAGGCTGAGGTGGGAGGATCTCTTACATCCAGGAGATAAACGTTACAGTGAGCTATGATCGTGTCACTGCACTCCAGCCTAGGAGACAGAGCAAGACCCTAGCTCTATGAAAAAAATTTTTTAAAAATGTTATGTGAGACCAATAAAATACCTCTATGGGCTGGACTTGCTGAAAGAGGCCTCGGTTTATAACCTCTGCTATAGGCAAAGCTCAGACTACATTATAGCTAGCAAACATAAATGCAAATGCTACAAACCTTGACAAGTATAAATAACAGATCAAGAATAAAGGTTTAAGTATGTTATGTAAAGCATATGTTGCAAAGTTTACCAACAGAAGAACTAAAACTAAGCATATTACTAGCAGAGAATGGTCAGTACAAGAAGTAAACAATACATTTCATAATTGTATAAATTAACTGTTAGTAAATGACAAGTTGCAATTTAAAAATATATTTTAGCACTCATTCTGAGATACAGAAATAAGCACCAGAACAAATAAAAACTGGATAGTGGGATAAGGAGTGTAGGTAAGACTTTACCTTTGCATCCTACTCTTACTGTTTGAATTCATTACAATGTCATGTACTTCCACAACCACATCTTAAGATTTAACATTTTTATCATTATGCACTTATAATTGCATAATTTAAAAATTTTTAAAGTTTAAATTCAAGGCTAACTAAAAGTTTGGCAATTATGACTTTAATGCCATGAGGGAAAAAAAGCATCAAGACTAAATCATGCTTAATATACGTATCTAATTTCACAACTCCTAACATAACATGAACTCATGATCTCAAAAGCATTTTCTCTGCTTAGAAAACTACAAAAATTGTGCTTTAAAATTAATAAAGAGGCACCTGACCTTTGAGCTTCTGTAGACAAGAAAGGAGAAAAAAAATCTTAGAAATCATAGGTTTAGGAGTACATGCACCAAAGAATACAAAAAACACTGGTCTTCATTCTTAGGTTAGCCTCCAAAGGAATAATAGTAGCTAACATTTACCCAATATTTCCTATGTGCTAACTACCAAGCTGACACCGATCCTAGCAAGTCAATGAGGGAAACGCTACGACTCTCCAGACATCACAGGTAACACTCAACTTGAAAGAAGTTAGCTCATTTTCCCAGAACCACATGCAAGCAGGTATCGAAGCAAAGATACGAGGTCGGGTCTGACATGAAATACGTTCTTTTAACAACTGTAGCCACCCTGCCTTTCCTGCTATTGCCAGGTAATGGGATAAACTCCAAGTTAAACACCATAAATTGCTCCTGTGGTCAGCTACTGGTAGGTCTGAACTTCCCTACCCTGTCCCATGCTTTGATAAGAGGAGACACGTCAAATTAACATCCTTTATAATTTGGTCCGAATTTCACTTTATCTTGCACATATTGTTTGAAAAATTCCTTGACACAGAACTGTGAACATTCCCTAATCTCGGTATAAATAAAGTTTCCTTTTCTGTCCTTTTAACGTTATTCGTTTTTTATAGTTCTAAGAATTAGGAAAGTAACAACACATTCTTTCTGTCATGATTTCTGGACTCCAGACAGACTGGTAGCCAACACAATTGGAGGCAGAGAAACTCATCAGAGGCCTCTGCAATACTGCAGGTGTTCAGAGCTTCAGCATGTCTAAGTAAGAGTTATTTAAAAATAAAAAAGAAGGAAAGTTGTTGGTTAAAAGTAACTAAGAGTGAGAGATGACTGCCAGGATGTGAAATACAGAAGAGGAAGAATGTAATCAAGAATGTTTGGGGCATGCCATTTATAATTCTGTACACCTTCCTCCCACATGATAGGTATTTGAAGATTTGCTGAACTGATGATCTACTGGATTAAAGATTTGCTAGTGTGAGCATGGATAGGTTCTATAAATTAAGAGACATGCAAAACTAATGAGCTTAGAAGCCCAGAATCTGAAAGAAAATACCTAAGACCAGCAAGTCTTTAAAGTAAAAACAGAAAACAAGACTATTACTCAAAGTGTACTCTTCAGGAAGCTGATCTTGACTGACCTCACATGATCGATCGTATGACACTAAATAAGGTGAGGAGAGCTGATAGGTCTCTTTGGAAACTCTTCACAGCCGGCTTCAACATGCTTGAGTATCATTTCACTGAAAACTTTTTAAACGTATCTTTTAATATTTTATTTAAACATCTATATAATATTTAGTATGTAATTTTTTAATTCTGAATTAAAAGCTTAGGATTTGTAAGAACAGCACAAAGAACTCCTTCCTTTACATCCTTCACCCAGACTCACCAATTGTTAATATTTCGCTCCATCTGCTTTATCACTCTCTTTTTCTATTTTCCCTAAACTTTTTAAAAGTCACAGACACACCCTTTCACTCCTAAACACTTCAGGATATGCTTCCTAAGAGCAAAGACATTTACTTACACAATTACAGAGCAAATTATAAAAATTAGGAAACTTAACACTGAAAAAATACAATTATCTAATTTATAGACCTGACTGTTGCCAATTCTCCCAATAACATCCTTTCTAGCAACTTTTTTCTGGTCTAGGATCTTATCTAAGATCATACCGTGCATTTTGTTTTTATGACTCTCTAATCCATTAATCTAGAACAGAGAGTTTCTCAGCCTTTGTCTTTTCTGACAGGAACACGTGTGTAAATCACAAGCCAGCTGTTTCACAGCACGCCCCCCCACTGGGGTATGCCTGCTATTTATCCTTCTCAGTGCACCACCCCGGGAGGGAAGTACAACGTATCAGCAAGTCCCATCACTAGCAATACTACACTTGATCACTTGGGTAAGGGGGTGTTTCTTCACTGTGATTAGTAAATAATTTACGAGGAGATACTTTTAGACCATGTAAATATCCTACTCCTCATAAAACTTTCACTCCCTAGTTTTAGCTCGGGATGATTCTTGCCTGAAGCAGTTATGGTGATACGTGCAAAATGATTTTTATAACTCTTCCATTCTTGCAAATTTATTAACTGACATTCTATGGTAAGCAGATGCTTTTCTTTACACCCTATATGTTTATTTACCTAATATGCGTATGGATTCTTATTTCATTCAATAGGTTTATAGTCCACGTTATTTTGATATGTAGTAGCAGCAGACACGGTAAGTGGGAGCGCCTTCAAGCTGACTCACATGTCCTTCTGACATGCCCCCAGCATTTGTCTGAGCACTTCTATAATTTTCCCCACACCACCCCCGGAATCAGTCATTTTTCTAAGTGCTGAGCCTTTCAGAAGGAGATGGTTTTTAGAAACCAACACCTGGGTCTCAAGATATGCTCATTGCTAATGACATACAACTGCTTCTCGGCCTTTTCAGCAAAAAGAGCTAGAAGATATATTTTTATCAGTTCTATTTTTAAAAATTAGATCCAACTTAAGAAAAACAATACATTTTCCACTACAGCATTTGGGCAGCATATATCTTACAGAAACATCCAAACAAAAAACTATATGGTGAAATGCTCATAATTATTGGCTAATTTTTCCTTTTAAACTTGGTACAAATTTTTGCTCTGCTACACAGGTTAGTCATGTAAATTTTTCAATTTTATGAAAACAAAGCACAAATAAAACTGTAATTTAACCACTTCTGATATATAAGTCAAAGCTAGAAGAAACTCTGTTCTCTTTTCTGGTATAAAGCGGATTTAACAAAGACCAAGATTAATATTTGAAAAATAATACAGAAGGCTTTAAGCCATTTTTTCCCTAAGATTATAAAATCTACTAAAATTAGCAAGTTGATCAGAGGAGAGAAATTAAATGAATTCATTTTAAAATACTAGTTCCTTTGACTTCCTTCACCCCCATAGGTCATAGGTACTGGAACTTTCCAAGGGTGTGAGAATCCTTGAAAAAGCTACTCTACCATTTCCACGTAACAGAAGTAGCTGGATCAATCGTTCCGCGTGGAAAAGGAGAAAGCAGGCTATTGATACGGACCTGTGCAAATGCCTGGATGCCCGCATACGACTGCACATCTAATCCAGACAGGCTGATAATAAGCGAGTCAGTGGACAGAACACACTCTCAAAGCGCTGCTGTTGCGTGGTTTCCCAGATCTGTTCCTCGGGTTCTTAAATTTTATCACAGTCTTGCTTAAGTCGTCATTCACCTAACCAGCATTTATTAACTATCTACTTCATTTCCAGAGCTCAGCTAGGTGCTCCCTCCAAATATACCTCCTCTTTGGCCTTACCAGCAAGTCCTTCAACGCTTCTTTTTACTCACTCTGCCACCTCTTCTGTTTCCTGCCCTCTGCAGACCTCACAGTACGGTACAACATTTCAGCCACCCTCCTGGCAGAATCCTAAGGATATTTCTGCATGATGAGACTCAAAATGTTATGCTTTTTCATAAGAACACTTGTTCTTCAGGTATACCACTTTGTAAACTGCCAATATGGCAGGTTAGCTAAGAATTTCCCAGCTACATTAGATGTCTGAAGCTCTCACACCACTCATTACATGCTCCTATCTTTAACCTCTCTTTCAGTCTATGAAAGTGCTCACGTATCTTGCATATAAAAAAGAAGCTTCTAGAAGAAAAGCTTTTCTTCCCATTTAGTCAACCCACTGCAACCTGGATGTTATCCCGGAACTTCTCCCTCCTCCTCACTCAAACAAGTTGTTAACTGATGGTTACTCTTCCCTGTGTTGCTCTATTATTCCTCACTCCAACTGCTTGCATGTCCTGACTCATCTCCCTGCCTCTCATCTCCCCTTCAAATCCTACCTTTTCCCACCTATCTCTCTACACACTGCTGCCAGAATACTCTTTATAAAACCCAAAAGATACCGTAAATGACTTCTTAGTGTCTAAAAATTAAAACCCAAGTCTTCATCATAAAATAGTCATGTATTATCTATCTCACACCGTCCACCTGCTGTTACAGAAATCTTCATCCCCCTTGAGCCACCCACACTGTTTTGTAACATAAGCTCCAATCTTTATGAATGATACATAAATCCCAGAACCCTGATGTTGACTGTAAATGTCCTGTGCTTAAACTGCTCCATCCTCTGCAGTCGTGAGGCTCCACTCCTGACTCTCATCTGGCAAAATATCACGAAACATCGCTTCCTCTTTTAAGTGTTCCTGACCCATATGAGTAGAGCCCATCAGTCCTTCTACAAGAGCACACCACGTGTGTCTGTCTCTATTACAGCATGTCACACTTGACTGTAATTAACTGTTAACATCTGTCTTCCACTCTAAACTGTGAGTTCCTTGAAGTCAACAGATGCTTTAATCCATCACTATATTCTCTATGCCTATCACTCCTAATAGGTGTTCAATGAATATTGTTAAGTTAAATTAAAAAGTAGAATGCAAAAAAAAATTCTTTAATAAAAATTAAAAGCAGGCCAGGTGCGGTGGCTCACGCCTGTAGTCCCAGCACTTTGGGAGGCCGAGGCGGGTGGATCACGAGGTCAAGAGATCAAGACCATCCTGGTCAACATGGTGAAACCCCGTCTCTACTAAAGATACAAAAAATTAGCTGGGCACGGTGGCGCATGCCTGTAATCCCAGCTACTCGGGAGGCTGAGGCAGGAGAATTGCCTGAACCCAGGAGGCGGAGGTTGCGGTGAGCCGAGATTGTGCCATTGCACTCCAGCCTGGGTAACAAGAGCGAAACTCCGTCTCAAAAAAAAAAAAAAAAATTAAAAGCAAAATGCAAAGTGAGATGATAACCTCATACAGATAACATAAACCTGACTATTAAACATCCTTACCTGGTAACTATGTTCTTTCCATC
>CM052664.1:4587981-4663078 GCA_028533165.1 Leontopithecus rosalia
TTTCTATTCTGAAAAGCAAATTTTAAAAAGTGTGATATTCTCACATATACACATGTCAGATAGCAGCGAATCACATCAATCCCTACGAAAGATGCCAAGAAAAACTGCACTTGAGAAATTAACTTAAACAAGAATGTGGCATGAAACACGATAAGCATATACACAACAATGTTCCCAGTTTGCTCACAGCACAGAGAGAACTTTAAAATCACACACACTCACAGAACTATCGACATTTTTCTTTACATGCACTCAGAGTACATTCTGGAATTCGAATTTCATGGACTTAAAACTGTTTTATGCCACAGTTCCCAACCAGCTTTCAAGAAGTATGTATCAATCCAACAAGATGATCGGCTTTATTCAACCATTCCTCCTGCAGGACAACTGGGCTTATGCTAACATTTCTTATATAATACAACACTGTATTAATTCCTTAGGACAAATTTCAAGGACCAGAATCACCGAATGAATGTATTTTAAAGACTCGTCATTGTATACATAACTAACATTTTTAATAGGGTTATATCTATTTACTCAAAAATCCAAATTACACCACAGCAGTTTCACAACAATCTTTATAATGCTGGGATTTATCATTTAAAAACTGTTTTTGTCAATGTACCAGATAAAAATGGCAAGTAATGGTTTGGTTTTTTTCTCTTTTTTTCTTTTTTTGAGACAGAGTCTCGCTCTGTTCCCAGCTTGGAGTACAGTGCTACAATCTCGGCTCACTGCAACCTCTGCCTCCCAGGTTCAAATGATTCTCCTGTCTCAGCCTCCTGAGTAGCTGAGATTACAGGCACCCGAATGGCAAGTAGTTTTAATATGTACTTTCTTACACTGCAATTGGGAGAGATTTTTTTTTTTTTTTGAGATGGAGTCTCACTCACTCTGTCACCCAGGCTTGGCTCACTGCAACCTCTGTCTGCTAGGTTCAAGTAATTCTCCTGCCTCAGCCTCCCGAGTAGCTGGGATTGCAGGCACATGCCACCACACCCAGCTAATGTTTTTGGAATTTTTAGTAGAGACACGGTTTAGCCATTCCCGATCTCAAGCAATCTGCCCACCGCAGCCTCCCAAAGTGCTGAGATTACAGGCATGAGCCATTGACCCTAGCCCAGCTGGAAGAGATTTCTAAATGATAGCAATGCACGTCCTCATTCCTCAGTTTCTTATCTAAAAAGTAAAATCTAATTATTTTTATAGGCTGGTATAAGTGCAATGGTGTTTACAATTAATTCTTCACAACCAGTTACACACTTCTTTGTTCCTTCTCTACTCCCACTGCTTCACTTGACTGGCCTTAAAAATATACTTTTTAAAACTGTTTTTAGAGCATATATGTGTGTGTGTGTGTGTGTGTGTGTGTGTATATGCTGTGTGTGTGTATATATATACTATGTGTGTATATATATATATATATATGTTATGTGTGTGTATATATATATATGCTATGTATGTGTATATACATATATACGCTATGTGTGTGTGTATATATATATGCTATGTGTGTGTGTATAGAGAGAGATGCTATGTACGTGTGTATATATATAGATGCTATGTGTGTGTGTATATATATATATGCTATGTGTGTATGTATATATATATGTTATGCATGTGTGTATATATATATATAGATGCTATGTACGTGTGTATATATATAGATGCTATGTGTGTGTGTATATATATGCTATGTGTGTATATATATGCTATGTGTATGTGTGTATATACATATATGTACATATATATGCTATGTGTATATATATATGCTATGAGTGTGTGTATATATGCTATGTATGTGTATATATATGTGCTATGTGTGTGTATATATATGCTATGTATGTGTGTATATATATATATGCTATGTGTGTATATATAGATGCTATGTGTGTGTATATATATGCTATGTGTGTGTATATATATATATAGATGCTATGTGTGTATATATATGTGCTGTGTGTGTATATATATAGATGCTATGTGTGTATATATATAGATGCTATGTGTGTGTGTGTATATATATGCTATGTGTGTATATATATGTGCTATGTATGTGTGTGTATATATATGCTATGTGTGCATATAGATGGATGCTATGTGTGTATATATATGCAATGCAATGTATGTGTGTGTATATATATATGCTATGTGTGTGTGTATATATATATGCTGTGTGTATGCATAGCATATATATATGCTATGCATGTGTGTGTATATATATATGCTATGTGTGTGTGTATATATACATGCCATGTGTGTATATATATGCTATGTATGTGTATATATATATAGATGCTATGTGTGTGTGTATATATACGCTGTGCGTGTATATGTATATATGCTATGTGTGTGTATATATACATATATATGATGTGTATATATATATCCTATGTATGTGTGTGTATATATATATGTATATGCCATGTATGTGTGTATATATATGCTGTGTGTGTATAAACATGTATATGCTATGTGTGTATATATATATATATATATGCTATGTGTGTGTATATATATGCTATGTATGTGTATATATATATATGCTATGTATGTGTGTATATATATGCTATGCATGTGTGTGTATATATATATGCTATGTGTGTATATATATATGCTATGCATCTGTGTGCATATAATATATATGCTATGTGTGTGTATATATATGTGTGTACATACATATATATATGCTATGTATGTGTATATATATATAGATGCTATGTGTATATGTATATATGCTATGTATGTGTGTATATATACATATATGTGATGTATGTGTGTATATATATATGCTGTGTGTATATATATGTATATGCTATGTATGTGTGTATATATATGCTATGTATGTGTGTATATATATATGCTGTGTGTATATATATATATATGCTATGTGTGTGTGTATATATATGCTGTGTGTGTATATATATATGCTATGTATGTGTGTATATATATGCTATGTATGTGTGTGTGTATATATATATATGTATATATATATATATGCTATGTATGTGTGTGTATGTGTGTGTGTGTGTATTATATATATATACATCCAATTACAAGGTAAAGTTTTCCTCCCAGAAATTTATCTCTTGGGAAAAGAAAATGTTAAATGCTTCCCAGGTATGTGTTCAGCAAATCCAGAATATGGAAAGGAAACTCTAGGATGAAGATCCTAGATCTTCAATAAACAATTTGAATGGGAAAAAAAAAAACAAGAAAGGAAAACCTACAGATTAACACCAATTGAAGAGATGTATCAACCAAATTTATGTGTCTATCTTGTTTGAATCCTGCTTCAAACCAACCAGCAACAACAAAAACTTAAACAACCAGGAAAATGTGAGCACTCACTATGAAATTGGTAACAAAGAATCACTGTTAAATTCTTTAGGGGCATTAATAGTACTGTGGTTATATTTTAGTAGGTGAAACAAATGTGGCCATGACTGACAACTGCTGAAGTTTCTCTCTGGTGCAGGGTGCTCTCTTAATCATTTTAAATCACAAAGTATTATATGGGGAAAAACAATCGCCTGAAAGGACCTCAAACCATTAGTTTTAGATGCGTAAAGAGACCACCTGATAGTGTCAGAAAAATGTAGAAGGCCCAGATTAGAGTTAGGCTCTATCAAAAACTGGTTAATAGTTATATTAAACTGTACCCCAACTTTTTTTAAGTTCAGGAAGTTTTTTTGGTTTTTCAGACAGGGTCTTGCTCTGTTGTCGAGGCTGGAGTGCAGTGACACAATCACCACGCATTGCCTCAAGCTCCTGGGCTCAAGTGATCCTCCTCACCTCAGCCTCCTGAGTAGCTGAGATTACAGGCATGGACCACCACACTTGGTTAATTTTTTATATTTTTAGTAGAGACAAGGCCTCACTCTGTTCCAGGCTAGTCTCAAACTCCTGGCCTCAAGCAATCCTCCTGCCTTGGCCTCTCAAAGTGTTGAGATTATAGACATGAACCACTGACCCTGTCCTAAAGTTCAGGAGCTCCTGAAATACAAAACTTTGTTGTTGTTGTTGTTGTTGTTTTGTTTTGAGACAGAGTCTTGCCCTGTCGTCCAGGCTGGAGTGCAGTGGCGCAATGTTGACTCATTGCAACCTCCGCCTCCCAGGTTCAAGTGATTCTCCTGCCTCAGCCTCCTGAGTAGCTGAGATAACAGACATACAACACCAAGCCCGACTAATTTTTATATTTTTAGTAGAGACGGGTTTCACCATGTTGGCCAGGATGGTCTTGAACTCTTGATCTCAGGTGATCCACCCGCCTCAGCCTCCCAAAGTGCTGGGATTACAGGTGTGAGCCACCGCGCCTAGCCAGCCAAAACTGTTTTTTTTAAAAAAGCTAAAAAATATTGGAATACAAGAAAAAATAATAGTGTTCACTGAACACACTCAAAAAAGATGATGCCTCAATTATTAAGATTATTATTTTGAGTAATTTATTTCAAAACTTGGACTTTTGAAAAAGGGCAACTATGATAAAAAAAAAGGTAGGCTATGTTTTGAAGTCTAATCTTCCACAGAAGATTGTACTCCTAAAATACAACAAAGAAAACTGGCCCAAAGTACTTACCTTCAGAGGCTTAGCTTTTGAAAAACAAAGACAGAAATAGCTATTAGGCAATCAGTACATTCTCCTGCCACTTCATTTATCTTCCATAGAATCCTGTTTTTAAAACTCTCATCTCTCACCTGTTCCAATATCCAGAATTATTATCAAAATCCTGAGGCACAATGTTAGAAAGGTAAAAGGTTTCAGCCATGGCTTTCTGTAAAAAAGAAACACAGTAACTTGCACTGAAATGCTTTCTCCTTTACAAGAAATTTTATTAAAACGACACAGAAATATAGTTTCTTATTTATACATTAGTGCTAGGCAATTATTGACTACTCGTTTCAATAAATGAAACATAATTATTCCAGGACAGAAAGCTTTTATAATAATTATTCAAAATGAGGACTACAAAGTAAGTAGTTAGGTAGGCTTAACTTCATCAATTACAAAATCCAAACCTATAATGTGAATTCTAAGAATTAAGTATTTCCAACACAAAGCTTACAGGTAAATTCTGGTTTTAAGCCTCTGGCAAAGAGTTTCTCAATAAAGATCAATTTTCACAAATGTTATTTTAGTACAATACAAATACACTAGTTTAAAAGTGGCAAAGAAAATGTTCTTCTGAATATCTTCACTATGTATTCATTCACTTCACATCTGTGACCCAAATATACAAGGCTCTTCCTCACTGTATTTTCTTTATTGGTCTCTACTAACTGCCAATGCTACCAGTACCTTCTCTTCAAGCAATCGCTCTCAATCTTCGGTGTACACAGGAATATTGAAAATATTGATATTGATGCCTGGGTCTCATCCCTGAGACTTTCCGACTTTATAAGTGTGAGGTTCAGGTCCGGGCATCAGATCTGTCAAAACTTCTGCAGGTGATTACAATGAGTGTCCAGGGTTGAGAATTACTGTCTTAATGACATGATCACCAATAGTTTGCATAACAAATGTCAATGTCATAAAAGATACTCCTTCTCCTTTTTGGCAAGGAAATAATTCTAGATTAAAGACTAAAGAAATATGACAACTAAATGTAATGTGTGATTCACGACTGGATCAAAAAAGCTATAAAGGACATAATTAGGACAATGTCGGAAAGCTGACTATAATTGTATTTTAGATAATATTACTGCACAAATATATAAAAATGTATTAGTGTACACCTCTCGGTAAGATACTTGTATTTACATATATTACACTCATATATACAAATATACCCATTCTTAGCTGATGCATACTCCTGAGCAAACTATTTAGAAATATAACATAGGCCGGGCGCGGTGGCTCACGCCTGTAATCCAAGCACTTTGGAGGCCAAGGCAGGCGGATCACTTGAGGTCGGGAGTTCAAGACCAACCTGAACAACATGGTGAAACCCTGTCTTTTTTTTTTTTGTGAGACGGAGTTTCGCTCGTTACCGAGGGTGGAGTGCAATGGCGCGATCTCGGCTCACCGCAACCTCCGCCTCCTGGGTTCAGGCAATTCTCCTGCCTCAGCCTCCCGAGTAGCTGGGATTACAGGCACATTCCACCATGCCCAGCTAATTTTTTGTATTTTTAGTAGAGACGGGGTTTCACCATGTTGACCAGGATGGTCTCGATCTCTTGACCTCGTGATCCACCCGACTAGCCTCCCAAAGTGCTGGGATTACAGGCTTGAGCCACCGCACCCGGCCCCCAAAACCCTGTCTTTAAAAAAAAAAAGAAAAAGAAATAAAACATTATGACTGCAACTGTCAATGGTTACAGAATTTACATATGTATCTGTAAAGTAAATGCATCGGTGTACTTGTTGTACTATTTTTTTACCTTTTCTATAAATTTCTACAAATTAAAAAATTGTTCACAATAAATTAGCCAGGCGTAGTGGCATATGCCTGTGGTCCTAGTTACTCAGGAAGCTGAGGCAAGAGGATCATATAAGTCTAAGAGTTAAGACATACAGCAGGCTATAATCTCACCACTGTACTCCAGGCTAGGCATCAAAGCAAGACCATCTCTAATTACTAATTAAAAATAAGTAAGTGGCTGGGGACAGTGGCTCATGCCTGTAATCTCAGCACTTTGGGAAGCCAAGGTGGGCGGATGACTTGAGGTCAGAGAGTGAGAGCAGCCTGGCCAAAATGGTGAACCCCTGTCTTCACTAAAAATACAAAAATTAGCTGAGCATGGTGAGGCACACCTGTAATCCCAGCTTCTCAGGAGGCTAAGGCGTGGGAATCACTTGAACCTGGGAGGTGGAGGTCGCAGCAAGCCAAGATTGTGCCACCGCATTCCAGCCTGGGCGACAGAGTGAGTGAGACTCCGTCTCAAAAAAAAAAAAGGGAGTAGCTTCAGCTCCCAGTGGCTTTCCAGTTCCCTTCATACAGCACTTAGTTTTCCTCATTCAACCTGTTTAAAAATGTCTCTGCATGTGACTGAAAGAAGAGAAATAAAGTCGGAAGAAAAATAAGAGTATGGAGATTCTCCAGTTTTGAGGTTTGGCTCCTGGGTTTTTCATCTCTAATTCCTGTTGGATGCACAACATCAGCCCCATATTCCCATCCCTCCCCCAAAGTATGCCTACACTTGAAAATTTGTTATTTCCTGCTGGAGCCATGTGTCCTCGTGACCACCCACTTCCAACGTAATCCTCGGTGAAGGCACTGAAGGTTGGAGGGATACTGGGATCGGGCTTAAATTTACATTGCTTTCTGTCTGCGTCACCTGGAGAAAAACACACAAAAGGGTACGTTGTCAGTAAACGAAAACCCCTCGAGATTCTCTAAGCAAGGCAAGCTGGTTGCTACTGGCTGAGATCTCTCCAAGCAGCTAGTATTAGGGACTGCATGCAGGTCTCAAGTTCCTGGGATAGTTCAGATACTTCATCTGAATTTAGAAAGTACTAGTCTAGGAAAGAACGCTTTTCATATAGTGTAGCTATCTCATAATTTTGACTCTGGCCTTTCCAGTTAAAGAAAAACTCCTCTGAATTGTATTTAAGTAAAACAAAATCACCAGTCAAAATGCTAAACTATATAAAAAGCTTGGCTACTAAATAAACTCTTATTTTTTTAACAAGACACCCATGTATTGTATTTTGTAGAATTGCATTTGACAAGTTTGTGTGTTCTGAAATAATGGATATATATATATATATATATAGACACAAAACAATTTGTTCCAGGCAGGCACAGCCTTGGGAAGAGGAGTGTCTCTGATATCTTGCTTACTGCCTCTTAAGCCATGACAAAATAAACATTCAAGTTATGAGCTCCACCCAGAAATTGCTAAAACAGAATATTTGAGTACCACATAGGAGAAAAGAAATCTCAGATTTTGTTTACTTTCTGACACCTCCAGAATGGTTTGCCACAGAAAACGTTAGCAAATCCTAACACTAACTATTGCACTATCATGAGGTAAGATCTTAAACTACAAAAATTATGAGAACAAACAAAACATACTCAGACTGCTACTGGAAGAAGTGGAAAGTGGAGAGCAATGAAGTCACTGATTCCAAGGGGATTTCATTCAGCCAAGAAAAATTTACTATCGGATCCCAAAGTTCACAGTAAAGCATCAAATATGTAGCTTTTTAGAATCACTTTATAAATATAGAAAAATTATCATTAGTAAATTTCTTAGTGTCATTACCATTGGAATCATTTCCTTCTACACTTAATTATCTTTGCCTGGTGCTCAATGCCCTTGAAAAACTCTTTATAAGAATTTCCAAAGGCCTAAGAAGATACCTTCCTTGAGAAAAGATGTAAATTTGCTGCTGTAAGGTGTCTAGCAACATTAACAGTGGAGAACCACATTAAACCAAGCTCAGGGATTAAGGTTCCCTGATCTCCACTCGATGCACCGATTTGGGCTGTAAGTCTGCATGATAGCCAGTTTTGACCTAACCTTCTCTGGGACACTTTTTATCTTCCTTTTGACCTTTCTCTGCTCAGTGCCAAGACAACCTTCCACATAGTACATGGGCAGGGAGGTTAGTCCTGGTTCCCTCTTCCCTGAGGGTGTCGCCCTTTGGAGTCCCAGGCTAACACGGGAGGGGCTCCTACACTGCAGGACCTACAGAACAGCCTTCCTTGGATGAGCCTTAGGTCTTTCCTTCAATCTTCCTCACCCCATAATGTTGTGAATTCAAAGACAAATGTGGTTTTTGGTTTGCCAGGACTGCGCTTACACCTCTTTGGAGTTGCTTTCTCCCACAAACGCTGGCCTGACAATTCACCACTATGGTGCTGGCTCTTCATTTTTCTTAAGTGATTTTTTTAAAAGATACACTTTTAGTTGGGCACAGTGGCACATGCCTGTAATCCCAGCTACTCAGGAGCTACTCAGCTACTAGGGTGGCACACGCTTACGTTACATCAGCATTTTGAGCTGCACAGCCATACACACATTTTAAAGCAAAGGAGAGCATGTGCAACACACAGCAAATTAGAAAGCAAGTAACGAAAGGGAACAAAACAAGTATGACAAAAGGTAATATCCTTAACCTAAAAGAGCTTCTACAAATAAATTCAACCCTCTGCCTAATTTCCATTCACTCTTCAGTCCACTTTTTCAGAGAAGCCTTACTAATCAAAATCAGGTTCTCCTATTATAATCTCTCATCACACTTTTTTTTTTTTTGAGACACCCTCTCTCTCTGTTGCCTAGGCTGGACTGTGTGGACGGGGGTGCTGTGATCTGGGCTCACTGCAACCCCCACCTCCTGGGCTCAAGAGATCCTCCCATCTCAAGCAGCTGGGACTACAGGGGTGTGCCACCATGGCCAGCTAATGTGTGTATTTCTTGTAGAAACAGGGTTTCGCCATGTTGGCCAGGCTGATCTCAAACTCCTGAGCCCAAATGCCTCAGCCTCCCAAAGTGTGGGGATTGCAGGTGTGAGCCACCCCTCCCAGCCTCTCATCAAAATATCCTTTTATCTAAAAGAGCTTCTATAAATAATTCAAAAAAAGACTAATTCACAACATGTTAACCCTCACTGATAATCAATATACACAAGTAAAATCAACATTAAATAGGTAAAGCTCAGTAACACTCACCATGGGTGAGGCTTGAGAGAGAACAGTGATGGCAGGAGTGTAAACTGGAAGAATCTACCGAGAAACCAACTTGACATCAATTATCAAGACCTGGTATCCCACAGGGCCCTATAAAGCCTGGAATAAACTGACACACCAGCTGACTTCTCCAGCCTCATTTCACATCACCTTCTCCCTCATTCCAGCTACTGGCATTCTTTTAGTTCCCTAAAAGAACAAAACTCCTCTGCATATTGAGGCCTTCAAAGATGCAAGAGTTCCTTTCTTCCCAGAATGCCCTTCTCCTCATCCCATGGCCCACTCGACCCCCTGCCTAAGTCATTTCCATTCACTCTCCAGTCTACTTTTTCAGAGAAGCCTTACTAATCAAAATCAGATTATCCTGTTATAATGTCTCATCACACTTTTTTTTGAGACACGGTCTCCCTCTGTTGCCTAGGCTGGAGTGTGATGCTATGAGATATCTTGGCTCATTGCAACCCCCACCTCCTGGGCTCAAGAGTCCTCCCATTTCAGTCCCCCAAGTAGCTGGGACTACAGGAGTACACCACCATGGCCAGCTAACTTTTGTGTATTTTGTAGAAACAAGGTTTCGCCATGCTGGCCAGGCTGGTCTCAAACTCCAGAGCTGAAACGCCTCAGCCTCCCAAAGTACTGGGATTACACGTGTGAGCCACCGCTCCCAGCCACTTATCAAACTGTTTACTGTTCCTTAATTATACTATACTAACTTGCAGTCACTTCCTTTGAAAAAATTATTATAATTATACATCCGTAATTATGTTTAATAGGTCAACCCACTCTCCCAACTCAAAGTGTCATGGGAGTAGAGATCCTTTGGTCACACATATGTCCTCAAGGGTTGTCACAGTGGCAGACACATAGCAGGCACGTAAATATTTGTTAAGGTCAAACTGAATGGTGCTCATTGCTACAATATTTATGACTCCCAACTAGTGTGTCAAGATAATGGATCTTTTCCGCCCTGAGACAGTTGGAAAGGGTCTGGCTTTCTGGCTGCCAGGCAAGGTTGATTTAACCAGTAAGCGATATAAATACAATTTTCTACATGTGCCATGATATGAAAAAGGTTGTGAATATTAATAATCACCCCTGTTTCAAATTTGGAGACATCTTTTGTAAATACTGTTACTTCAATTTTTTTTATCCAACCACCTACCCATTATCTTGCTTTTAGAAATATATTCAAGAACCCATGGAGGCACCCGCTTTGCCTGGTCATAAGACAGTGCGTGATTCGTGTAACACCTTGCCTCTGCTCCAGTTAAAGGGAATCCAAATTGTTCCAAGACAGCCTTTTCCGCAGATCCTAAGAATGAAAAAAAAAAAAAGGGACAAAGAAAAAAACAGCAACAATTAGTGGCTCTTAAGAATGAAAGATTATAAGGAAACAGAGAACGGTGTGATTTACAAAGGACTGGCTTAGGAGTCTAAATAACCAGAGCACCTCGTTTTTGCAATGACTTATGAGGCAAAGAAAACAGACAGTTGGCAAAGTACTGATTTGCCTATAATCAGTGGATAAACTGCAGCTACTGCATTAACTTCTGAGTAAGAACTTGATCTTTCTGGGCTTTCACATCGAATTTCCAAATCATCTCTAACGCACTGATACGCGTCCCGAACTGTTACTGTTTTTCCTAGTGGGAGACACCGGCACACACTCAACAGCGAGTCAGTTTGGAGACAATCCTCTGCCGCCCCCTCAAATCCTCAACCCACCGGAGTAGTGAGTTCTCTTGCTACATGCCAGGTATCCAAGGGAGCGAGTTAAATCAGCACGTCGGCAAAGTGCAAGAAGTCAGCACGTGTTAATTATTTTTTGGTCAAATACAAGGTGCCCACTGCAACATGAGGATTTGCACACTTTGAAGGGGTGACGGGTATGCTTCAACTGAACAATCACGAAGGAAAGGCAGTTAGTTAATCTGCTAACGCGATGTGTTAACTGACTCCTTCCTCCACTTACTGAACGCCCATTGTGTACCAGGAACTGCGCCGGTTACATGATGGAGGCCAAAGCAGACACGGCCTCCAGTCCTCCGAAGCTAACAATCTTCGGAGGCCACAGACATTAAAACATCGATACCGCGATGAATAATCTGGGGGAAGACGGTGGGGGAGGGTCCGGTGCAGAAAGCGAGGATGCCCGGGGGAAGGAGGGACCTGGGGGAGGCAGGCGAGACGAGAGGTGGGGAGAGGAGGCCGAGTCGGGAGGAAAGAGAGGTCGAAACCCAGGGCCCGGCTCGGGCCCAGCCAACGGCGAGGCCGCGCGTTAAGGTTCCCATTCATACCCCGGTAGGAGTCGGGGCCCGAGACCCCGGCCGGGGCAGGGAGGGCGGGCCCGCAGGCTTACCACCCGGCTCCTTCCCTGCCAACGCTGCCTCAGCGCCCTGACTCTGGAAGAACTGCAGGGCCGCGAGCCCAGCTCCCCAGCGCCCACTACAGCCCCAGCCACGAAGCCACTCAGAAAACGTGGAGAGCGCCAGAGGCCAGACGCGATACTCTGCAGCCATCTTGCTCGAGGTAGCGGCCTCTCACCACGGCGCATGCGCGCGCAGGCACGCCCCCCCCCCCCCTCGGCACCCGCCAAGATGAGGCCCTCGCGCGCCCCCTGGTGACACACCTGGGCGCCCTGGCGCACCCCGCTTCATCCCCGGTCCACTGGACCGGACGATGGATGAGAGTATGATGTTTTGAGGGCTTAGTGGTGTGCTGTATATAGTCTTGAGAAGAAAATGCCTTTAGTCCCATTTAATAGGTGAGTAAACACTTGCACATGGTTGCACTATATAGGCTCCAGAGCCTATATACCCACTCAGCACTATTTTGTATTTATTATTTATTTAGAGACAGGGTCTTTATCTACGGACAGGGTCTCTGTTACCCAGGCTTGCAGAACAGTGGAATGATCATAGCTCACTGCGATATAGAACTCTTGGGCTTAAGCGATCCTCCTGCCTCAGCCTCCTGGGTACCTGGGACTGCAGGCTCGTGCCACATTGCACAGCTCATTTTTTTTTTTTTGGTGGGGGTCAGTAAGTAGTAGAGAAGGGGGTCTCCTTATGTTGCCCAGGCTGGTATCCAACTTCTGGCCTCAAGCAATCCTCCTGCCTCAGCCTCCCAAAGTGCTGTAATTTCAGGTGTGAGCCACTATGCCCAGCCTTCTCTTTTAAATGGGAATAATAATACTTAGACCATAGCGTTCTTGTGAGGATTAGAGATGACACACGCAAAATGTTTAGGGCAGTACCAGGGCATGTCATTAAGTGCTCTATAAATGTTAGAAATTTTGAGTCATCTCTACTGTTTGTCTTGGTAGAATATAAAATCCAGATTACCGAGTGCCTCCTGGCAAAGAAAAGATAGATGCATTTCATGGACCACCACTCACGAATAAGTGAGTCTTCATTTTGCAGCACAATCTCCAGCATTCTGTGTGGATTTACTTCCTAACAGAACCTTCAAGTTTCCTATTTCTCAGGTAACCGGCAGGAATATGTTTCATCTGATCCCACTGATGATTCACTGAGCAGGAGGCCACTTCTAACAACCTACTCAAGTGTACACATTATTTTGACAGCCTCAGATGGGAGGCTACGCCCCTGCCAGGAATACCTCTTGTGAAGGACTCTGACTGGTTGTTAACATCAACCAGAGCCCTTCCTAGGGATTTTGGATCTGGTACTCTCTCCGGGTAGCAAAGCTGTGATGTCAAACTCTGGCACTGGGCCAGGCGCAGTGGCTCACGCCTGTAATCCCAGCACTTTGGGAGGCTGAGACCAGCAGATCACTCGAGGTCAGGAGTTTGAGACCAGCCTGGCCAACATGGTGAAACCTCGTCTTTACTAAAAATACAAAAAATTAGCCGGTGTGGTGGTGGGCACCTGTAATCCCAACTACTTGGGAGGCTGAGGCAGAACTGCTTGAACCCAGGAGGCGGAGGTTGCAGTGAGCTGAGATAACACCACTGCACTCCAGTCTCAGCGAAAGAGTGAGACACTGTGTCAAAAGAAAGAAAAAGAGAAAGGGAGGGAGGAAAGGAGGGAGGAGAAAAAGCAAGCAGCTCTGGCACTGTCTACAGCCTTGTTTCCTGCTAAGTAGTCAAAGGAGCACATACATCTGGTCTTGCCCTGAGTAACAGTGGAAGAAATACTGGACACAGGTGAAGGCCTGTAATGCTGTGACCCCAGCTCCCAAGGCTCCTGAAGACCACATGCATCCTGCCTTTCTGAAGGCTTAGCTAGCCATTTCCCCCAAGATCCTTTCAGTGAAACCCCCTTACCTGTCACCTGCAACCGAGTCCTGACAAATACCAGACAACACTGGTATGGGTGGCTTCAAGGCTGCTTCAGCAGCTTTCCCCTGAATTTACTAAAAACACAATCACTGAAGCACCTATTTCTCAAGGCCCTTTCAAGTGCCAGACACCGTGTTAAATACTGGGGAGATAAATGGTATGTGGCTTTTCCTAATCTAGATCCACTACTTCTAAACAAGTGTGACCCCACGTTTGGTCCCACTGGAAGGGCTGCCTGCCTCTGGGCCCGTTTGCCCACCTGTAAAATTGGAATTGGGCCAGTGATTTGTAAACTTCAATCAGGGTTCCCAGGGGTTCAGGAAGGGATGAGAGGGCAAGTTAAATGGCCCTTTAGCCCTCTTCTACTTGCTCATTCAGACAAGCTGGTTTTATAAACCAAGTCCCATGCCTAATTTCTCTTGGTGAAAAAATTCCTTTGCTAAAGTCAAAATTTGACCAGATGACTCCTAAGGTCCAACCTTTCAGCTTTTCCAGCTCCAAGATCCTGTGTCAAAAATGTCAGCCCTTTGCCCTCCTTCACTGGGGGCACTCAATAATAAAAGGTGAACTTTGTAAATGTGAAAGAGCAAAGACAGCCAAATGTTGGGCAACTGGTCCCTGAATAAACCTTTCTCCAAAAGCTTCAAGCAGTTGCTTAATTCTCTAAAAAAGGGTGAATTAAAAGCGCGTTTCGCCACTTAGGCAAATATGAGTTATAGACCAAAAAAACTTAAGCACAGAAAGCAGTGAGGTGATTTCTGGAGCCTTCCTGTTTTGTTAGGTATTAAAGACTAACATTATTTTATTGTTGGGTAACAATGAATTCATTCAGTGAGATTAAGTCTGGATCCCTGAAACCTGGGACCTGGTTTGCTGATTCCAGGTTGGGGATAAGGACTCATAATTGTATTTAATAGCTTAGCAAAATGACTCCAGTACTCAGCAACATTTGGGAATGGCAAAGCTTGTCATCTGCAACAGTCCTGAATACAACTTATGTTCAAGGTTTCTCTGCTCCACTTAACAGTATTGCTCAGGGTGGTCTGTGAAGTATAGGTCTGTTTGCAAAGGACAGGGGAACAGGGGAGTGTCTTGGACATTTGGAAAATATGCTACCCTGCAGAAACTTACCCAAAATCCCAGAACAGTTCCTTCAGGAGAATGGTCCCCATTCATAATATCCCCAACTAGACCCTGGACTTCTGAATGGCAGAAATGGAGACCCGTGGTGCTCAGCTCCAGCCCCACAGGACCATAGGCATTCGGCCATTAGCATCTGTTAATTTTTTTTTTTTTTGAGACCGAGTTTCGCTGTTGTTACCCAGACTGGAGTGCAATGGCACGATCTCGGCTCACTGCAACCTCCACCTTCTGGGTTCAAGCAATTCTCCTGCCTCAGCCTCCCGAGTAGCTGGGATTACAGGCATGCGCCACCATGACCAGCTAATTTTTTGTATTTTTAGTAGAGACGGGGTTTCACCTTGTTGACCAGGATGGTCTCGATCTCTTGACCTCGTGATCCACCCACCTTGGCCTCCCAAAGTGTTGGGATTACAGGCGTGAGCCACCGCGCCTGGCCAAGCATCTGTTTACATTACACACACCAAACAGGAACTGACTTGAGTCAGCCCTACAAGCAGTGGAACACCATTTTATTTCCAATTCCCATGAAAGGAAACTCCAGTCCCCTGCCATATAATTAAGAGAGACAAGGATTGTTTTATTATTTTATTTTCAGATACAAAAAGATAAAACTTGAAATAGTTCTAGATTTTTCCTCCTATTGTTGGGGTGTGACTGCTTCTTCACACAGGGGGAAAAAACTACATTCACATCGGTTTATTTGAGGACCCAGTGCAGAGTTCAAGCAGCAAAACCCCAACTTGGCAGATCTAATTTCAAACTTGACACTCATTTCTAAAATTACCACAGTAAAAAGGAACAAAGATCCACTGCAAATGAATGAACTATGATACAATGTTCTTTCCAAAATGTCTTAATTCTGCAACTGTAATTACATGGATGTCTGCTTTAGGCCATTTTAGAGTGTGTGCATGCGTGTGCGCGTGTGTGCGTGTGTGTGTGTGTGTAATTTATATATATATATATATAAATCAGCACACTTTTCAAATCCAGACAGGGTAACAGCAACAAGCTTAACTCTGTATATATATATTTTTTAAAACATGAACTTTAGTATAACTTTTGTTAATTCAGTAGTACAAGCTATTTCTGTTCTACAAAATTTTTATTTTTTAGCTACAAGGGTGGAAAGTGACCTACTACATTTACATCTCACATATCCTGGTATGCAAACAGTACTTACTGAATTTGAGCCAAAAACTAGAAGTCTTTAGTTTTAGCACTTGAAAGAGCTTCCTTGCTTCTACAGCCTTAAATTATATACTAGTCACATTTCCAGAGTTTGCAAGTACTCATTTTAAACTGTGAGAAACAGGTGAACCCAAACTTTTAATTACAATTTTTATATACAAGTTAGGTAACACAGCTCAATAAGACTTAGCTATCCATCCTAAGCCCAACACACACATTCTCCACTAAGTTAGACAAGTCTTAGGGTTTTCCTTCTTTCCCTTACAAATAATGTACAAATTTAGAAGTAGCTGGTAAAACTGATATATATATATAAGATGGCAAATAAAAGGTGATGTTTTCTGTTGGTTCCAAAACTGTTCCTGCAAATTTTGTACTCTGCTGTGTTCTTTAACTGTATGTGTGTTACATGCAGAAAGCTCTTTTCATAAGAATTGACATCAAACTCGATGTAAGTTAAATTTACAGTACTGTGTATTCAGATTCAAGGACAAATGTGGAAAAATATTAACAGGTGAAAAATTTGGCCTCTGACACTACCATTAAGATCATGTCAAGTTCATAAGCAGATTCTTTTGTACAGTTGAAAAATGGCATTGTTGTGGATTTGTGGTGTGGAACTGAAATCTAGAAATATGTTTCTACTCTGCGGTAACACTCTCCCTCAATTCTGAAGTACCACTCAACTTTCTCTGCATTTTTACAGATCAGAGGAAAAAAGCCGCTGGCATTTTAACAATTCCTTCCCTCGCTGGCAGTCTTAACATTTTCAGATGAGGTCTCCCAAAGAATCTCTAATAATCACTTGCTTCCAGACGGCCTTTCATGATGACTTGGACACTTTTCAAAGTAAAACTCAGATGCTGCCTCATCTTTCCTACTCTCATCTCTGTCATTGTTGGTGTAAAATTTGGGTGACTGCATTTTTCCCTTATGGAGAAATTATTTGGCTAAACACACACTTAACTTGCGGCAGTGCTCTGGAGAAAACCCCACTCGGGCTAAAGCACTTGCAGGGACTGAAGTCAACAGGCCACGGAATGGGGCAGAGACCAAACCCTTAAGGGCACTGACTTGGACCCCTCACTGGGAACACACTGACCCTGTGTCCCGTGGTCTGTGGAACAGCAGGTCTGCAGGACAGCAGGACAGTCCAGGAAGGCAGCCCACGCTCGCACGGCTGAGTTGCCACTTTTAATCTTGGTCTGCCATCTATGCCCCAGAGACAAAAATTCAGATGTGGTGACTGCTGGTTAATTAAACTTTTTGAACTGGTAAAAAAGGCTCTTTAAAAAATATATATATTTATTTAAAATACATCAAAATGACAAACAGCCATATCCCGCAAGGCCTAATTTCACAGCAACATATGCTACAGACATCTTCCCAAAATGCACTATGGTGGATGGTGGGTTTTTTTATCCTGCCATTTAAAGGAATGTTCTACATTTGAGCATTAGCGACTGGAAATGTGTTACAAAGAGCTTATCTTTGGAACTAATTTGCGTGCAAGACAAGCCAATTAAATCGCTTTGCCTATTCAGACACACGAGAATACTGAAAATGGCAGAATTCAAAGAGGAACAGAGGAAGCACCATTCAGACGGCACTCTAGACACATCCCACCACAGTGCCATGACGAGCTTGCCAGAAGCCCTTTCCTCATTCCTTGGGAAGAGTTTGCTTTAATACAAGTAAGTGCCCACGCTCAGCAGGGTTCCTGCATATGTACGTTAAAAGTCTGCAGTATCAAGAGGACCCAGATGGCGACACTGTTCAACATGAGGTCTGAGGTAACTGGTTCTTAAAATACCTGGACCACAGAAGTGCATCCAGAAATTAGAGCTGGGAAAAAGGAAAAAGGTAGAGGCTGGGGACTAGAAAAGACAAGTAGAAAAAAGCTTACAGCAGTTGCTTTTGGGGGAAAGAGTGACAAAAACAGAGGCACAGCAGAATTATATCCCAAGACACGTGGCTGGAGAGCAGAGACATGTTTTTTATGGGGAACAGATGGGGTTGGTTTCTGGGGTGCTACTAGATCTGCTGGAACTAAATTTATTCCAAGTATAAAAAGAGTAAAGTGTGAACCTATACGCTTAACCAGAATGAATAAAACACAGCTGGGTTAAAATGACATATTAGGGATTCTCTTAATAAAACCATCCCTCCCGTCCAGTGCACCTCTGTCTGGAAGCAGCAGCCTGAAGCCAGCAGGCAGGGTCTGGGGGACAGGTCTTCAGCTGGGCCTCAGGACAGGCCATTATGAATACGAGACATTAACTTAATTATTCATAATATATCACCACCAAAAGTCCCACACAAATAACCATCCACTCTCTGCCAAACAATAAATAGGCTAAAATGAAGAGCACTTTCCACACTGTGGCAGTGATGCTGGACTTCCTAAGAAACGCAGGAAAACTCTGGTGCTATCTGAAAGATGTCCTGCTGTTACTGGGGTTCTGAGCTTTCTCTCTGGGCTCCTGGCTGACTGCATGGATGGAAGCAGCAAGCCAACCCAACCATTCTCACCTCCAAAAGAGCCCTGACCAGAGAGGACAAAAGGTGCCTGGCGTCCACTGAATGGGATCACTGCAGCCGTCCACTGAATGTGATCACTGCAGCCGTCCACTGAATTGGATCACTGCAGCTGTCGGATGAATTGGATCACTACAGCCATCTACTGAATTAGATCACTGTAGCCGTCCACTGAATTGGATCACTGCAGCTGTCGGCTGAATTGGATCACTACAGCCATCTACTGAATTAGATCACTGCAGCCGTCCACTGAATTGGATCACTGCAGCTGTCCGCTGAATTGGATCACTACAGCCATCTACTGAATTAGATCACTGCAGCCGTCCACTGAATTGGATCACCGCACCCACATACCGCCCTCCCCGTTTCTGAACAATTACTCAACTGGGTAATTCTGTCCCCCACCCTAGATAATGTGACCTTAGAGAATCCACTTTGGTGGATTACTCAAACCACAGATTCCCATTTCAAAGCTTTTGTAGCTGAATCTTATTCACGTCTCATCCCACCCCACCCCAATCTGTACCCCTATACAATTTCTGCTCCCCCAAACAGTCTCACATGACTATGTCCTACGGCAGGAGCTTAAAAAGTAAGTTTTGACCTCGGAACCCTTTGTTCAACAGAAATCTCAGGAAGAGGCACCAATGTAAAACACTGCTGGCCCTCTCTCCTCCCAATCCACAAGCTGAGCTGAAGTATCACTGTCCTACACAACCACAAGTGGAGTTTTGGCCAAAAGAGACCCGCAAATTGACTCCAGTCTGCCAGTGTATCACAGGAATCCGTATGAGCGCTAAGTGAAAGTTCCACACCACTCATGCTCCAGTGTACGTTTCTCTTGAAAGGTAAAGCTCATCAGCTCTGATTACAAAATCATTCAAATTCACTAACTTTATAAAAATAATCTGTGGTATAAAACAATCTCCACATTGTGTAGAAGAAATCTGTCAGGTGATATAACTAAATATATATGTAGAACTATCGATTTTTTTTAAAGTAAAGTTCAAGTGTTGTGTATCTATTATACAACCTATTCTTTTATTTACAATGCTAACATTCCAATGAGAACGTGAGGAGAGTCAGGGAATGAGCCCACACCCAACCAACAAGAAGTTCCCAGGACTCGGGACAGAACTCACGCGTCTGCAAGAAGACCCATCCTCACCCGCCTGAAAAACTAACTCGTGGGTCGTATTTTTCATAACTGTGAGCTCAAAAATGTAAACTGTGCAAGCGAATGTAATACTTTTCTACAGGCGTCCAGCATAGCCCAGGTATATAGAGCCCACTGCACACAGACACAGAGCCGTGTGTACACTGCCTTAGTGTCCTGTGGTTGGTTTACAGTAGTTACCAGAGTTGCCTAGGCCCTGGACCATCCAGACACTGCCCTGGAGAAATGGAAGGCAGTGCAGGGCCCATCACCACACACTGGCATTTAGAGAATATGTGTTTCAACTACTGAGGAAAAATCACTTCGTTATCTCTATGAGCTGCCATAGGAGCAAATAAAGGATCACTGCTTTTGGCACTACAGGGGTGCGGGAAGTACCACAATCAAAAAGTCTTGCTTCGTTCATACCTGGAAGATACCACCATGAAAATGCAAAAACTCGGTCAAGATTTAAGTCACGGTAAAGTCTTTAAATTCAAATTCTTGTTCAAAGCGAAGTTTACAGTGGACCCGAAATCAACATAAAACATTCAAAATGTCCCACTAGATAATTTGGACTTTTATTTGCTGACAGGCCTTTTGGACCCACCAATCGTTTTAAAAAATGTTATTGGGTCAACTGAATTAATTTCCAAGGGGGTGTTTTTCCAAAAAACTAAATCCTTATTTCAAAAAACTTTTCCAACCTTCTAAAGGTTTGGAATACATTCATAGGTAGACTGCTGGTTACAAATCAACTACCCGGAATCTTACTTAAAGAACTATGCATAGAACCCTGAATTCACTCAACGGCTACACATCTAAGAACATACACAGCTCACCGACCGAATCACTGGGCCTATTTATCTAAAATATTCCTGTCAACTGAGATTTAAACTCATCACTACTAGGTTGAACATGTTAGCTGTTATTTATTAGCTTAGAATTTGCAAACAGCCACTAACTAAACAGAATTCATGTCACCCCAGTGAGAAGTAGAAAAAGACACCTTGTCCCCTTCTGTTCAACCAGGATGGCAGATAGATGAACAGATCTACGAAGCTTCTTAAAAACGTACAGTCTGATGCCCCTGAAATGGGAATGAGGTTCTGGCCATCTCTCCAAAGGTGTGCCATCAAAAACTCAACAGGCTGAAATAACAGACTGAAAATCAAACTCCTGAAAACTGCTTTCCAATTAGTGTATTTTTGTAGTGAAATCAAGTTCTCGAGAATAATAACTAGCCGTCCAACTTCTAGTACCAATTCTAAAACCTTACGTATTTCTGCTTACAGTATTTTTTTAAAAACCAGCAAACCCTGTGTTACCAATAGGTGCTGGGAACTTTATACTGCATACTCAAAAAGGCAAAATTCTATTTTCAAGAGGGCCATCCAATACTCGCACTTCAATGCAACAGCCACCTCCCCGCCCTCAAGGCTCAGAGCACAGGGGGCACGTGACAGGCTTTCTGAGTCACACACAGCACATGAAGAACATTCAATACACAGCTGGGCTTCCTTCCACCAGGGAAAGACCCACAAACACAGCCCGAGCACACAGGGCACAGGAGCAGGATAGAGGAAACAAGAATGTGGCCAAGTGAAGAGAAAAGTGACAGAGCCCAACTACAGGAAGAAGTGCTTTGCTGTCTAAGCTCTTTCGAGAGGGTCAGCCTAGCCTCTTAGGGCAATGGAAGAGCCATCAATGTGGCCTGGAGATGAGAGACCCTTCCTTTTGCTAAGAATACGTGAGCAGAAGTCTATGTCCTCCTGAAGATGTTCAAGGCTGGACGACAACCTCCTTGTTCTGCAGAAACCCCCCAAGTCCAGACAGGATCAGAGTCAGAATCACCTGGCATGTGTGGGTATGCCCTCCCCAGGCAGGACTGGTCCCACAGGCTCTGCTCCAAAGCAGACAGGACAAGAGGGCCATGCTGGACAGGGCTAATGATGCTCAGCATCTTCCCTCATGGCCAGGTGTGACTTTCTCCCCAGGAGAGCCCATGTCTCCCAAGCAAGTCAAGCAAAGAGCTCCTGCTGATGACCAGTGGTTCCCAGAGAAAACCCAGCATATGCCAAGCCAGGATGCTGTGATGACTATGTCTATGGCCTTCCCTAACGCCCCATCACTGAGAGCCCTCTGCAGGACACTGTAACCCAACAGCCTCTGTCATCCCTAACGCCCCATCACTGAGAGCCCTCTGCAGGACACTGTAACCCAACGGCCTCTGTCATCCCTAACGCCCCATCACTGAGAGCCCTCGCGGGACACTGTAACACAACAGCCTCTGTCATCACTTTCTTCCTCCTTCTGCTCATTGCTGGATTTCTCTAGCTAAGGATGACTTCCCAGTTATCACAGACACTTTCAGAGAAGATTCTTCCCCAAGGCCCATCCTTACAGTCAGGAGACTGCTTCGATGACAGCACACTAGAAAGGAAGAAGCAAGGACCTTGGCTACACTCTGCTAACTTGGTCCCCTCCCACCCTGCATGGAACAGCCCCTTCCACTGACAGGGAAAATGATACCAGGCCCCATTTCCCCAGTCTTTCACAGAGCCTGAGGTCAAAAACAAAAAGAAAGCAATTATCTGAGTCCCCAAAAGTGCAGGTCACATGAAGTCTTTATGGAAAAGAGCACAGGCAGAGGCTCTATGGCCCAGTAGATTCAAAAGTAGAGGTCCAGGTGGCTCGCTCCTCAAAGAACACATGACAGCGAACAAACATTTTACCTGGAGCAAAAGGCCCACCTGTGCTCCAAGAGCCATGCCCTGTAAGAAGATCCCCCACCTTCTTCTTGCCATCAGCAGCCAGATACACTGCCTGATGGGTGCACCCTATACCACGCGTGAGGGGAAGAGCAGCCTGAAGCCCAAAGAACTGGCATGGACCGCCCCCTCCCCAGCCACACCAAAGAGGCTCCATCTCCTGACACACCATCTGATGGCAAGGCCCCACAGGGACACCACAGTGGCAGAGTGTGCAGTGGGCCTACAGGGAGGCCACCCAGGGAAAAGGCATACAGGCCTGACCTGTCTGTACCATGTCCTGACCACAAAGTCCCACACCAGAACCATGGCTCAACCCCTGCTTGGCCAGGTCAGAACTTCTCACAAGAATCAAGCCAGCACGCAAAAGAAAAACCCCCCAGAGGAACCAGAACCGAACCCAGAGGCTGGGGTTTAGTGTTCGGGCAGTAGCACGATCTGACTATTCCTGCAGTAAATTTGCTACATTTGTTAGTGGTTGGTTTCTTCTGAGGATGAAAAGTAAAGATGCCAGCAGTGCCTGAGGAGAAAGCTAAAGAAATTAGATATGGCACTTTTCAATCAATATTTAAAGCTTCTTAATGAAATAAATGGAAAAGAAAAGCAACTGCTGTAAGGCCTGTTTTGCCATTAAAAATTATTCCAAGGGAAGAAAATTACCACAGCACAAAATCAAACCATTAAAAAAAAAAGACAACATAGCTTAACAAAACCCTGTTCCTATAACTACGTGGCCAGCCCACATTTTGACCCATGAAGCAAAAACTGAGCTCTGAGAGGGAAGCAAATGGGACTCACACAGCCCCCTGTGCCCCAACACCCAGGAAAGGACCCGGGGCAGCAAGCCCCAGACACTGCACAGAGCATGGCAGGTAGATGACCTGGCGTGTGCAGTCCCCCCAATACTATGGACTCCAAGACCGGCCAGGGCGAAACCCTTCACTCCCAGACACGCTGCGCTAGAAGACTGGCCCGAGCCACGGTGTGCTTCACAGAGGCGCCACACATCTCTTCCAGCGTTGCTGCTGATTTGCTGAAGAAGTCACATCTCAAGTAAAATCACCCCATCAGGTCTAAGGGCCATCCTTCTACCAAGTTTAAGTGGAGTTACCTGTCATTCTGAACACTGACCGATCACATATATTACATGTGAATTACATGTGAAGCTCCCAACAACCCAAGTCGGGGAGGCCTTTTCGGTTCTCACCAGGTCAGCCTCTCCCCATAGCCCCACCTTGCCTACCCTCAGGATGAAGAGATGTACCACTTTTAAATGAAATGATCTAAAGAAGCCATTAGGGAAAGCCTTCACAAACAAGACTGATGAATGTCCAGACTTGGCCCAGACCCACAGCTGACGACAACTATTTACAAGAGGGCGTTATCAAACAAAAACGGTAGCACTTCCTCAAAGATGCAAACTTGTTTCTTTTTCTCTATTTCTTTTAAACTTCCTTGTCATAAAAGCCAACTTACATGAAAATATACTCACTACAAGACAACACAACTAACAAAATATATAATAAACCTTACACAAGTAGAAAATTCTGAGGTATTTCTGGTTTGAGGTGATCTGTGGTCGTGAAGTTTTAATTCTTTTACTTTTCAAAATTTAAACCTTGGAAGCCACATAACAAAGCATGTGTATATGTGGATGTGTGTTTTGTTTGAAAAACAAAAAATTAGCATGTTTCATAAATTAAAAAAAAAATCAAATGTTGAAACAGCAGCATTAGGAACATTCACTGACTAGAGCAAGGTATGGCATAATAGAAAAACCGTTTTTTAGAATATGTACCACTTTAAGGGGTCTGGAGAAAGTCTTGTCCACAAGCCACAGAAAGGGGACAGTAATGTCACCACCTGGGGTGGAACCAGAGCTGCAGGACTCTGGGGTCCCCAGACAGACAGGCCTTGGCAGACTCCACCCAGGAATCCTCTTGCCCTGTCTGTGCGGGATGACCCCCTGTGGGCATTTCCCTGAACTGCTCCAAGAGGAAACAAAAGTATTTCAGCTTTTCCTTCATCAAGGGTATTTACAGCATCGTGTCTCATGAAAAATGTATTCACTACATTGCGATGATTCTACCCTCACCTAATTTTAAAATTAGGGCAGAAAAAAAATGTTTCATCCTATGCCCAAGGCCAAGTTAGTGAAACGAAACTGGTCAGGGCCAGCAGGTAAGTCAGGGCTGCCCGAGTCTCAGGCTTTCTCCAAACCCCGCTCTGACTGCTAATGCTCGGCCTCCACAAGGTCCTTCCCCTCGATTCCTGGTTACCTGAGAAGTAGCCTCCATAGCAAAGGATGCTGCTCCGAATGTGCCCGAGTCCAGTGTAGCTCTGTCCCAAACCCTACCCCCAGCACCGTCCTCCCCTTCCAACTCCAGTCCAAACCATTCTCATCCCAGTTTTTTTCTCGGTCAGGACAACACCCGTGAGATCCGTGAAAGACGCATCTGCTGTTTCTTAAGCTCACTAAAACAAAATAAAAGGAGGGTAGGGAAGAGGGAGGGGAAGGGGGCAGAGGGCAGAGGAAACTCCTCTTCTGAGGAAGGTAGGTTCTTATGTAACAGTCTTCAAAGGTTCCTCTAGGTAGAGTTTGCAGCATTAGGTTTCCTAAGACAGGAGATGGGTTTCTTTGTGTCACAGATTCTGAGGCGAGGAACAAAGAGAAAGCGGGAAAAATGAATCCCAAAGGACACGAGGTGGCTGAGGCTCTTCAGCATGGCGCTGGTTCTGCATTCACAGCTCAGCACCTCAACGCCTGCTGACGTGTCCGCTGTTTGTGATACAGTAGAGCAATATGCTGGTAAAAACTGATCCAATCCAAAAAATAATATTAATAATAATAATTATAATAATTATAATAATAATAAAAAGTTAAGGTAAAATAGCAGCTGCATTTTATGTGTTTGTTGGTTTTATGGGATTTCCAAAACAAAACACAACTTTTTTTTCCTTTTTTCTTCAGATCCACTGAGTCTGGACAGACACTTACATCCTGGGCTTAGATGCTTGATTCTTTAGGGGGCAGGTCCACCTTGGTGACAGAGGTCACCAGGGAAACGAGCTAGTGCCGTTGACCGACCTCCGAATCAGGGACACCCGCTCCTCCACACAGCCCGCGGACAAGCGAGCCTCTGCATCATGGTCCCAGCATTCCTCGATGGTCACACAGAGCTGGGCCAGGCCCTGAGCAGCAGAGCAGAGACGGGAAAGACACCTTTGTTAGGCTCCTTTAATGAGGAAAAGCATGACACTCCCAAGGATCAGGCAGAGCCCACCAGCCCCAACCACAGCAGCAGGTCCACCAGCAGGGGCCTGGGGAAAACTTCAGCAATCAGCATGCCTGCCCTCATGGCAGTCATCTTCCTGGCCTACTGGCCACCCTCCACAGCCCTAGGAAAGGCTCATTGAACCTCAACATATAGAGGAGGGAGAAGGAGACATCCAGGCCCCGGCTGGGGCAGACATGGCTACTTGCCTGTAAGCACTGATACTCAATCAAAATCTTATTCAAAGCCCAAACCATACAAAGGCCCAAAAGGTAGCAGTTCAGTCAAAGTAGGGATCTGGAGAAGGAGATCATCCCCCTACCTTACTCCCCACAGCCCCTGGAACACATCCCTAGAATCCAGGGAACGGAGCAGACTTTCTCTGCCCATTCCCACTTGATTTCAGCTTCCTGTTGCATGTGAAGGGTTTTCCCTTCTCCACCCCACTGCAGTCGCCTGCGCTGGGCCCCTTACCGGATGTTTCAACCAGTGATCCTTAATGGTGGGCCTCATCTTCTTGTGCACCACCACTTCCTGCAGCTCCTCCAATGAAGGGTGCTGGCCAATTTCTTCCTCAAAGGGCAGCATGTACTCATCCACAGGTCCTAGGAATCAGAGAGAGCCTGGCAGGATCACTCCAAGGTCCCACTGCTCTCTATCCCCCAACCTAGGATGCCCAGGGCTGCCATCCTACTTACCATCTGCAGCCTTGCAGCGAGACACAAGCTCCCACAGCACCAGCCCCATGGCATACATGTCAATGCGCAGGAAGGCATCTCTCTGGAAGTTGATGGCTCCCTCGAGCACCTCAGGAGCCATGTACCGTCTCGTACCTACCTATGTGGGGACAGAGGAGGGCAGGGTTTACAGTGACTGGCCACACACAGCTGGGACATGGGAGTTACATCCTCTGTGCACCAGATGGAAGCAAAACAGAGCAATTTGGACAGGTTATCAATGATGGCAAACCTCGATTCACCACATTCACAGCAATTACAAGAGGTCACAGGATCAATTACACTTGGGTGATGATAATTTTTAAATAGCATATCCTGGAGATAAGAGTAATCTAAAAATGGAATTGTGACCAAATACAAGGAACCACAGAAGATGTGTATTTTACTGAGGTTAAAACAAAAAAAAAAAAAAAACACAAAACAAGGAAGGATAAAAATCAATAACAGTGATCGTTTCAGGAATGATTTCCTAAATGGAATTTTTAGTTACTTTTTCCAGGTTCTTTGTTTGGATCCTTAGTACATTATCTCAAGAATTAAAACTAAAAAAGTGAGAGAAGCATTAAGATTACGAGGACTAGTAGTCAAAACCCCAAGGGGAAATCTCTACGTTTCCCAGCTGACTGTCCTGGGGAAGCTACGCTACCCGTCCTCCTGGTCTTGGTTTCTCCACTGTCAAACAAGAGCATTGTTCTGAGTTCTCAGACAGCTCTGAACACATGCAGTGACCCTCCTCCCTGTACCTCACCAGCTGAGCACAGAAGGGCAAAGCGTCTTCTCAGGGCCTGCCCCTCTCTTCCTGCCCCGTGAACGTCTTCCCAGGGCCGGCCCCTCTCTTCCTGCCCTGTGAGCATCTTCCCGGGGCCTGCCCCCTTTCTGCCCTGTGAGTCTTCCCGGGGCCTGCCCCTCTCTTCCTGCCCTGTGAGCGTCTTCCCGGGGCCTGCCCCTCTCTTCCTGCCCTGTGAGGCTTGTTACCTGTCCGTGGGTATCCCCTGGAGGTTTCCCTGGCTCAAATCGAACAGCCAGGCCAAAGTCAGCCAGCACGGCTGTGAGGTCGCTCTTCAGCAATACATTCTTGCTTTTAAAGTCCCTATGGAGACAAGAGGGCAGAGATAAAGCTGAACTTCAGGATCCAACCTTGGTTCCAAAGACACTAGAGTCTATGCCCTAGAGTCAGCCCCCAGACCAAGCCATCCCACCCTACCTGTAGCGCAGAGGTGAAGCAGCACAGGCAGGCCACTACCGGAGCCCGCATGGGTGCGAGAATCCCTCCGTGCACCTCAGATGGAAGGCTTCCACCAGGGTTGGCAAAGCAATACCTCCCCTAATGGCTGGGCCCACCCTGGCCCAGTCCCCACACTATCAAAGGCCAGCCCATGTGTTCTCAGAGCAGTTGTGGACAGGCACACTGGCCTAGAATGTGAGTGTTCTGAGAAGAATTTACAGTGTTCGGCATGTGAATGAGAACAGGAATTTAGTATTACCTTTCCTAGGATCCTGCAGAGGCCCCTTAGGGCCTTGAGCTCACCACCACGGTGGGGTGGAACAGGATGCTGCTGCGTACACCCAGCTCCACCTCTAATAAGCAAAGCCACTTGTGCTGCTCAGTTTCCCCAGTGGCTGCCTCAGCTTTGTGAGGATTCGACTGAGTAGTAAGTGTGAATTCTTAGGGCCACGCCTGGCATACTTACTAGGTACTCCTGTTAAGTTGAGCCATACAGTGGAGACAACATCCAACCTTTTGAGCTACAAAAACTGCACTTTCATACAGTCAACCTTCTATGTCATTACTGTCATTACCATCAGGGATCCTTCAGCTTTGAATGCTGGAATCTGAGGTTCGGTCCCCTCTCACAGTCACAGAACCAGACTCAACTAGCTACAGGACCTTGGCTAAATCATTCAGCTTCTCTGTACTACTGTTTCTTCATCTGCAAGTCACAGCTGAGAAATACAGTACCTGTCTCAATGGGTGGGAATGAAAGTTAAATGAATTGATATTTCTCAACTATTTAGAGTGCTGCCTGCCACTTAGTAAGCATGACAGTGATAAGCTCATCCAGAGTTTCTTAAAGTATGGCTGAGGACCCCAGAAGAGCTCTGACTCTGTTCCAGAGGAATCTATGAAGTCAAAATTATTTTCATTTACTTGTTTTTTTAAGGCTTATTCTGTTGGGAGTATAGAGTTTTCCAGAGGCTTCATGAGACGTGATGTCATCACTCTGACAGCTAATAGGATGTGTGGATGTGCTCGAATACACCAAGTATCAATGGACATAATCCACTTATACAAAAGTCCTTTTAAGAGTATACATGGGTCCTAAACTAGAAAATTTCAGAACTACTGAGCCAGTTCTCCAACCAAAGTAATGGAATCAGCACTTCATGTGGCCATTAGAGGGCACCAAACACCAGCTTGGGGGGCCATGCCAGCCCCAGGACACAGGGGGAAGGCCAGGTTTGTGCCCAGCTGCCTTGGCCAGCGGCAAGCAGAGTAAGTATGTGCAGGAAGTTCAGACATCCCCAGACACTGCTCTCGCTCCCACCAACCCTCCCTACAGCTCTGGGCCAAGGGCAGGAAAGGCACCTCCCAGCTCAGGTACCTGTGGGCAATAGACGGCTTGTGGCCCTCACCACGGCACCAGGGCACGTCCTCATGCAGGTATGACAGGCCTCGTGACATCGTCTCTGCTACGTGACACAGTTCGTTCCATGTGATGATGTTCCCCTTGAGGTAATCTGTGAGGGAGCCCTGAGAGAAGGCAGCACAGGACTTGAGCAAGGGCTCTGGGTACAGGGCAGGACCCAGACCAGCCCTGGCAGGGAAGTCTCAGCGGGCCAATGGCTAGGCTGCCTTCCCGGGAGGCTACTACAATTGACATGGAAGACAGATGAGGCCGGGAGGCAGGGAGGGCTCGGGTCTGGGAACCACGCAGTCACTACTTTTATCAGTAAGAACTTATCCCAGGGTGAGAGGTTCCTATCACAGGGGCACCTATGTCCACACCTATGGCAGGGTTAACCTCATCACAGACAGTGCTAATGGGGTCGGAGACACCTCCACAGGGCAGGGGTCTTTCGGAGAGACACCAAGGGGACATTCCGTGTCCGTCAGAGTGCATTCTGAGGCATGTGGCTCACCTTGTCATGGAAGGCCGTGATGAGCCACAGCTCTACTTCAAGGTTGGAGCCTCGCTTCTCCGCAGCAATGAACTGTAGCAGGTTCTCGTGCTTCATGCCAGGTGTGCTGAAGATCTCCCGTTCACTCTGCCACGACTTCTTGTCCTGAGGCCGGGGCAAGGGGTTGGGGGGACAGGTGGCTGACTTAGCGCTGCTACAGCCACAGTGCCCTGCAGCAGAAAAGCCATTCCCTATTCCCCATTCCCCAACCCCCATCCTACCAGCTTCAGCGTTTGTAAGGGGACCAGGAGAGGACCGGTATTAAGTTAGGCCCCGGAGCATTAGGCCAACAGCGACCCCAAGATCACTTAAGGTAAGGCTAGCCACTTTGATTTACAAATCAAAGGTCCACAGATAAGGAGTGACACAGTATCACCCAACAAATGACAAGCAGAGCCAGACCTGGTGTCCAGGGCCTCTGGAAAGAACCCGGTATCAAAAACAAAGCCCTAGAAACCGGGGTAAATCAAGGTTTTGCAAAGCCCTACCCTAGTCCTGTGATAAAATCCCACAGTGGCATGAAACCTACAGAGCAGCCAAGTGTAACATGAGTAACTGCACCCAGTAAGGCTCTTTTCTCTCATACCACAACCTATTCAGGGTTTGGACTACCCCGGGGCAGGAGAGCCTCCAGTTCAAGCTACAGTGGAGGTAGAGGACCTGGATGGAGCCCCTCACTCACCCACAACCTATTCGGGGTTTGGATTGCCCCAGGGCAGGAGAGCCTCCAGTTCAAGCTACAGTGGAGGTAGAGGACCTGGATGAAGCCCCTCACTCACCCACAACATATTCGGGGTTTGGACTGCCCCAGGGCAGGAGAGGCTCCAGTCCAAGCTACAGTGGAGGCAGAGGGCCTGGATGGAGCCCCTCACTCACCCACAACCTATTCGGGGTTTGGATTGCCCCAGGGCAGGAGAGCCTCCAGTTCAAGCTACAGTGGAGGTAGAGGACCTGGATGAAGCCCCTCACTCACCCACAACATATTCGGGGCTTGGACTGCCCCAGGGCAGGAGAGCCTCCAGTTCAAGCTACAGTGGAAGTAGAGGACCTGGATGGAGCCCCTCATTCACTCACCTGGAGCGGAAAGATCTTGACAGCTACAAAGTCGTTCATGAGCTGGGCCTTCCAGACACAGCCAAAGCGCCCCCGAGCCTTGATCTCCAGCAGCTGCAGTGGCTTCAGGCCCACCAGAGGGGATGGGGGTGGAGGCCCAGGGTCCTGGGGGAGAGCACGGCTTAATAAGGTCCGGCCTGTCCTCCCCACCTCTACCCTGCCCTGCCCCAAGTCAGCACTGCCTCACCTCATGGATGTCCACGTGGCCGTAGGGGGGCTTGCGATGCCGGTGTATCCAGAAAGCCAGTAGGACGATGAGGGAAAGGCCCCCGACGGGCAGCAGTGAGTAGGCCAGCACCGTCAGCAAGGTGGGGGCTGTCGAGGGTGGCTCGTACGTGACTAGGGGACACACGGAGCCCTGTGTCAAACAGCCAGCCCACCCTCACACCTCCAGAGCCAGACTACAGGGCCCTTTAGCCACTCCCCACCCAACAGAGGAGCCAAGAGCTCCAAGCCAAAGAGGCCCAGGACAGCCGACTCAGGGCCCCTCACCTTCCGGGCCCCCAGCTTCTGGCAAATGAGTGAAGCGCTCGTTGCAGAAGTTGCCTTCACAGCAGCAGAAGTACACCTGGGGGTTCTCCTCAGTGGCCACACACTCCTGCCTGGAGGCACAGAATTTTCCATATACCCGTCACCTGGGGAATGCAAGACTCCCCCAGGTCTGCCTCGCCAACCCCTCCTCACAGACAGAGCGCCTTGTGGGCAACATCAGAAGGACAGTGTGAACTCACCTCCTCTATAGGAGACCCAAAGCCAAGGAGAACAGCCAGGGGCTGACACTCACTGAGACCCCTCCTCAGGGCTGGGGCAGGACAAACAGGGTATGGAAGGGCGTGGGGCCCTGGCTACCATCTCAAGAGCCCCTTTCTGGTCCTTCATCTCCCGCTCAGCGCATCCTGAGACCCAAATGGCCCAGCAGGCAGCATAAGTGCAGGTGGGCACAAGGGGAGAGGAGGGGGAGCACAGGGTACCTATCGTAGCAGTTGAAGTCGTCCAGCCAGCAGCCCTTCTTCACGAGCTCGATGGTGCCAGAGCTGTTGCGCCAGGAGGCGTAGCAGTGCAGCCGCTTGTCCTGCTCGCCCTCACAGTGCTCCAGGCCGCTCTGGTTGGTGCGCTCCAGCTCCCAGTTGGCGTTGTAGTAGATGCACTCCCGTGTCTCAGCCTCCCCACGCCCAGAGCCTGTGCCCCAGAGAAAAGAGAACCACTGAGCATGCCCCTGGGACCACCACCCAAACGCCTGGGTGCCAGGCTACCCTGAGGGAGGGAGACTGGGTGGTGGGTTGGGGTCACCAACACCCCTACACTCGCCCCTGGACGCGGACCACCCATTCGTCCAACACCTCTTAATTTATGTGTGCCAGCCAGCACCAGCCCCCATCTCAGTCTGCAGCCCATCGACCCCCAGGAACCACACAGCCCTGAGATGGAAGAGCACGGAGATGCCAAAGGAGGTTTGGTTCTGGCTGAGAGCTCTGCCATCACCCCTTTACAGGCCGCCCACAATAGAGGGAGGTGATGGTGTTTACAACCTCACTGCCAGAACCCCACGCAGACACCTGACAGGGAACCAGCACTGAGCATGCAGCCACCCTGTCTACACTTCTTGGGCCCACTGTAAGCCAGTGACCTGGCACCACTCCTGGTTGGTCCTCTCCTCCCATTATTTCTGTCCCAGGAAGAACAGAGGGGTCAGGGTCAATCCCACCAGCCAGCCAGCCCACCGGCAGCCAAGAGCCCCACTTCACCATCAGCCTGAAAGGCTGACGGTAGTGGCAAGAACACGATCCTGCCCTGACCCTGGGGGAGACAAAGTACCTGAACACTAGCGTAGCCCAAGGACATCTTCACTCTCCTCTCCACCTGCACTGGTGGCCTTCATGAGGAAAGAGCATGATTTCCCAGGGTATACCCCAGGGAGAAGGACACTGACTGGCTGTCGGCTGAAAGAAGCCCCCCAACAGGAGCAGCCATCCCCCTATCAAACCCAGCCCCTTTGGGCATCTCCCTGCAGTGACAGGATGCTTCTTCCAGGCGCAGGAGAAAGCAACGAATCTCAAGGATCCAGGTAGCACCCAAGGTCCGAAACATGACCCGGTCAGATTGGTAGTGCCCAGCCACAGCTCTGTCATCCTGCACCGTGCGCCCTAGGCTCCGACACTTGTGAAAGGAAAACACATGGCCTCCTGACCAGTCAGTCAGCTGGGCTCAGCCTCTTCCAAAGAAAGGGCCTCAGGGTCTACAGAGAAGCTTACAAAGATACACACTGGCTTCCCCAGCCAGGCCCTTCATCAAGCATGTGGTTTTCAGGTTTGGGGGAGAACCCGAGAGGATGGAGTGGAGGCAGCAGACCAAAGGCAGAGCAAGCACACCAGGGCCAGGTCTGAGGCTTGCACCTACGATGCCCCCGTCTGCCTGTAGCAGCATCCAATGGCGGGATTTTTGAAGCACCCTGTCCAGAGGCCACAGGGCCTCCCCTCCCCAGGCCGGGCCCCACTGCATCTTCGGCAGCAGTTCTAGTGGGGTCCGTGGAGGCCTGAGACTTGTGGGGCCAGCCATGAAGCTGCACTGCAGACAGGGGAGCTGGGCACTCCCCTACCTTCCTCCCCTCACTGCAGCCATACCATAATGTCATACCCTCGAATGACCTGGGCTTCTAGGCCTAGCGTAAGTCATAAGTTACCAGACCTGGCTTTAAGGTTCCCCACCTTCCTCTGGATTTCAGCTCTTCCCTCTCCCCTGAGTCCAGGCAAGCTCTCTCCTTCCACTGGCCCTCGTGCTTCCCTGTCGCCTAACTTAACCACCCTTGACTAATGGCCTGTTGTTGCTTAAAGAAACATTTCAGACATCCAAAAAGTGTACCATAACCAAAAAGGATAACATAATCAAAACTTATCTCCAAGAGGAAATAACACAACGAACACTTGTACGAGAAATCAAACACTATATGTGTACCCGACAACTGCTTTCTCCACAAGCCTGGAAAGCTGACCAAGGCAGGACCTTTGCTGTCCTGAGTGGCAGAATCATTCCAAACAGATCACAAATGGATGGACAGACGGACGGACAGAAGGGTGTAGGTATCAGGGCTAGAGCTGGATTCTGAAAGGAGGGACAAGGAGGGATGGCCTCAGCCTGCATCCCAAGCCCTAGGTCCTCAAGAGTTTCCATCTCCATTCAGACAAGCAGCAAGCCCGTGTGCTGAGCTACGAGTCCAAACAAGGGAGGCCAACAAAGAGTAACCTCCTCTCTCCAAGCCGGTAAGGCAGAGACCACCCTTTTGCCACTGCCATGGGCAGGACTCAAGTGAAGAGGCTGGAAGTTCCAAATCTCAAAGGACCCAGGGGTTCAAGACGTCACCTGGGCCAGGCACGGTGGCTCACGCCTGTAATTCCAGCACTTTGGGAGGCCGAGGGGGGCAGATCACCTGAGGTCAGGAGTCCAAGACCAGCCTCGCCAATGTAGTGAAACCTGGTCTCTACTAAAAATATAAAAATGAGTCAGGTGTGGTGGCGGGTGCCTGTAGTCCTAGCTACTCAGGAGGCTGAGACAGGAGAACTGTTTGAACCCAGAAGGCAGAGGTTGCATTGAGCCGAGATCATGCCGTTGCACTCCAGCCTGGGCGACAAGAGCGAGATTCCATCTCAAAAAATAAAAATAAAAAAGATGTCACCTGACCACCATCTGAGCAGATCCTCCTACAGGCAACCCAGAGAAAAATGGCAGCCGTGAGCCTGCCAGACTTCAAGTCCTACGCAAGCTACCTAACCAATCTGTGAAGGGGTAATGACAGTACCTACCTCCTAGGGTAGCTGCAGGAACTAAATGGGTCAATGCACTTTAAGAGTGATTAGAACAATGCCTGGCACACTTGGCTATTACATTAGAGCCACACCTGCCCCCTACTGCCTATGGCAATTCCTCATAACACAAGTCCCCATTATGACCCCCAGCCCATCAAGTCACACCATGCCTACAAGAGCTTTGGGTTCAGAGCCCTATGTGACATTCCATGCCCCCCCTCACCACAGGGCTCTGCTGCCAGCTGGAGGCCAGGGGCCTCCCCTATTCCTCTCTCTTTCCCAGACTCTGCTTCTTTACACATTCAGCTATTAATAGCTCCTGGCAATACTCCAACCACAGGCCACCTCCACCTTTTAACAGATAGATTCCCACCCACACCAAGGAAGCCAGGGCATCCACGCACAGGAGGCTCCCCCTGATCCCCAGCCCACTCGCCTAACCTGGCAGGAGGGGAAGCCATGCTCCCTGGATGGGGGTGCTTGTGGTACCCCCATAGGCCTGCTGCCTCACAGCCCTGAGGTGAGTGAGCATGCCACCCAAACGCCAGGACAAGGAGCTTGCTGCATCCCTGAGTCATAGCCACACCAACTGCTGGCCTCCAAAGGAAGCTGGTATATAAGTGGCAGTATCCCTGACGAGCAGTCCCTATGCTCCAAGGGGCCTAATCCCAGTGAAAAGAAAGCACCCAGTGCTCCCCAAACCTGGCAGGATGCCACTCCCAGATACACACAAACACACACACACACACACACAGTGCATGCACACACACAGTACGGGTAGACTGCACTCAGAACCAACATTCCGGGTGGCAGAACCTAAACTGGCTAGCTGTGATGCTCGAAGACAGGCACCAGGAGGTCAAACACTGGGAAGTTCACTTTCCTGTGAAGCAGCTCAGGCCAGCTGGCCTTGGATATACCCATTGTGTCCTGGGGAGAAAAGGGGAAAATCTCACCAGGGTCCTGTCTGTGAGGGGCTCAAAATGCGACAAGGAGAGAAAGGAGAGGAGATGCTTGAGAGGTGCAGCATCCACGCCCACCTCTCCTGGAGTCCCTGAGCTCTACATTGGGTGTCCCGAGTCCAGTCAATATCCCCTAGAGGAACTGTGACCCCAGCAGCCAGCAGAACCACTTCACAGTTGGTTCCTGGAAGCCCCTTGGCAGCTGCCTACCCCAGGGAGCAGGTGCCCAGCCCTACCCTTGTGGGCACTGTAGTGGTGAGGAGTGCCACTCACCACTACATCTACTTAGGTCTGCTTCTGCCAGCACTGAGGCAAACCCTCCCAGAAGCCTCCATGCCCAAGAGGAGGACAAGTCAGAATGTCTCAGGAGGGCCCGTGTTCTCCTTCTGGTATCCAGCCTTCACATCTGCCCAGAGAGGAGAGGCAGCTCTCCCTGCAGACAGCACCCCTCGAAAGGCAGCCCTGGGACTGCTCCGCCGCCTTTGTTGCCCCAGCAGGTCCCTCCATAAGACCCAAGGAGGGCCAAGAGCAGTGACTCATCCATGTTATGATTCCACACGCCCCAGTTCCACACAGCAGCATCTGCACCGCCTCCCCAGGACCAGAGTAAGGCCAGGCAGGGTACAGAGATGGAGGGAGTCTGAAGAGACTGAAGGGGCCAGGGAGGAGGGCTGGAGTGTATGACAGACACTCACACACACACACACGTGCATGCATGTTGTGGAATGGCACATACAGTAGGAGAGGGAAAAACCCAAAACATTCCAACATTGTGTCTTTGCGTTTGCCTGAGAGAATAAATGACTGCTTGTTTCTAGCAGCTGAATACAACCTCTAATACTTTGCTTTTTCTCCTTCATCCATATATTTGGAAGCCATCCAGGTTGGCCCACATTTATTTAACACTTACACAGCTCACACTACATCCCAGGCCCTATCCTAAGCATTCTGCAAATAATAAGTTATTTAATAAGAACTCATGATAACCTTGAGAAGGCCCTCATTTTATAAAAACTGAGGCACTAAGAGACTTACCTAAGTCATTTATTAAGAGTTAACATCAGGTTCAAACCCAGGCAGCCTGTCTCTGGAGTGTATGTTCTTTGCACACTACTGCCTCTCCTGCAGCTCTGAAGTGCACTGACTTCAGAAGCGGTCCATTAGATAACCTCACATAACTTTAAGTATCCACTCACCTACCAGACTCTTAACCAACGCCCTCATGAATTCTTTTTTTACATTTTTGTGTGTGCGCTCACGTGTGAGCGTTTCTTCACTAGGTCATAACATCATCAACACCATCAACTGACTACTGTTAAACTGTTCTCCAAAATGGAGGTGCCCATCTAAGTTCCCAACAGAAGACAGCCCCACCTGGGGTTCAGCTGGTGAGTGTGAAATGGTACACAACTTTGATCTGTATTTCCCTGATCACTAGTGAGCATGACCATCTTCCTGTGCCTATTAACATTTCCTTCCAAGAATTGCCTATGTGTACCTTTTCCCACTTCTCTACTGGATTGCTTTTCCTTTGAGTTGCAGGAATTATTCGATATATTCTTGGTAAGAAAACTTATTTTTTACTGTCTAGTAACCCTCTTTATTTGTAATGCTCTTTGTCAAAAAGTCCATTTTATCTAATGCTAACCTAGCTTTATGACATTTCATGCGGTTAATATTTGGGGAAACTCTCTTTTCCAACTTAAATCTTTCTCTCTTCCCTCTCCCTAATTCAATCTAACACTGTCTTTTAATTAGAGTGCAGTCCCATTACATTTATGATTACTGGGTATGTTTAAATTTGATTCTTCTCTACTGCTACCTCTGTTTAGATTCTATTTTAAAATTTCGTATTTTAGTCATTTTTGAAGTTATACATCTCCTTCCTATTCCATTGTAAGCTAGGCCTATAAGGTACATTTACGCTAAAAGCCGAAATCAACATCTCTACCATCCCTTACTGGAACTTAAATATTCTGAACTCTAATGACTCTTCCAACGTACATCTAATTTAACATATTGCTTGTGTTCAGTATTTAATGCCACTGTTCTCACTACCCAGCTCCCAAATCAGACATTATTTGTGTCTGTATTTTCTAAGCGTCCATACAGTCACCAGCTTGTCTGCTCAGTCGTCTCTCCCTGTATCTGTCCTTTCTGAGATCACTGTGCTTACTGGGAAAAAACATGTTTCCGTAGCAATCTCTTGGTGGAGAAGCCTTTGTTGCTTTTCTCAAAATGTTTTTTCTTCCTTCCTGAGCGGCAATTTAGAACATAAAATTTTAGATTGATGAGTTATTTTATCTCAGCTCTCTGAAAATATTATTCCATTATTTTCCAGCTTCCACTACTGTTGCTGAAAAGTCTGCTATTAATTTGACTTTGTAGATATTCTGTTTTTCTCTCTGGCTTCTCTCTTTGCAGTTTCACTACAAAATATGTGTCTAAGTATATATTTAAATGTACACTACTTGGAGTTCACCATGCCTTTAGTCTTCTCTCTACAGTTTCACTAAAGATATGCATCTAATTATGTATTTAAATCATACTGCTTAGGGTTCACTATGCCTTTAGTCTAATGATTTGTGTCTTTTGTCAATTCTGACAAATTCTTGGCTATTATCAGCTTGAATATTACATCTTCATAGTCTATGATTCTGAAATTCCTATTACAAGCATATCAGATCTTCCCATTCTGTCCAGTCTCTTAACCCTCCTTTTGTATTTTCCAATTCTGTGTCTAAACACCATTACAGATAATTCCTGAAGGTCAACTTGCAATTCACTAATCCTCTCTTTAGCTATGTCTAATCTGTTGTTTAGTTCTTCTACTCAATTTATAAATTCAATTATTCTATTTTTTCATTTCCAGAATTCTATTTTTTTAAAAAAAAGTCTTCCTGGTCAATTTTGGTACTTCTGTACTTTGGCATACTTCCAAATCTCAGAATTCTGTAATTTAACTTCTTCAAAGTCTGCTTCTGTCATTTGTTATTTCTGACTTTACTTATGGTACTGTTTCCACATGTGGCTTTAGAATTTTGAATACTGAGCTTATTTTCAGTGGAGCCTTTTCTGTTGGAATACTTTGAGGCCAAGTTTAAAGGGGCAACCTTTCTTTTTTTAAAATATATATATATTTTTATGAAAGAAAGAGAAAGAGAAAAGGGGGAGAGAGAACAGGAGTCTTGCTCTATTGACCGGGCTGGAATGCAATCTAAAAGTAGGTATTTAAAACCTCTTTTATGCCAATAATTGTGCTTAACAGTGGAGACAGGAAGCAATAAAGAAGGACAATACCAACCAACCAATATTTCATTTAAATCTGTGAAATGCTATGCAAATGCTGAAGAGTGATTTCCTTCCATTTATGTGGTCACTTTCAAAATGGGTGTAATGTGCTACTAAAAAAAATGTATGTTCTGTGGACCTGGAGTGAAGAATTCTATAAATATTCACTGAGTTTACTTGTTCCAGGTCTGAACTCAAATCATAAATGTCCCTGTTAATTTTCTATCTCGCTGCTCCGTTGAATATTAACAATGTGGTGTCAAAGTCTCCCACTATTATTGTGCGGTGGTCTAAGTCCCTTTATAAGTAATTGAAAACTTGTCTTATGTATCTTGGTGCTCCTATATTGGGTGCATATATATTTATGATCGACTCCTGTTGTTGCATTGATCCTGTTACCATTATGTAATGTCCTTGTTTCTTTTAGTCTTTGTTACTATTAAAGTCTATTTTGTCAGAGACGAAAGTTACAACTCCTGTTTTTTCTTTTCTCTCTCTCCATTTGACTGGTGAGTCTTCCTCCAACCTTTTGTTTTGAGTTGTTGTGTGTCCTTGCTTATGAGATGGATCTGGATACAGAGTGTCAATGTGTTTTGACTTTTTATTCAGTTTGTGTGTCTGTGTCTTTGATTGGGGTGTTTAATCCATTTAAATTTAGGATTAATATTGATATCTGTAAGTTTAATATTGTCATTTAATGCTAGCTGGCTATTCTGCCCATTAGTTGATATAGATTCTTCATTATGGAGATACTCTTTACCTTTTGGTAAGTTTTTGGGATGACTGATACCGGTTGTTCCTTTCTGTGTGGAATGCTTCTTTCAGAAGCTCTTGTAAAGCAGGCCTAGTGGTGATGAAATCTCTTGAGTGCTTGCTTGTTTGCAAAAAATTTTATTTTTCCTTCATTTATAAAGCTTAGTTTGGCTGGCTATGAGATTCTGGGTTGAAAATTCTTTTCTTTGAGGATATTGAAAATTGACCCCCACTCTCTTCTAGCTTGTAGGGTTTCTGCTGAGAGGTCTGCTGTGAGTCTGATAGGCTTCCCTTTATGGGTAACCTGACCTTTCTCTCTAGCTGCCCTTAGAATTTTCTCCTTTATTTCAAGGAGAATCTAACAATTATGTGTCTTGAGGTTGCTCTACTTGAGGAATATCTTTGTGGTGTTCTCTGTATTACCTGGAGTTGAGTGCTGTCCCACCTTACTAGGTTAGGAAAGTTTTCCTGAAGAATATCCTGAAGAATATTTTCCAGCTTGGATTCATTCTCTTCATGACATTCAGGTACTCCTATCAAACATAAATTAGGTCTTTTCACATAGTCTCATATTTCTTGAAGACTTTGCTCATTCCTTTTTACTTTTTCTTCTCTAATCTTGTCTTCTCGTTGCATTTCACTAAGTTGGTCTTCGACCTCTGATACCCTTTCTTCTGCTTGATCAATTCGACTGTTAAAACTTGTACATAGTTTAAAGGGGCCAAGTTTAAAGGGGCAACCTTTCAAAGGTAACATATTTTTGGTTTATGCCAAACTCCCTAGCACATCAACTATTTGGAACCACTTTAATCTCTCAACTTAGTTTACCAGAGAACAGGACGGTATAAACTCCAAACTCATGTGAGCAGAGGCCTATGGTTATAAATCCTCAGGGGAAACTACCCCCACCCCAACCCCCACCTAGTCCCAATTTCATTATTTAGTCTCTTTTTCAGCAAAGAATGTTTCTTCTAGCCCACATTTTCTTTTTTTTTTTTTTTTGAGATGGAGTTTCACTCTTGTTACCCAGGCTGGAGTGCAACTGTGATCTCAGCTTACTGCAACCTCCGCCTCCTGGGTTCAGGCAATTCTCCTGCCTCAGCCTCCTGAGTAGCTGGGATTACAGGCATGCGCCACCGTGCCCAGCTAATTCTAGCCCACATTTTCACTGAAGGTATAACTCCACAGAAATCTGAGGCCATGCAAAGGCCTCAGTCTCAATTCCACATCTTGTCTCCTACTGTCCATACTGCTACTAAACCCGTATCTCTAAATTATAAAGAAAGGCAAAGTCCCCAGAGAATCAGCAGTTTCAGCTAGTGAAGGCATACAGCTCTACTTTCCAGCCCCTTCCTGCTTTTCCCTTACTTCTTATACATGCAGTTATATGTGTGCATTTTAAAAGGGTGTTTCTTATCATTTTTCTGTTTATTATACTTTTTTCAGCATTTCTGTATACTTTGCATGAGGATTTTCCACTGTTTTGTTCACTACAAATGCCAGAAATGTAAGTCCAGGAGCACCTTCCAAGGTGACAGGAGGAGCTCCATCTGCCTTCAGAAGTCTCACCTAGGAACGAGGAACCAAGCCAGGTCACCTCAAGTCACTTCCAACTTGGACTTTGTAAACAAGGCCGTGGCACCATCCTCCCACAGCTCTGAAATAAACGCCTTTTCCAGGACCCATCACTCCTGGAGAACACTGGAAGGAGAGCGTGTGGGTAAAGATCAGGGATTACATACAAACATTTTCTTTTGCTGCCTCCTGTAGTCCCACTAAACCCACAGTAAAGTATTTTATGGCATAAACCTATAAGAACAAAGAGAACAGAAGAGAACTACAGAAATGACATTTCAAAGCTGGAAAGCATTATTAATACAAATGGTAACTGATCACCCAGACTCCTAAGCTTGTTCTGGATAAAGCAGAAAAGCAACGTAACTTTCCCACAGAACCCTTCGAAACTCAGGAATCTGTGGCACCAGATGCCTCTCAAGGAATGGGGTAAAGGTGAGTCTAAAGACAGAAGAGTTAGTTGGTAAGGTGCAGTCAGATCCTCAGATCCCACCACCACTCATCATGGTTGCCCCTCCCCAGTCCAGCAGAGATTATGTTTATTTTCTAAAGAAAATTAAACAGAGTCTCTTCGACAAAAGGAGCAGGCAAATCTGAGGACACAGGTATCCCACTGAAACAAGAGGAATACACAATACACCAAATACAGAAACCCTAGTTCTCATCCCCGCTGACTTCCAGGATGTTGGCATCCAGGCCTGCCCCTCCAGACAGAAAACAGAAGATATTTCTCAGGGGAATCCAACAAATTTCCCCAAACAACCCAATCACATCACCCTAAATTAAGCCAACTCCACCCATGGATTCAGAGTTTTTAATCAGTATTCAGGTCCATCTTTAAATATTTATTAAGAATTTTTACATCAGGCTGGGCATGGTGGCTCATGCCCATAATCCTAGCACTTTGGGAGGCTAAGGAGGGCAGACTGCTTGAGTTTAGGAGTTTGAGACCAGCCTGGACAACATGGTGAGACCTTATCTCTACAAAAATACAAAAAATTATCCAGGTGTGGCGGTTTGCACCTGTGGTCCTAGCTACTTCAAAGGCTGAGATGGGAAGATTGCTTAAGCCAGGAAGGGTGGGGGGCAGAGGGTGCAGTGAGCTGAGATTGTGCCACTGCACTCCAGCCTGGGTGACAGAGCAAGACCCTGTCTTTAAAATAATAATTTTTACATCATATATTTATTAGGAATATTAGCTGCATTTATCTCATTCTTCTCAACTGAAGAATTCTCTTTTATTCCATGTCTCCTTTTTTTTGGACACAGGTTCTTACTGTCACCTAGGCTGGAATGCAGTGACTCAATCACAGCTCACTGCAGCCTCAAACTCTTGAGCTCAAACAATCCTCCCACCTCGGTCTCGCAAGTAGCCATCACATCTAATTTTTTTAAAATTTTTTGTAGAGATGGGTGTCTCACTGTTGTCTCAAACTCTGGGCTCCAGTAATCCTCCCCACTTGGCCTCCCAAAATGCTGGGATTACAGGCATGAGCCACTGCATTTGGCCTGTCTGTCTCCTTTCTTAGCTTGAAAGTCATAATCTACCCTTTGGTTACCCTAGAGATGATAGCATGCCTTATCAAAATTCAGTATTACTTGGTGGTTCCACTCTCTTCCTGGACATTGTAAGAGCCTTTAGAACAATGTAAATTCATTTCCACCCCACTCTCACATATAGCATTGTTGCCACGCATTTTGTTTTTGTGGTATTTCAAACTCAGTAACACATTTTCACAATAAATGCCTGAAAATTTATTATTTTCATTGCTCTTCATTGCTCATGTCATCTCTGACATTCCATCTGGATTTATCTTCTTTCCGTCTGAAGAACAACCCATTCCTTGACATGTTCATTCTTTTTTAAGAAGTTCTGTTTTAAAATTGACACATAACTGTACATATTTACGGCATACAATATGTTTTGATACATGTATATACTGCGTAATGATCAAATCAGGGTAATTAGCAAATCTATCACCATTTATCATTTCTTTGTGGTAAGAACATTCAAAACCCTCTCTTCCGGCTATTTTGAAATATACCATACCTTCTTGCTGACTATAGTCACCCTACAGTGCAACAGACCAGAATTTATTCCTAAATTTTAAGTGTAACTTTGTACCCTTTGACCACCTGCTCCCCATCTGACCTCCCACCTGCCTCTGGTAACCACTATTTTACCCTCTATTTCTATGAGAGCTACCTTTACAGATTCCACATATAAGTGAGATCATGTGGTATTTGTCTTTCTGTGTCTGGCTTATTTCACTTAACATGATGACACCTTCATTCTGGAAAGATAGTTTCACTTGATAGAGAATTTCAGGTTGACAACTATGTCTTTCAGCACTTAAGCTATCATTCTATTGTCTTCTGGATTCCACTGTTTCTACTGAGAAGTCAGCTCTCAGTAAAACTATAGACAGTAATGCCTTTTTATCTCCAGCTGCTTTCAACATTCTCTCTCTGTCTTTGGCTTCCAGAATTTTTACTGTAATGGAAATAAATGTGGATTTTTAAATTTTATTATCTTACCTGAGATTTACGGGATTTCTCGAATCTGTGGCTTTATGTCTTTCATTCATTTTAGAAAGTTCCCAGCTATTAACTTTTCTGCCTCATTCTCTCTCCTTTACTTCTGTGGCTGTGATTTCATAAATTTTACACCTTCTCACTTCTTCCTCTATGTGTTTCTCTTTCTTCTGTATAATCCATCTTTCTGCCTGTCCATGGTTCAGTTTATATTTTCTTGTGATCTATCATCCAATTCACTAATTCTCTATCCAGTTTCACCTAATCCCCTGATAAAATTATTCACTGATTTACTAATTTCTGTTATTATGCAGAACAATTCTTTAACAGATCTTTTGGTTTCTAGTTTTCAGCTATCCACTGAAATTCCCACTTTCATTTCCTTGACCACAGTGAACACCATTTTTAAATATGTATATGGCAACTCCAATGTGTAGGTCACCCAGGTTGGCTTCAACTGTGATGTTTCTGCAGGCTGTTTACTTAAAATTACCAGCCAGTCATTGTATTTGCAAAATTGTAAAGCTAATTTGAGGCCTAGGATGATATAAATCCTCCAGAAAGAATTAACATTTCTAAAGGTACCATTAATCCCAGAATATATATTTTTTAATTTTTTTGTTTTTGAGATGAGTTCTTACCACATTGTCCAGGCTAGTACTGAACTCCTGAGCTCAACTGATCCGCCCGGCCTCAGTCTCCCAAGTAGCTGGAACTATAGGTGTGCACCACCACACCCATTGTTCCAGAGTATTTCAATCGAAGGGTCTGTCACATATGGGTCCCCCTCATTCCTGTATCTTTGGGATATCAAGCCCAAAGAATTGATTGACTCTGCCCACCCTTTGCTTAGAACTCCAATTCCTGTCTTCCTAGACCCACAAAGCTATCAAATGCAATGATTAACATCTCAGTTGCCCCTCTGACTAAAAACAGACCCAGTTACCAAAATCATCACCCTAGGCCTCTGTTCTCATGCATACTGGCCTAGGTCTTCAGTATCTTCTTAACTATATAATGCCTTCAACCAGAGAAGTTTCATTTTTTCCAGTTTCTCCAGTTACCCTCAGAAAGGGATTTGATCCTGATTATCAGAAAAGGGCATCTCCATAACTACTTTTTACCCAGCTTTTAGACATACTTTCAGGATCATAGCATGCCCAAAGGCAAGGGAACCTGCACACATACACAGAAATTAAGCCCACCAGTGCAGATAAGATTGCCCACTGAAAGTGTTAAGCAAGAGCAACAGAAACACCATGGCAAAGCCCTGAAAAAAGTAACTTCCATTCAAAATGTCACTCAAGAGGAAAAGAGAATTCACTTTCAACCAAACTTTATTGTTGCAGACAGTAATAGACCAAACTGAGTCCCACCAAAATTCATAGGTTGAAGCCCTAACCCCCAATGTGACTACTGGGTTGGTACAAATGTAACTGCAGGTTTTGCCATTAATATATTTACAGATAGGGCCTTTAAGGAGGTAGTTAAGGCTAATTGAGGTCATAAGGGTGGGCCTTCAGTCCAACAGGACTGGTATCTTTGTAAAAAGAGATGCCTGGAGTGGATACACACAGCGAAAAGGACAGAGCGAGAAGGCTACCATGTGCCAGCCAAGGACAGAGCAATCACTGGAAACCAATCCTGCCAGCACCTTCATCTTTAACTTCCAGCCTCCAGAACTGTAAGAAAAGAAACTTCTGTTGTTTAAGCCACCCAGTCTATGGTATTCCATTATGGCAACCTGAGCAGACTAAGACACAAACAGTGCACATCATACATAAAATGTGGGAAAGCTGACTGGAGTATTATTTGTACTAGAAACAGTTCTATAAACTTGAGCGTCATCTAAATCCATTAGCAGGGCCTGACAAGCGGACTTACATAAAGAATCCCAATATAACAGTAAAGAGTAGCCAGCAAGCTGAAGAACAAGACTGGGAAGCAAGGGCTTTGGAGAACAAGTCATCCCAAACTGTCATCCCTACATCTTCTGCCAATTGTGGCAGGGTTATACAGGGAACAAGGCATACACTCAGCCAGGAACAAAAACTCACTAGAGTTCCTTCTGTCATGAAAAGCTTCTCACCAGACTCTACAATAGTTTTGCTACAGGTTTCTCCAATATCCCCATCATCATTATCACCACATATGAAATCAGTTTTGTTACACTCAGATTTTGCCAAATGCACTGGGCTCGCCAGTAGTGCCCTGTTACCAAGAGCTCTTCAGCAATCTTCAGCAAGTGCCTTAGTCTCTTCAGTCTGCAGGCAGCATGGAGCATCGTAAGTGAACACACATAAACACACATATGCACTTCCATCCCAAACCCAGACCAGCACATCCTGGCTAATCCAGTGATACCTCCCTCATCAGCACATTACCCAGGAGACTCAGGTACAAGGTAGTAGACGCAGGCCCAAGAAGCTTTCTCCAGGTCTCCTCATAATCAAGCCAGTGGAAGTGAGCCCTTTCCCTGTCCGGGCACCCTTCATGACGCCAGGCTATTTCCAATCTCCGTAATCTAGCATTTCACAGGACCAACTGCCATATCACCCAGCTTCTACCCACCCTGCCATCAATTGGGTAGGCTCAATCAATAAATAAATCAAACCATTTTTCAGCATCTACTAAAACTAACATATGTGTCTTATGACCCAGAAATTATTTTTTCATTTATCCTTGAGAAACAGTCCGCATTCTATGTAATCAATCACAAAGTCCATCAATAAAAACTAGATAAAATGTAGTCTATATTTTTAAACTTTAGAATATTATACAGTTATTTAAAAGATACATATGTATCAGAAAGTTTGCCAAAACAAATCTCCGAGTTAAAAAAGCCATGACATGCAACATAGATTTTTTTTTTCTTTTTTTAAAGACAGAGTTTCGCTCGTTACCCAGGCTGGAGTGCAATGGCGCGATCTTGGCTCACCACAACCTCCGCCTCCTGGGTTCAGGCAATTCTCCTGCCTCAGCCTCCTGAGTAGCTGGGATTACAGGCACGCGCCACCATGCCCAGCTAATTTTTTGTATTTTTAGTAGAGATGGGGTTTCACCATGTTGACCAAGATAGTCTCGATCTCTTGACCTCGTGATCCGCCCGCCTCGGCCTCACAAAGTGCTGGGATTACAGGCGTGAGCCACCGCGCCTGGTGCAACACAGATTAAAGTCACAAACATGGTGAGGAAATGGACACAAAGCAGTTTATTCTATAAGGTTCTATTCATACGAACCAGAGAAACAGACAAAATTATTTTATGCTATTAGAAGTCAGAATAGTAGTTAACCTTAGCAATGTAAGGACTGAAATGGAACCAAACAGGACTTGCTGGGGATGGGGGAGCTAGAAAATTTCAGATTCTTGACTTGGATGCTGACTACACTGGTGTATTCAGTTTGTGAAAATGCTTCTCAGCTGTCACTTATGGTAACTACTTGCACATTTTTCTGCATATACTTTATACTTCAATTAAATGCTTGAATACCATTTTAGGTTGAAAAAAGCCTCTATTTCTATAAGTACTTTATAGATGCACACACAAGTGAAAATGTCTGGTATATCTCAACCTTAAAATGATTACCTTTGGAGGGGGCCTCAGGTGGGGAAAAGAGGTGATAAAGGAGGCCCCGCTTTTATCTGTAACATCTAAATTCCTGCAATATAATGTAGGTACATTACTTGTTTAAAAATTAAGAAAACTTTTAAAAATGAGAAAATTAGGGCTAAAGTGACCTGTACGCCCCCAGCTACACCCCAGGGCTGACCTCTCAGTGACGGGAGGTTTGCATGCACCCCCTCAGGATAGGGGAGACAGGACTGCATTGCCTGTGCTCTCCTTCTCCTCCCACATGGACTTGCAGGTCTCACCCTCAGGCAAGGAACTAGCCTGGTGGGAAGAGAAACCGGAGAGTCACTCTCCGTCACATTCAGGTACACCTATCAAACGTAAATTAAGTCTTTTCATAGTCCCATATTTCTTGGAGACTTTGCTCATTTCTTTTTATCCTTTTTTCTCTATTCTTGTCTTCTCATTTTATTTCATTAAGTAGGTCTTCAACCTCTGATATCCTTTCTTCTGCTTGATCAATTCGGCTATTCAAACTCATGCATATTTCACTAAGTTTTTGTGTTGTGTTTTTCAACTCCGTTAGTTCATTTATATTCCTCTCTATATTGTCTATTCTTGTTAGCATTTGGTCAAACCTTTTTTCAAAGTTCTTAGTTTCTTTACATTGGGTTAGAACAAGTTCTTTTAACTCCCAGAAGTTTCTTATCATCCACCTTCTGAAGCCTACTTCTGTTAATGGCACAGAGTCCTTTTTCATCAGGGCTTGTTCCATTGCTGATGAGGAACTGTAATCCCCTGCAGAGGGAGAAGGGTTCTGATTTTGGGTATTCTCAGCCTTTTTAGGCTGGTTTCTTCCCTTTGTTATAAATTTATCCATCTGTCGTCTTTACAATTACCACCTTTCTAGTTGGGTTTCTGAGAGAACACCCAGTTTATTGATTCCCAGCGCTGGAATCCGAGCAACCCACTGCGCTGGCCAAAACAGCATCGGTAAGACTGATGGTGCTCTTCTGCCCCGGAATCTCCTCCCGTTTACTCTGTACAAAGAGCTGCCGCGCCAAGGCGCCGGCAAAACCGCTGCGCCGGCCACAAGAGTCGTGCTGGCGACCCGTGGGGCCCCTCCACTGGGAATCTTCTGGTCCGTGAGCGACAAAAATTCGTCTGAAAGTGTGGCGTCCTCTCGTTCTCTGTGCTTTCACTGGGAGCTACAATCCCGAACTGTTAGCGATCAGCCATCTTGGATCTCAAAACCGGAATTCATCTCTCTAACCCGGAATTCATCTCTCTAACCCGGAATTCATCTCTCCAACCCTTCTGCTCCTCTAGCTTCTCAGCCCCAGAGCTCCTTGGCTGTCAGAGTGGAACTGAAATAGTCAGCAGAGGCACACATGCAAAGAGCATGAGCTTGCCTCACAAAACACCTCGGCTCCAGGCCAGAGGGAACCTTGATTCACTATGTCCCCAGCACACAGAGAAGCTGGACCTCTTATATGAGCCCTGAGCCACAGGGCTCCCCTCTAACCCAACATCAAACTTCAGTGAGAAGGAAATCTCCAAAAAGTGCATGAAGTAAGAGTTCTTAAACCATGGTTGCCAACCCGGGCTGGGAAAACTCATGCGTGCTTTCTCAAACAACGGACACATCAAAACCCAGGTGGAGGTGGAGACGGAGGAGGGCTGTCAATGACACTGGACATTCATTACAAGGCATTGTCCTCATACCTGAAAACACTGTGCACCACTGCACAAGCCAGAAGGAAAAAACATCCTGGCATCAACACTCCGGAGAGTCAGCTTCCAAGTTAGTCTCCTGTTTTAATTGGTTCAGATCTGCGAGGCCACAGGGACCCCTCCCTCTCCTCAGATGGACAGATAACAGCTGGTCTAGTCCCATCCTCCGAAATGTTCAGGCACAAACCTCGGAAGCAGCCTCCTCCATTCTCCAGCCAAGGGCTTGGGTTTCCAACCAGCCTTCCTTTTCCTTCTCCAGAACTAATTTTAGCCTCCCTGGTTGTCAGAGTGGAGCTGATATAGTCAGCAGAGGAACACATGCAAAGAGCATGAGCTTCCCTCACGAAACACCTCAGCGCCAGCCCAGAAACTGGTCAGGGAGAAGTCCCATTGTCCAGCAGGTCAGACCCCTGAAGAAAACATTCCCCTGGGAAGAGGGCCTCACATTTACGCAGTAGAGCAGGCTTCTTTTCCACACCCGCTTCCAGAGGTCATGTGTCCATGAATGAAAACACCCAGTTGGAGCTGCCAGTCCCAGAAAGAATCTGAAAGAGGCACATGCATGTGTACAGCAAGCCTAGAATAACCAGGGGAAAGCAAGGGGCTCTCCGAAAGCAGGAAGCCATTATTGGTCCTGGGCCGGGAGGAGGCATGGCTGACACCTAACAATTCCAGCCTGCTTTGTCCATTGATTTCCAGTACCTACCATTGTCTTAGTCAGAGACATCACTGACCAACGTCATAAACAGAGTCAGGAGGCAGCAGCATTTCCACAACCAGAAAACTTGGGCATCCAGGAACGGTATCCCCAGGACCACAAGGAAGAGGCACCTCTAGGGCTAGAATGGACCCGTAAGTCTGGGGAGAGTGAAAGACCAAAGAAGGAAGCCCAGAACAAGGGGGGTGGGTGTCTGTTTTGGAACACAAAGTTGGTGACAGAATAGGAGGGAAGGAAGATAAAGAATTCTGAGAAGGAAATAAAGTCCTCTTTGTAAAGACTCCGAAGACAGATGGAAGTAGGAAGTCTGAACCTCAGCAAGCACTTTGTGGAGCACTTGGAAACCGGGGCTTTGAAAATGCCTCCTCCACCTAACAGCCCAGTTTGTAATCACTTCCCAGTTCAGCAAACTGTCTCACTGAGTTCAAGATGAGAGAGACACAGTCCCACACAGAGCGCTCCCTAGCCAAGCTCAGACCAGGCCAGGGGAGGAGTAGAAAATAAACATGGGGGCAGCCGAAGGGGGCTGCCAGCCTGCCAAGCCCAACAGATAGGCCTCCACAGATACCAACCGCTCCACCGGCACCTCCAGTGCTGGCCGCCGGTCTAAGCAGCACTGCCTACACCTCCCCAGGACCACAGGAGGAAGGCTGGCCCTGCCCTCAGATTCCCATCTGGCCACCACACCCTGAGGAGAGGGGAAAGACTTGCACCCATACCTTTGGGGAGAGGCTGCCCACCTGCCCTGGTGTTCCCGGCCTGGGGACTCCAGGCCCACAGCCGCTGCGGCTCCCCAGAGTGCCACACTGCAGGCCCGCTCAGGGGAAAAGGCATGCCCACGGCCTCCTGCAACCCTGTGCTCCGCTAGGCAGACAGGGCTAGCCTCAGCTCCTGAGGCTCCCAGGTGAGCAGAGAGGTGCTGGGCAGGCAGAGAGTCGCCAGCAACAGGAACTTCCTGACATTCTGCATGTACAGGAGGAAGAAGCTGAATGCCAGCCTTAAGGCAACGGTCAGAGGCGAGTGGGCGGGTGCGGGCAGGCACAGCCTCCGCCTCCCTGAAACCCGAACCACTTCTGGGAAAACTCAAGGACGCCAGGATTCTCCTCGGTAGCAAGCTGTACACCAGAACCACTAATTTTGAACCAAACTGTCACGTGCTGAGTAGATTTCAACTAAGCAAGAATCTCCTAGGCTTTGAGGAGACCTAACCTCCAACCCTGAATCCAGAGATGGGGGATGGATATGCATTCATAAGCCATTACCCCTACTTCTTACAACTGTGTGCCTCTTCGAAAGCATGAGAACACTCTAGATCAGTGGTTCCCAATCTGAGATGATTTTGCCCTCACCTCTGCCAGAGATATTTAGAAAGATCTAGAAACATTTTCGGTTGGCATGATTAAAGAGGATCTACTGGAATTTGAGGGTAGAGACTGCTAAATATCCTACACATGCACAGAACAGCTCAACCCACCGCTACCTGCAACCCCCATACACAACAGAGGATTATTAGGCCCAAAATGTAAATAGTGTCAAGGCTGAGAAACTCTGTTCTGGAGTAGGCCCATGCAGCCAGGACCCTGCCTCAGGACTACCTAGAGTCTGTCGGGAGTCACCCTCAAACGCATTATCCAGATCCAGTCCTCACCCGATCCCATTCCACGGTGACAGGTCAGTATCTATGAGTGGATCTAAACTCCTGACCCAGTTCTCCTTGGTTCTCATTTGCACTACCCTGAGCTCCCAAGCAGAGGTGCTGAGCGCATAGCAGGTACTCAGGGGGCAGCTTTCTGGAAAGAGTGACCAGGGCTAGAATCTGAACATCCGGCAGGATCACAAAAGGCAGAATAAGTGAGGTACCAAGGTGTAACAAGCACCCCTCACCCCAGGACAAGCTGCCCTGTAAGACTGCTCCAGAGGATATGTGCAGGGCAGCCAGGACTTCAAGGAGTCTAATCAGGGGGCAGCAGGTTCCCTGTATCTGTGCAAAACAGAGTGGGGGCATGCAATATACACACAAATGCACATATATACTGATTTACATCTTCCTGGGCAAAGGCTCCACAATTTTCATCAGATTCTCAGAAGGGGCTATGACATCAAGGATCACTGCATAGAATGTGGGCTCTTCAATGGCTCCCTGTAATGGGAGTTCCTTAGGTGAAATGCCAGCACAGGTCCAGGTGCTTTTGGAGATTCTTGATGCCCGGAAAGACCCACAGATTAGTACACCACAGAGGCCTACCCAAGCAATGGAAGGCCATGGGGTTCAGATCTTATGTTTTACCCAGCTGTAGGGTCTGGGAAGATGGGCAGGCTTCTCACTTCATCTGTCTTGGAAGGGCCCCTAAGAGCTAGGGAGGGTATCCATTCCTCTAGTGCCCAGCAGGAACAAAGACAGATAGCAGAAAACACTCTTCCCTGGAGGGCCACCCAAAGCCCATAGCTCTGTAGCCCATGTCCTTGGCAGCTACCACTACCACTAGGCCTGAGGGATGAAGGTCACTTCACTTCACTTGCTCACTCTGCCTGCCCTCCCCCAAGGAAGTGGCCAAGAAACACCTTTGGGTCAAAGAATGGTCAGCCTAAGAGGACAGTTAGGGCCTGTACTTGCTGATGGGACAGGAGGGAGGCAGGTCCCTCTCCAAGAGCTCTGGACACATTACTCAGAGCACTGTTCATCCCACCCCCACAGGCCCTGTGATCTGAACTCCAAGTACAGAGACAGGTGTCAGGGGTTCTTGCAGGCTACGAGGTGAGTGTCTGGGATGTCCACCGAAATGCAAGAGCCAAATGGCTGGTTTCCCAAGGACGCTGAGCCAAGCACAGGCCCCCAAAGACTTAAAGAATTATTAAAGAACTAATAACTGACCACTGACTGATCTTGTGACAAGCACCATGTGCCATTATTACAGCATAAAGTCTGCCTTCCCTTCTGAGACGGCACTGTCCAATATGGTAGCCACTAGCATAGCAGTCAAATGTTCTGCAGAGCACTAGAAATGTTGGAGTTGAGATTTCTGTAAGATACACACTGGATTTTTTTGAAGACAGTACAAAAATGGAATGTGTCTCCTTTTATTTATTTATTTATTTATTTATTTTATTTTTTGAGCTAGAATCTTGCTCTGTCACCAGGCTGGAGGGCAGTGGCATGATCTCAGCTCACTGAAACCTCCGCCTCCCAGGTTGGAGTGATTCTCCTGCCTCGGCCTCCCGAGTAGCTGGGACTACAGGTAGGCGCCACCAGCAGCCCAGCTAATTTTCATATTTTTAGTAGAGACGGGGTTTCACCATGTTGGCCGGGATGGTCCCAATCTCTTGACCTCATGACCTGCCCACCTCTGCCTCCAAAAGCACTAGGATTATAGGGGTGAGCCAGCACACCCGGCCAGTGAAATAAACTATTAAAGTTCATTCCATGTCACGGAAAGGATGAATCCCCCCAAAATTCATACGATGAAGCTCTGACTCCCAGTGTAATGGCATTTGGAGATGGAATCTTTGGGAGGTAGTGTCAGATTAAGTCATGAGGGTGGGGCCATCAGGTCATGAGGACAGGATTCACGGTCTTACAAAAAGAGGAAAGCAGCCCCCTGCCCTACCCTACCCCTGTCATGTGAAAATGCAGTATGAAGGCAGATGTGTGCAAGCCAAGAGGGTCCCCACCAGAACCCATCCATGCCAGCAGCCTGCACCCTGGGCTCGGCCTTACAGAACTTTAAGAAAATTAATTTCTGCTGTTTAAGCCAGCAGTCTATAGTATTTTGTTATGGCAGCCCGAGCTAAGACTGTTTCTTCTTCCTTTATTAACATGACTACTAGGAAATGTTAAGTTTTATGTCTACAGAGAGTTCATGTGATATTTCTGTCAGCACTCTTCTAGATGTTCCTTCTACCAGGGCACTGTGTGCTGCACAGCATAGGGGTTATTCCAAACGGCAAGCCAGGAGCTTGAAAAAAACGGCATTCCTGAAGCCAAAGCAACAGGAGGGCCAGGTCTGCTCCAAACTGGGCCTGGGGCAGCTCTTTTCACAGTTCCTCACAGGTCAGGGACTGGCTGGTGTGACCACAAGAAATACCCAGTGACCCCCGCCTTCATCCCTGGCAGGAACATAGGTCCTTACATAGTGTGCCTCTGACTGCCCTGGCAGGGTACACTGCTCAGCACTGTCCAAGCTGGGAGGCTGAAGCAGAGGAAAAAGAAAGGAAACACAGTCCTTCCAGGGCCCTGATGCCACCCTGCCCTGCCAAGTGGAGGGAAGCGTGAGACCAGTGCTCCTCAGATTCCAGGTCTGAAGCTGTCTTGTCTCAGGAGGAAGCGTTCCTAAAGGCCTGGACTTGGAAGAGCCCCAGCACTTGCAGGGATCAGGCACCCAGCGGGTCTGGAGGCAGCCAGGTGGGCTGCTGTGTGCCTATCAAGTCAGCCTCCTGCAGCCCTGCCTCTGGCAGACCAATGCCTTCCCTTTCACCTCAGAGCCCTCCTTCTTGGGGAAAAGGCATCCCAAAGGGAGCAGGAAGGGAAAAAAGGAACAGAAAGTCCAACACGACCACCACTTTGCCTCCAGCACACAGGAAGCAGCTCCAGGAGAGCGGCAATGCGCCCTTTCACAGGTGCTCAGGTGCCAACCGGTCTTCTGGTCTCTGCACTCAGACTGGGAGAGCGCTACTACCCTACAGAACTCACTCGTTTTCGGTGTAAACTAAGCCTCAGCACGACGCAAAGGAGGCAGAACTGCGGTACGGAGATCCCAGATCCCCACCCCCGCAGCAGCGTGGGGACTCCGGCCCCGCCCCTGCACGCCCGGCCCCGCCCCTCGCGGGTTTCCCAGACTCCAGGCTGCTGCCACCGTGGGCGGCGGGGGACCCGCGCTGCATGTGTAATGGGGGCTGGGAACAAAGACGCGAAGGACCCGGCGGCCGGGTACCAGCAGCCCCGACCTTCTCGCCAGCGCCTCAATGCCCAGCTCCCCACGCTTCCCAGGACTGGCCAAAAGGCCGTCCTGGCGCGCCCGCCGGGGTTAGGGGTACCCCAGCACCACTGGGAGAGGGAAATTGGAGCTTGGGCCTTAGGGGAAAAAAGCTTTCCAAGCGGAACTCCGCTTGTTTACGCCAGCACCCACACAGCCCCAAGCACACAAGCGCTGGCCAAACACCTCCAACCCCACGCCCGTGGTCGCCGGCGAACTAAGTGCGCGGGTCACCCACCCCGCCACGTGCCTCCCGAAGGCCCGAGCGAACAGGGACCTGTTGGTTTTCCATCTTACCCCTCTCCCCTCCCAAGTGCCCAAACAAAGCGGTCCCGCGAAGCGACCACACTCCGCAACCGGGGCCAAAGGCAGGGAAAGAGGGAGCAGGTGGGAGCGAGCACCCACAGCCCGCCGGGCCGGGAACGCGGCGCAGACTGGTGGTCTGGGATGCAGGGGACTCCCTGGGCTGCGCGAAGCCGCCCCCCTCGCTTCACTACGCTTAGTGACTCCGAGGGACGTGCAACCCTCCCCGCATGCCGCTGCCGCTGCCCCTACAATCCTGCCGCCCCCATGAGATGTGCCCACCCGCTTGGCCGCCTTCCGCACACTCAGGATTTCCTCACTCTCTCCCTGGGTTCGACGCGCCCGCGTAGCCTGAACTCCGACCCCGAGGCTCCGGGTCCCGGCCCCCAACGCAGGGGCGCGTCTAGGAACCAGAACCCCGCAGAATGAACAGACAAGATCGCGCCCCCAAGACCTGCGAGCAGGGCACCCGGCGCGCCCCCAGCCCCGGCCCCGGGAGCCGCGAGCTGAATGCAGGTGGCGCGGCGACGAGGCCGCGGGCCCGCCCTTTGTTGGTAAACACCGCGCGGCGCCAGAGGCCAGCCCCGCGCGCCCTCTCAGCGTCCCCGCGCCGCGCCCCGTTCTTACCCGCGCACAGCGATCCCCAGAGGAGGGCGAGGGCCGCCCAGGGCGCCGTCATGTTCCGCGGCGCCGCCCCGCGCACACCCGGAGCCCGCGGGCAGGGCCGCACGGCGCTCCCGGGGCGCGCAGGGCCGGGCGGCGGCTGCGCTCTCCTTCCCGCTCCTTCCTTCGGTCTCGTTCCCCGTGCGCTTCCTGCGCCTTCGTCCCCGAGCAGCGTTCGGTCTCCAAGGGCCGGTCGGCGGGGCCGGGCTCAGGGCAGCTGCGGGCGGTGCAGGCTGCGGCCCGGGCTCCGGGGCGACGCGGGGGCCGGGGGGCGGCGGCGGGGCACGGGCCGGGGCGCGCCCGACTCAGGCATAGCGCGGCGGGGCTGGGCCCGGGCCCCCGGCGCAGGGGCCGAGTCCGGAGGGGCCATGAACGGGGGGAGGGGTGGGGGAGGGGAGCTGAACCGAGTCCAAAATGGCTCCGGAGCGGCGGCCACGGAGCCGAGCCAGCGGGGAAACCCGGATGTTGGATACAAAGAGGCGGACGGGCTGGGCGGGGAGGGGGAGGGGAGGCGGGCCCTCCGGCCGCGTGGTCCGCGCCCCCTCAGGGGCGGGGCCCCAGGGAAACAACAACACGGAGGCCCCGCCCCCAACCCGTGCAGTGTGGGAGGACGCGCGCACCACCCTGCGGGAGGGCGAGGCGGGGCGCGCGGAAAGGGGTGTAGGGAGTGGGCTCCTGACCGCTTTGGCTGGGGGCCTGTGGCCATTGCACCCGCAGTTACTTCCCGGCACGCTGGAGCCCTCGCTCCTCACACATGCTACCCTATGTGAGGTCTGAGCGCGCGGAGAACGGCATGGTGATCTCTGGGACCTGCACGTACACCCCAGAGGAGTTCCTGGAAGAAACGATCCACCCCTGCAGCGGGCGCCTAACTGTCCTGAGACCTTCTTCTGTTGTTTCTTATTCAGGCCCCAAATGACAAGGCCGCTGGACTTTGCAACCGAGCTTGGCCAAACTCGTGACTCCAGACTCCACGACCCCCTCCCAGCTTGCAGAACACCACTAACTGTAACTTCTGTAGCTCTCCGCCGCCCACCCCAAACGTGTAAAACCAGCTCCTCGGCTGGGCGCGGTGGCTCACGCCTGTAATCCCAGCACTTTGGGAGGCCGAGGTAGGTGGATCACGAGGTCAAGAGATCGAGACCATCCTGGTCAACATGGTGAAACCCTGTCTCTACTAAAAATACAGAAACTTAGCTGGGCATGGTGGCATGTGCCTGTAATCCCAGCCACTCAGGAGGCTGAGGCAGGAGAATTCCCGAACCCAGGAGGCGGAGGTTGCGGTGAGCCGAGATCGCACCATTGCACTCCAGCCTGGGTAACAAGAGCGAAACTCCGTCTCAAAAAAAAAAAAAAAAAAAAGCAACCCAACTCCTCTCCCACCGCCCTTCGCTGAGGCCCTTTCAGCCTCAGCCCTCCTGCACCCAGATGAATAAACAACCATTTTGCTCACAGAAAGCCTGTTTGGAAGTCTCTTTATTCAGAGCGAGCCTTTTAACACCCTACAACCCCGAAATGAGTGGATAGCCCGGGACTCTGGCCCAGACCCCTCCGCACCTTGGATTCCCCACCTATGCAGTGAGAGTCACAGTGAACGGTGGGAAAGTCGGATCTCTATTGATGGACGGGCGAATTCAGTGGCAGAAAGAGGCTGACTTCCCTGAATTGACAAGCGGTCCCCCGTCCGCAGTCCCTTGCCACACACTCAAAGGCACAGCTAGGAATCCTTGGGAGTGGTAATTTAAACCTAATCAAGTGAGGGAGGGGGCGGAGTCCCGCCTCACCGTGCCCAGCGGGTGGAAACGGGCGGGCGTCGGGCAACCTGCTTGCCCTCCCTAACCCCATCTTGTCCTCAGCAGTTCCGGACTCGCGCCCTCAGCGGCCCCGAGATTCAGTCTGCGCCTTCAAAACTTCTTTACTGCCTCCCGAACCCTGCAGTTGGAGATCTTGTCCAGCACGTGGTTTTGTTTTCCTCACCTCCAACTCCCTCCTTGGGAACCATCGTTCTCAACCTCAGATTCCACCCTCCTTATCGAACCAGAGCTTTGGAAGGTGGTGATGGGGCTCCCAGCTAAAGAGGGCATGACTATCATAGCTCAGGGGTGAGGCTCCGAGATCCTCAGATAACTTGAATAATCCTCTGTCTGCTCTTGACTTGCCACATCCTTGCTTGGAGCAGGGCAGGAGATGAAAGGGAGATGGCACCTGGAGGTCTGGGTCATTTCGCTTCTCTGAGCCTCAGTTTTCCCATATGCAAAGTGAAGAGGTTAGACTCCTGTAGGGCTGAGGGCCCCACGGGGTCGTGGGGTGAGCCTTATGCTGTGCTGAGGTTCAGGATCCGATAAATAAAGCGACAGGACACAGAAGTACAAGGAAAACGCAGCTGGGCTGGCGGGGGCATGCCACCTATAAGCGGAGTCAGGCGAGGCCCCAAATGTCCAGAAGCATGAGTATTTACTGTGTGTAGGTTAGGGGGCAGGGCAGTGACTGAAATCATCTTTAAGGATAGTGATAGGGTCGTGAGCAATTAAACAAGGGGTCCACCCCCATTAGGTCACCTAGGCTAGGAGGTGGACAGTGCACAGCAAGGGGCCCATTCCCATGAAGGCAAGGGCCGTGTGCAGTAAGGGGTCAACCCCCATTAGGTCACCAAGGCTTGAAGGTGGACCGTGCACAGTAATGAGGGTGCAGTGTGTAATACATCTGTCTATGGGCAAGCTACTAAGATTTTTTTTTTAATGGAGACGGGTTTTCACCTTGTTGGTCAGGGTGGTTTTGAACTCCTGACCTTAGGTGATCCACCCACCTCCCAAAAGTGCTTCTTAGTAGCCTCCCAAAATGCTACTAAGAAGATTTATAGGAGGATGCTTTAAGTCACATCGCAGTGACAGAGCTGTCAAGGTTACCGCCACCTTCTGGCAGCTTCCAATGGGTTCTATGGGAAGATGCTTTTCAAGCAGCACAGTAGCAAGAGCTGATAAAGTTCACAGTCACCAAGGTGGATTGCCGGTCTAAGGGCAGCCTTCCACAAGAATTGGAGCAAGGTCCTACAACTCCTTTATCAGGAGGTGTGGCTCTTGCCCCAAGTCTGCCATCCAGCGGGTATCTTTACGATACTGAATGCTGCCTCCCTGGGCCATGGATTCTTGTCTTGGTATAACTCTTTTTCCCTTAAATCATGCTCTGCACTGTGTCTGCTCTAGGCATTCCTTTGATTATAAGCTGCTTATTCCTTAATTCATGCTCTGTACTGTGTCCACTCTAGGCATTCCTCCGATTATGAACTAAGATATAGGTACATATGTAGGGAAATATTCTTTAGGCACTCATACTATCAACTACTATATGATTATATGTAGAGGATTATATAAAGGGATTCTTCAAGCCCTATTTCTATAAACTAATATATGATTATGTAAAGGATTATATAAAAGCAAATAGCTGAGTAGTAACACTGTAAAGTGAGATATTCCTCAAGCCCTAACTGTGCCAGAGTTCTGCTTAGCTCTCCTTCCTCGGTGCCTATATGGGGGGTTACCCACAGACTCCCTTAGGGCTTTGCATCTTCTTAATGGCAGAAACCTATTCAAACAAAATTTTTTGTAGATGTTCACTATAGGCAAGGCGAGTTGGCTCACACCTGCAATTCCAGCACTTTTAGAGGTCCAAAGGCACTTGAGGTCAGGAGTTCAAGACCAGCCTGACCCACATGGTGAAAATGCGTCTCTACTAAACAATACAAAAATCAGCTAGGCATGGTGACACACACCTGTAATTCCAAATAGGGGTTGGTAGGAGGCTGAGGCAGGAGAATCCCTGGAACCTGGGAGGGAGGTGGAGGTTGCAGTGAGCCAAGATCGGGCCACTGCACTCCACCCTGGGTGACAGAGTGAAACTCTCTCCCCAAAACACAAAAGTTTACTATGGAATGTATATTGTTTTGATTACACTGAATTGGGTCAACTACCTCTGGTCACCAGAGCACCAGGAATACCTCAGGGACCACACTTTGAAGGCACTGCCCAGAAAGATTTCTGAGTCTTTAAAAGTCCCTTCCAGTGATGGGAAATCCTACGTGAAAAATGATGGCCTCTGCTTGCTACAATCCCTACAGGTGACCTATTATCTAAGCCCTGTAATGCAGGATTGAATGCTATGCAACTGCGTGCCAAGCAAGAAGCAGTGTTGTACGGGACACGGTTGCTATGTACAAGGTATCTTGTGATACCACAGGAGGCCACAGTGATAGACTGTGATAAGAGAAGTAAGTCCGGCCAGGCGCCATGGCTCAAGCCTGTAATCTCAGCACTTTGGGAGGCCGAGGTGGGTGGATCACGAGGTCAAGAGATCGAGACCATCCTGGTCAACGTGGTGAAACCCCGTCTCTACTAAAGATACAAAAAAATTAGCTGGGCATGGTGGCGTGTGCCTGTAATCCCAGCTACTCAGGAGGCTGAGGCAGGAGAATTGCCTGAACCCAGGAAGCGGAGGTTGCGGTGAGCCCAGATCGCGCCATGGCACTCCAGCCTGGGTAACAAGAGCGAAACTCCGTCTCAAAAAAAAAAAAAAAAAGAGAAGTAAGTCCATATCCAGTTTAAGTGTCTTATCTAGGGAGCATAAATCATTATCTTCATTCCAATATGGACTGGAAATATCAACTTTTATCCATGTGCTCAAAATTAGATTGGCTGGTTCCACCCTTCTACTCCATGCCAGGTCCCGTATCACAACGAGGGCTGAGTCCAAGCTGCCCAAATACGTGTGTTTTCCACTGTGACCTGTCTGGGAACTCCAGATTTATATCCAGATGCTTACTTGACAACTCTATTTGGTACCCTATCAGGCATCTCAAATGTGACCTGGCCAAAGCAGAATTCCTCATTTTCCCCATAAATCTACTCCCCAGTTTTCCCTGTCTGAGTCAATGGCATAAGCAACTACCCCACTGCTCAAATCAGAACCTTATGAGTCCTACTGAAACTGGACAAAGAGTCCCACGGACAGTTGCTTTTGTTTTTGCTTTTGAGATGGAGTTTCGCTCTTGTTGCCCTGGCTGGAGGGCAGTGCCATGATCTCAGCTCACTGCAATCTCCACCTCCTGGGTTCAAGGAATTCTCCTGCCTCAGCCTCCTGAATAGCTGAAATTACAGGCATGCCACTAGGCCCAGCTAATTTTTGTATTTTTAGTAGAGATGGGGTTTCATCCTGTTGTCCAAGCTGGTCTCAAACTCCTGACCTTAGGTTATCCACCTGCCTTGGCCTCCCAAAGTGCTGGACTATAGATGTTGACCCTTCTGCGGTTAAAGCTTGAAACATATTTGTTTTATCTGAGTTCCTTCCTTGGGAAAAGACCTTCAGGCCTCTCACAAAAAGTGTTTATCAAAGAACGAAACCAGATCACTCTCCTAGACGCTGGTCCCTCAGTCACCATGATTGCTTTCTTGCCCCTCCCATGTTCCTGTTTTCTTGCATATTGTTACATTTCTTTCCTGCTATATAAACCCCTGGTTTTGGTCATCAGGGAGATGGATTTGAGACTGAGCTTCCATCTCCTTGGCCACAGCACCTGATTAAAGCCTTCTTCCTTGGCAATCCTTGTCATCTCACTGACTGGCTTTCTGTGCACCCAGCGGCAGGACCTAGACCAAACCCCTGGTGTTTCAGTAACAGTACTCAATCCCGCCTATATCCAATCCATCAGCAAGATGGCCTCAAAAGGGTATCCACCACCAGCTACTTTTTCCCATGTACATTACTACAAATTGTCGTATCTGGACTGCTGCAATAGCAGTGAACTAGAAGGGATCTTAACTGGTTCTCTGAATTCATTTTTGCCTTAAATAAGTCTTCTGTATACAAGCGAAGTGAATTCCCTGCTGCCATTTTGATCACGAGCTCATCAAGCAAATACTAGGCTGGTTGAAAAAGGTGATAATGGATATCTGAAAAACAAGTTCGATGTGGGTTTTCCATCCTTTTGAACAACTACAAAATTGCTGAAGACCACATTTGATATCAGACATGGGGTGACCAGAAACTGAAAGGCAAAAAAAAAGCCTAAAACCCCAAATGTCTTCTGTAGAATTTATGTCAGTGTGCTCTGCATTAAGGCATTCAATATGTGAGGACCACGATTCCCTGGCTTCCCCACTCTTCAACAATCAAGACCAGAAACCAGGGAATTGAGAAGAATCAGTTGAACATGACATTCTTTAGTATCAAGCTCATGGATGAAGATGGAAAACTCTAGCATTATAATAAGACTTGATATCTATTTAATTATAACGGATTCTATTCAGGAGTTAAATACATTAGCAAGACAACCTTTTAAAGTAACCACAATTTTTATAATGTTATTTGGGGGTTTCTTCATTTCAGAAAATATAAGTGACCTCAGCCTCTCTCAGCTTCTGAGAGGCCCTGGTTAGACATACACTGTAAAGGGTAATTCAGGCATAGCAATATTGCATGGAACAATTACATGATAGTACCATTCACAGCGTATAATTGTGGTGGAGGGGTGGGCAGTGCATGCTTTCGTTGGTAATACAATTCCCCCCAGACTTCATAAGCTGTCTGTTATTTCCTGGGCATAGTTCTCAAAATGCTTTATTTCTTTGCCTTATTTATTTTCTTCCTGGACCTGTACCCTTCTCTTAATGGTGGTTACTTGAGGTCAGCTAATGAATTGGCTTGGGTAGAAAGTTAACACTCCCTAGCTCTCAAGGGAGATTAGATTGTGCTATACTAATGGAAAAATCCCAAAACCTTAATGGCTTAAAACAACAAAATTTCTTTCTTTCTCGAGATACATGTCCATTGGAGGTCAACAAACAAGCTCTACTCGTTGTAATAACTCAGGGACTCAGACTAAGAGGGCTACCTTTTGATGCATGCTTCTACTATTGCAGAGACGGGGGAAAGAGACCAGGGTAAATTCCATTCTGGCTCCTAAAACTTCCACCAGATTCTGGGAAGATGATGGTGCGATTGTTGGCTGCATTGTTTTTGAATCTTTCCAAATCTTCATAGCAAAACACAGAGTAAGCTAGGCATGGTGGCTTATGCCTGTAATCTCCGCACATTGGGAGGCTGAGGCAGGAGCATCACTTGAGCCCAGGAGTTCAAGACTAGCCTAGGCAACATAGTAAGACCCCTGTTTATTAAAAATAAATAAAAATAAGGCTGGGCACAGTGGTTCACACCTGTAATCCCAGCATTTTGGGAGGCCGAGGCAGGCAGATCACGAAGTCAAGAAATCAAGACCATCCTGGCCAACATGGTGAAACCCCATCTCTACTAAAAATACAAAAATTAGTTAGGCATGGTGGCACATGCCTGTAGTCCCAGCCACTCGGGAGGCTGAGGTGGAAGAATCGCTTAAACCCAGGAGGTGGAGGTTGCAGTGAGCCGAGATTGCACCACAGCATTCCAGCCTGGGTGACAGAGTGAGACTCCATCTCAAAATAAATAAATAAATACTAAAAATTTAAAAATAAATAAAAATTTAAAACACAGATATTTGTCTTTTGTGCCTGGCTTCTTTCACTCAAGATATATCCAGATCCATCCACAATGCTGCCAGTGATAGGATTTCATTTTTTAAACTAAAATTTATGAGACAGGGTCTCACTCTGTTGCCCAGGCTGGGCTCAAACTCATGGGCTCAAGCAATCCTCCTTCCTTAGCCTCTCAAAGTGCTAGGATTACAGTTGTGAGCCACTGTGCCTGGCCAATTTCATTCTTTTAAATAGCCAAATAGCATTTCATTGTGTATGTATACTGCATTTCCTTCATCTCTTCATCCAGTGACAAATACTTAGGTTGATTCTATATCTTCCCTATTGAGAATAGTGCAGGGTAGTGAGTGAGGTCATCTTAAGGACAGGAATAGGGTCCTTCTGAATAAAAAAAAGAATACCTCCACGAATGGAGTTATTCCTTTGATATATTGATTCCTTTTCCTTTGGGTAGCTCTCCGGTACTGGGACTTCAGGATCAAATGGTAATTCTATTTTTAGTTTTTTGAGGAATCACTATACTGTTTTCCATAATAACTGTGCTAGTTTATATTCTCACCAACAGTGTTTAAGAGTTCCCTTTACGGTCACATATGGTGGCATATGCCTGCAATCCTGGCACTCTGGGAGGCCAAGGAGGGAGAATTGCTGGAGTTCAGGAGTTCAAGAAAGAGTTCAAGACCATCCTGGACCAACATAGGGAGACTCTGCCCATATCTACAGGAAAAAAATCAAAAAATTAGCCAGCTGTGGTGGCTCGTGCCTGTGGTCTCGGCTCCTCAGGAGACTGAAGTGGAAGGATCACTTGAGCCCAGGAGATGAAGTCTCCACTGAGCCATGACAGTGACACTGCACGCCAACCTGGACAACAGAGTGAGACCCTGTCTCAAAAAAAAAAAGTCTTCTTTTCTCTGCATCCTCATCAACATTGTCATTTTTTGTCTTTATTACAGTAACCATACTGGCTGGGTAATTATCTCATTGTGGCTTTGATTTGCATTTCTCCAATAAGTGACATTGAGCATTTTTTCACATGCTGTTATCCACTGTATGTCCTCTTTTGATAAATGTCTATTCATGTCCCTTGTCTACTTTTTAATGGGATTATCTGGGATTTTGTTCCTGTTCAGTTGTTTGAGTTCCCTGTATATGTTGGATATTAGTCCCCTGTTGGATGAATGGTTTGCAAACATTTCTTCCATTGAACAGGTTGTTTCTTTACTCTGTTGATTGTTTCTTTCGCTGTATGGAAGCCTTTTTTGTTCAATAGGGTCCCATTTGTCTGCTTTTGTTTTTTATGGACTGTGCTTTTGAGATCTTAGTCATAAATTCTTTGCCTAGACCCATGTCCAGGACAGTTTTCCCTAGGTTTTCTTCTAATGTTTTCATAGTTTCAGATCTTGAATTTAACTCTTCAAACTATTTTGTGTTTTTTGTTTTGTTTGTTTTTGTTTTTGAGACAGAGTCTCACTCTGTCACCCAGGCTAGAATGCAGTGGCGTGATCTGGGCTCACTGCAACCTCTGCCTCCCAGGTTCAACCGATTCTCCTGTCTCAGCCTCCTGAGTAGCTGGGACTATGGGCATATGCCACCACACCCAGCTAATTTTTTGTATTTTTAGTAGAGATGGGGTTTCACCAAGTTAGCCCAGATGGTCTCAATCTCCTGACCTTGTGATTCACCCGTCTCAGCCTCCCGAAGTGGTGGGATTACAGGTGTGAGCCACCACACCTGGCCTGGTTTGTGGGTAACCCCCTATCTGGGCACCGAGGAAGGAGAGCTAAGCAGATCCCTGGCACAATTAGTGCCTGAAGCATATCTTAGTTTACAGTGTTATTACTCAGTTGTTTCCTTTATATAATCCTTTATATATAATCATATATTAGTTTATAGAATTGATGCCTTCACTTCAGACTTGGGAGCCAGATAAAAAATAGTAATAAATAAAAGAAAAAAAGAATTAATGCTTGAAGAATATCCTACTATGCAGTTATTTCCATATTACACATATATATGCAAATATATCTTAGTTCATAGTCGGAGGAATGCCTAGAACAGACACGGTACAGAGCATGAATTAAGGGATAAACAGCTATACATATATAAACATATCTTGCTTACTGTTGGAGGGATGTCTAGAGCAGACACAGTGCAGAGCATGATTTAAGGGAAAAACAGTTACACCAGGACAAGAACATGGCCCAGGTGGCAGCGTTCAGTATCGTAAAGATACCCGCTGTGTGGCAGGCTTGGAGCGAGAGCCTCTCGTCCTGATAAGGAGTTGTAGTACCTTGTGTCCAGTTCTTGTGGAAGGCTGCCCTCAGACCAGCAATCCCGTGAGCATCCAAGGGCTTAAGACCCCTCCAGTATAATCACGCTTTGGTGACTGTATAACTACTTGTCAGCTCTGGAGCTACTGTGCTGCTCAGAGCATCCTCCTATAGAAATCACTGGAAGCTGCCAGCAGGTGGCTGAAGACCTGGTCAGCTCTGCTACAATGCTGACTCAAGAGCATCCTCCTACAGAATTCCTTAGAAGTAGCCTGCCCCAGACAAGAGATATTGTACACTGCACTCTTCACTGCGCGCAACCCACCTCCTAGACTTGGTGACCTAACGGGGGGGTTGGACCTCTTGCTGCGCACTGCCCACCTCCTAGCCTAGGTGACCTAATGGGGAGGGTGGACCCCTTGCTGCGCACTGCCCACCTCCTAGCCTAGGTGACCTAATAGGAGTGGACCCCTTGTTTATTGCTCACGTGATTGTCTTGACCCTATTAGTGTCCTTAAGATGACCTCACTCACTACCCTTTCCCCTGTCTTGTACCCAATAAATACAGATACTCCTGGACGTTCGGGGCCACTCCTGTCTCTGCTCATAGGTGGCGTGGCCCCCTGAGCCCAGCTGCTCTTTTCCAGTCCTTCTGTGTCCTGTCTCTTTACTTCTTGGATCCTGCACCTCAGCACAGCGATAGGGGACACCCCACGACCCTGTAGAGCTGTGACCCTACATGGTTTTTGTATATGGTAAGAGACAGGGTCTGGTTACATTCTTCTGCATGTGACTACCCAATTTTCCAACTATTTATTGAACAGAGTTTCCATTCCCCAATAGAAATGCATGTCAGCTTTGTCAAAGACTAGTTAGCTATAAATATGGCTTTATTCCTGGGTTCTCTGTTCTGCTCCATTGGTCTGTGTGTGTCTATTTTTATACCAGTACGATGCTATTTTCGTTACTATACCCTTGTAACATATTTTGAAGTAAGGTAATGTGATGCCTCTAGCTTTGTTCTTTTAGCTCAGGGTTGCTATGGCTATTTGGGCTCTTTTTGGTTCCCTATGAATTTTAAGATTGTTTTTTCCTAATTCTGTGAAGAATATTGTTAGTATTTTGATAGCTATTGTGTTGAACCTGTAGATTGCTTTGGGCAATATGGTCATTTCAATGATATTAATTCTTCTGTTCCAAGAGCATGGGATATTTTTCCTTTGTTTGTGTCTTCTTCAATTTCTTTCATCAGTATTTTGGAGTTTTCCATGTAGAGGTCTTTCATCTCCTTGGTTAAATGGGTTCCTAGGTATTTCATTTTATTTTTTGTAGCTCTTGTAGATGGGATTGCCTTAAAAAAAATAGAGATAAGGTCTTGCTCTGTCACCTAGGCCAAAGTGCAATGGTGCAATCAGCTCCCTATAGCCTTGAACTCCTGGCTCAAGCAATTGCCCTGCCTCAGCCTCTGAGTAGCTGGGACTACAGGTGCATGCCACCACACTTGGCTTTTTTTTTTTTAGACAGAGTCTCGCTGGAGTGCAGTGGTGCTATCTCAGGTCACTGCAACCTCCACCTCCTGGGTTCAAGTGATTCTCCTGTCTCAACCTCCTAAGTAGCTAGGACTACAGGCACGTGCTAACTTTTGTATTTTTAGTAGAGGTTTCACCATGTTGGCCAGGATGGTGTCAATCTCCTGACCTCGTGATCTGCCTGCCTCGGCCTCCCAAAGTGCTGGGATTACAGGCATGAGCCACTGCGCCCAGCCTATTTTTATTTTTATACAGGGTCTCACTATGTTGCCCAGGCTGGTCATGAACTCCTGGCCTCAAGCGATCCTACTGCCATAGCCTCCAAAAGTGCTGGGATTACAGGCATGAGCCACTACACTTTGCTGGGATTGCCTTCTTGATTTCTTTCTCAGCTAGATCATTACTGGTGTACAGTAACACGACTGGTTTTTTACACCGATTTTTATATCTGGCGACTTTACTGAATTCATTCATCAAATCTAAGAGTTTTTTGATGTAGTCTTCAGGTTTTTCTGGATCTAGGATTGTATAGCATATTAGCAACAAACGGGGATAATTTGGCTTTTTCTTTTACAATATGGATGCCTTTTGTTTCTTTCTCTTGCCTGATTGCTCTGGCTAGGATTTCCAGTACTACGTTGAATAGGAGTGGCAAAAGTGACTTGTCTTGTTCCAGTTCTTAGAGGAAAGGCTTTCCACTTTTCTCCATGCAGTATGATGTTAGCTGTGGGTTTGTTGTATATGCCTTTTTTTGATCTGAGGTATGTTCCTTCATTGCCTAGCTTCTTGAAAGTATCATGAAGGAATGTTAAATTTTACCAAATGCATTTCCTACTTCCATTGAGTTGATCACACAGTTTTTGTCCTTTATTGTGTTGATATAATGTATCGTGTTTACTGATTTGCATATGTGGAACCATCCTTGCACCCCCTGTATAAATCCCACTTGACTGCGGTGTGTTATCTTTTTTGATGCGCTGTTGGATTTAGTTTGCTAGTATTTTGTTGAGGAACTTTGTGTCAATGTTCATCAGATATATTGCCCTGCAGTCTTCTTTTTTGTTGTGGCCTTCTCTGGTTTTGGTATCAGGATGGTGATGGCCTCACAGAATGAATTCTCTCTTCTTTGATTTTTTGGAATAGTTTTTAAAAGGATTGGCATTAGTTCTTTTACATTTGGTAGAATTCAGCTGTAACTCTATCCAGTACAGGGTTAAGAAACTTTATTACTGTTTTAATCTTGTCACCCATTATTGGTCTGTTCGAGTTTTCTATTTCTTCCTGGTTCAAACTTGGTAGCGTGCATGTGTCCAGAAATGTATCCCTTCCATCCAGTTCCAGTTTGTCTGTGTATAATTGTTCATAGTAGTTGCTGATGATCTCTTGCATTTCTGTGTTACCGGTTATAATGGCTCCTTTTTCATTTCTGATTTTGTTTATTTGGGTCTTCTCTCTTTTTTTCTTGATTAGTCTAGCTAGTGGCTTATCAATGTTGTTTACCTGTTTGAGGAGCAAACTTTTAGTTTTGTGAATCCTTTGTATTTTTTAGTCTGTTTTTCAATGAGTTCTGCTCTGATCTTTATTCCTTGTCTTCTGCTAATTTTGGGTTTGGTTTGTTCTTGCTTTTTTAGTTCTTTGAGATACATTGTTAGATTGTTAACTTGTGATCTATTTTTTTTTGACATAGGCAGTTACTGCTGTAACTTCCCTCTTTTCACTACCTTTGCTATATCCCACAGATTTTGATATGTTTCATTTCCATTTTCATTTACTTGAAGAATTTTTTAAATTTTCATTTCAGTCTCTTCATTGACCTAATTGTCATTCAGGAACATGCTGTTTAATTTACATACATTTGTATAGTTCCCAAAGTTCCTCTTGGTATTGATTTCTAGTTTTATTCCATTGTGGTCTGAGGAGATACTTGACATAAATTTAATATCTAAAAAATTGTAGAGGCATATTTTGTGGCCTAACATATGGTCTATCCTGGAGAATGTTCTGTGTGCTGATGAAAAGAATCTATATTCTGCAGTTGTTGGATAGAATGTTCTGTGAATGTTCACAAGGTTTGTTTGGTCTGAAGTTCAGCTGAAGTCCAATGTTTATTTGTTAATTTTCAGTCTAGATGATGTAATGCTGAAAGCAGGGTGTTGAAGTCCCCCACTATGATTGTATTACAGGCTATCTCTCTATTTCAATCTAACAATATTTGCTTTATGAATATGGGTGCTCCAGTGTTGGGTGCATATAGGTTTAAAACTGTTAAATCCTCTTGCTGGATTGACTCCTTTATCATTATAAAATGACTGCGTGTGCTTGTGCACGTGTACATGCACGTGTGTGTGTTTGTGTTTTACTGGTCTTGACTTAAAGCCTGTTTTATTTAATATAATAAGCATAGATACTCCTGCTCACATATGGTTTCTGTGTTCACGGAATATCTTTTTCCATTTATTTACTTTCAGTCTATATGTATCTTTACTGGTAAGGTGAATTTCCTATAAGCAACATACAGTTTGATCACCTTTTTAAAAAAGTGTATTCAATCAGTCTATCTCATTCTGTCACCCAGGCTGGAGTGCAGTGGTGTGATCTCGGCTCACTGCGATCTCACTGCCTCCCAGGTTCAAGTGATTCTTAGCTTCAGCCACCTGAGTAGCTGGGATTACAGGCACATACCACCACACCCAGATAATTTTTGTATTTTAGTAGAGATGGGGTTTTGATATGTTAGCCAGGTTGGTCTTGAACTCCTGGCCTCAAGCAATCCACCTGCCTCGGCCTCCCAAAGTGTTGGGATTATAGGCATGAGCCACCACACCTAACCCCAACCAGTCTATATCTTTTTAGAGAATAATTTAAACCTCATCCAAGGTTATTATTGATATGTGAAGCTTTGTTAATTGTTTCCTGGCTGTTATACATATTCTTTGTTTCTTTTTCACCTGTCATTGCAGCTTGGTGGATTTCTGTAGTGTTACTAATCTGAGTTCTTTCTCCTCCTTCCTTGTGTGATTGTTTTACCAATGAATTTTATTATTTTATGTGTTTTCATGACATGAATACCCATACTGCTTATTGCTTCTAAGTTAGGGCTCCCTTGGGCATTTCTTGTGGGACCAGTCTAGTGGTAACAAATTCCCTCAGTATTTGCTTATTTGAGAAAGACATTTCTCCTTCATTGATGAGGGGTAATTCTGCTGAATAAAAAACTTGGCTGCCAATTGTTTTCTTTCAGCACTTTGAATTTATCATCCAATTCTCTTCTGGCCTATAAGGTTTCTGCTGAGAAATCCACTGTTAGTCTCATGGGCTTTCCTTTATAGGTAATAGATGCCTTTCTCCTCCTGTTTTTAGGAATCACTCTTTTTTTTTAAACCATACATCCTTTTTATTGTTAAGTCATAAAGAGGTATCAAAATTAAAAGCAAAAATTACAGGGTAAGACTTAACAAAACTACTAGGAGCGTCAAATGAAGTGAAAATGGGACTAGGCACAGGGAAATATGAATTAATGAACATGGGAAGGACAAGGATAGGGAGAACAGTGAGCATGTGCTGAAGATACTAGGGGAGAGGATCTGGTGAAAAATTTGTTCTTAGACAAGCACCTAGGTAAAGAAATAATGGGATAAGATTTCTAAACCCCACTATGTACTTAAGAGTCATCCTCGCCATTGGCGCTGTCTCTGTCATCCTCTCCTTCCTCAGCCTCTTTTTCATCATCCTCGATCAACTCCAGCTGGTCATCCCCCCATCTTCATTATCATCATCATCCAGTAGGTCCCCTCCCCAGCAGAGCCATCTGCACCCCCTCAGACTCCATCTTCACATGAGTCTCATCTTTCTTCACGGAGCTGCTGCTCTGCCCCTCTTCCGACTTTTCATTCTTCATCTCTACTGCTTCTTTGCTCTGTTCCTTTTCAATTTTCTCCAGGTTTTCCAGGAGAGAATCCACTTTTTGTTTTATCTGGGTCAGTTCCTTCTTAATGGCCTGAAGGTCATCTCCTTTCAATTTTCCAGACTTGGAAGATCCCCGCTGTCCACTCTTAGAATTGAAGCCACCTTTGCCCCTTCGTGAGGTGTTTCCTGATACACGCTGACGTTTCGAGGGCACTACAGCCCGAGCAATGGGAGGAGGAGGAGGTACACGTGCTGGGTAACTGTACATCCTGTCATAATAATCCCGTTGGAAGTCATAGTCCAAGTCAAAAGAGGAGCTGAGTAGAGGGGACGGAGAAGGGTGTTCTGTTACTGACCCGTACATCTCCACTGCAGATCGTTTCACACCTGCTTTTCCTCGGTTCACTTTTGGTTCTGCAGCCAGGTTAATAGCTAAAACCTGGCCAGCAATCATTCTGCCATCCTCTCCTGCTACAGCAGCCCGGGTATTTCTCTCATTAACATATTGAATGAAGGCAAAGCCCTTATGAACAGAGCAGCCCACAGTTTTGCCATACTTCGAAAAGATTGCCTCCACATCAGATTTCTTGACCACGAGAGTGTTGAGATTCCCAACGAACACACGGGAGTTCATGGAGCGAGGATCTGTCTTGTTGGTAACGTTGCTGGCCATTGTGTTTGATGATAAGGTTTGTCACAAAGCCAAAAATGTAGCTGAAGATCAAAAAAATCTCACAGGAGGGAGAAGGGAGAAGATTCGATTCTGAGTCTCCTACTCCCGGGTTCTACGTGCAGAAGCCGGCTGCTGCTCGAGGTCGGCAACGCGGACACAACCACTCAGTCTTCATCTCTTCACAAAACGGCCAGGAATCACTCTTAATCTTGGACTTTAGACAGTCTGACTATAACATACTGTGAAAGAGATCTGATATGGTTGGACTCTGTCCCCACCCAAATCTCATCTTGAATTGTAATAATCCCCACATGTCAAGCGCAGAATGAGGTGGAGATAATTGAAACATGGGGCCCGTTTTCCCCATGCTGTTCTCGTGATAGTGAGTGATGCTCACAAGATCTGATGGTTTTATGAGGGGCTTCCCCCTTCACTCAGCGCTCATGCTCTCTCCTGCTGCCCTGTAAACAGGTGCCTTCTACCATGACGGTAAGTGTCCTGGGGCCTCTCCAGCCATGTGGAACTGTGAGTCAATTACATTTCTTTTCTTTATAAATTACCTAGTCTCAGGTGTTTCTTCATAGGAGCATGAGAACAGATTAATACAGTAAATTGGTACCAGAAATGGGGTGCTGTTTAAGGATACTCACAAATGAGGCAGCAACTTTGGAACTGGATAAGAGGCAGAGGTCAGAATGGTTTGGAGACAGGAAAATGTGGGCAAGTTTGGAACTTCCTAGAGACTTGTTGAATGGCTTTGACCAACGTGCTGAGAGTGATGTGGACAACGGAATCCAAGCTGAGGTGGTTTTGGATGGAGATGAGGAACATTTTGGGAACTGGAATAAAGTTGATTCTTGCTATGCTTTAGCAAAGGCTTTGGCAAAGAGACGGGCAGCATTTTGCCCCTGCCCTAGAGATCTGTGGAACTTTGAGCTTGAGAGAAATAATTTAAGGTATCTGGTGGAAGAAATTTCTAATGCTAAAGTGTTCAAGAGGAAGCACAGGACAAACATTTGGAAAATTTGCAGCCTGATGATGCAATAGAAAAGAAAAATCCCTTTTTCTGGGGAGAGATTCAAGTCTATTGCAGAAATTTACATAAGTAATGAGAAGCCAAATGTTAATCACCAAGACAATGGTGAACTGTTTCCAGGGCACGTCAGAGACTTCACAGCAGCCCCTCCCATCACAGGATCTGGAGGCCTAAGAGGAAAAATGGTTCTGTGGGTCAGGCCCAGGGCCCCTCTGCTGTGTGCAGCCTAGGGACTTGGTGCCTCACATCCCAGCCATAGTACAACTCCAGCCATAGTACAACTTGGGCTGTGGCTTCTGAGGGTGCAAGCCCCGAGCCTTGGTAGCTTCTATGTGGTGTTGAGCCTGAAGGTGCCGAGATGTCAAGAATTGAGGTTTCGGAACCTCTGCCTAGATTTCAAAGGATGTATAGAAATGCCTGGATGTTCAGGCATAAGTTTGTTGTGGGGACAGAGTCCACATGGAGAACCTCTGCTAAGGCAGCACAGAAGGGAAATGTGGAGTTGAAACCCCCACATAGAGGCCCCACTGGGGCACTGCCTAGTGGAACTGTGAGAAAAGGTCCACCATCCTCCAGAACCCAGAGTGGTAGATCCACTGACAGCTTGCACTGTGCACCTGGAAAAGCCGCAGACACTCAACGCCAGCCCACAAAAGCCAGGAGGGAGCTGTACCCTGCAAAGCCACAGGGGCAGAGCTGCCCAATGCCATGGGAGCCCACCTCTTGCATCAGCATGACTTGAATATTAGAAACAGATTCAAAGGAGATTATTTCAGAGCTTTAAATTTAATTACTGCCTTGTTGGATTTTGGACTTGCACAGGGCCTGTAACCTTTTTGTTTGGGCCAGTTTTCCCCCTTTGGAACAGGTATATTTACTCAATGCCTGTACCTTCACTGTATCTAGGAAGTAACTATCTTGCTTTCGATTTTACAGGCTCCTAGGTGGAACAGACTTGCCTTGTCTCAGATGAGACTTCGGACTTAGACTTCTGGGTTAATGCTGGAATAAGTTAAGATTTTGGAAGAACCTGTTGGAAGGGGATAATTGTACTTTGAAATGTGAGGACATGAGATTTTAGAGGTGCCAGGGGTGGAATGATGTGGCTTGGTTGGCTGTGTTGTCACCCAAATCTCATCTTGAATTGTAAAAATCCTCATGTGTCAAGGGCAAGACCAGGTGGAGATAATTAAATCCTGGGGGCAGTTTCCCCCATGCTGTTCTCATGAGTTCTCACGAGATCTGATGGTATTATAAAAGCCTTCCCCCTTCACTCAGTGCTGATTCTCCTGCTGCCCTGTGAAGAGGGTCCTTCTGTCATGATTACAGGTTTCTTAAGCCCTCCCCAGCCTTAGCGGAACTGTGAGTCAATTAAACCTCTTTTCTTTATAAATTACCCAGTCTTGGGTATTTTTCATAGCAGCCTGAGGATGGACTAATACAAGACCTTTTTACATTGTATCTCCCTGGGGATCACTGAGCCTCCTGTATCTGAATGTCTAATTATCTTAGTACTCTTGGGAAGTGTAATGGTTAATAGTGAGTGTCAACTTGATTGAATGGAAAGATACAAAGCATTGTTCCTGCTCGTGTCTGTGAGGGTGTTGCCAAAGGAGATTAACATTTGAGTCAGTGGACTAGGAGAGGCAGACCCATTCTAAACCTGGGTAGGCACCAACTAATCAGCTGACAGCACAGCTAGAATAAAGCAGACAGAATTTGAAAGGACTTGACTTGCTGAGTCTTCCAGCCTTCATCTTTCTCCCGTGCTGGATGCTTCCTGCCCTTGAACATCAGACTCCGAGTTCCTGAGATTTTGGACTCTTGGACTTACATCAGTGGTTTGCCAAGGGCTCTCAGGCCTTTGGCCACAGACTGAAGGCTGCACGGTTGGCTTTCCTGCTTGTGAGGTTTTGGGACTCAAACTGGCTTCCTTACTCCTCAGCTTGCAGATGGCCTATTGTGGAACTTCATCTTGTGATTATGTGAGTCAATACTCCTTAATAAACTCCCCTTCATATATACATCTATCCTGTTGGTTCTGTCCCTCTAGAGAACCCTACTACGGGAAATTTTCATTTATTTTTTCATTAAATAGGTTTTCTAATTCTTTATTTGCCTCTTCATCCTTGGAGACACCCTAATTCTTTCTTTGACTCTTCATCCTTGGAGACACCTATAATTCAAATATTTGATCATTTTGTGTTGTCTCAAAAGTCATGAATGCTTTGCTCATTTTTTTTT
>CM052664.1:4663578-4699423 GCA_028533165.1 Leontopithecus rosalia
GTGCAGTGTGTGCTGCACTGAACACGCTCATGGTTTGTCTTTACCTCCATGTTTATGAGCACACAGACATGAACATGTACGTGCAGTGAGTGCTGCACTGAACACGCTCATGGTTTGTCTTTACCTCCATGTTTATGAGCACACAGACATGAACATGTATGTGCCATGAGTGCTGCACTGAACACGCTCATGGTTTGTCTTTACCTCCATGTTTACGAGCAGAGACATGAACATGTATGTGCAGTGAGTGCTGCACTGAACACGCTCATGGTTTGTCTTTACCACCCATGTTTACGAGCAGAGACCTGAACATGTGTGTGCAGTGAGTGCTGCACTGAACGTGCTCATGGTTTGTCTTTACCACCCATGTTTACGAGCAGAGACATGAACATGTATGTGCCGTGAGGGCTGCACTGAACGTGCTCATGGTTTGTCTTTACCTCCATGTTTACGAGCAGAGACATGAACATGTATGTGCAGTGTGTGCTGCACTGAACACGCTCATGGTTTGTCTTTACCACCCATGTTTACGAGCAGAGACATGAACATGTGTGTGCCGTGAGTGCTGCACTGAACGTGCTCATGGTTTGTCTTTACCTCCATGTTTATGAGCACACAGACATGAACATGTATGTGCCGTGAGTGCTGCACTGAACGCACTTATGGTTTGTCTTTACCTCCATGTTTACGAGCACAGCCCTGCCATGGTTTCCTGATCCATCAGACAATGGGTTTCTGATCTGGAGAGTGACCATCATGACATGGCCCAAAATTAAAACAAACTTTTCCCCCCTTATCACCGGGGGCTTGTCCAGCTTCTCTCTGGACTCGGCAGCTGTCTCCACCATTTGGACATAGATCTGATTCCCAGGAACAGTCTCTTTGTCCCCTCACAGCTCTCACTAAAACCAATTTCTCTCTCTTAGGAGAGGACAGACAACCCCGTTCCCTACCTCCAAGTGGAAATTCTCTCCACAGAGTGCTCCAGTCTGAACAACTTTCCTAACGCCACATGCTACCACATCAACTTCTCTAGCATCGCACAGTGAGGGGCTTTGTCTTATTCTGAAATGCGCTCATGCATGTTCCCACATTTGAACGCTAGATCTACCACGCAAGAGATACTGTGTCCCCATTTCCAGTTAGACAGACATCCAGGAAGGATAAATGGCTGGCCTACAGTTACTGAGACATTGCTGAGGAGAGAACCTGGGAACTTCCATCCTCAGTCCAGGGCTCTCTTCACACTAACAAGCTGCCTCCTGTCACATCCTCCTTCCTGTCCTCTAAAACTGGATGAATGCTGCCTCTTTCTCCAAAGGCCAGTTCTATCAAGAACAAAAGATGCTTTAGCAATACCATCACCTCCAACCCTGGCTTTCTCCTCTCTCTTCCTACACAGGCAGTCCTGGTCATGTCATGGCACTAATGTTTAGTGGAAAGAAAGCACCAATAAAGCTGTCGCTTGTGCAGGTGTGGAGGTCTGGAGGCTTCTCACAAGCCTGGGACATTGCGTCATCAGGGGCTGAGCTGGAGGACAAGACACTCTGCCAGCCTGTACCCCTCAGCCAGCTGTTCCTGGGGGTCCTGCCCCTCCTGGTTGTTAGGGTCATCATCAGTGAGAAGGGCCTTCAGATGCTGAGTGAGAAAGAGGGAGGCATCTCTCCCGTCCTATAAGTCATTCCTTACCTGGGTCAGCTCTCGTGCCTGAGAGTGAACGAGGGCTTTATATCACCTAAGGTGGGATGGTAGAGAAAATATGAGTGGAGAGGGATGACTGATCAGTACTAAGAATTGCAACAGAGATTTCCGTGAGAATATCCTCAAGGAGCCCTCCCAGCAGAATTTTAGCACCTGTTTGGTGAAATGCCCCTGAAAAGGAAAAAAAATTTAATAAAAGGCTTTCTCTGTATTAGAGTGCTCCTATAAGATTCTTCAGCATTCCATTCCTCATTTTCCTCTGTAAAGAAATCCAGACGCCTTACCAAATTTGTTTCAGAAGGATGTCCCTTTAGTTTCTCACTTTGGTCATGGGCATTTCCATGTAAAAATACACAGCCAGGCGTGTGTAATCCCAGCACTTTCAGACGCCGAGGCGGGCGGATCACGAGGTCAAGAGATCGAGATCATCCTGGCCAACATGGTGAAACCCCATATCTATTAAAAATATAAAAATTTAGCCAGGGGTGGTGGCATGCACCTGTAGTCCCAGCTACTTGGGAACCTGAGGCAGGGGAATCACTTAAGAACCTGGAGGCGGAGGTTGCAGTGAGCCGAGATTGCGCCGCTGCATCGGCTTGGCAACAGAGCAAGATTCCGATTCAAAAAATAAAAAATAAAATACACACAGTATATTATGCAGTGACTGGACACAAAGCCACACACAGAAATGTGGCCAGGTACAGTTGAGGCTATTCAGATAAATAAAAGAATAAAAGAATGTCAGGGTCAAGAAGATAACACTCTTTGAACGAAAGAATGAGAAGCCAGTAAGTCAGGAGGTGATCCTAGGGTTAAAGAAAAGGTGGTACTTATTTACAGTGGAGTACTATGCAGCTGTAAAAAAGAATGGTATGTTTTCATGTGCTGCAGCATAGATGGCACTGGAGGTCATTATGTGAAGTACAATTAGCCAGGCACAGAAAGACAAACGTCACGTGTTCTCACTTATTGGTGGGATCTCAAAGTCAAAACAATTGAAGTCATGGTGATAGTAGAAGGATAGTTACCAGAGATGGGGAAGGGCAGTGGGTTGAGAGTACGGGGATAGTCAATGTGTGCAAAACAAGCAGAATGAGTAAGACCTAGTGTTTGATAGCACAGCACTGTAACTATTGCTAATCATTTAATTGTACGTTTAAAAATAATGAAAAGTATAATTGGATTCTTTGCAACATAAACAACAAATGTTTGAGGGGATAGACACCCCATTTTACATGATGTCATCGTTACCCATTGCATGCCTGTACCAGAATATCTCATGCACCCCACAAATATATACGCCTACTGTGTATACACAAACATTAAAAGGAAACATTTGAAAAGAGAAATTGTGGTGGTTACACATTTTGAGTGTACTAAATGCTGCTGAGGGCTCACTTTCCTTTGGTTAAGTTTGTTATGCAAGTTTTGGCTTGATAATGACTTGTTTTGAATAACAAGTACAGCCCATAATTTACTAGTATTGTTGTTCTCTAAACGTTGTATCAATGTTTGTGTGACATGTGCCTGCTATGTAAATTCCTGCCCTTCTCCTGGCCCAGATAAGCCAGGAGAATTCAATTCAGCTAGATCTCTAGCTGAACTGCCTCCCTTCAGAGACTCACACACCTTCCCACCTCCCTGCCCTGCCACACAGAGCCTCACGCATCTGAGCTCCTCAGCTGGTGTCGACTTTTCTGCCTGCTTCTCCACCTTCAACTGTGTCTTCTTCCCCAGCACAGGTTCTGTGATGTCTTTGTGCTCCTCACACTCTGAGAAAAGACAGACACACCTGTTTCGGTGGGAGGCTGGACATGCTGCTGTGGCCACTGTCTACAGGGGAGGAGGCAGGGCCCACCCGAAGGACACAAGGATCCCAGTACCAGGCTCTCGGCGGCACGTGATGCTGTCACTTATGGGTACCAGAGTTTCTGCCAGGAGCAGCCTCCTCTTTGGGCTCCTTTGAAGCAGGTGCTCTGTGCTACCATCGCTTCTCCCAGTGCAGCCAGCACAGAGCTCTGCCTAGTGGGCCTCCACAACTTTCCCAACCTCCCAAATACAAGGCAGCTGATACTCCCCAATTTACGGATGGGAAAGAGAAACTCAAAGGCACCTAAAGTAACTAGAAAACATGATGCAACCGGAATGAGGCAGAGTCAGAATTCACATCCACTAAGGTGCGACCCTGAATCATGGGCCACTTGGCCAAGCCTTGCGGCCTCTTCTGTGAAACACTGGGCTGAAACATAAAGCAGTGATTTACCGTACCATCGAGAAGGCCTCGCATATGGGACTCGTGGTTCTCTTGTACTGGGAATTCTAAGCACAAATATCACCAAGATTTTTAAAAATCAGGCTGGGTGCGGTGGCTCAGGCCTGTAATCCCAGCACTTAGGGAGGCTGAGGTGGGCAGATCACGAGGTCAGGAGTTTGAGACTAGCCTAACCAACATGGTGAAACCCTGTCTCTACTAAAAATAACAAGAATTAGCTGGGCATGGTGGCGCGTGCCTGTAATCCCAGCTACTCAGGAGCCTGAGGCAGGAGAATCACTTGAACCTGGGAGATGCAGGTTGCAGGGAGCTGAGATCACGCCACTACACTCCAGCCTGGGCAACAAGAGTGAAACTCCATCTCAGGAAAAAAAAAATCATGTCTGGATTCAGTTAAGCAAAATATGAGGCCTAAGACCATAAGGCCCTGAAGGAAACATGCCCAAATGCTAGTAAAATTTCTGTTAATTAGAAATAGTAGAATGGAGAACTAACAAATAGGTTTTGCTCTGTGCCAAGAACTGTTCTAGGGGGTTTAAAAGAACAAGGTCCTGTACTTTACTGCAGCAATTTGCAAAGGTAGGAATTATAGTACCCTATTAACAGATGAGGAGACTCAGGCAAAGAGAAGACAAACAACTTGGACTAGAGCCCAGGAGACGAGCCTGGGGTCCCTGCTCTCCACACTGCACCGCTACCTCAGCAAAGTCTTGGCCGCTGTCTTTCTTTCTCCGGGAAGCAGGACTTCCCTCTTAGCAGGGCCGTCCCTGCTCCTGATGCTGGCACGTACGGATTCCACAGGTTCTACTCAGAGCAGACTCCTTGGTAAGCTCCCGGAAAGCAGAGACTGAACTATCACCATCTGGCCCCCAGCGTAGCCAGCACAGGGCTTTGCCTATTGGGCCTCAACAGACGCTTACATTCTGCAGGATTTTGTATGGTAGAGAGGATCCTGGTAAAAATGGTTCAGCTGTTACTGAGAAAAACAGGGAGTTTGTGCCCGAATCAGGCATCAATAACTGGGGTTTTAACTCTAACCCACCCTGCCCCTCACTGCAAATGTGGATAAACTGCTGGACACTCTGTGTCCAGTTTTTCAATCCTCAGCAAAACGAGATTAAAATATCTACTTCTACCTTCCTGGGAGTATGGGAAGGATGAAGTGTATTTTGATGAAGAGAAGAAAGGAGATCACTCTCTTCCCAGAGAGAAGACAGTGATCATTCATCGCTTTGGTGACAGTGAACCATAGAACCTACTGTATTTCTGTAGCTGGTTGACCAGACAGTAGGCAGCAGCTTCAGAGACAAGAAATCTCGGGCCGGGCGCAGTAGCTCATGCCTGTAATCCCAGCACTTTGGGAGGCCAAGGCGGGTGGATCACGAGGTCAAGAGATCGAGACCATCCTGGTCAACATGGTGAAACCCCGTCTCTACTAAAAATACAAAAAATTAGCTGGGCATGGTGGTGTGTGCCTGTAATCCCAGCTACTCAGGAGGCTGAGGCAGGAGAATTGCCTGAACCCAGGAGGCGGAGGTTGCGGTGAGCCGAGATCGCGCCATTGCACTCCAGCCTGGGTAACAAGAGTGAAACTCCGTCTCAAAACAAACAAACAAACAAACCAGATCTGAAGGCTTTTCTACAATTGGAAGATGTCAGACTTTTAGACTGCCATGACGTTCTGTTTTGGGTCTTCTGCAGTTTCTTCTGTATCCTCTAAAAGGACCAATAGCAGAATATTAGTACGTGAGCGAATAATTCATCTTCAGAATGTTTTCTGTCTCAGCACTCTTCGGTGCCATCCCATTTTTACGCTGATTTCCGCTACTGGGGCAGCCTGTTGGCTTTTCATTATGCCTAAGACCCGCTTGACATCCCTCCCTCTGAAGCTCTTCCCCTCTGCATGGGTGGGCTTGTTTCAATGTCTCTAAACACTCCATTTCCTGCTAGTCAGTTACGGACGTCGGCGTTCTAGTACCACAGAGCTCTTTCCAAGTGATCAAATCATTTCCGTGCAGCTCCTGAAAACATGAAGTGACCACCTATCTTGGGCAGTCTTGTAAACCCAAGGCTGTTTCGTTGTTTTCATTTCGCTCCCCCATCTATTAAACAGAACGGGGCCCACGTGCAGTTTTTACGGAATATTGCTTGCTAGATGTTTTTATAGGCTGGCCTGACCCCGTTGACCTGTGGTTGTCTTCCACTAAAAGAACATGTGAGACCAAGGTCATGGTCAGGGGGGGCTGGTGGTCTGCAGGGTCCATGGGCAGTGGAAGGTGAGGTTGAGGTAAGAGGGACAAGCAGGGGAGAGTGATCCCCTGAACCACCCCCTTGCTTTCCCAGCTTCAGTTCCAGGTTTTGTGAGCCTGAGACTTGGAAGACGGCCCTCCTCAGGGGCCCGCAGCCCTGGCCAGCAGGTGAGGAACAAGCATCCGTCTCATACCCTCGTCCCGGTAGGGCTTGCCCCCAGCCCTTGGCAGTGGCGGTCCACACACCACCCTTACCACAGCTGCAAAAACCCTCACACAGCCGGCAACCAAGTCTCAGTGGCAACCCGTGCCTAGTTCATGTCCCAGTCTCCATTCCAGTGGTGTTTCCTTCCTGGCACCAGCAGCCTCACTTCTTAGCCCTGGCTGTAGGAGCAATCTCAGCTCACCCTGCAGGCCCAACAATGACAGCCCAAATTTCCAAAATGCTTCTGTCCTGGTACACTGGGCCCCAGGACAGCATGCAGTCTCCCAAAGGCTGGGTTTGAAAGTGGCAGCTTGCTGTAGCTGCTTAGTTTTCAGAAAGGGTATGGAACCCAGCTCAAGCTTCCTCCCTGGGGCAGCTCTGTCCCATGGTCTGACACTAGCTGCCTATGCTAGTCTCAGGGGTTGGCAGGGTTAAGGGTTCTCCTGCGGCTAGGACAGCAAGATTCCACAGAGGAGATGTGAGCTGCTCTGTCTCTCACTCACCTATGCTGGGAAGTCACTCCTGGCTCACAGCTGATCCTGACCAGTGGCGTACGTCTCTCCTTCTCCTTCACTGACGGTGTTTCCTGTCCCTTCTCTGTTGAATTCCAGTATTCTCTCTTGGGTTATGTATTTGAAGTGTGACTGTTTCTTCACCATCTTGTTCTTCTACGTGGGGGAGGCAGGAATAAAATGCTTCTAGTCAGTCATCTTGAAGCCTTTAGTCAACGATTTTTATTTTTTCTATGTATCACGGTAATTTTAGAGCTACAGTAGTAATAATAAACTTAAGATTAAGAATACATTCCAGGTCATCATCAACCCTGTAGCTGAGGATTTTAAAAAGCCATTGGCTGGGTGTGGTGGCTCATGCCTATAATCCCAGCACTTTGGGAGGCAGAGGCAGGCAGATCATGAGGTCAGGAGTTTGAACCCAGCCTGACCAACATGGTGAAATCCTGTCTCTACTAAAAATACAAAAATTAGCAGGGTGTGGTGGCACATGCCTGTAATCCCAGCTACTTGGGAGGCTGAGGCAGGAGGATCGTTTGAACCTGGGAGGTGGAGGTTGCAGTGAGCCAAAATCACACTATTGCACTCCAGCCTGGGCAATAGAGCGAGATTTTGTCTCAAAAAAAGAAAGAAAAGAAAAGCTATGAAAAGCAGAGCAAATTAAACCTAAAGCAAATAATAAAGAATGGAAATCAATAAAAAGTATAATCAATAAAATTGAGAAACCTCCTGCTAGACTGATTCAGAAAAAAGAGAAAAGTTGCAAGTGACCAGTTTCAGAAATGAAAGAGAATTCTTTCACTACAAGTACTACAGACACGCAAGGATAATAGAGGAATATTGACACAATTTTATGAGAATAAATTTGACAAGTTAAAAAGGAAGATTCTGGCCAGGTGCAGTGGCTCACACCTATAATCCCAGCACGTTGTGGGAGGATTGCAGGAGTTGAAGATTAGCCTTAGCAACAGGTAAAACCCCGTCTGTACAAAAAAAAAAAAAAGATTATTTGAAAGAGACATACTGTTAACATTGACACAAAAAGAAGTACAAAATCTGAAGGGCCCTATATTTTTAGGTAAATTGAATTTTAACATTTCCACAAAGGAAACATCTAAGTAAGATGGTTTCACTGGTGAATTTGATCAAATATTTCAGGAGCATATAATACCAAAACCATAACATGCATGTAAAACATTTGCCAAAATTCAAGACAAACCCACACATTCTTTTAAAATATTCCTCCCCACCTCCAGTAAGAAATGAAAGGGAAATTTCTTAGCCTGATAGAGGGGATATTCACACACACAGTCTTAGTGATAAAACGCTGTCTCTAAGATCAGGAACGAGGCAAGGATTATTGCTCTCCCCACTTCCAGTCAACAGTATACTAGACATTCTAGCCATTGCAGTAAGGCCAGAAAATGAAGTAAGATGCTGACAGATTGAAAAGGAGGAAAACCTGTCTGTTTTTACAGCTGATATGACACGATGGATAGAAACCCTATACAACCTGCTAGTACAAAATGCTACCATACCTAGTAAGTGAATTTAATAAAGTTGCAAGACACAAAATTCAAACAAAAATTTATTTTTATGGCTGGGTGTGGTGGCTCATGCCTGTAATTCCAGCACTTTGGGAGGCTGAGGCAGGCAGATCACAAGGTCAGGAGATCGAGACCATCCTGGCCAACACAGTGAAACCCCACCTCGACTAAAAATACAAAAATTGCCAGGCATGGTGGCAGACGCCTGTAGTCTCAGCTACTTGGGAGGCTGAGGCAGGAGAATCACTTGAACCTGGGAGGTGGAGATTGCAGTGAGCCAAGTTCGTGCCATTGCACTCCAGCCTAGTGACAGAGCAAGACTCTGTCTCAAAAAAATTTCATTTTTATATGTTAGCAATGAATAATTCCATATACTGTAGAATATTCCTATATGCCAGTAAAAACAATTGAAAATATGAAGAACTTTTCCAACAGCATCAAGACAATTAAATGTGTACAAATGGCCAATAAGTACATGAAAAGTGCTTAACATCACTAGTCATTAGGAAAACACAAAACAGAACCACAATGAAATTTCACTCACATCATAAAAAAAGAAGGAAAAGAAAAGAAGAGAAGAGAAAATAAAAATAGCAAGTGTTGACAAGAATGGAGAGAAACCAGATCCCTTGGAAAACAGTGTGGTGCATCCTCAGAAAGTTAAACAGACTTGCCATATGATTCAGCAACTTTACTTCTAGGTATATACCCCAAAAATTGAAAGGATGGACTCAAACAGATATTTGTACATCAGTGTTCATAGCAGCATTAATTACAATTGCCGAAAGATGAAAACTCAAATGTCCATTGTTGGATGCATGGATTAAGAAGATGTGGTATATAAGCACAGTGGAACATTATTCAGTCTTGCTAAAATGTGAATGAACCTTTAAATTAAAAGCATTAAAACATTAACGATTAAAATATTATACTAAGCGGAATAAGCCAGACACAAGAGGACACATGTATGATCGCACTTATATGAAAAACCTAGAATAGGTAAATTCATAGAGACAGAAATGATGGTGGTTTTCAGGGGCTGGGGAGAGGAGAGGAGAACAGGAGTTACTGTTTAGTGAGTAGAGTTTCAGCCTGGGATGATAAAAAGGTTTTGGAAATGTGTGGTGGTGATGGTAGCATAACATTGTGAATATACCTAATGCTACTGAATTTGATCTTTGTATGTTAGCAACAAATAACTCGACATACCATGGAATATTCCTAGATGCTAGTAAAAACAATTGAAAAAATGAAACATTTTTACACTTAAAAATGGTTAAAATGGCCAGGCATGGTGGCTCACGCCTATAATCCCAGCACTTTGGGAGGCCGAGGCGGGTGGATCACAAGGTCAATAGATCGAGACCATCCTGGTCAACAAGGTGAAACCCCATCTCTACTAAAAATACAAAAAATTAGCTGGGCACGGTGGCGCGTGCCTGTAATCCCAGCTACTCAGGAGGCTGAGGCAGGAGAATTGCCTGAACCCAGGAGGCGGAGGTTGCGGTGAGCCGAGATCGCGCCATTGCACTCCAGCCTGGGCAACAAGAGCGAAACTCCGTCTCAAAAAAAAAAAAGGTTAAAATGATAAATATCATACATTTTATCACAAAACTTTTTTTTTTTTTTTTGACAGTCTCACTCTGTCACCAGGCTCCAGGCTAGAGTGCAGTGGCGCGATCTTGGCCCACTGCAACCTCCGCCTCCCGAGTAGCCGGAACCACAGGCGCACCACAACGCCCAGCTAATTTTTTGTGTTTTTTAGTAGAGACGGGGTTTCACCATGTTGGCCTGGATAGTCTCGATTTCTTGACCTGGTGATCCGCCCGCCTCGGCTTCCCAAAGTGCTGGGATTACAGGCGTGAGCTACTGTGCCTGGCCCATAAAACTTTTTTTTTTAATCAAATAATTTAACAAAATACGTGTAAGACATACATTAAAAACTACAAAACTTTGTTAAGGGGAATAAAACGAACTAAGTAGAGCACTGTTCTGTGTTTATGGAGTTTACCCCTCACTGGTACATGGAGATCTTCCTCATTCTTTCTTGTTGTGTAGATGCATCATAATCTACTAAATCTACTAAATCTGTCCTGTATTAATGATATTTGCTTTTCCCCAAGTACTTTGCTATTACCAAGAACTTCACAATAACTTACTTCATTCATACGTTGTCTTACATGCTGGAACTGTCTTTCGTGCGGTTCCCTATTGGAATGGGTAAGTCATACTCACATTTAGTTTTGTTAGATGTTGCCTCACTTCCCTCCCTAGGAGTTTCACAAAATTGCACTCCTACCAGAAATATACATGAATACCTATTGCTCCACAGCCATGGAAACGCAGACTTTTATCAAACTTTTTTTTTTGTCAGTAAGCATTTTAAAATATGCTTAATGTGTGTTTGCATTTTTTCTGATATATATACTTTTTTTTTTTTTTTGAGACGAAGTCTCACTCTGTCACCCAGGCTAGATTGAAGTGGTGCCATCTCAGCTCACTGCAAGCTGTGCCTTCCCCCCGAGTAGCTGGTATTACAGGCGTCTGCTACCACGCCCGCCTGATACACATACTTTATATATACTTTTTTTTTTAACAGACAGGGTCTCATGTGTTGCACAGACTGGAGTACAGTGGAGTGATCGCAGCTCACTGCAGCCTTAAACTTGTGGGCTTAAGCAATTCTCCTGCCTTGGCCTCCTAAGTAGCTGGGACTACAGGTGTGCCCTACCACACCCAGCTAGTATTTTACATTTCTTATAGAGGGGGTTTTGCTATATTGCCCAAGCTAGTCTTGAACTCCTGGGCTCAAGCAATCATCTCACTGAGGCTGGGACTGCAGGTGCCAGCCACTGCACCCTGCTCGTCTCCACTTTTTTTGTTTCTGACAATTTTTCTTTTGAGTTTCTGGTCTTTTTCTTTTTACCTTTTTGAGAGTCTTTTATAAGTTAGAAAGATTAGTCTTTTGTCTTTGAGGTAAATTGCAACTTTTTCTCCCAGTTTGCCATTTGTTTTTTGATTTCTCTTAAACCTTTTTTTTTTTACCATGACAAAAATAGAATTTGACTTTTATGTAGTCAAATAAATGAATCTTCATATTTTTGGCTTCTGGATTTTGGGCCATGAGAGGCTTTCCCCACTTCCAGACTGTAAATGAATTCTTCCATGTTTTCTCCTAGGAGTCGAATGGTCTGACTCTTCTATATTTAGCTCTCTGATCCTTTTGGAATTTACTGTGTATGGGACATGACTCTAGTCTGTATTTTTCCAGATTGCTATCCAGTTTTCATAATATTATATATTAAAATGTCCATATTTTTCCTGTTTCTAAACAGCATATTTCTCAAATACTACATGTCCACATATAATTTTTTATGTTGGGATTTACTATTCTATTGATTTGTCTATTCTTGAACCAATACCAATTTTTTTTTTTTGATACAGGGTCTTGCTCTGTCATCCAGGCTACAGGGCAGTGGCACCAACATAGCTCTCTGTAGCCTCAACCTCCTGGGCTCAAGTGATCCTCCACCGTCAGCATCCCACGTACCTGAGACCAGAGGCATGTGCCACCACACTCATCTAATTTTTAATTTTTTGTAGAGCCGGGGTCTCACCATGTTGCCCAGGCTAGTCTCAAACTCCTGGGATCCAGCTATCTGCCTGTCTTAGCCTACCAAAGTGCTGAGACTGCAGGTATGAGCCACTGCACCCAATGTTGCAAATTATTTTCAAGGCTCAGCTTGCATCACATTTGCAGACAGCTCATTGGCCAAGAGTCACGCATCAACCAAGAGTCAGAATGGGAGGGTATGGCAAAGATATGCATCTAAGTGTGTGGACAGGGTTAGGTTTGAAACATTTGGGGTCATTTTTGGAGACTGTCTCAGTTTAACCTCATGGCCAAAATTATTCACATCATTTTCACATGTGAAGTATGCACACTCCCATCCCAGAGTCCTTGAAGAATCTCAAAACATAACATCAGGCTCAAAATTCAAGATCTCACGATCCATTGCTACTCATGATCCAAAGACATATGAACTAAAAGTCAAATTATCTGTACCCCATATACCTAAGTGGGTGAAACAGGGACAAGGTAACTACAAAAGCACTACCATCTGCAAAGTGTAAGAATGTGAAAAACATAGCAGTCACTTGCCCGTAGCAATCCCCAAATCCCACTAGTGACGAATGCCCCCGCTCTGTAGATGGGGAATGTTCTGTTACTAGGCTCCAGTTCTGCTTCCTTGGTGTATTAAGTGTCTACTGCTGCCTAACAATATCACTACAATTATAGTGACTTAAAACACCACCCTTTTTATTATTTGAGTTTCTGTGGGTCAATAATCCAGGCACAGCTTAGCTGGGTTCTCTACTTCAGACTCTTACAGGATTGCAGTCGAAGTGTTGGCCAGGACTGGGGTCTCATCTAAGACTCAACTGAGCAGATATTCACTTCCAAGCTCAAGTCGTTGCTGGCAAGCTTCAGTCCCTTGTGCATATTGGACCGAGGGCCCCAGTTATTTGATGGATATTGGCCAGAAGCTGCCCTCCATTCCTTGCAATGTGGGTCCTTCCATAGGGCAGCCTACTTCATCAAAGCCAGCAAGGGGAGAGCCATTAGAGTCTACTAGGAATATGGAAGTTATAATCCCACGTCATGTAATTACAGAAGTGACATCCAATCACCTGTCATATCCTATTTATTAGAAAAAAGTCACAGGTCCCACTCACTCAAGAAAAGGGGATTGCACGAGGGTGAGAATACCAGGAGGCAGGGATCGCTAGAGGCAACACTAGAGTTTGTCTGCCATGCTGGGAGTGGCACGCCTGTCTATTGTTCTCTTTGACTTGTGGCTTCACCCTCTATGGCATCTTTCCCTTTCCACTGGCTTCCTTGACCACTTCTGAAGAGGGCACTAGAAACTGCCTTTTGAGCAACTATGCCTGCTTGTTGCCCATACAAAGTTGGGGGTCCAGAGTCTTTGAACATTTAGTCCCTTTTAATCCAGGTTAATGCCATTAGTATAGCTTCCTAAAGTGTACTGTGGGTTTTACGTGTCTAACTGGAGTCTGCTCCAGGTACCGAAAGCCTCACTCACAATTATTTTTGAGATTGCTCCCCATGGGTTTAATCACTGACATGCCAGGTGTGCCAGGCTGCGTAAGACAACAATCTTAGGATTCCTAGAAGAAACATAAGTTCCTAGGGACTACAGGCTCCTGCTGCCATGCCTGGCTAATTTTTCTATTTTATTTTTTTTGTAAAGATGGGGTTTCACCATGCTGCCCAAGCTGGTCTCGAACTCCGAGCTTAAGCGATCCACCTACCTCAGCCTCCCAAAGTGCAGGGATTACAGGTGTGAGCCATCGCTTGGCCTAGAGTTATCAAGGTAGAAGGTTCAACATTCATTAGGTCTACTTTACAGATACTGTTATTTAGATCACTTATATCCTTATATATCTTTTTTGTCTCCTTAACTTCAGTCTTGGATGAGAGAGTGGTGTGTTAAAGTTTTCTGTGATTTCTAGGTTTCTGTTCATTTTTCCTTGCATAATTTGTTATGCAAATGTTACGTGCTTTGACAAGGCAGGGGTAACACAACGGAAACAATGACAAAGGAGGGAAAGAGCAAAGTACAAGGAGCTCATAGTTGTACAGGAAGTAGGTGGGAGCCAAAGAACACCATTTAAAGTTGACAAACCAGGTAACTGCAGCTGTAACACTCATAAGTAGTATATCTTCACTGTGTATTGTGGCTTTTGGCATTTTAATGTATCCGTCATTGTCTTGCCTATTTTTTCCTGAATTCTACCTTGCCAGATATGGATCCTGTAATCTTTGCCCTTTGTGGTCCTACTTGCCTGGTCTATTTTTGTCCATCTCTCTTTTTATTTTTAGCCTCTCTGAATCACTTATTTTAAATGTGTCTCTTATAAATAACAGACAGTAAGACGCTGGTTTGTAAGCCAATCTGAAGTTCCTTTTAATAGGTAAGTCCTTTCACATGCACTGATTTAACTTACATGCTTGGACTTAATATATTTACTGCATGATGGTACATTTACTGCATGTTCTTCACTGTGATCTATTGCCTTTATTATTGTTTCCTTGAGCACTGATGGAGATGTACATTTTTATTCTAGTGATTATACCATGTATTCCACACTATTATTTTTAACAGTATAGTACACCTTTAACGCTCTAAATCTCCCTTTTTCCTTATTTACACTTCATATATTTGGTTTGTCAACTTTCATATTCTTTGAATTCCAACTATCGCCTGAACAACAAGTGGCTCCCTGTACTTTCCTCTTCTTCTCTCCCCTTTTTTTTGTTCTGCTACTTCTGCCTTGTCAAAGCATATACCATCTGATACTATTTGATATGACTGGGCCTTGTGTTCCCACCAAAATCTCATCTTGAATTGTAATCCCCAGGTGTTGAGGGTGAGACCTGGTGGGAGGCGACTGGATCATGGGGGTGGTTTCCATCATGCTGTTTTCGTGATAGTGAGTTCTCACGAGATCGGATGATTTTATGTTTTCCCTGCTTGCTCTCTGGTGCGCGCATGCTCTCTCTTTCTTGCTGTGTGAAGGTCTTTGCTTCCCCTTCACCTTCTACCATGATTACGTTTCCTGAGGCCTCCCCCGCCATGTGGAACTGTGAGTCAAACCTCTTTTCTTTATAAATTACCCAGTGTCAGGTACTATTTGTTTTTTTTTTTTTTTTTGAGACACAGTCGCCCAGGCTGGAGTGAATTGCATGATCTTGGCTCACTGCAACCTCTGCTCCAGGGGCTCAAGCAATTCTAGTGCCTCAGCCTCCAGAGTAGCTGGGATTACAGGCACATACCATCATATCCTGGTAATTCTTGTATTTTCAGTGAAGAAGGGGATTCACCATGTTGGCCAGACTGATCTCAAACTCCTGACCTCAGGTGATCTTCCCGCCTCAGCCTCCCAAAGTGCTGCGATTATAGGAGTGAGTCACTATGCCCGGCCAGTGTGACAATGGTGTGACAAGGGACTAATACTGTTCTTCCATCCTTATCCCCACTCCCATTTGGCCTCAGATCTACAACTAAAGATATTCAAGGATGGGTGCGGTGGCTCATGCCTGTAATCCCAGCACTTTGGGAGGCCGAGGCGGGTGGATCGCGAGGTCAAGAGATCGAGACCATCCTGGTCAACAAGGTGAAACCCCGTCTCTACTAAAAATACAAAAAATTAGCTGGGCATGGTGGTGTGTGCCTGTAGTCCCAGCTACTCGGGAGGCTGAGGCAGAATTGCTTGAACCCAGGAGGCAGAGGTTGCGGTGAGCCGAGATCCCGCCATTGCACTCCAGCCTGGGTAACAAGAGCGAAACTCTGTCAAAAAAAAGAAAAGATATTCAACAGTCATCTCCAGTCCTTTTGCTCAAGTTTCCCTCATCATCTCCTAGTTGGATGAAGCTTGTCTTTTAGTAGAATCCTAAGGAAGAAGTTGTGAGTATAATATTCCCAGGGCTCTTGCATAATTAAAACTTCTTCCTATACCCTTGATGGTTAAAGGACAGCTTGGCTGGATACAAAATCCTTAGTTCATACTTTGAGTTTCTTGAAAAGGTTGCTCCGTTGCTATCCTGCTTTGCTGAGAAGTCTGATGCCAACCAGATCTTTCCTTTGTAAGAGATGAGGTCTTTTGGCCTAGAAGCTTAGTTTTTTTCCTTTGCCTTCAAAGTACAGTTGGTAGGATATGTCTCAGAGCTGATCATTCTGCATCAATATTCTATGTAACAAGATAGAGCCTTTCAAGATACAGTTTCAGGTTTTCTTTTGTTTCCAGAAAGTTCTTTTGGGTTTATTTGAATTTTAATATTTGAATTTTAAACATTAACTCCATTCTACTGTCTTACCTTTTGTCTTCAGGAATTTCAATTTTATCTGAATCATCTTTGCTTTGACCATTTTTTTATCATTTTATTTCTGAGTCTTTCTGGCTCTTCCTTTAATATTGTTTGTGTTTTGCTCTCATAGGTTTTCTTACTCCTACCTTCTATGTGCCATAGTGTACTTGTGGTCATATATTATAATTTAAACTTCATATCTGTGATGATTTATCTTTTTGTTCAAATTATTTCCCAAGTTTAGTCAGTTCTCTTCTCACACATGCTTGTAGCTTTTTCATTTTTATTCTGGGTTTTTGGATTTCTGATCTGTGGTGTTCTTTTGTATCCACAATTATTTTATTTTCCAATTCATGTTGGAGCGTTTTGTTAGTTTACTGTTTCACGGTCCAAGACGGCCTTCTCCTGGTCAATAATGAAAAATGTCTTTGAAAAGTCATGTCTAGGTGGTAATAGCGGGAGTTGCCTGTTTTCTTCGGAACCTTGGGCTTGCCGTTGTGTCTAATGGGCCGTTATCTTGAGCCTCTTTCTTCCACCATGCCTCCAAAAGACACCACTCCCTTTCAAGATGGTGTCATCCCCATCAGAAGTGATGCCTCGCCTCCATCCCACTCAATTTCTAAGCCCCTTTCTTTCACCTCCTCATTAGCTACTGCTCTGATCTGCCAGGTCTCACCAGAGTGGCAAAATCCTGCAGACAGGTTTGAGAGGAAGGAAAAAGGAACTCATGATACAAATACAGGAAGAAAACTCAAAGTGAGAATCACTTTTCAGCTGATGAAATACTCCAAAATAAAAAAGAAATCCAGAATTTGGGAAATTCTTCCAGAGAAATGACACAATTTCCTCAGCAAGTGGACTGCAAGAAGAGAGAGATGGGGAGTGAGGGAGAAGAAGGGAGAGAAGTTCTAAACTGTGCCACTTGGGAGATGGCTCCTCTCAGTGATCTAAACTGTGCCACTTGGGAGATGGCCCCTCTCAGTGATCTGTGGGTAGAGCTGAAGGGAGGGCAGGAAGCACATCCACCAGGTACATGGTTTGGGTGGGAGGTGGTGAATTACGCCAGGTGAGTGTGGGGAGGGAGGAGGGATGTAGGAGGGAGAAGGAAGAGATGCTGAAAGGAGAAAATGGGAACAGCATGGAGAGGGTGAGCATGGGTGGGTAAGAGAAGCCTTGGGAGGCATCTCAGACAGCTGAAATGAGGAGGGCAGGGCATGGGAAGGAAGGGGCTGTGGGGTTTGGACTGGGGGAGAGGATGGACAGCAGGATCAACATATGGGGTGGGAGTGGCTGTGGGTCACGGTTTGGGAGGAGTGAGCAGAGAGTCAGGGTTGGAGAAAGAGAAAGGATGGGGTCGGGGGTGAGAGAGGGCTTTGTCTCCCCCAGTCTGCTGATTTGAGTCCCTTAGATTAGCTTTAATTCTGCCTCTTCAAGGGGAAAAGTCATAGTTTTTATCGGACATATCCCAGTCTCAGTGTTGTCCTGTCTCCTGGGATAAAAGACGGAAAAGAGAGATGCTTTCCTGCCCTGGGACATAAGGGCACAAGGACGCAAGTGCCTATCTATCTTCAGGCAGATGTGCCGAGGCCGGACACTCCAAGGAGTCAGCATGGGCAGGAGGAGCTGTTCAGAGCTGTTCAGAGCTGCTGTGCAGGCCACGTCTCCAAGTGGGGTCAGTAAATCTGGGCAGGCAGGGGCAACAAGGATGGATGCCTGTTCACTCCGGAGGCCCCTGGGTCTGAGACAAGATTCTCTGCTCAAGTTTGGCGAACTGGGGGAGGAGAGCCTCATAGACCTAGAAGAACAGAAAAAGCAGTTTAGAACAGGGAGGCGGGAAATGCTTCTTACATCTGGTTGCACCTTGCAATTTAAAAATTTAAAATCTTATTTACTTGCAATTTAACTTTTTTGCTGGGCAAAAGAAAGAAAGCATCAATTCACAAAAGAAGAAATGCTAGTACTTCTCAAACCTATAGTTTAAGATTTTCTTAAACTAAATTATGACAAGAAACCAATGTTTATGATCACATCTGTAATTTTTTTTTAAATTCTGGTGAAAGTACCTAGAAATAGCTGGTGAAAGTTGGTGGTACAACTCTTTTGGAAATACACTTGACTTTTAAAAATTATTATTATTTTTATTTTTGGAGACGGAGTCTCGCTCTGTCACCAAGCTGGAATGCAGTGGTGCGATCGGTTCACTGCAACCTCTACCACCCAGGTTCAAGTGATTCTCCTGCCTCAGCCTCCTGAGTAGCTGGGATTACAGGCGCCTGTCACTGTGCCTGGCTAATTTCTGTGGTTTTTATTAGAGACAGGGTTTCACCATCTTGGCCAGGCTGGTCTTGAACTCCTGACCTCATGATCCACTCGCCTCAGCCTCCCAAAGTGCTGGGATTATAGGCATGAGCTACTGCACCCGGCCAGACTTGACTTTATATCTGTATTAAGGAGGCCATAGTGTGGGACCCAGTTATTCTTCACTGAAGCTCTCCTAAGGAAATAATCCTGAATGTAGGATGCCAAGTCCACCAAGGGTCTTCTTTGATACCACTAAACATTCAGATGTATGAGACCACCACGAGCTAAGAGAGGACAGCCTGGAGAGCACAGTGGCGGCAGGCGCTCCTCTCCAACGGAAGACCATGTAGAGGTCCACACGGCGGTTCCACGGCTGTCCAGGAGGGGGCCACTTTGCCTCCCAACCAGGTTACAGCCTAGGCACAGAGTTGAGATCTACATCGTACAGAGGCAAGAATGACCCTGGCTCCAGAACCTCATGCCCCGCCAAAGTATCTCCCGTAAGAACTCAGCAGGCAGGAGGCATGCCCAGGAGGAGTCACTGCGCCCGTTGAAGCCCTGAGGAAGGCTTCTCACCAGGCGGTTACAGTCTTCTGAGTTCAGATGCAGTTTCCCAAGCAAAGACCATTTTTACATAAGCGATGTTGCCCCAGGAACACTGCTGATATTCTACTTTTATGAGATCGTAAGGGAAACAGCTAGAAAAGGTCAAATTCTCATGTAGAACAGGAAAGGGTTGAAAAAATAAAAATCATTTATCTACAAAGACTTAATTATAATTGAAAAACAAAAAGCAACTGCACTAGACATGGAAGTGCTCAAGGAAACTGTGGGTCATTTGCCAGATTATTATTATTATCATTTTTGTAGAGACAAGACCTCATGTTTGCCTGGGCTGGTCTCCAACCCCCAGCCTCGAGTGATCCTCCTGCCTCAGTCTCCCAAAGTGCTGGGATTATAGGTATGAGCCACTGTGCCTGGTCAAGCCAGACAGAATATTATACAGTCATTAAAAATGGCATGCATATACATTTTTTAGAGTGAAAATATTTGTGTTGTAGAAATTTTAAACAAGCTACAAAATTATACATACAGCGTGCTGTATAATAAGCCAAAACGAGCAAAGAGCCCAGCAGAGAAAAAGGACCAGAAAGAAACACAACCTGACATTCTGACCCTTATTTTATCACTCTAAACAGTCTTCCCCTGGGGCTGTCCGTCTCACCTGAGAAATACAGATGCACTGCAGGTGAGCACACGCTGTCTTACAGACAACACTGAAGACCAAGGCACCTGGATTTTCCTGGGACTCGTCCAAGTAAACACAAGTAGCAGCTCATGCCAACCCCATTCCTTCTTAATTTGTTTAATCTGCTCCAAAGTTAAGTTTTCTTTTTCTATTTTTTGAGACAGGGTCTTGCTCTGTTGTCCAGGCTAGAGGTGCAGTGATGCAATCTTGATTCACCACAGCTTCTGCCTCCTGGGTTCAAGTGATTCTCATCCCTTAATCTCTCAAGTAGCTGCGACTACAGGTACACGCCACCACACCTGGCTCATTTCTGTATTTTTTTTCTTTTAGTAGAGATGAGGTTTTGCCATGTTGACCAGGCTGGTCCTGAACTCCTGACCCCATGTGATCCATCTGCCTTGGCCTTCCAAAGTGCTGGGAATACCGGTGTAAGTCACCACCATCAGCCAGAAGTCAAGTACTTTTTTTTTTTTGAGATGGAGTTTCGCTTTTGTTACCCAGACTGGAGTGCAATGGCGCGATCTTGGCTCACTGCAACCTCTGCCTCCTTGGTTCAAGCGATTCTCCTGCCTCAGCCTCCCGAGTAGCTGGGACTACAGGCGCATGCCGCCACACCCAGCTAATTTTTTGTATTTTTAGTAGAGATGGGGTTTCACCGTGTTGGCCAGGATGGTCTCAATCTCTTAGCCTTATGATCTGCCCGCCTTGGCCTCCCAAAGTCCTGGGATTATAGGCATGAGCCACCGCACCTGGCTGGAAATCAAGTATTTTAACAACAGTTTATGCAACTGGGGCCTACTCTTGATGCAGCTGGAGCAGCTCTGTCTGAGAAGGCTCAGGGACAGTTGTATGGGGTGTCAGAGCCAGAGACAGGGAGCCTGCTGACTTCTAAATCCACGAGTCTGTGCTATCTAGAGGGGATTAGGGGATAAATTCCTTTCCCCTTCCAAATGAGGGTGACACAGCCAATGTTCTTTCTGGTTCTACTCTGTGAACTATGCATCTGTGAGGTACTTGAGAATAGACCCCAGGAGTAAAATAAAGCAGAAGATAACAGGTGACCCTTTACAAAGAGGCCCACAGTGAGGGGCCTAAGGTTGTCCTAGCCTGTATTGGACATTCAGGAGTCAGAGAACAAAGGTAAAGGGCTTTGATTTTTCCTAATGGAGAAAACTGCAATGTTCAGCTGAGCCAGGGGAGAAAACGTTCTTACTGCTTTGAGTTTCCCCTTGAGCATAAGCACTGCTGTAGGTGCCACACAGACAGTGACGGGTGTGGCCCTGCTCTCGAGGAGTTTAACTCCAGACCACAAATTCAGGCTGCACATAAGCCACGTATGCTGACAATCACATAGTCGGTCACCGCTTGCAACCGCTGCTGAGAGGGCGTCTGAGGTTACACGTGTATCCAGCGGTAAAGGGTTCCACGAGCTGTCAGTGATTCGGCCGCGGGCAGGCCAGGGAGAGTGACGGGGCACACACAGCTCAGAGGATTTCCCTCCGTACTCCACCTGAGGCAGACGCTGCTGGGCTGCCCTAAAACTTTCCCCAGTTACCTTCCTCCTTGCTGGCTTTCTTCTAGATAGACTGAAAGAGCCAGACCCTACCCTCGCCTTTCCTACAACTAGAATTGACCATATGGCCAGGTGGTGGCCTGTTGTTGGGGCGTGAGGCAGCGGGGGATAGGCCAGTATTTTTCTCCCTGATGAGCAGGAGGTGTATGAGGAGAGACTGTCTGCCCAGTGCCACCCGCTGACCCCTGCCTCTGATTAGAGCTGTGAGGACATGATGTCTGGGGCAGCCACAGCATCCTCTCCCCATGTGGACACATCCAGAGCTGCACTATCCAGTAGAGCAGACACAAGCCATGCAGACCTTTGTGCACTGGAGGCATGCCCAGAACTGTAAGCAGAAAATGCACACCACATTTCAAAAGCTTCATGCAATAAAGACAATGTAAAATATCACATTAGTAACTTTGTTTTTGAGACAAGGTCACTGTCTCCCAGGCTGGAGGGCAGTGGTGTGATCTCAGCTCACTGCAACCTCCACCTCCTGGGCTCAAGTGATCCTCCCACCTCAGCCTCCTGAGTAGCTGGGATTACAGGCGTGCACTACCATGCCCAGCTAATTTTTTTTTTTTGGTAGAGGTGGGGTTTTGCCATGCTGCCCAGGCTGGTCTCAAACTCCTGGGCTCAAGCAATCTGCCCGCCTTGGCCTCCCAAAGCGCTGGGATTATGGTGTAAGCCACTGTGCCCGGCCCCACATTAGTAACTTTTTAAATTTATTATATGTTGACATGACAAGATTTCAGATATAGTGGATTAAATAAAATATATTAGTTTCAATCATTTCTTTTGGTTTATTTCTACTTTAAAAAATGAGACAAGCAGAAAATTTGAAATGACGTATGTGACTCACATTATGTTCCCACTGTCCACTGCTGGCCGGAGGAATCGCAGGAAACATGACTGGGGCCTGAGAAATCGCAGGGAACATGACTGGGGCCTGAGGAATCACAGGGAACATGACTGGGGCCCTTCTGTGGAACCACCGAACCAGTTCTACCTCCAGATTTCCCGTTACACTCTAAAGCCATTCTGGTCAAGGATTCCTTTTAAGCCTCACAATTAGCAGGTTAAAAGGAGGCAGGACAGATGCTGTACCCACTTCACAGATAAACAAACAGAGGTCTGGAGCCAAGGAGCACTGCCTAAGGTCACATGGTGAAGTAGAAGCAGAATAAGAATCAGAACAGAAATGCCCTTTGTCTCAACATAGAATCTTTCCAGTGTATCAAGTGGCCTCTCAAACATAAGAGAAACATGGCCTCTCACACAGAAAAATTACAGATGCTCGGGCACACCTGTGTGTGTGGTCTGTCTGGTCTCCTGGACAGTGTGAGCTCCTGCTTCCAGGATGTGCCGGGAAGCAGCTCTCCATGGTGTTTCTCCATGTCTGTGACAGCTTTTGTTTCATACTATCTCTTCAAGGGTGTCTGTAAAGCACAGAGACACAGAGATAGTGTCTCTCTCCAGGGTAGAGGGAAAATTTGTTTTCTGACAAGAAAAATAAGGATAATGTCTCCTTTGGAGGCAAAGTTCGGGCAGGTTTGCTTGCAGATCCTTTATAAGGTTGGGAGTTTTCTATGCTCAGGATCATTTGGTTTATCAGACTATTACATGCGCAGTATCCACCTGGGCCCACTTTGCAACACCTTGTGGAACTTGGGGGCCAAGGGAAACTGATGAGCATGAAGCTCCTGCTTCCTGATGTACTATGAGCAAGAAAGCCCTTTGTCTCTGACCCAGGAGAACTGTGCTTTCTACCTGCCACTAGGAAACTGTGGCAGGCTCATTTCTTAGCTTGCAAGTCAGGCAAATCTCAGAACCTTCAAAGCTCCTTACAAGATCCACCCACCCCTGCTGCGGGGCTGCAAGACCCTCCTGCAAAGAGGCACAGTGGTGTCGTGGGTGCTGTGTGTGCCATCCGGATTCACCTTGGGAACGAATAACTTATTCTCCCAACTGCTGGGAGTGCTGTTGGCAGACAGCCCTCAGCTGACAGCCCCCTTTGGAGACCGCTTTAACTATAACGAGCTGCCTCACCCTAGCCTGGGGTGGCCCACATGCCATGACTGATTGACATGGGGTGTAAAGGCCCTGCCCCTTAGCCCAACTGGGTAAAACCCTAAAGGTCATCTCGGAGCTTCCGTGGGATTAACTTAGGCTCCAGATACTGCACGGCCGCTCTCCTTCTTCCTCCATCCAATCCTGCCTGCTCCCTTTCCTTTCTATAGCTGAAGATTCCAAGAGGGAGTGTGATTCCCCCATTCCCATAACCCTCATGCATCTTAGTTGCCATCTCATACTCTGCTTTCTGGCCCAACCTGCAACAAGTGAGGTCTGCCTTCGTAGGGACTTCCTGGCCTGGGTGACGGCACAGCTCTATTGGATCCAGACTTGAGATGTGAGTGCTGAAGTGCATGTCTTGAGCTTCAGTGACAGATTCTTTCAGCAGCTTTTATAGCCCAGTGACATGGAAGAGCCCACCGTGAGGCATATGAAGCAATAAAAATATGCCCAGCAGGGCCAGGTGCCGTGGCTCATGCCTGTAATCCCAGCACTTTGGGAGGCCAAGGCGAGCATAGGGTCTGGCTCTTTCAGTCTATCTAGAAGAAAGCCAGCAAGGAGGAAGGTAACTGGGGAAAGTTTCAGGGCAGCCCAACAGCATCTGCCTCAGGTGGAGTACGGAGGGAAATCCTCTGAGCTGTACGTGCCCGTCACTCTCCCTGGCCTGCCGCGGCCGAATCACTGACAGCTCGTGGAACCCTTTACCGCTGGATACAGGTGTAACCTCAAACACCCTCTCAGTAGATCATCTGAGGTCAGGAGTTTGAGACCAGCTTGACCAACCTGGAGAAACCCATCTCTACTAAAAATACAAAGCTGGCTGTGGTGGTGCCTGCCTGTAACCCCAGCTACCCAGGAGGCTGAGGCGGGAGAATTGCTTGAACCCAGGAGGCGGAGGTTGCAGTAGGCCAAGATCGCGCCACTGCACTCCAGCCTGGGCGACAAGTGTGAAACTTCACCTCAAAACAAAAAATACCCAGCAATCCATCTGACCCTGGCTATAAAATCAGCAGTATCTGTGACTCACAGCAGACAATCTGGCTCTTTTGCTCCATTTTCTTGATAATTTCAATAAAGCAGAATTTCTCCTTTAGTTGAGCACATCAAGTTCAATGTAGGTGAGCTTGTTGGTTAGGGGAAAAAACCCTAGCCAGCTTTCATAATGCAAATGCTACAAACAAATTCTGATGGTCTCTCACCTGAGACGCTCCCGGGCTTGGGGTAGCAGCTAGTCTGGGATTTGGAGCTAACTTCACAACCTCTGAAAAGGGCGTATCTGTTCCACCCGTAAGACCTAGAAGGGAAAGGTCGCTTCACATTAGCGCATGTTGCAAACGAAGATGTTCACCGTAAACAGCACGGAAGCTCTCCCTGGGGTGGCAAGCTGTCCTAAAACTGGATTCTAGTGATGGCTGCACAACTCAGTACATTTATGAAAAATCAATGACTTGGACAAATCTATATGACACTTTTATGTCATATAGATTGTTCCTCAATAAAATTACAAAAGAATGTCAAGCGCAGGCGTGTCTCCGGCAGGACTTAGCGTATCTTGCTCTTTGTGGTTGTGCCTTTCGTGGAATGGGTCGGGTAAGTGCGACATATGACGGGGGAGTGTCTGCCTGTCCCTCCTCTCTCCCCTCATTGACTGCATTCTGGACAGCCTGGTCTTCTCTCCACTTGTGCTGCCTCAGCCTTTTCACCGTGCAGAATGTTCTTTCCACTCTTCACGCCCCTGTTCCCTTCTCCTCAGCTAAGTTGCACTAGGACCATCACTTGCGCGGGAGGCCAGCCCTCCTTAGCCCTCAGCACCACCTGCTTTTCCTCAGAGCACTTTTCCCAACTTGTGTATATTTCAGTGGTTCTTGGTTTAAGATCCTTCCTTTGCTGAGCTGTAGAGTCCATGAGGCCAGACATTGTGTCTCTCTGGGTCAGTGCTATAACCATGGAGCCTAGCACACCATCTGGCATAGAGAAGGCACTCAGTAATTACTCACCAAGCAAATGAGTGGCAGGGAGAGGGTTACCATTGGTGAGCGAGAAACAATGAGCAATTTCCAGGCAAGATAAGTAATAGCATCAGATGGACAGAGAAACACACCACCACCCGGCGTGAAGAAGTGAGAACCAGTTTTCCCAACCAAATGCCAGCTCAGAGCAGAATGAATGAGGGACTGGGATGGTGGGGGCATGGACAGCAGAGAAACTAATCAAAAGACGCTGGTCCCATCTCCACTCATACTTGCAGACTGGCTATACCAGATAGCCATGCCCAGACCCAGCTGGGGAGAAGGGATCTCCAAATGAAGTGGCTAGTATCCCTCTTGGGGGGGACTGGTAAGCTAGGATTTGGCTCAGGCTTTGGTTTTGGAGGGCAGAGAAGGACAGTGACCCAGGAATCCTTTAGCAAGCACAGAAAGGGGGGAAAGAACAAAACAAAACAGTGCAGCACAGCAGTGAAGTCCCTAACGGGTAATTCCTTCCCAACTTCTACAAAAGGATTATGAAGCAGGCTGAAGACTTCTCATCAGCAACACTGAAGGCCAGAAGATTAGGGAAGAGTATCCTCAAAGCTCTCAGGAAAAGTATTTACAACATAGAGTCTTTTACCCAGCCAGTCTTTGGGAGGGTGAAACAAAGACCTTGTTGGGCATTTCAGGCCTCAAAATCATCACCTATTGAATTCTCTCTTAAAATATTTATTTAGGTTGTATATTCCAGCAAAACTAGCATACGGTCCAGGCATGGTAATCCTAGCACTAGGATTCATGCCTGTAATCCTAGCACTTTGGGAGGTTGAGATGAGTGGATCACTTGAGCCCAGGAGTTTGAGTTCGGCCTAGGCAATATGGTGAAACCCTATCTCTACAAAAATTAGCCAGGCATGGTGATGTGTGCCTGTAGTCCTGGCTATCCGGGAGACTGAGGTGGAGGTGGGAGGATCACCTGAGCCGAGGCTGCAGTGAGCCACGACTGCACCACTGCACTTCAGCTTAGACAACAGAGATCCTGTCTCAAAACAAAACAAAACAACAAAACCCACCAAAATAATACAAAAACCTCAGCATCGAAATAAAGGAGAAAGAAATGTCAGGAAGTTTAAAAAAAGAAGAAGAAGAAAGAAAGAAAAATAGAAAGAAAGAAAGAGAAAGGAAGGAAAGGAGGGAGGAAGGGAGGGAGGGAGGGAGGAAAAGAGAGAGGGAGGAAGGCAGACTCACAGGTTAGTGCAAATAAAAGCCAATATGATGTTAAATGTACTTAATACAAGAATCTGAAAATAAATTCCCAAGTGATCTTGATACAGGATGTGGCATGAGGCGGGGTGAGGAGATGGGTGGGGAGAGAATAAAAGAGTAAGAGGTTAATTATTCAGAGAAGGATATGTTCCCTGATTAATTCTCAGTGTTGAGAGAGAAATATAAGCTTACATAGGTATGTTAAAAAGCTAAGAGTGAACATGAAAATAATACAACCACCTGGGCTGCTACAGCAGCTCCCTGAGCAGGCAGGAGACAGGGCAAATTGATCCAACTTGAAGGACAAATGCCCTTGGGGGTATGTGCTGCTCCCGCCAGAACTTGCCTAGATCGGGGAGCTTCCCTTAATACCCAGAGTTGCAGTGAGGCCTCCAACAGGACTACAGGTCTCCACGGAGCTGTCCAGGGTCCTGGACTGTTTGGGCCTGAAGTCTTCCCGTTTGTCTCGATTTCTGTTCTTGATGAAAAGATGGCTCTGGACTTTGTCCACCTCTCCTGTCCTCTGGCTGTCCAGACCCATGTCCACACGCCCTCAATCATGCCCTGAGTTCTTTTCCCGCGCCCCTGTGCTGACCCTGACTCTGAGCAGACGTCATTCAGTTAGGACCCAGCCTCTTTTTCTCTACTTTAAGCAGAGAATAAAGGAACAGAGAGTATGGGTTCGTTCTCACCTGCTGGGAACTAGAACAATGAAGCTGAAGTCGCCAAGACTCCAATGTCCCCAAATATTTGGAACACCTCAGTCTCCCCTTTCCCCTCCTCAGCCCACCCCATGCCCTGGCCACTTCTGGAGACAGCTGTCCCCTCCATCGACCTACCATGAAAAGCTCGGTATGCAGAACCCAGGCAGGCCGAGTTGGCAGTGTCTATAACATACACCGGGGCACCAAACACATCTGCAAGCACCTGGAAAGGACACAGAAGGAGGCTCTACTGTGGTAAGCCTGTTCCTCAGAGGGAACACAGACATTGTGGGATGCATTTTCCAGGTTCTCTCCCTCATATGTCTTCTGACCCCTTCCAGTCCACCCTGACTGCCTTAAGGGAAGTACACTTGGTCATGCTTCCCAGGTAATAGTAGAGTCAGATGACCTGGGCAGAAGATTTAGAAAGTATGCTGAGCAAATGGCACTGACCTAGGGCTGGAGACGTTGGTATTAGACTAATATTAACAAGCCCAAACAAACCCAAACTAACAAGGTCATGTTTCATGGGGATAATGGTGAAGTTTCCCATTTAGGTTCAAAAATAAATTGCATACATTTTGAACGGAGGACCTGTACTAAGAGGAGTTCACATGGAAAAAACCAGGGGGAGGTCTTAGTTGACCAGAGATAGTGTAGTAGGTGCCACTGATGCCTACCTAGATCCCCCTCACTGGACCGCTGTGTGCCCCACCCCAGCTGCTGTGAGTACTGGCTACTAATAGCTTGCAACACTACCTCCTCAAGAGAACTGACTTTGGCTGAGCATAGGCCACCACTCACCCACTGGCCCCTTGTCCCAAGGTAAAACCAGCTCTGTGGTGTAATTTATGTGCCAGATCCCCATCTCCCCCCAGGATGGAGCTGAAGCAGACTCCGGGCAAGGCCATACCCTCACTTATCCTTCTTCCTCTGCTCTGCCCTGAGTCCCTCACTTCCTTCCCCTGGGAGTCCTCCTCTCTCAACACGCTGCTTATAGAAGAATTCCCACTGCAGGCTCTATTTCTTGAAAATCTTACCTAAGACAGGTAATCACAAGTGAACAGCTAATACAGTAACTCTAACAGTTAAGGCAGCCTCAGTTTACACCCAGAAATGCACAATGTCCCATAACAGGATCTGACAGCCCCACAAGGTGACAGTCTCAGTGTCAGACATCTGCAGGTTGATTCTACTTTCAGTCATGCTTCTGGCATAATGAAGGACCAGAAGGACAGTAACAGTCTGACAACCGTGTTACAAGAGGACTGGCTGGAGAATCGGCGACGGTTCAATTGGAAGGCAGAGGCCTTGAGGAAGACAAGAACACTGGCATTAAAATCAGCTGGGCATGGTGGCGCGTGCCTGTAATCCCAGCTACTCAGGAGGCTAAGGCAGAAGTGCTGAACCCAGGAGGTGGAGGTTGTGGTGAGCCGAGATCGCGCCATTGCACTCCAGCCTGGGTAACAAGAGCGAAACTCCGTCTCAAAAAAAAAAAAAAAGAACACTGGCATTAGATGTGAGAAGGTCTGCCATGGGGAAGAGCAGACACTTGCCATGTGACTCCAGAGGCCAGTGCTGGTATCAGAAGGTGGATGGTACACGGCAGTAGAATTCACCTGCATATGAGACACACCCCACTCACAGTGTGAGCTGTAAGGCAACAGAGCCGCTTCCTGGAGAGTATGAGCTAAGAGCTCACTTTTCCTGCAGGAGTGGGAATGGAGGCTGTCTTTCCCATCGAATCTCTGGCTCTTAGACGCAACAGACATGGGAGAGGCCATGGTGTAGGGCCCACGACGAACGCTTACCTGTAAGATGTCTCTATTGTGAGATGCTCCTCCTGTGGCCAAAATCTTTGTCTTGGACACTGAAAGGGAAAAGAGAAAAAGTGAAATAGCTAGCCAATCCTCCCAAGGCAGAAAGGGCTGTTTCTACGGAGTTCTTCAGCTACAGAGCGCTCGTGAGGGGCCAATGCCCCCTGCTTATCACTCAGGACTATGGGAGAGACCCAGAGCTGGCTCTGTGCGTGCAGGCCGGTCATGCTCATTTGCTCGTGAGGTTGCTCTTCCAACCCTCTTAACTGCCTTTAATAATTTTTTTTTGTTTTCAATATCTCAACAAAACAGGAACAGAAGGGAACTTACTTAAATGATAAAAGCCACAAATCCACAATTTATAAAAAACATCATTCTTAACGGAGATTTAGAAGCACTTTCTTCAGACTGTTGTGCCAACCAGCTCCAAAATGGCCTCCACATAATCCCTCCCTCCTGATATTCACAGCTTCAGGTAGTCCCCGCTCATATCCAATAGGGCTGACTTGTATACCCAATAGAACCCTGTGTAAATGGTGGAGTATGAAGTCTAAGACCAGAAGATAAAAGACATTGAGGCTTCCACCTCGCTCCGACACAGCTCACTCTCTCTTGGATCACTCACTCTGGGGGAAGCAAGTGCCACATCCTGAAGACGCTAAAGCAGGCTTAGGGAGAGGTCTACATGGCAGGGGACTGAGGCTTCCCGCCAAAAGCCACGTGAGTGAGCCAGCCTGGAGGCAGATCCTCCAGCCTCAGTCAAGCCTTCAAACATCTGCAGCCCCAGATGACATTGTGACTGCAGCCTCAGGAGATATCCTCAATCAGAATCACCCTATGCTGAACCCAAACTCTTGACCCAAAGAAACTGTATAAGAGAGTAAACATTTATTATTGTTTAAGCTGCTGAATTTTGAGATAATTAGTTACATGGCAATAGCTAGCTAATATAACTAGGAACAAAACAGAGATTCACAGTATCCAGTCACTGTTTAACACAGTATCAGATCTACCAATCAATGCCATAAGACAACAAAAACAACTGAAATGTTTAAGTATTGAAAGAAAAAAAAAGACAACTGTCATTTGCAGACAATAGTCCATCTACCTGGAAAAAATAAACAGTAAGTAAACTAACAAGAGTGTAATAAGGTTGCCAGGTACAAAACCAACTTATAATAATCCCAGGCCTTTCTAATAATACCCAACGAGCAAATGTCACAGAAAATAAACTGTCATTCATGGTGGCACCCAGAAATGCAAGGTGGCCTTACATGTAAGGGCATACCTTAAAAAACAGTTCAAAAGTCTCTATGAAGAAAAAGTGGCAGCTGTTGTTAAAGGACAAGAAGAGAATAAATAAATTAAAAGATATTCCATGGTCTTGAGTGAATATGAATTGACATTATAAACATGTCCACTTTTCCAACTAATGTATAAATCCTATTCAACCTAAATATAAATTCTAACTGGACTCTTTTAAGGAACTGGACCAATTTCTTATAAAATATTTATGGAAAACTGAGGATCTTTAAACAGCTCAGACAATATTTTAAAAAGAAAAGCAAGGAGGGGATAATTGCTATGCTAAATATTAAAACATTATTATGGGCTGAACTTTGTCTACCCTAAATTTATAGGTTGAAGTCCTAAACCCCAGTATCTCAGAACATTGAGTGTATTTGAAGATAAAGACAAAGACAGATATTACCTCCTTAGAAAGGTAATTAAGGTAAAAATAAAGTCATCAGGACGGGCCCTAAGCCAGTATGACTGATGTCCTCATGAGAAGAGAAAAGGAGGACACAGGGGCACACAGGAGAAGACCATGTGCAGACACAGGAAGACGGTGCTATCTATAAGCTAAGGGAAGAGGCCTAAGAAGAAATCAATGCTGCTGACGCCTTGATCTCACATCTTCAGCCTCCAGAACCGTGAGAAAATAAAGTTCTGTTGTCTAAGCACCCATTCTGTGGCATGTTCTCATGGTAGCCCTTGCCAACTAATACGAGCATACCACAAACCCACAATAATATAACAGTTTTTCTGCCCCAAGAACAAGACCAATGAACCCACAAAATAGAAAAGGGAGGGCAGGTTGGGTGCCATGGCTCACACCTGTAATCCCAGCACTTTGGGAGGCCAAGGCAGGCAGAACGCTTGAGACCAGGAGTTTGAGACCAGCCTGGGCAACATGGCGAGACTCTGTTTAAAAATTATTTAAAAATTAGCCAGATGGGGTAGTATGTGTCTGTAGTCCCAGCTACTCAGGATGCTGAGGTGGGAGGATCTCTTGAGCCCAGGAGATGGAGGTTGCAGTGAGCTGAGATCGCACTGCTGCACTCCAGCCTGGGCAACAGAGCAAGACCTCATGTCCAAAACAAAGAAAAAAAAAATGAAAGGGAGTGCAGAGAAAGACCCACGTACATACAGGAACTGGATAAATGATAAAGGGGGCACTATAAGTGAAGGGGTAAAAGAGGCCACTTGGTAGACAGTTTTTGGAAAACTGGATCAACATGTGGGAAAAAAATGCAATTGGATCCCGAGTTATGCCATTCACAAGACTCCAGATGGATTAAAGTCCTCAATGTGGAAGGTAAAATTGTAACAGTAACAGGAGAAAACATAAAACAGTACTTCTGTGATCCTGGAGCAGGGGGAAACTCTCTTAAGTAATACCTCAAAAGCATAAAATATAAGATGAAAAATTGATGAATTCAATCAAAATCCTGTTAAACTGCTGACATATAAATAAGCAACAGACAAAGGAGAGCTAGAGATAGCAGCAACGCAGAGAGCCGTCAAAGCCTGATGTCCAAAGTATACAACAAACTCCTGCAAATCAACAAGAGAAAGACAGAAAAACGGGAAAGGGTGTACACTGCCAATTCGAAGAGGAAGAAACCAGAGTTACAAAGAGCTGTTCAAAATCATTATTAACTGGCCAGGAGCGGTGGTGCATGCCTGTAATCCTAGCACTTTGGGAGGCCAAGGCGGGTGGATCACCTGAGGTCAGGAGTTCAAGATCAGCCTGGCCAACATGGTGAAATTCTGTCTCCCCTAAAAATACAAAATTTTCTGGGCATGGTGGTGGGCACCTGTAATCCCAGCTACTAGGGAGGCTGAGTCAGGAAAATCGTTTGAGCTCAGGAGGTGGAGGTTGAAGTGAGCCAAGATCGTGCTGTTGCACTCCAGCCTGGGCAAAAAGAGAAAAACTTCATCTCAACAAAACAAAACAAAACAAAATCATCATTAATTAAGAAAACACAAATTAAACTGACACTGAGATGCCAGTTTGCACCCATCAGACTGGCAACAGATTTAAAGGTGGTTTCTGTGAAGAGTTGGTGGGGATATGGGAAAACAGAAACCCTCATGAAGTGCTGCTGAGAGTACACGGCTGACTCTGTGACGCAGGGCACAGGTCTCAAGCCCCTTCCCTCCATCCCTGACACTCAGCAGCAGAAGCAGCAGCAGAGTTTGTCCCCAGGCTAAAGTAAAGACTTGCTCGTTAGTGAAAGTGAGCTCCTAGCTGGGGAGGGTGCATGGGGGGGCTGAGAGAAAGGAACTTGAAATGACACCGAGCCCCCACAGCAGGCATGGAGACGAACATGGAAAGTAGCTCCACTCATCACAGGAAAAGCTGGATTCCTCTTCCAACCAGATTAAAACCCTGCTTATTTTGGGTTGGATAATTCTTTTCATGAGGGATTGTTCCGCATATTGTAGAATCTTTAGCAGCATCCCCAGAATGCTATGTCCTCACATGGCTCAAAAGCAGAAAACGGTGAACTCACTCCTGAAAGCACTTTTATCGTGGCATTAATACATAAGAGCCCTCATGACCTAAACACCTTCTGTTAGGCCCATCTCTCAACACCGTCACATTGGAGACTAAGTTTCTAACGTGAATTTGGGGAGACACGGTCAGGCCATAGCAAATGGATAAATTGTCATATAATCGTGATAGAATACCATAGTGCAATGAAAATTAACAGCTAGGCACATTAACATGGATGAATTCATAAACATGACATTGAGCTAAAGCAGCAGGTCACAACATATGTAGTATAATTCCACATATTATAAAGTTCAGAAAGGGCAACATGAAACAATGTATTTAAAGGAATGTATACACAGCTGGCAAAACCATAAAGAACTCCAGGGAAATGACAATATAAAAATCGAGATAGAAATTATATTGGCAGAGGAGAAGATGAGGATACAGTAGAAGAGGCGCACAGCAAGCTTCTAAGGTTCTAGTTCTAGCAATGTTCTTTCTTTCTCTTCTTTCCCTTCCTTCCTTCCTTCCTTCCTCTTTCTTTCTCTGCTTTTCTTTTCTTCTTTGACAAAGTCTTTCTCTGTCACCCAGTCTGGAGTGCAATGGGGTGATCTTGGCTCACTGCAACCTCCGCCTCCCAGGTTCAAGTGGCTCTCCTGCCTCAGCCTTCCGAGTAGGCTACAAGCGTCCACAACTATGCCTGGCTAATTTTTGTATTTTTAGTAGAGATGGGGTTTCACCATATTGGCCAGGCTGGTCTCAAACTCCTGACCTCAAGCAATCTGCCTGCCTCTGCCTCTGCATCCCAAAGTGCTCGGATTACAGGTGTGAGCCACTGTGCCTGGCTGATGTTCTATTTCTTAACCTGAGTGCTAATCATCAAATGTTGATTTATTGATATGTTTTATAATTAGCTGTCAGATACATATACTCTACTGTATACATGATATTTTTCACAATAAACTGACTAAGCATAGTGGCTCATGCCTGTAATCCTAGCACTTCGGGGGGCCAAGACAGGAAGAGGATTGCTTGAGCCTAGGAATTTGAGACCAACCTGGACAACAAAGTAAGACCCTGTCCCTACAAAAAATACAAAAGTTAGCCAGGCATGATGGTGCATGCCTTTGGTCCCAGCTCTCGAGAGGTTGAAGTGGAAGGATTGCTTGAGCCCAGGATGTCAAGGCGGCAGTAAGCCATGATCACTCCACTGTACTCTATTTTGGGTGCATTCCTGACTGAGAAAGTGAGACTGTCTCTAAAATATATATATATAAGGCTGGGCACAGTGGCTCATACCTGTAATCCCAGCACTTTGGGAGGCAAGGTGGGAGGATCACCTTAGGTCAGGAAACCCCATCTCTACTAAGAATACAAAAATCAGCCGGGTGTGGTAGTGTGACCTGTAGTCCCAATTACTCGGGAGATTGAGGCAGGAGGATTGCTTGAGCCTGGAGGGCAGAGGCTGCAGTGAGCTGAGAATGCACAACTGCACTCCATCCTGGGCCACAGAGCAGGCAAAACTCCTCTCAAAATAAACAAATAAAAATAAATAGTAAAATAATAACAATAAACCTTAGTCTAATAAAAGACATACAGTTCCACTTCCAGCTAAGGTGGTGATGGTCAAGAAAGAACACACTTGAGCTGTAAGAGTGACAGAATGGAATAAACAACAACCCAGCCATCATCTTTTTGTTTGAAGGTATCAAAAAATTATAAATTCAGGAAGTTTAAATAAAATACATTCCAGAATGAGACGAGCCCTTAAGTGCTGATTCACACCTGCAGCATGGGAGGCATGAAGAAGTAAGACTCTATGGGCAGATAAACTTTTCTAGAAAATAAAAGCAACCACGTTTAGGCTGGCGTGGAGGACTGAAATCTGGAAGAGTGTCCAATATAGAGCTAGTCCCCTTCACCCACCGATTGTCTCCAATGAACTACGGTGGAAGCAGTGATGTGGAAGTGTGGGAGGGGCTGGAAAACAGAGAAAAAGCTCTGTACTCTCAGTGGTTAGGTCCCAAAGACTTGATGGAGGGAGGGGCCTGATCCTGCTGATCCTGATCTCAAGACACTGCAGCCACTGCTGAACTAAAACTAACTAGAGTGGCAACCCAGTACTGATCCAACCCCTGATTAAACAAAAAAGACCACCACCTCACCCTTACTTCCTGATAGAAGGGCAAGCCTTTTCTGCAGGTAAACATTAGCTATTTATTTAACAAGTGCATGTGAATCTGTAATTATCTCAAAAGTAAAAGGTTTAAAAAATTAGCCATTTTAGTCAACACTGTACTTTTAAACACAATGTAGAGCATTCAACCAAAATTAAATCACATTTTAAGAAGCAGGAAATGGAAGTAAAATAGTAAATGGAAGCAGACTCTCTGATTAATTATAAATATAATATAAAGTCAGAGGAAAAGATAGACAAAATGGTTAAAATACAAAAAAATTTCAGCAGAGAAATAAGAAAATATAAAAGAATGAAATTGAAATTCTAGAACTAGAAAAAATATAATATCCAAAATGAATTTGTTAGATAGACTTAATAGCAGACTGAATACAGCAGAAGCATGAATGAAAAGAAGTGTGATAGAAATTGTCCATCTGAAGGTTGGGTGTGGTGGCTCATGCCTATAATCCCATCACTTTGGGAGGCCAAGGCAGGCAGATCACCTGAGGTCAGGAGTTTGAGACCACCAGCCTGCCCACATGGTCAAACCTGGTCTCTAGTTAAAAT
>CM052664.1:4699523-4734987 GCA_028533165.1 Leontopithecus rosalia
AAAGAAAGAGAGAGAAAGAGTCCAACTGAAGCAGGGAGAGAGAAAAAATTAAAAAAATAAGAGAAGAGAGAGTCAAAATCCTATGGGGCAACAGCAAATGTGTAACTGAAGTCCAGAGGAAAGGAAAGAGGGAACAGGGGAAAATAAATATTTGAAGAACTAATGGCTAAGAATTGCCCAAAATTGATGAAAGACATAAACTCACAAATCCAAGAAACTCAGTGAATCACAAGGAGGATAAATTCAAAATAATTAAAAACACCCCATGCTTAGGTATATCATAATCAAACTGCTGAAAATCAAAGGTAAATAGACAAATTTTAAATCAGAGAAGAAAACTCCATTACATTGAGAAGAACAACCCTAAGAATGACAGCTAATTTCTCATCTGATACATCAGAAGACTAGAAAACAATGAAATGACATTTTCAAAGTGCTGAAAGTAAAAAGTGCCAACCTAGAATTCCACAACAGAAAACATTCTTTTAATGTGAAGTAAAATAAATACACTTCGAGACAAAGTAAAACAAGAGAATCCACTTTCTATAGATGTCCTACATTCCTTCCTGAAGCTCTGACTTTACATCTTGTATGGTTTTCCTTTTAGCTGGGAAAACTTCCTTTAAACCTTCTTGCAGTGCAAGTGTGTTAGTAACAATTCAAGAGTCTATTAGTGCAAACCAGCCTTTTCAAGTTAAGAATTTCAATTTTAAAAATCAATTTAAAAATGTATAGCTTAAAAAGCCAACAGAGGAGATAAAATGGAATACTAAACATTGCTCAGTTAATCCAAAAATAAAATAGGAAAATAATAAAGAATAAAAAAGAACATATAGAACTTTGGTCTAATTGAATTAAATCCAATCATTTCAATAATTATATTAAATGTAAATGGACCCTTCCCTTTAAAAATATTTATTGCCTGCCTACCTTCCTACCTTTCTTTTTTCTTCTTCCTTCCTTAAAAAGCCATGAGACAGGCAAACAGAAGTAGGCAGGCTGGGAGACAGCCCTGAGGGTACAGTTGAGGGCCACATGTGAGTATATAACCAAAGAGGGGCAGCTCCAAGAGGCTGCTAGAGAGAGGACACGGAGACAACACAGGTAAGGGGGAGCAGAGAAGCTAAAATGGGGCCTGCATGTCAAGGAGGCGGCAATCTGGAGGGGTCAAAAGAATCAACTTTGTCACCATTAGGATAAGATACAAACAGGGGAAGAAAGCCAGAATGGCCCCATAGTGTTGGAGTGGAAGTGGAGTACATAGGGTTGAATTAATGTTTTTCAGCACATGGAGAAGTAGACAGACAGACACACAGACAAACAGAACAGTAAATGCTTGCATGGATACAGACATGGAGATATATATATATATCTCCTAGTATTTCCCAGGTCAGCCCACTGAAAGGGGCGGGGAACAGTATCATCCCAGTAGCAATGAGCATCCAGAGTGAGCATCCAGAGTCTCCCCACTCAAAGGAGTCAGGCCTCTTTGGATAAATGGAAGATTACAGGGCTGATCCAAGGAAAAAACACGATGGGCGTGAAACTGTTTTTATACTAGAAGCTATGGAAATGCTCAAGGAATGATGGAAGATATGACAAAATGACAAGGGGCCGTTTTGAAGGTCACTCATTGGTGCAGAAAAAAAGATGAAAATTACTATCTTTTTAGAAATGAAAGACACGTTATATAAATAAAGTTATCATGTAGTCTTCTGAAATGCATAAACCAGAAGTTAATACAGAATGGGAATTAATGAGCTAAGATTTCAATTTAAAAATACAGAAAAAGTAAAAAAAGAATTCACGAAGTAGAAGGAAGTCATTTAAAAGATAAAAGTAGAAATTAGTAAAAGGAATCACAAAACAAAATATTAACATTGCTTAATAAAATACACAAACCTTCAGCTAACATGCTCAAGGGGAAAAAAATACCCCAGAATGAACTAGGGTAGGGACGGGGTACAGGGCACAGGATGAGGTGGTGAAAGCAGAGATTATAATCCCAGCACTTCTCGAGGCCAAGATGAGTGGATTACTTGACATCAGAGTTTGAGACCAACCTGGGCAATGTGGCAAAACCCCATCTCTACAAAAATACAAACATTAGGCAGGTGGTATGGGGCACACCTCTAATCCCAGCTACTCAGGTGGCTGAGGCATAAGAATCGCTGGAACCTGGGAGGCAGAGGTCACAGTGAGCTGAGATTGTGCTACTGCACTCCAGCCTGGGCAACAGAGTGAAACTCTGTCTCAAAACAAGAACGAAATCAAAAACAAAACAAAACAAAACAAGAAATAATCTTAATCTCCTTCAACTGGGGCTGTAAAATAATTTAGCAGACCTCATGCCAGTCATTAGAAAACAGAAAGGTAGACCCGTACATACTATTATGGAAAGTAAGTCTCAGAATAACATAGCATTTTATTAAATACTATGATATATGATAGTGTATATATATATATATATATATAAATATATATATATATATACACACACACACACACACACACACACTATCATTTATATATATATAATAGCATTTCTATTGAATACATATATGTGTGCATATGTGTATGTGTGTGTGTATACACATATGTATCAGGTTGAGCCATATGAAATTGCCATTTTTGTAAATCAAAACTTCTTCAATATTGGCAATTCCATATGATTCAATCTAACACAGAAAGTCACAGGAAGAAAGTCAGTCTGGAAGGAAGGAAAGTCTGAGAGGCATACGAATGGGGCATTTGCTTCTTATTCTGTATTTCTGTTTTGCATGAATCTTTTATGACAAAAAGACATCCATTATGTATTTAAAAACACATAGTTAAGACCCTGGTGCTTTCCATCCTGCCTCTTGGCTCTGTCCAAGAGAAGACATTCAGCCCGCATCTCTCATTTCCCCCATCTTCATCGCTGGCCATGAAGACACTGTCTGGGATGAGAGAAGGAATGCCAGCCTCCTGGGGAAACAATTCAAGCTATGGAAGATGTTCTAGTTTGATTCCATGTTGGAAAACCAAGAACAATGGTCCGGTGCAGTGGCTCACACTTATAATCCCAGCACTTTTGGAGGCTGAGGCAGGTGGACCACTCGAAGTCACGAGTTCAAGACCAGCCTGGCCAACATGGTGAAACCGCATCTCTAATAAAATACAAAAATTAGCAGGATGAGATGGTGTGCACCTGTAGTCCCAGTTACTCGGGAGACTGCAGCAGGAGGACTGCTTGAGCCCAGAAGGCGGAGGTGGTAGTGAGCCGAGATTGATCCACTGCACTCCAGCCTGGGCGACAGGAGTGAAACCCTGTCTCCGAAAAAGCAAAACAAAGAAAACAAAACAAAACAAAAAAGCAAGATCACCCTCAATGCCCAAATGCAGGAAAAGTAAGCTGGCCGCCCTACGCAGCACCACAAAGATGACTTTTGATGAACTTTGGTTCTTGTATGCAACCTTTGCATGCAAGGTACAAAGGAACAAAACTATGGCTGTATGGAAATAAGCTAATAAAGGAGACTGAGAGAAAATGTCCCTAAATGGTACCAGTGGTTGGAGAGAGGGGATGGGATTGTAAGTCATTTTCCTTTATTCTTTTAAGACATGCTCTCGCTCTGTCACCCAGACTAGAGTGCAGTGGTGCAATCACAGCTATTGCTGCCTTGACCTCTCAGGCTCCAGCAATCCCCCCAGTCTCCTCCCACCCCCGCCACCTCCCCACCCCCATAGCTGGCACCACAAGCACATGCCACTATGCTGGGCTCTTTATTATTATGTTATTATTATTTTTTTTTTTTTGAGATGGAGTCTTGCTCTGTAGCCCAGACTGGAGTTCAGTGGTGCTATCTCACATCACTGCAACCTCCGCCTGCCAGGTCCCAGTTCAACCAATTCTCCTATCTCAGCCTCCCAAGTACCTGGGATTACAGGCATGAGCCACCATGCCCAGCTAATTTTTCTAATTTTTAAATAGAGATGGGGTTCACCATGTTGACCAGACTGGTCTTGAACTCCTGACCTCGTGATCCACCTGCCTCAGCCTCCCAAAGTGCTGGGATTACAGGCATGAGCCACTGCGCCCAGTCTATTATTATTATTTGTAAAGATGAGGTCTCTGTTGCCAGTCTCGAACTCCTGGGCTCAAGCGATCCTCCTGCCTCCATCTCCCAAAGTGCTGGGATTACAGGGCTGTATGAGCACCAGGCCCATTTTCTTTGTTTTTCAAACTTGCTATTACAAGGTTTGACTGTTTTTACAATCAACCTGAACGACATGAAAAACACTGAAATATAAGCTGAAAACGATGGCTTCTGAGCCCTGCCCAGCCACTGTCTATCATGTCTGATGGTGTCTATAAACATCAAGAGAACGATTGTTCCTCAAATAAAGCAGGTTCAGCCAGTGGTTGCAAATCCAGCATCTGGAGCCAGGCTGGCTTGGTTCAGATCACAGCTCTGCCAGCCTTGACCAAGTTTCTTAAGCACTGCAACATTAGGTTTCCTAGGTTGTGAAGTGGGAATCATCAGAACCTACGTCAGAGGTACTGTTGTTAATAAAGATTAATTGCTAAGGAACCAGGCCGGGCACACACTCAGTGTCCGGCAAATGCTGGCAGCTGTTAGTATCACAATACTCATTTTTATTCAAAGTGCCTCTTTATTCTCCTTAGACACTATTAAAGCCAAATGAGATGATGACTGGGCAGGAGCGAAAACGAGGGCTGGCCAGTCCACACGGCAGCCTGGAGAATGAGGCCTCCTGTGTGTACAACCTCTGTTGGTTCCAAGTATATCTATTTAAGTGATCACTCAGCAGAGTGGCAAGACAGGTCTGACTCTGCATTTAAGCTTGCTAAGAGGGTAAGTAACTCTACGCTGTTTTGCACAAGAAATGCTTTAGAGGCTGGGAATGATGCCACAATCCCATCAGCTCCTTCTGAGCCCATGGGGGCCTTCTGCCCTAACTGCTTCTCCCTGTATGCTGGGTTGTTCCCCTCCCTGGGGTGCCCCCTCTGACAGCCAGAGGACTCCTGCCAGGCACTCCACCAACTCCAGCACCATCCCTGCCCTGCTCACCCAGTCTCACTCTCAGGGAACTTGGAAGTCTTTGCAGACCTTTGGGAAATGTCTTTTTACACTTAGGGTGGTGGGATGAGGGCAATGGGAATGCTCATGGTGATCATTTTACGTATTTTAAAATATTGTATGGACCTAGAACACACATCCTGAAAAATGCACACATCATAAACCTATAATCTTCATAATTTTTTACAAACTAAACACACCCATGGAACATGAAACGGAGTATCGCCAGCACCCCACAGACCCCTTCTGAAGGGTAACTACTAATTATCCTGACTTTCAACAACAGTAAATAGTTTCATCTGCTTTTTTTTAAATTGAGACAGTGTCTCATGGCTCATTGCAGCCTCAACCTCCTAGGCTTAAGCGATCCTCCCACCTCAGCCTCCCGAGCAGCTGGGACTGCAGGCATGTGTCACCATGTCTGGCTAATTTTTGTATTTTTTTGCAGAGATAGGGTTTCACCATGTCGCCCACTCTGGTCTTGAATTCCTGGGCTCAAGTGATCCACCTGACTCGGCCTCCCAATATGCTGGGATTACACGGGTGAGCCACTGTGCCCAGCCTGTAGTTTCATCTGCCTTTGAACGTGATGTACAGAGAACCCTGCCATATGAATGCCTGTGTTTGGCTTCTTTCGCTCAGTGTTAAATTTGGTGAGATTCACCCATTTCATTGTGTATCATTGAGGCTGGTTCATTTCTTTTGTGTGTAGAGTATCCTGTTGTACAAATGAACCACAATGCCTTTTTTCTGTCTGCTGTTAATGGACACTGGGCCGTTTCCACTGTGGGGCTATTCAGCATTGTGCTGCAATGAGTGTTCTCATGTACATCTTTAGTAAACACATGCACAAATTCCTCCTGTGCCTTTACTTAGAAGGGACATTGCTGGGTAGGCGTATATTCACCTTTAGTGGATGCTGTCTAACAGGTTTTCCAAGAGGTTTCCCTAACGGGTACTTTTTTTTTTTTGAGACGGAGTTTTGCTCTTGTTACCCAGGCTGGAGTGCAATGGCGCCATCTCGGCTCACCGCAACCTCCACCTCCTCCTGGGTTCAAGCGATTCTCCTGCCTCAGCCTCCTGAGTAGCTGGGATTACAGGCACGCGCCACCGTGCCCAGCTAATTTTTTGTATTTTTAGTAGAGACAGGGTTTCACCATGTTGACCACGATGGTCTCGATCTCTTGACCTCGTGATCCACCCGCCTCAGCCTCCCAAAGTACGGGGATTACAGGCTTGAGCCACCGCGCCCGGCCTAATGGGTACTTTTACAGTATCCGTTTACTCAGTGGATTCAAAGGTATAAAATATATATTACGTAGAACTTGGATTGTCCATATAGTATCATAGGAAGGCCCTCAAGCAAAGCAGCCTCACTATCTTCTCTAGTGACAACAGCTATATCCCAGATGGACAAATACATCTTAGAAACCTGGACTCTATGGGTGGCCAGTCCAAACTCCTTACAGATCCCCAGACCATTCCAACGCCATCTGAAAGGGGAACTCACTGACCTCCTAAAGCTGATTATTCTGCAGTTCAAGTTCTCAGAAATCCCTTTCTCCTTCTTTTGCCTCCCCCAGTCCTGGGTCTGCCCTCTCCGTGCCAGTTGCTATGGTTTGAATATGTATCCCCTCCAAAATTCATGTTGAAGCTTTATCTCCAATGTGGCATATTGAAAGATGGGACCTTTAAGGAGATTGGGTCACGAGGGCTCTATGGGTCGGTTAATCCATTCATAGGTTAACAGATTAATAGCTTAATGGATTAACAGCTTATCTTGGGAATGGGACTGGTGGCTTTATGAGAAGAGGAAGGGAGACCTAAGCTAGCCGTGTACCTCACCATGCAATGCCCTGTACCTCCTCAGGACTCTGCAGAGAGCCCCACTAGCAAGCAGGACCTCATCAGATATGGCCCCTCAACCTTGGACTTCTCAGCCTCCATAATTGTAAGAAATAAATTCCTTTTCTTATAAATTACCCAGGATCAGGTATTCTGTTATAAGCAATAGAAAATTAACTAAGACATCAGTCTCCTGAGTTTTGGCAGTGGTACCAAATCGCCCTCACCCTCTCCCTGTCCAAGCTGAAAGACCTAGAGTATGTCCCAGAGGCAATGGAACGCGGCCAGGCTGGAAGGCCAAGATTCAGTCATGTCCCCAGACCTTCCACTGCCTATGTCCTTGGAGTCCAGAGCTCAGAAAAGCTTGCTTGCAGCTTGGAGCTTAGGGTTACAGAAAGACCCTTCCCAAGTCCTTCAGGGCCTAGTCAAAAGGTCAGGCTATTGTGGACACAGCTGAGAAGCGGGAACAACCTGCCTGCTGGTCTATGCCTGCCTGTGCTTTCTCACCCCAACCCCAAGGCAGGCTCCACCTCCCTCCTGCACAAGGTCCCCTGGAAGAAAACTTCAGTAGACATTGCCCCGCTAGCCCTGGCCCCTCGGTGTGAGCTGGTCCTGAGCCGCCACCCCGGGACACCCGCCGCCAGGGGCTCACTTACTGACTCGATAGCCCAGGCCTTCTGCATGAATCCTCTTGGCCATGAATTGTCCTTCAATCAGTGCTCGAACCTCCACATCCCCAGGGAATGCTGAGACCTGTCTCCAGGAAAAGGTGGGCACAGAGTAAGGAACTCTCATTACCTGTGTGTGTGTGTGTGTGTGTGTGTGTGTGTGTGTGTGTGCACATACGATCTTTTTAAACAACAGCCCAGATTTGAAACTCACAGCTGGGCTCTCTAACCACTATCTTTGCCTGTCACAGACACTCACACAGACACACTACCCAAGCACACAGCTCACAGCCTCACATGCCTGTCACTTTGAAGAATCAGAGACATTACAGAATTCAGTCTTAGGCAACTGAGGGTTCAAGTTCTGTCTACCATTCAGCTCTGCAATCTTCAGTAAGTTACATTAGTCTTACTATCACTCTTTTTCTTAATAAAACAGAGGTAATAGTGGCGCCTGTCTTTTAGGGTTGTTGTAATGATCAGATTAGACAACAGAGCCTGGAAAATGCGGTACATATAGATAAGTGAGAGCCACGAGCGGATCCTGAGACCTCACCCGTGGCATGTCCTCCAGGCTAGCACTGATGACCAGCAACGCCAGGCTCACCCCTGCTTCTCTGGCACCTGAGACCAATGCCAGAACCTGCCACTGCCCCCTCATGAACAGCCACACTCTAACCTTACTGACCTTCTTCTAGTTCCCAAGCTGCTCCCTCTGCCTGGAAGTCTGTCCTACTCTTTCCATGGTGAGATCCTGAGTACATTCAGGTCTCAATCTAAAGGCCACCTTCTCAGAGAGACCCAGGCCCAACCACCCTTCACCCAGGGTACATCTCCAGCCCGCCCACCCCTGCTTTCCCTTGTGGCATTCTGCTCTTCTGCTCCCTAGCCTCAGCACCTGCTCCATTCGTGTACGTGCTCATTCCCCTGTCCACTGTCCCTCTCCCTCCTAGACAGCAGGCTCTGGAGACCATGGCCACTGATGTCTTGTTCTCCTTTGTGTCCCTGATGACTGGCACCAATCATACATATCTGTTGGTTGAATGAATGAATGAAGAACACTACTTTCTCCTTGACAAATCTAGGATTGACATGCATAAAAGAGAGAGCAGGCATTGCTTCTCACTCTAACAAAAGAAAGCAAACTGGGCCGGGCGCGGTGGCTCACGCCTGTAATCCCAGCACTTTGGGAGGCCGAGGCGGGTGGATCATGAGGTCAAGAGATCGAGACCATCCTGGTCAACATGATGAAACCCCATCTCTACTAAAAATACAAAAAATTAGCTGGGCATGGTGGCGCGTGCCTGTAATCCCAGCTACTCAGGAGGCTGAGGCAGAACTGCCTGAACCCAGGAGGCAGAGGTTGCGGTGAGCCGAGATCGCGCCATGGCACTCCAGCCTGGGTAACAACAGTGAAACTCCATCTCAAAAAAAAAAAAAAAAAAAGAAAGCAAACTGGTCCCCCATCAGAAGATTGAGACGAACTTCCCACTTTATACAAAGCATTTCATTCAAAATCCAACATGTAGTGCCATCATCTGCCCTTGAATCCAATGCCAACTCTGACGGTCACAGTTCCTAGACAGAGGGTCTTACATAAATCCCCCATTTCCTGGGGTCAGAAACATCTCTCGGGTACAACCCAAAACGTGGCGATGACTCTCCAGTGACTACCTAACAGCAATGTCAATTTCGAGCAGCAAGAACCAACTAAATCCTTCCTGGGAAAGGTCGCATGGTGGCGGAGAAAGAAAACATCAGCTTCAGAGCCAGCAAGAACTGGGTTGAGCCCCCTCCACCACCTATGACCTTGTGACTCTGGGCACATTGTTTAGCCTGACCCTCTGTATGACGACTTCTCCGTCTGGAAAGAGGAACAATAGTGCCTACCTCACAGAATTGCTTTGAAAAGTAAAAGACAGCTGGGAATGGTGGCTCACACCTGTAATCCCAGGACTTCAGAAGGCTGAGGCAGGCGAATCACTTGAGGTCAGGAGTTCAAGACCAGCCTGGCCAATGTGGAGAAACCCCATCTCTACTAAAATACAAAATTTAGCTGGCGTGGCAGCTCATGTCTGTAATCCCAGCTACTTGGGAGGCTGAGGCAGGAGGATCATTTGAACCCGAGAGGTGGAGGCTTCAGTGAGCCGAGATTGTGCCACTGCACTCCAGTGTGGGCCACAGAGCGAGACTCTGTCTCAAAAGAAAAAAAAGTAAATGAGGAAGGTATAGAAAACCACGAGCACAATGCCTGGCACCAAACAGGCCTCAATAAATGTTAGTACCTCCCAGTCCCAGAGGCTCTTTCAACCAGGAGGAAATTCAGGATCTCAAAATCCATGAGTTCTTTATGGGTGTAGAATAAAACTTCCCAAGGAAATAAGCTCTTTGATACTCAGTGACAGCATTAGCATTTGTTAAGTTGGAAGAGAACTCTCAGGTTTTCTGCATCCCTCCTTGAGGGAAAGGGCAGTGCCTGTCCTAGGTGCTGAAGACCCCCAGGCTCTGGAATGCACCCTGGCACACCATAGTGTGCGTATCAGTGGATGAGTGAATGAAGTCCCTACAAGTAACATAATTTGATAGGCAATTGTTAAATTCAGCCTCACAAGTGGAGCCAATGTAACTCCAATACCAACAGCACACGTACCTTGCGCTTTTCTGTGTTAAACCTATGACGTCCAATAATTTCAGGGGTGATCTCCATTACATCAAAATAAAAACCTGAAATAAAACCAGGAAGATATCAGCTGTCATTAGTCAAAAAACAAAAGATTGGCTTTTCAACAGACTTAGAACAGGGCTAAATGACCCCTGTCCCTGGGTTCCCTGGCTCTTTCATCCCCCTGATGAGACCTGTGACTATTCCCAGTTTCTTTTCTCCAACAGGATAGAAGGGAACCAGAAAGCCCTGAGCTAGCTTTTCTCAGAGACAATTCTTCCTGCTCTCACCTGGCAGCCTGGAACAAGCAGCAGCTGTTCGGCCAATCCTAAAGTCCAACACAGGTTTGACCAAGGGAGGCACGGCCCCTCCCTGCTCAGGCCTGCCTAGACACTGGGCACTTTTCCTTGTGCCTGGGGCAGAGGGCTATGAATGGGGATGCACCAGGGTAGAGGCTGCCCTCTCTGATGCTGTCACCAGGGGCTGGGAGGGGGCAGAAGATACAGCAATGGCCTAATCTCTGCTCAGAGCAGAAGCCAAGGACAGCCTTACAGCCCCACCCTCGCTCAGAGCACAGGGTCCACACCAGACTGTAGGACCTGCATAACAGCAGTGCAGACAGACAGAACTCCCTGGACTTCTCCATGGCCCTCCTCTCCCCCAGCTCATGGGGCCCCAGGCACCTCCAGCAGTAGCTGCTGACCCCTCACAAGCCTGGGCATCCCCAACCAGCCTACCCAGGTTTCCACCGTTGCCCATCTCTGTGGACTGCAGTGCCTTAGAGAACTCGCTCCAAGAACAGGAGGCGAACTCATCGCGGATCTTCTCTCTCATGAGGGAGCCATTTTTAAAGCTGCAGAAGAGGGCACAGCTCTGAGTAAGGGAACTGGTGCTTGCTGACTGGACCCATGAGTTTCAGTGAGGAGACCCAGGCAGAGGAACTGCAGGTCAGGCTGGACCACAACCCCCAGGGAGTGCACAGCAGGCTCTGAAACTTAGGCATGGAAGGCTTTTCCTCAGATTCCAGGTCCCTGAACATCCCTGGGAGGTGCCAAAAACACCCTTGTCTTGGGCTGTTTACAGAGGAGGCTGACATAGAGGAGCCTCCTAGACGTCAGGTAGAGACAGGGAGCTCGGGTTTCTGCACATTCTACCATATGCACAATGAGGCAGGGCAGGCCGGACTAACTAGCCACATTCTCCAACAGTTCTTAGGGCTTAGGAGCTCAGAATTTCCCTCAGGAGCTTTGAACGGGTCTCCAAAGGCCTGTGGTCAGAGCACAGAGCACGTCCCTTCCATGAGAGCCGTCGGAAGGCAGGACGTCCTCCCCGCCATTTGCTGAGGGTCCACCACAGGGCAGACAGGCCACAGCAACAATGTGAAGTAAATGCTCTTGCCCTCCCCATCTCCTGAGGAAAGTGCGGCTCAGACATGCCACACTGTGGAGTTGGCACAAGGTCACACAGGGTGAGGACAGGATTAGAACCTGGGTTGGAAGGACTCAGGGTGTTGGATTCTTCCTCACCCAGCTCTGCTGTCAGCAAGAGCCAGTGAGTCCCTGGGGGTCTCAGCTGCCCAACAGAGCCTAGAAAAGTGGAGGGAGTCATTCCAGAGCTTAGTGGAATGACTTGGGGTCCTCAAGATGGTGCCAGATCTGCCTGCATCTCCTCACCCAGCGAATGGTGCCAGCTAACACCCAGGCTCACCACAGGAGCGCCATGTAGTGCTGGGGGTCAACCGGGTTGCAGAAGATGTGGCCTTCCAGGGCGGGCATGGGCTCTTGGAGCCAGAGAAACAGGGTGTCACTGGTGCCCAGGCTTACCTGGAAAGAGATGGGCAGAGCTGAGGTGCCTTGGGCTCTGCCCACACATGCTGCCCTCTACCCGTGATGCACTACACTCCACCCACCTTGACCCCGTCACTTCACTCCTCATGATGCAGGCCTCAGAGGCAAGGCCACTTTGTCAGAGCCCCTTCTGACCCTTCCACACCAGAGGAACCAGGAGCCAGCTCCCCAGGTGCAGATCCCCTGGGTCTCCTGCGCTGATCCCACAACTGCATCTAAATAATGATTTGGGTGATAGTTGGCTCCCCCCATGACTTTCCCACTAGACGGAGGAAGGCCTGAGTTATGTCTTCCTGATTCATCTGGGCTGCTCCCAGCCCTCTGGCCCCACGTCTGACCCTCTGCCGCTGCACTCACTAAGACTGGGCACTGTGGAGCAGGCAGGGGTCCTGCCCATGCAGCAAAGAACAACAACCTTCTGAGAAAGATGTGCGCCCCCTTCCCCTCCCTCCCCTGCCTCTGGGGCCAGCAGACACTGATAAGTAGCAGGCATGCTGCTGGGACCCAGATCCCGGTGCTGCTTTTCAGAGTGTGGGTGTGAGTGTGGAAACTGAAAGAGCCAATAGGAAGTCACTTACCGCAATGTCACCTTCCTCCAGTCTCATGCCTGCCAGCGACGCTGAGAATGGGAGGGGAGCTCCTGGTTAGCTGGGGGACCACGTGGGAACCACAAAGCAAACCACAGGGCTCTCTAGGCAGGAGCACAGCCTCCACCTCCAACTCCCACCCACACCCTAGGGTGGAGGCAGAAGCAGGGCGGCTGAGCGCCCAGGAGGCCCTAAGAGGTCATAGAGGTCAGGGGGTGGAGTCTCTGTGAGCAGGGCCTCTGATTTCAGCTGTGAAGTCTCTTCCCTGAAGGGGTCCAAACATCCCTCCAGTCAGGCACTCCCGGGAGTAGAGAACCAAGAAGGCCAAGACAAGACACCAAGGATATGCACAGCCGTGAAAGACAAAGGTGGTGATGGAAAAGCAGGGGCTTATGTTCCCTGTCTGTGCCCTGCCTTAGACACAAGGCCCACAGCAGGAGTCTTTTTTTTTTTAAAAAAAAAAAAAAGGGATATAAAGGTGGGGTCTCACTCTGCTGCCCAGGCCGGAGTACACTGGCATGATCATAGCTCACTGTAGCCTCCACCTCCAGGATCATGCAATCCTCCCACCTCAGCCTCCCGAGTAGCTAAGACTACAGGTGCACACTACCACACCTGGCTCGCAACAGCAATCTTTACCTGCCTTGTTTGCTGAAGTGCCCCAGCACTGAAAGAAGGCCTGGCACATAATAGGCATTCACTAAATGCCAAGTGACTAAACGTGAGTGAAGGTGAAACGGGAGTGAGGACGGGCGCACTCACACACTGCCACTGAGGTTCCATCAGCAGTGTGTGTGCCAGAAGCCTTGGATCCGGGGATCCCACCTTTGAGAACTTACCCTGAACAACAGAGAGACAAGACCGAACGTGCATGTCCACCCTGTCTGCACTACCCAAACACTGAAGCAACACCAACCGCCATCCGTAAGGGACCAGTGAGATACTGCTGGGACGGCGGACTCTAGACCACTGTTAGGAGGAAGGTACTGCCCATGTTGGTTAGAAGAAACAGGGCTTACCGTGAGCACAGAAAGAAGACCGAAAGGCCAGAAATTAACCTTTCTAATTACGGCTAAAATTCGCCCTTCTAGCTAGGGTTAAATGTAACCCTACTTTGGTGGATCGTTAGAAAAAGACCAACTTTTCCTGGGGCAGGGCTGAGAGGCAGCAGTTAAGGTGTTATTCAGTGTAGCCCACCTGGCCTTCCTTCAGAGATCCGAGGGCCCTTCCAGGAGTGGCTTCAGGACTACCCAGAGGAGAGGAGGAGGAAGAGAAGAGGCTAGGGAAGGAGATGAGGTGTCTAGATGAGAAACAAGCCATTGCTGCAGATCAAATGACAGGGCAGAGACTTAAAACCATGTCCTAGAGGAAGGGTTGGAGGAACAGAGCTATTCATCTATGGAACAGAAAAGACAAGTTAGGAGCAGGGTGGGCACCACTGCCTTCCTTAATCACTGAGCAGTTTTCACCCAGAGAGAGCAGGCCGACCAGCTCCTGAGGGCAGAGTCAGAGCTAAGAAGGGGCAGGCACAAGGCGTCGATGGCAGGGTGCGGTGGTGGGGATGACCACAGAAGGCTTTGCCACGAGGCTGGACTGGAACTCTCAATCGTCCAGCACTGACCCAGTCAGGCTCCCTGGAGAGGGAAACTCCCCAGATACTCACCTGGGTTGTCCCCAGTGAAGGCCACCACTTTGCATCCTGGAGTAAATCCGTAGCGCTGGACGTAGTAGGAAGAAATGGCTCCCTGAGGGACGGGGACAAAGCGAGGGTGCTCTGTTGAGGTGAACCCGGCCTGCCCGGCACAGCCACCCAGCCCTCCGGCCACGAGAATGTTACAGGCTCCAGGTCACCAGTGCTGAAGGAATCTTCTGCAGAGCCAGGAGTCACACCACTCCCTGTCATGAACTGGGAGTGTCCCTCCCGTTCACAGTTTGCCAGAGGAGCCCAGGGCAGGTTTGGAACCATGAGCATGAGCTCCTCTCAAAAACTGCTGATCTTGAGATTTCAGGTAATAAGGACAGACCAACCCCAACTTTGTGCTTGCTTTATAAGCTCCAAATTCCGGATATAGCATTTAAAAAAAAAAAAAAACGGTAACAGGACACCAGTAAGCAAACTCATGGGAGCAGACCACGCCTCGCCCTCGGTCTATCACCCCGCAGCGGGATTAACAATCGGGCGTGAAGTGCACAGAACAGTGTAAGGACAGTAACTGAAAAGGCGGTGCGCAGGGAGTGCTATCTGGGCACCACCTTCAAACAGAGGGAGGACGAAGAACATGGGTCCTGCCTGCTCCCCCCACACGACACCTGTGTGACAAATGAAAATGCCTTTTCAAAGCCAGCGCTGCTTGTCTGCACAGGCTCCTTCTTGGAGGCATGTGTTCTTGCAGAAGGCAAACAAAGCCTGCTCTGAATTTCACATTCAACTAAAAGCCATGTGTGGACTGCCAGTCCCAGTGGCTTGGCTGTTTTCTGTCTGCCCTTCCTCTGTCTTTCTGAGCTGTCCTCTGTCTGGGTCTTGCGCCGTCAGCTTCCACAGGGTCGCGTGGCTTTCCTCCAGCTCCACGCACTGGCCTCATGGCACACTTTGGATGCTGACGGCATGTGGCTCTTCCTCCAGCTCCACACACTGGCCTCATGGAACACTTTGAATGCTGATGGCACGTGGCTCTTCCTCCAGCTCCACGCACTGGCCTCATGGAACACTTTGGATGCTGATGGCGCGTGGCTCTTCCTCCAGCTCCACGCACTGGCCTCATGGAACACTTTGGATGCTGACGGCACGTGGCTCTTCCTCCAGCTCCACGCACTGGCCTCATGGCACACTTTGGATGCTGATGGCATGTGGCTCTTCCTCCAGCTCCACGCACTGGCCTCATGGAACACACTGAATGCTGATGGCGCGTGGCTCTTCCTCCAGCTCCACACACTGGCCTCATGGAACACTTTGAATGCTGATGGCACGTGGCTCTTCCTCCAGCTCCACGCACTGGCCTCATGGAACACTTTGGATGCTGATGGCGCGTGGCTCTTCCTCCAGCTCCACACACTGGCCTCATGGCACACTTGGATGCTGAAGGCGTGTGGCTCTTCCTTCAGCTCCACACACTGGCCTCATGGCACACTTTGGATGCTCATGGTTTGGCTCTGATGTTCTGCCGCATGGGACCAAGGCAGTTTTCAGCATGTCAGTGTGAATCATACAAAAAAATGTCTGAGTGTGGTGGTTCACACCTGTAATCCCAGCACTTTGGTAGACTGAGGCAGGAGATTTGCCCGGTCTGGGCAACATAGTGAGACCCTGTCGCTACCAAAATAAAAAAATTAGCCGTGCATGCTGGTGCATGCCTGTAGTCCCAGCTACTCGGGAAGCTGAGGGAGGAGGATCATTTGAGCGCAGGATTTGGTGGTTGCAATGAGCTATGATCATGCCACTGCACTCCTTGGGTGACAGGGTGAGACTCTGCCTCTAACAAGAAAACAAAAGTGCTTCCATGGCTGAGACTCCCAATGCAGGGTACTCACAGCAGCCCCTCCTCCATATGGCCCAAGACTCCCAGCTCCACGACTCCCTCCAGGCTTCAGGGTGCCCTGTCCCTTCTTCACACCAACACTCTGTCCCACCCAGAGTTCTTTCTGGTCGTTCTGGCTCTGTGGCAAGCATTTTCCACCAAAGGGCCCCAGGGGCAGGACCCAGGTCTCTCTCTGTCTCCACTCCATTGTCCCCACAGGACAGCCAAGAACAGGGCTGGCCAACCAGGATACACGAGGACATTCACAGCCCGAGTCCATGGCAAACGGGTGGGGCCGCTGTGAAGGGTGAGTGATTCTGCCATTACCCGTGGGAAAGGGCACTATCTTAAGTGCTTTAGACATATTAACTCATCTAATTTGCACAACAGCCCTGTAAGGTGAATAGCATCATTCCCTTTGCTCCAGATGAGGAAATCAACACACAAAGTCACAGAGCTGGTGGAAACAGGACTCAGTCCCAGGCAGTCCAGTGCCAGGGTCTGTGGTGTTATTTCTTTCTATTTTCCCCAAGGCTGCCTCCTTCAAGCTTCACTTGGACTAGGTAGTCCCTAGTCCTAGAACTTCAGCACTCTGCATTTTTTCTTTAGCTGTGCCATCACTTGCCATTTTTATCCCGATTCTAATAAATTTCTAGAGAAATTTTCCAAGGTCTCCCCGACCATAAGACAGTAATCTATACATATCTATACATGCACCTGAGTACCTACTATGTGCAAGGCACTGATCCAGACAGTGACTTATGTCTTAGGCTAAACTGAAGACCCTGCATGTGTATGCCTGTGGGTGAATGAACAAACAAGGGAGTGTGCAGCCTGTATGTGTATGTGTGAGTGTGTGTGCACACATGTGTGCTACAGTGCTTCCCAGGTAGCTGCCTACTCTTAGATCAGCCACATCACCAGAAAGGAGACCTACCACAACTGAGCATGATGGTACTGGTGGGCCAAGCTTCTCCTCTAAATGAGGTGCACAGGAGCCAAGGCAAGCCTGGGACCAGACTTTATCCTGTATCTGCAACAAGTTCATTCCAGAGCCTGAGGAAGGAAGGAAACTGATGATAGACACATCTTGAAAACGGACGTTTGTGAAAATGCACAAATCTGGCAGAGGGCAGATAATTATCTTGCCACAACTTGTACCTGGAGCTCTCCCTTCATGGAATGTATGCACACCTGTGTTGTTCTGGAACCAGAGAACCAGAGGCCAGAGGGGCTCTTGGAAACAGATGGCATCACACATCCTCTAAATATTCCTCATCGGCTCAAACACTACAGTCAGCTTGGAAATCTGCTGCTCAAAGACCTCCCAGGGGGGGCTGGAACTACACACTGACCAGGAACCACTCTCCATGTCCCTTAGATTTCCAGGTCAGCCCCCAGGGATTTCTCAGTCTAATTGACTTTTCAAAAAAAGTTCTCAGACTCCTGTAAACTTCTCCTGGTCACTGAGATCAACCTGCCAGCTCTTTCCCAAAACATCCTCCTTCTCCCAAGGCTTCCCTAAGGATGGGAAAGGAGAGGAAATTCAGAGCATTGGTGGAAGGACCTCCTCCTCCACTGGGCCAAGGTGGAGGCAGGCAGAGGTGGACTGGAATGCTGATGGTGTCACCTGCCCAGTTGAAGTTAGGAGGTGATGTCTCAAGTGAGTGAAGGGGAGCAGAGTGGAGGGCCCAGCTGTGGCTGAGGAACGTGAACCTCTGCGATGCCCCCTGGAGCAGCTGTTGCGGTGATCAGTCCTGGGGCAGGTGTGTAGAACACAGGTGGACATGCAGCCTACTCCAAGTTTACTGTTCTATGGAGCTAGCTGTAGGGAGCCCTGTCGCCTCCTCCAGACGGTGAGGGAAGCTTAGCACCGCTCCTTAGCCACTTTCTCTCCTGAAACCAGAATGATGCCTGGCATACAACAGCTCTCAAAAACTTCCCATGAGCTCCCACGAGACTCAGAGCACCCCGGGCTCCATTCTGAAAGCCACATCCACAAGTCTGGGCCCCAGCCCTGCATCCTCCAGTCACATTCTATCCACACTCTTCTCACTCTTAGACTCATCCCAGAGTTCCTGCAGCAACCTCCGCCCAGCTTTCCCTCCTCACTGGCACCATCTGCAATTTGTTTTTGTCGGGGTTTTGATTCTAGAAGCTCACAAGTCTCTGGAGTTCACCAAATATGACACAAAAACTTTACTAGCTCCTTGCAGGAGCCAGGCTCCATGATCACCCCTGCTGATCCCCACCTCCTGGTGCTCACCCCTTGTGAGGTTCCCCACAACACCATACTGGGTCAAGTGTACCTAGTGTGTGTCCAGTAAGATAGGACTCGGCAGCTTCTGCATGGCCTCTCCCCGTCTCCTCCCTCCCTCTCTGAAGTGTCACTAATAGCCCCATAAAGAGGCCCACATGTGAGGAACTGAGGCCTCCTGCCTATAGTCCTGTGTGTGATGCTGGAAGTGGATCCTCGGCCCCAGTTGAGCCTTCAGATGACTGCAGCCCCGGCTGCTAGCTTGGCTGCCACCTTGTGGGAGATCCTGAGCCAGCATCTCCCAGCTAAGCTGCCCCCACATTCCTGGCTCTCCAACACCAGGTGAGAAAATAAACACAGTGGTCTTCAGCTGCTAAGTATTACGGTCATTTGTTATGTGGCAAAAAGTAATGAATACACTCCCTTCCTGGCAATAGATGACAGGGCTACAAGACTGGCACCTACTTGGGGTAGATGGGGCTCCCACTGCCTGCATGCCCACATGCCACATGCACGCTGCCCAGGGACCCACCCGAGACCCCAAGGCTCACCATCGCTGTAGTCAATAGGGGAGTAAGAGCCAAGGAACAGGGAAGCAGCAAAGCTACTGACCAAAGAAATTCTCTGTAAAAGAAAGAAGCAGTGAGGCAAACCACTTCCACACACCCGACGCTACTGAATGCTTCTGACACACACACAGCACGGAAAAAAGGTTTCCAATTGGGCAGGGAAGTGGAAACTTTGAGCAAAATGCCCAAGTAATAGTGGAGACTATGCATCTCAGATAAGAGCAGCGGGAATACCATGAACAGACTCCTCAGGAGAGCATTCAGTCTCTGCAGTTTCTGATGGGCCATAAAACAGTCAGGTTCAAAAGAGACAAAAAGCAAAAGCCCCGTGAGAAAGGTCTTGGGGAAGCTGCCTTTCCATCCACAATCAACGTTCTGGGGAATGTGTGCCCCGATTTCCTTCCTCTATTTCTCTGGCATTTACTTCTGGTCACAAGGGAAGTGGATGTGTGGCCTCAGAACTAACCAGGACAGTCTGAGGAGTTCAGGGAAGCTGGGTCCTCAGAAGCCACAGACTGAGCACTAGCCAGAGAAACAGAGGATGGATTTCAATGCTACCCTGAGGGGCTGTACTTTCACATGAGCATCGTGGGCCTCTGGAACCATGGAGAGACTGTTAGCAGCTCCTGTCCTCTGTCAGGCCATCTTCAGTCCACATACAGAATTTGGGGAGGGTTTCCACCCCTCCGCCCAAAGCCTACATTCATTAATGTAGCTAATGCTACAGAGTAATCTGGAACCTCAAATCACTGAAAAATAAACCACATGTTAATTTCTAAGATTAAAAAGGTTCTTTGGTTTAAAGTGAGCTGATTATTTTCTTATCACAAGATGAAAATCCCTAGCCAGGGTGTGGGGCTGTTTCTCAGGCAGCATTAAGGGCTGGCTTCAGCAACAGTGGAGCCAGGGATGAACCTGGGTGCCTGTGACAGAGGCTCTGGCTGAAGGGCCACAGCTGGGGACACAAAGGCCCAGCCCTATACATTTCCAAAGAAAACACTGACTCCATGCCAATCATGTGCCTGGCAGTCCTCCTGAGTTAACCACATAGGAAAATGAACAGATACAGCCTGCTCAGACGCCCAGATCTTCTCCTCAGGTGGTCTCAGGAACATGTCAGTCCCCAGTGCTCCCACCTGGACCCTCACCCTCGCCCTTTTGGTCAGGAGAACCCGTTTCTTTTTCCCACATTCCATTCTTCCCTTCCTCTTTGGAAATGTCCCGACAATAAGAAAAAAAGCAAATCGAATATATCATTTGTTAGTGCCTGCTTATCAATGTCTTTAGCCACTGCACATAAGACGCATCTATTCTAACGTATTCAACTGTGACCTTCAATCAAACAGGAACATTTAACCAACCTCTGTGTGTGAGTAGGCCTTGGGATTCTGCTGGTAAATTTTTGCAATTTGGTTTCCTGTAAAACGCTGGAAAAGGAATATAAATTCTTAGGAACCCAAATCCTACACAGAATGAATAATCACCCTCATAAAGTGAGTTTAATGTAGCATGCTCTGGATAGGAGCAGCTATCATAAAAGCTTTTAAAAGTAAGCCCCAACCGGGGGCAGTAGTGCACACTTGTAATCCCAGCTACTCAAGAGGCTGAAGGGAGAGGAGCTCCAGAACCCAGGAGTCCAGCCTGGACAACACAGTGAGACCCCACCTCTAATAAATAAATGCATCCTTTTAAAGTCAGCATTAAATGTTTCATATCTACTGAACATGCGAATTTGGCCTTTGAATCCTTAAAATGTCCTTAGTAATCAAAGACCCAGGCCATAAACAATGGCTCTGCACCCACAGGACAGAGAAATGAGAAACTTCTGGGCCTTCCTGGAGGGCCTCTCCCACATCAGGACTGGACAATGCTGAGTGAAGGTCCCTCGCTCTTCACACAGCATGGTGACTACTCTGACCGAGGCCCTAGAGGCAGGATCTGGGTATCTTCCTCATCCAATATTCGTATTTCAGGCGGCCCAAGTAGGGTTGGCCATATCCCCAAAGCTTCCACTCCAGTGAGGTCATGTGATCCAGGCTGGCCTAATCACAGTCACCCCTGGGGACATGACTGAACCAGTAGAACAGAGACGTTCTTTTTCATTTTTTTTAAATTGAGACGGAGTCTTGCTCTGTCACCAGGCTGGAGTGCAGTGGCACAATCTCGGCTCACTGCAACCTCTGCCTCCTGGGTTCAAGCGATTCCTCTGCCTCAGCCTCCCAAGTAGCTGGGACCACAGGCGCATTCCACCGTGCCCGGCCAATTTTTTTGTATTTTTAGTAGCCACGGGGTTTCACCGTGTTGGCCAGGATGGTCTCAATCTCTTGACCTCGTGATCCACCCACCTCAGCCTCCCAAAGGGCTGGGATTACAGGCGTGAGCCACCGCGCCTGGCCCAACATTCTTTTTTTAAAAAAACTTTGCCAGGCGCTGCACTAAGTGCTTTATGTGCACTGACTTCTTTTAGCTTCAAACCTACCCAAAACGTAATCCTGTTATAATCCCCAGGTTACAGACAATGAGAGGAGGTGCCCTCCCCACCCCCATGCACAGCACCTCCAGGTCAGGAGCGTAGCCACGTGCACACCCAGCCTGGCCTGGGAACACAGGGCGGCAGGTGGCCTGGATCAGGACCCAGGGCCCAGAGTGTCTGTTCCTGGCTCTGCAGGAACCCCAGAGACAGGTCACCAACTATGCCTCCAGAGCCTGCAACCAGACCACCCCTTGCACCCAACTCCATCCCCAGCATACCTCGTAGGCGCGGGAGCCTGTGAGGCAGCTGAGAGCCTGAGCCCCGCCCACGGCAGCCTCCAGCTGGCGGCACTGGGCTGTGGTGCTGGAGTCCATCCACACCGGGCAGTCGCTGATGGAGAAACAGGCCTAGGAAGGAGGGCAAAGGCACTGGCTTGAGCTGGTGAGATGTCAGCTGATCTGGAGAGATGCTGGTCACACCGCCCATCATAGCAGTCGTGACACTTCTTCCCAGGTAACCTTGGTTGGAGACACATGGGCCAGCCCTCTGTGCTGTAAGCTAGAACTGGCCCGGTGGGGCCTCTCCCCAGACGCCTGAGGTTGAAAGGCTCTTCTGCTGAGAGCGCCCGAGCACAGCTCCAACACTGAGATGAGCAGGCCTCAGGACCCACAGGACTTGGGACTCTCCTCCCCGCTTTGCAGAAGTTTCTCAGAATCATGCAATGTAGCCACAGTTACCTGCAGCTGCTGGTGTAGCGGGAGGTCTGGTGAGAGGCTTTTCAGTGCCTGCTGGGCTCCAGCCTGCCAGTATACACTCCCGTGTTGCTGTTGGGAAACCCAATAACATGTTCACATGAGCACACACTGGAGTACAGCCTCCTGGAGACACAGGAAGACCCCAGACCACATGCCAAAGAAGCAGGCTCCACCACCTGCCCTGCCACTTCTTAGTCACGGAGCTCATCACCTTCCTGAGACTCGGTTTCCACTTCAAGAAAATGGGGAGGAACTCTGCCCTGTCTACCCTACAACTTATAGAAAAGGTCCAAGAACAAATTATTGTTCTGGATTTTGGTGGCTTTTGTAAACTGCATTTAAAGACATTGCTCATAATATTATCTGAAATTCATTTATTTATTCACTCACCGCCTTCAGTCATGCATTCATTCATTCAGCAAACATTTATTAAGCACATAGGTCATGCCAGGCTTGGGGCAGATGAATAGGATATTGCCCCTATTCTTCAGGCTAATGGAGTTGAGTCAGGGAAAGGGACACACATGTACAATTACAAAACCCTATGGAGCTGCAGCAAGAGGGCGGTGGGAACAGAGGCTCCTAACCGACTGGGTACAGACGGGTGGAAGTGGTCCTATCAGGAAAGGGTCCCAGTGTGTGCTGCATGCAGAGAATCTATATGGCATTCTAAGCAGTGGGCCTGAGGCTGGGTCGGGGGTGGGTGATGGGCTAAAGAGAGTGGGCAGCCTAAGCACTAGGAGCCTGAAGCCATGCTCAGGAGGCCAGGGCTCATCTTGGAGGTGGCAGGAACCCTGGATTACCAGGACGGAGCTGAACGTATGAAAGGCTTGTGGGAGTCACGGGGAAGGCAGGCTGGAGGTGGGGAGGCTGTGGTAGAGGCCTGGAGAAGAATGACACGCAGGTGGCCTGGGGGACAGAGGCAGTGCTGGAGAAGAGATGGTAGAGTCAAGAGTCACAGGCAAATCAGTGAGACATGAAGACCCCTGGATGTGGGGTGGGAAGGTGGAGGAGTCAGAGATGACGCTTGAGTTGTGCCCTGGGTGGATGGGGAGAATTCCCTGAGAAAGAGAACCCAGAGAGGAGGAGGTCTGAAGGGAGGCAGCACTCAGTCTGGGACATGCTAAGTTGGAGGCATTTGTGGGACATCCAGCTGAGGGGGTCAGGGAATATCTAAGAGGGAGATGGGTGCCCAGGCCTGGGGTTCAGGTGAGAGAAGTGGACAAGATCACCCAGGGAATCTCTGTTGTGTTTAACAAGAACCGGAACAATAAATTCCTGTTAGGCCACGGAGGAAGAAGCAGCTTCAGAAAAACCAGTCGTATTCTAGGGAGGATATGAAAAGATGGTAATCCAGCATGGAGAAAAGTGATCCCAGCACAGCCAAGGGACCGGATGAGATGGACTCAGGTCCCGACTCCCACGCCCAACACTGTGTGATCTTGGGCAAGTGGCATCACCTCCCCGTGCCTCACGTAAGCTCACTAGCCCGAGCTTTAATAAGGTTTACCGTATTAATAGGAGGCACTGTGCTATGTATTCACACTCACAGTGACCCTGTGACAGATGAGAATACGTATCCCAGCTCACTGCTTGTAAATGGCAGAGCCAAGGATAAACCCAGGCAGGACGCCCTGAGTGTGGACCTAGCACTCCACAGCACCACCCTGGAGAATCGTAAGGACTGAGCTGGGTGACATCTGGAAAGGCCTCAGACTTGCATCTGGCAAGCACTAAACGCTCGGTCAATGTCTTTTGATATCATTATTAATACTCTCTCACTGCTAAAACTACGATCACTATTGGTATCATTTTCGACTTTGCTCTTACTTTCAAGAAATAGAAAAGCAACTGTGGTGCCCCCAAGCAGTCATAACAAATCCAGGTCAACTGCTTCCTCCATCCCCTTCAGAGGACCTCTCCTCCGTTCTCTCACCACGAGTCCTATTTTATGTAATACTTATTCCTAAGAACTGTCTCAGATCCTTCTGCAATGAGACAGTGATACAGTTTCCAAGGTAAAACAGTTGTAGGGATTTTTACTCACAGTGAAATTTGTGCCGTGGCTGTCAAGAATGAGCCTCTCCCCTCCAAGGGGAGCCATCTCCTTGACACCCGCACCATTGCCCAGGTCACCCCTCACATGGCAGACAGAGCCTGCTGCAGACAAACCTGGCCTGCCCCGGACAAAGCTAGGACTCGAGAGAAGTCAAAGCCCGAAGCCTTCATCTTCTCCAAGATGATATCCAGTGCCTGAGAAGAAAAGCAGAACACACCGTGACTGTCCAGAAGCACCAAATCAGACACGCAAGCCTCAGAATCGAAAGGCGAGTGCCTGCCATTGCAGCAGAGGACTGGGCAGATGATGCTGAAACCGATGACTCGGGAGTTGTAAGCGCTGGAGGACATTAATTAATCAAATCAGGTCGACCATGCTAAAAATATTTTAAACAAATGGAATCAAAAACAACCAATCTTCAAATTTTACTTCCCCATTTTTTTTGAAACAGCGTCTTGCTCTGGCTCCCAGACTAAAATGAAGTGGCACAATCTCAGCTCACTGCAGCCTCGACCTCCCAGGCCCAAGTGATCCTTCCCACTCAGCCTCCTGAGTAGCTGGGACTAAAGCCACATGCCACTGGGGCCGGCTAATTTTTGGGTGTTTCTTTTGTTTTGTTTCTTTGTTTGTAGAGATGGGGTTTTGCCATGTTGCCCAGGCTGGTCTCAAACTCCTGGCTCATGAAATCCACCTGCCTCTGCCTCCCGAAGTGCTGAGATTACAGGCATGAGCCACCACACGCAGCCCTGCTTCCCCAGTTTGTGACTTCCAAACACTCAGGAAGAGCATAAACAAAGTAGCTCAGTCCAGGCGAGGTGGCTCACAGCTGTAATTCCAGCACTTTGGGAGGCCGAGGCAGGAGGATCACTTGTGCTCAGGAGTTTAAGACCAGCGTGGGCAACATAGTGAGATCCCATCTCTATGAAAAATGAAAAATTTAGCAGGGTGTGGTGGCATAAGCCTGTGATCCCAGCTACTCAGGAGGCTGAGGAGGGAGGATACTTGACCCAGGAGATCAAGGCTGCAGTGAGCCATGATCACCCCACTGCACTCCAGCTTGAGCAACAGCAAGAGACCTTATCTCAAAAACAACAAAATAAGGCAGCCGACTTTTGGCTTCTTTAATTTGCATTTTCAACCCACTATATTAGTGATCTGGCTTCACTGCAACAGGAAGTGAACAGCAAAGTGGAGAGCTCCCGTGACAGCAGAGCACCAGGCCCAGACTCCCTGTGTCCAGGAGCTGGAGGCTGGAGGGAGTGGGTAGAGATGGTGGCCACCTGTTGCAGGCCCCTATTCCAGCCTCCACTGTAGGCTGGACTCTTCTTTCTAGCAAAACCCAATGAGTGACATGGATGGTGGTGCCCAGCAGACCTTGACATCACCCCTCCTAAGATTTCATGGCAGGACTTAGAGATTCACTCTGACTTGTGTTTTACTGAGGGCAGAGAAGCCTCTCCCACTTTTGCCTGACTCTACCATCCCCAGCCTTTGCAACCCTGGCTATGGCTGCCAACTCAATCCATGCCCACCAGACCTTGGGCAGGGAGTGGGGCACAGCTGGAGCAGGGGCTGGCAGAGACAGGATAGAGCTCGGTCCACGAGGCTGCGTCAGATCAGAAATCACCCTGGCCCCACCCCAAGCCTGGCTCTCACCCTGCTCACCTCCCCAGGTGAAGGCCTTGGCCTATCAGATGCCCTTGATATCATCACTGGGACCTCTTGACACTGACCCTTGCCTCTAACCCTGAACCCTCCCACTCTGCCCCTTGGTCTAACTCAGCCCTCTGGAGTGCAGTCTATCTGGTTTGCCTGGAGAAAATCCATCCTCCACCCTAATTCTCCAGTGTATGAGTCAGAGTTACACCAATAAAAAAGAAATCATACTAGTAATTTTTAACAAAAAGAGTTTAATAGAGGGAATTGGTTAGATAGGTATTGGAGGACTGAAAAAAGCTTTCGGCAGACGCGCACTTAGCTGGCCCCCAGTTTCAGGGACTTGAGGACCGTGCAGCATGTGCTCAGGTAGCCCTGGCACCACCATGCCTGTCTGTGCTGTCCACATCCCCTCCAGTGGTCCCCTAGGTCACCCGATCTTGCCACAGGGATTCTCCTTTCCTGTTGATCCTCAGCAGGTGGGCCTGGCTTGGGATTGAGCTGAGTCTGACTGGGCAGGCCATAACTCACCATTCTGAGTGAGCAGGGAGCTAAGGGATCTCGGAGGCTGAGCACTAAGACCCTAAGGGGTTTGTATTTCTTTCTCTCTTTTTTTGAGACAGAGTTTCATTCTTGTTGCCCAGGCTGGAATGCAATGGTGTGAACTCAGCTCACCACAACCTCTGCCTCCTGGGTTCAGGCAATTCTCCTGCCTCAGCCTCCCGAGTAGCTGGGATTTCAGGCATGTGCCACCATCCCCAGCTAATCTTTTGTATTTTTAGTAGAGATGGGGTTTCACCATGTTGGCCAGGCTGATCTTGAACTCCTGACCTCAAGTGATCCACCCGCCTAGGCTTTCCAAAGTGCTGGGATTACAGACGTGAGCCACCGCGCCCGGCCTATGTTTGTATTTCATGGTACGAGGGAGGCCACAGGGCCTGACTGCAGAGTTGGGAAACAATTTGCTCTGTGGCATTTAAAGATGGTTACGGCAGGACTTGCCATCTGCTGTGGCTCCAGTACCTGAAAGTCCTTTGTGAGTGCTCTCAGCCTGGGAGTGTTGGCACCAGCTGAGACTGAGCCTGGTCCCAGGAGCCATGCCAACTCCACTTTCCCATGAGGACCTGGTCTCATCAGCTGCCACCTTTGGGCTTCCTAGCAAATCACTGAGTCTGCCAGTGAGACAGGCTGGGGACAGAAAGAGAACAGGAATCCCTACACTTACCTGGACCCACATTAGGACTGGAGAAGTGACCGTCAGCCCATCCTTGTGCACATGAACACCACCCCGAGTCCTGCAAGAACAGCAGAGAATGGGAGAGCCTCAGGGCAGGCAGAGCCTGCAAAGCCAGGAGAGGCCCTGTGGTTCATGACCCTGGAAACAGCCATATGAAGAAGAATCCTCCCCAACCCCGAGTGGGAACTGTTGACTGAACAGGCACCAGGGCTGCTAAGATGGAAAGAGAAGATAGGAAATTGCCCAGAATGACCCAGAGGTGGCAATTCTCAGACAGCACCTTCTAAAGAAGCCTTCTAGATACAAGAAAGGCTCACCCTGGGGGAGTGCAGGATTGGACTACAAAAGTCCTCTCAAGCCCCATAGGTTTGGAGAGGTAGAGGAGGGGTGGCCACACAGACATGGTGCGTCAGAGGGAAGAGCACCTCTAGTTACAACAGACCAAGCATCCTTGGACTACAGGCTTTGGAAGTTTGCCTGGAATCCTCTCTTCTCACCCTCCCCACCCCCATAAGACCCCACTGCAAAGAGCTGATTTGATAAAATCCAACCCTTTTAACTATGTGTTAAAAAAGAGAAAACCAAGCTCAGAATCGACACCAGGATGCTATTAGATAACCGTGTGATCCAGCCTTTCAATTCCTAAGTATCCAGCCAAGAGAAATGAAAGTCTAAGTCCACGGAAAGATGTGTATACAAATGTTCATAGCAGACTTATTTGTAATAATTAGCTGGAGTCAACCCAGGTGTCCCTAAACAAGGGAAGATAATTTGTGGTGTAAATATGTGATATCATACTACAGAGCAAGAAAAACTACGAACTATTGATATGCACACAATTATAACTTATATAGGAACAGACTGGAAGACACAAATTCATCCATACTGAGAAAAGGAGGTCAGTGTGGCCTAAGTCTAGTGGGGAATTTTTGGGGGGTGATATAAACATTCCGTATCTTGACTGTGGTGGTAGTTTCATAGCTATAGGTCTGTATCTGTCAAAATACATTTAATTATATATTTTAATGGATGTCATTTTTTGTACATAAATTTTACTCAATAACAGGATATTTTAAAAAGATAATATCGGGGAAAAAGCGGAAGAGAGCAACAAAATTTTACTATAGACAAAAAAAGCCCACCAAAAAAAGGTGCCTCTACAAAACTGATAAAAACTGTAACCAGACATTCTGCCATGTATTTAATAACTTAAGACTGGCATTTCAGCTGGGCATGGTGGCTCACACCCGTAATCCCAGCACTTCGAGAGGCCCCAAAAGCACCAGTCCCAAATGGTTTCACAGAAAAATTCCACCAAATAAAAATAGCGAGTATTTCTATACCATTCAAGTTGTTCCGAAAAGAAAATTTTTCCAGTTATTTGTGAAGTAAATATAAAATGGTTATCAAAACCTAACCAGTACCTCAGCAAAGCACAAATAGCAAAAGGGAAAAAGTAGGAAAATTAGACTTTCTCAAAATTAAAAACATCGTTTCCAAGGATCATCAAGAAAGTGAAAAGACAGCCCACAGAATGGGACAAAAATCTTGAGATCACATATCTGACAAGGGACTTGTATCCAGAACATATATTAAAAAACTTTTACGACTCAGTAATAAAAGAGAAATAACACAGTTTAAAAAATGGGCAAAAATCTTAATAGACATTTCTTTAAAGAAGATATACAAATGGCAAAGACATTCAACATCATTAGGTAAATGCAAATCAAGATCACAGTGAGATAGCGTTTCACAGCCACTAGGATGGCTGTCATTTGTCATTAAAAAGGCAGTCAACGCTACGTGTTAAACAAGGATATAGAGAAACTGGAGCCCTCATATACCACTGGAGGGACTGGAAAACGGCACAGCCACTTTGGAAAACAGTTTGGCAATTCTTCGGAATGTTGAACAAAGAGTTACCACATGACCCAGCAATTCCACTCTGAAGTATATACCCAACAGAAATGAAAACAGACAACACAAACACTTACACACTGCATTCGTTTGCTCAGGTCGCTAGAAAATACCATAAACTAGATGGTTTAAACAACAGGCATCTATTCTCCCAGTTCTGGAGGCTAATCATCAAGATGCTAGCAAATGCAGTTTCTGGTGAGGGTTCTCTTCCCGGCTTGCAAACAGCCATCTTCTCACAAGGCCTTTCCACTGCGCATCTGTGCATGAAGAGGCTCTACTTTTTTTTTTTTTTTTGAGATGGAGTCTCACTCTGTTGCCAGGTAGGATGCAGTGGCGAGATCTCGGCGCACAGCAACCTCCACCTCCCAGGTTCAAGTGATTCTCCTGCCTCAGCCTCCTGAGTACCTGGGACTACAGGCGTGCACCACCAAGCCCAACTAATATTTTTGTATTTTTTAGTAGAGACAGGGTTTCACAATGTTGGCCAGGATGGTCTCGATCTCTTGACCTCGTGATCTATCTGCCTCAGCCTCCCAAAGTGCTGGGATTACAGGTGTGAGCCACCACGGCGGGCCTGTGTCTCTCCTTCTTATACGGAAACCAGTGCTATCAAACTAGGGCCCTACCCTTACAACCTCGTTTCATCTTAATTATCTACCCAAAGGCCTCACCTCCAAATATACCATCATGATGAGGGTAGGCTTCCAACGTAGGAATTCTGGAGGGCCACAGCTCAATCCATAACATACGTGGATGCTCAAACCAGAATAACTCACAATAGCAAAGAAAGCAGAACATGTCCATCAGTTGAATGGATAAACAAACTGTGATATATCAATGCAATGGAACGTGACTGAACCACAGAAAGGAATGAAGTACTGACATGATATGATGCGGGTGAACTTTGAAAACACTATGCTAAGTATCTGGTTTGAGTTGGTATCTGAAATAAAGAAAAAGCTATTAAAATTTTTTTAAAGAAAACATTCTGCTAAGTCAAAGAAAGCTGTCACCTAGCACCACATATCATATATATTCATGCCTATGAAACGTCCAGAATCGGCAAATGCAGAGACAGAGGGTGGACTGCGTTTACCACTACTAGCAGGAGAGGGACGATGGAGTGGTTGCTAATTAATACAGGGTTTCTTTTCCAGGTGGTGAAAACGTTCTAAGATCACAGAGTGGCGATGGTGGCATGGTTCTTTGAATATACTAACAACCTTCAAATTCTACATTTTAAAAGAATTAATTTTATGGCATGTGAATTATATTTCAATAGAGGCAGTATTTTCTTTAAAAAAAGATATGAGGGAAAAAATTATGTTCGTTAAGGAAAAACACATTTCTATGGCTTCATGCAGCTGAAGTCTCTTTCTCACTCATGTAAAGCACAATCATAGGTGGTGATGAACAGAAGTGGGGAGTGAGGAGTTCTGCTCCATGCAGTCATTCAGGAACCAGGTGGCTCTGTCATATTCCACATGTGCTTCCAAGGTTGCTCTGGGTACCCACATCAGACGGAAAATGGGAGAAAGGTCAGAGCAGGAGGTTTTGATGGACAAGGTCTTTTAGAGGCCCGCTCACATTTTCTTATGGTCTACTGGCTAGAACACAGTCACGTGGTTGACTGTAACTACAAGGAAGACAGGCGTGTGGCTAGGAAGAAAGGGAAATGAGTTTGGAAGACAGCTCACGAGTTTCTGCTAGAAATATCCCCGCTTACAGTAGTAAAAGGATAAAACAGTTAGAAATAAACTTAAACATAATTACCTACACTGGGTAGTTTCTGCATTGTTACAAACCACTTCAAAACTTAGTGGCTTGAAATCATTAAGCTCACGATTCTACTTGCTAGTCATTGGATGGGGCTCAGCTGCATCTGCAGTCAGCTAACAGGAGCTAGAAGGCTCAGCTTCACAGGTAGCTAACAGTAGCTAGGGGCTGGCTGGCTCTTAGGCGAAGTTGGGACAAAAAGGCCACATATGTCCAACTCTCCAGCAGGGTACCCCGAGCTTGCTCATTTGGTGGCTGGGCAGAGTTCCAAGAATGACAGCAGAAGCATGTAGGGCTGCTTGAGGCTTAGGCTTAGAACTGGCACAACGTCAGTTCCCCTGTTCTACCGGATAAAGCAAATCAACAGGCAGGGAAACGACTCCTCGATGGAAGGAACTGCAGTCACGTTGCAAAGGGTGTGGGTAGGGTACAGGGAGGCGTGAAGCATTGAGGTCATTTTTGCAACCTACCTAAATGGGCAAAATCCATATGTTAAACATATTAAAACAAATGTGAAGTATTAAAAAAAAAGACTTGAACAAATGGAAAGTCCTAACATGTGCTCAGACAGGAAGACTTAATCTCATCAAGTTGTCAATTCTGCCAAGTTAATTTATAAAGATAATATGATCTCACTAAAAATATTAACAATTGGCTGGGAGCAGTGACTCACACCTGTAATCCCAGCACTTTGGGAGGCTGAGGTGCGTGGATCACCTGAGGTTAGGAGTTCGAGACCAGCCTGGCCAATATGATGAAACCCCCAACTCTACTAAAAACAAAAATTAGCCGGGTGTAGTGGCATGTGCCTGTAGTCCCAGCTACTCAGGAGGCTGAGACAGGAGAATCACTTGAACCCAGGAGGTGGAGGTTTCAGTGAGCCAAGATTGCACCACTGCACTCCAGCCTGGGCTACAGAGTGAGATTGTCTCAAAAAAAAAAAAAAATTTTGCTTTCTGGAACCTGAAAAGCTGATTCTGAAATACATATTTAAAAATATCAAAAAAGAATAGCCATGGAAACTGGAAAGAAAGAACAATCAGAGGGGACCAAAAATTCTAGATATTAAAATGTATTACAGTCTGGGTGCAATGGTTCAGTCCTGTAATCCCAGCACTTCAGGAGGCCAAGGCAGGCAGATCACCTGAGGTCAGGAGTTCGAGACCAACCTGGCCAACATGGCAAAGCCCTGTCTCTACTAAAAATACAAAAATTAGCCAGGTGTGGTAGTGCATGCCTGTAGTCCCAATTATTCAGGAGGATGAGGCAGAAGACTTGCTTAGAAGAATTGCTTGAACCCAGGAGGCAGAGGTCGTAGTAAGCCAAGATCGTATCACTGCTCTCCAGCCTGGGCAACAGAGCAAGACTCCATCTCAAAAATAAATAAGTAAACATATTACAGAGCTGGGATAACTGAAACAATGTGTTACTGGCTTATGAACAGATCTACCAACCCGCGGAACAAGAAAAAGCCCCCAAAACGGGTCTAAGTGAACACAGAAAGTAGCACAGGATAAGGCTCACACCTCAAATCATGGAGGTAAAGATGGACTTTTTTTTTGAGATGGATCTCACTTTGTTGCCCAGGCTGGAGTGCAGTGGCACAATCTCAGCTCACTACAACCTCTGTCTCCTGGGTTCAAGTGATTCTCCTGCCTCAGCCTCCTGAGTAGCTGGGACTACAGACACCAGCCACCATGTTTGTCTAATTTTTGTATTTTTGGTAGAGACGGGGTTTCATCATGTTGGCCAGGCTGGTCTTGATCTCCTGACCTCAAGTAATAAGTCTGTCTCAGCCTCCCAAAGGTAAAGATGGACTTGTAAAAACAAGGGTGGGGCTCGGTGTGGTGGCTCACGCCTGTAATCCCAGCACTTTAGGAGGCCGAGGTGGGTGGATTGCTTGAGCTCAGGAGTCTGAGACCAGCTTAGGCAACAGAGTGAGACCCATCTCTACAAAAACATTAGCTGGTCATGGTGGGGGTGCGCCTGCAGTTCCAGCTGTTTGGGAGGCTCAGGAGGGAGGACTGCTTGAGCCCGGGGGCACAGATTGCAGTGAGCTGAATCCTACCACTGCCCTCCAGCTTGGGTGACAGAGCCAGCTCCTGTCTCAAATAAATAAATAAAATAAAATAAAAACATGGTTGGTGTTACAATAACTGAAGAGACATCTGGGAAAAATTAAAGTCGGATACAAATGTCATACCATGTACGTGGATAAACTCCAAATATTTTTATGTAAGAAAGCGGAAATCTCACAAGAACTAGATAAAAACATAGATAAGTTCCTTCATAATTTTGGAGTGAGGAAGGCCTTTTAAACTGACTCAAAATCTAGAAGCAATAAAAGAGACTGAGACACTCAAGGACATAAATATCTGTGTGTGGCAATAACAGCAACAACCCATAGCAAGTCGAAAATCAAACAAAATCTGGGAACCGTATTTGCAATTCATTCAATAACAGAGAGAGAATTCCTCCAACATATGAAAAGCTCCCAGAGATTACAAGCAATGGACAACCAATCCAACAGATGATAAGAAAGAGATAACCAACCCAACAGAAAAATGGGCAAAGGACATTAAAAACAACTTCACAGAAAAATAAATTCAAGTAGCCCTTCGACATAGGAAAAGACGCTCAATTTCACTCATAAGAGAAATGCAACGTATTTCATTTTTCTCCTATCGTATTGACAAAGAATCAAAAACTCCATAATCTCACTATGTTGGCAAGGCTGTGGGAAAACAGGCCGTCTCACGTGTTAGTGGTAGGATGCAAATCCGTATAATCCCTATGGGAGGCAATCTGCCCACATCTCCCCAAATTATAAATCTATTCACTCTTTGAACCAGCAATCCCATTCCCCAAAAATTTAACTTACAAATAAATTGGCACACATCTGCAGTGACATATGTAAGGTAATCTACTACATTATTTTTCACTGCAAATAAGTCAATGTCCTGCGTTAGAAAATGGTACATCTACACAATAAAACACTACACACCTGTAAAAGAGAACACAGAGTTTTTATGTATTGACATATAAACACAGCCACAACTATGAAGTGAGTAAAGCAAAGTACAGAAGAGTGTGTACAATATGCTTTTTCTTACATGAAAGGAGGAAAATAAGAATATTCATATCTTCCTATATTTCCATGTAAAAACACTGGAAGGAGCCTGGCACAGTGGCTCAAGCCTGTAATCCTAGCACTTTGGGAGGCTGAAGAGGGTGGACCACTTGAGTCCAGAAGTTCAAGAACGTCCTAGGCAAAATGGTGAAACCCTGTCTTACCACAAAAGTGCAAAACTTAGCCATGTGTGGTGGTGTGCACTTGCAGTCCTAGCTACACAGGAGGCTGAGGTGGGAGGACCGCTTGAGCCCGGAAGGCGGAGGATGCAATGAGCCAAGATCATACCACTGTACTGCAGCTCGAGGGACAGAGCCAGGCTTTGTCTAAAAAGGAAAAATAAAAACCCACTAGAAGGATACACAACAAATAAAAGTCGTCTGTAGGAAAGGGACGCAGGGGAGAGATGAGGCCATGGGTGGGATTAAGACCTTTCATTTGAGTTACAAACCAAGTGCAATGTAATGCCTGTTAACAATATAAAATATTTTTTATTAATATCACCACTTTGGATGAGAATTTCTTAGGAAGTTAAACAAGTACCTGCCATACAACTCAGCCACTGTACTCCTGGTATTTCATTTCCAAGAGAAATGAAATCATGTGTCAATGAAAAGACTTGTATGTGATTCTCATAGCCCATTGCTGGTAACAGCAGAAAAGAGAAACAGGCTGGGCGTGGTGGCTCATGCTTGTAATCCCAGCACTTTAGGAGGCCAAGGCGGACTGATCACCTGAGGTCAGGAGTTTGAGACCAGCCTGACCAAAATGGAGAAACACTATCTCTACTAAAAATACAAAAATTAGTCAGGCGTGGTGACACAGGCCTGTAGTCCCAGCTACTCCGGAGGTTGAGGCAGGAGAATCGCTTGAACCCGGGAAGCAGAGGTTGCAGTGAGCCAAGATCACGCCATTGTGCTCCAGCTTGGGCAACAAGAGCAAAACTCTGTCTCAAAAGAAAAAAAAGAAAAGAGAAACAACCCCAGTATCCCTCATCAGGTGAAACCAATTGTAGTCCATCCATACAACATCATACAATGAAATACTACTTGGCAATAATAGGAGCCAGCCGAGGTGGGTGGATCACGAGGTCAAGAGATTGAGACCATCCTGGTCAACATGGTGAAACCCCGTCTCTACTAAAAATACAAAAAATTAGCTGGGCATGGTGGCGCGTGCCTGTAATCCCAGCTACTCAGGAGGCTGAGGCAGGAGAATTGCCTGAACCCAGGAGGCGGAGGTTGCGGTGAGCCAAGATCGCGCCATTGCACTCCAGCCTGGGTAACAAGAGTGAAACTCCGTCTCAAAAATAAAAATAAAAATAAAAAAATAAATTTTAAAAAAAATGGATGAATCTCAAAATGGTTATGTGAAATTTTAAAGGTTCTAAAAGAGAGAACATAATTATGATTCCATCTATACGA
>CM052664.1:4735087-4774867 GCA_028533165.1 Leontopithecus rosalia
GTACATCAGTTATACCTCAAATACATACAGTATTGTACATCAGTTATACCTCAGTACAGGTGTTAAAAAAACCCACAATGCAATTGAGGTGATGGGGAAGGAATGAACTAAATCTACAGGTATCTGGTTTAAAACATCTTAAAAATATAGGGGAAGAAAAGCGATCCTGTATTTTGGTTATGGACACCTTTTTTTTAAATGTCCAGTGGAGAGGGCTGACTGACTTATTAAATGGAAGAGGGAGAGGCAATTTTAAAAATTTGAAAGACTAGAATTCATATAGGGTATATCCCCAGACCACAATGAAATTAAACTAGAAATTAGTAACAGAAAGCTGGAAAATCTAGATATTAAACAACAGACTTCCATACTACTTTTTTTTTTTTTTTGAGACAGGATCTCCCACTGTTGCCCAGGCTGGGGTGCAGTGGTGCAATCTTGGCTCACTGCAACCTCTGTCTCCAGAGTTCAAGTGATTCTCCTGCCTCAGCCTCCCAAGTAGCTGGGATTACAGCTGTGCACCACCATACACGGTGCCTGCCACCACGCCCAGCTAATTTTTTGGTATTTTTAGTAGAAACAAGGTTGGCGAAGCTGGTCTCCCACTCTGGACCTCAAGTGATCTGCCCACTCAGCCTCCCGAAGTGCTGGGACTACAGGTGTGAGCCACTGCACCCAGCCTAAACAGCATTCTTCTAAATAAGCCATGAGTCAAGGAAGTCTCAAGAGAACTAAAAAATATTTTGAATGAAAAAGAAAACAACTATGACTTATCAAAATTTATGGGCTGCTGCTAATGTGTCCCATAAAAAGCATTTGTGCTTACAGAAAAATGTATAGCACTACATGTATACATTAGAAAAGAATATCTTAATCATCTAAGCTCTGGGTTCTCCTCCCACAAGTGTAGGAGCTGTCTTCTCTCTGTCTCTTAAAAACAAACAAACAAACAAAACAATTCCTTGAAACACAGTAACTGCCAAAAGACAAACACGCAAGGCCTGCAGTAATAAAAAATGTGAGAAAGCAAGATGGCTTCCAACCTCAGCTCCAAGGGGCCACATTCGCTGGGGGGAAAGAGTTGGCAACACAATGTGATGGGTAATGAGACTGCACAAAGGGCCAGCTGGGAAGGCTTCACAGAGGAAGTGAAAACAGACAGGGAAGGACACTTCTACCAGGACCTCACAAGGGTGCCTCAAAACCAGCAAGTCCATAGTGTTACGGACTGAATTGTGTCCCCCTCTGCCCCCAAAACTCATATGCTGAAATCCTAAGGCCCAATCCAAGGGCCTTGGGTTGTGATTATTTGGAGATGGGGACTTTGAAATGGCAATCAAGTTAAAACGAAGCCATGAGAATGGGCCTTAATCCAGTATGACTGATGTCCTTATAAGATTAGCATACAGAGGACACAGACGCCAAGCGCTCCTGCGTGACGTGACCACCACATGAAGACACAGCAAGAGAGTGGCCACCTACCAGCCAAGGAGAGAGGCCCCCGAGGAGACCAACCTTCCCAGCACTTTGATTTTGGACTCCTAACGTCTAGAACTGTGAGAATATAAATTTCTGCTCTTTAAGCCACCCGGTGTGTGGGACCTTCTTATGGCAGCCCGAGCTGAACTCATCTTCTCTCTCTCCAAAACCCATTCTTTCCCAAAATCCAACATCCACCCCGAAGAAGAGCCGGAAGTCCCACCCTCACACCTCACATTCAATTTTCTCCAAAACCCATTCTTTCCCAAAATCCAACATCCACCCCGAAGAAGAGCTGGAAGTCCCACCCTCACACCTCACATTCAATTTTCTCCAAAACCCATTCTTTCCCAAAATCCAACATCCACCCCGAAGAAGAGCCGGAAGTCCCACCGTCACACCTCACATTCAATTTTGTACCAGGACCTGTCCATTTTACCACCCAGCTCTTTCCTATCCAACACTTCTGACCCGGATGACCTGCAGCAACCTCTTCAGTAGTTCCCCACGTCCAATCCAGCCATGCTCCCAATCCGCTCTGCCACTGCCCCCAGAGAGATCATTTCAAAACACAAATACAACCTGTCATACCCCACCCCTACCCTTTATGGCCGTTAGTGGCGAACCACAGCTTTAGAATAAAGACAAACTCTAAGCATGGCCTATCAAGCTCTGCCCAGCCTCCACCTCTCTCTGCTCCCCAGCCTCACTAGCTTTCTTCAGTCCATGAAGGAACGAAGCATGCACTTTCTCACCACAGGGCCCTTGCACACGTTGTTTCCTGGAATGCGCTCCCATCACCGGCCCAACTTCCCCTCCATCATTTGGCTAACTTCACTCACTCCGATCTCTAGCTTAAGCACCACTTCCCTAGAGACCCTCTGGGACTTCCCCTCCCAAGTCTGAGTCACTTTCCTTCATAATAAGCACTTGAAAGAAGTGAGATCCTTTCCTACAGAGGCCTTCTCAGAGTTGATAATGAAACACTCTTCTGTGAGATGCTTCATTTGATACCAGTCTCCTCTACTCAGTAGGAAGCTCTGGGAGAGCAAGGACCTTTGGTTCGCCATCAAGTCTTGGACCTGGCACAAAGTAAGTCTCAAGTGATGCTTACTGCATGAATGGAATTAGCGAGAAGTGAAGGAGACGGCACTTCACGTACAGAAAAAAAGATGCTTGAAAGGTCTGCCAAGACCACCACTCCTGTAGTTTGGCGAAGTCCGAACAGTGCAGTCTGTGAATATGTAAGATGGCAGGAGGACCCCAAAACTAACACCCATCACACACTCATGCACATCAGGTACATACCCAAATTCTGGAAGGTCTCTGTCAAAATGCACACTTTCCTCATAGAAGACATTCATCTCAGCATCAACAGCGACAACCTTTACCTGAAAGGGATTGTTTAAATGAAGTGTAAGAGTCTCCTCAGCTTTTATACTGGTCCAGGGGGTACTAACCTCACAACATGAGACCCCACACCCTAGAAGTAGTTCAGACAGAGACCTCCTTGAAGGCAGGACAGCCTCTCGTAATCGTGGTAACAGAGGACTCATCTGGGGTGACACTCAAAGGTTTAGCAAAATGAAGAAACTGAGGCTAAGTAGAAACACCAACATGTCTCCAGGAATCTTTGTTCTCCAAACAGCCAAAGCCAAGACCCTCTAGAGGAAGTGTTCACAGATGAGCTGGTTCCTGCACCTGGCAAGGAGGTGGGAGAAAGTGCCAGAGAGGAAGGAATGGGAAGCAAGGTTTGGAAGCATCTCTGAGGGTCCATGTCTGCAGGGGCCTGACACCAGGCAAGGCCATGGGCTGTTCCCACAGGCCATGACTGCGGTCCAGAGACGTTAATGTCCCACTGAAGCAACCTCCAAGCTTGGGAGTATAATCCCTTTCCTGGACAGATGGGGAAACTGAGGTCTAATAAGGCAACGCAAGTCAGCCAGAGTCCCACAGGACTCTCCCCTCAAGGACTGGCCAGAGACCTGCCTCCCTTGACCCACTAGAGAAGAGGTGTTTGACTGCAACTGTGGATATTTCCCAAGTACTTTAAAGGAAAAGGTGCCCCTGGTCACCCCATGCCCAGTTTGAAGGCAAATTTTGATTGGCTCGCCCGTCTGCCGGGCCCTGGCAGCAGCACAGCGCTCCTCTGGCCAGCAGTCCTGAGTCTGCAGACCTGGCAAGCTGGTGCCGACAAAGGGCGGTCACAGGGTAAAGTCCGTTTGTACAATGTACGCATTTCTCTTTTTTGGGGCGGGGGCAGGGTCCCACTCTGTCTCGCAGGCTGGAGAGTGGTGGCGCCATCTTAGCTCACTGCAACCTCCACCTCCTGGGCTGAAGCGAGAGTCCAGCCTCCCGAGAAGCTGAGACTAAAGGTGTGTGCCACCATGCCCGGCTAATTTTTGTATTTTTTTGGTAGAGACGGTGGTTTCTCCATTTCCCAGGCTGGTCTCGAACTCCCGGAATCAAGAGATCCACCTGCCTCGGCCTCCCAAAGCGCGGGGATTACAGGTAAGAGCCACCAGGCCCGGCCCATTTCACTTATTTAAAAAGGTTTTGGGCTTGGATCTGTTTCCAGGTCACTGGTCGCCTGTGCGCACTGCTACCCGCCTGCCTGTTCCCCAGCCTTACAGCAGCTGACTTCCCCGGGGTCCCCGTCACTCGGTGCCCATGACAGCGCATGAACTCGCGAGTCATCCGGCCCCTCAGGGCGCGGGGGTCCTGCCGAGGGGCGCCCGCAGTTTCCTGGGGTAGCGGGATCCAGGCGGGGTCGGGGTCGCCTCTTGCGAGCGGGTGGCACTGGCAGGGCATCTCTGGACGAGGGCACAGACGCCCCACGGCCGCGCGGGGGACAGGGGCGCGGGGTCCCAGGAAAGCCCGAGAGGGAGGCGCGCCCGCTGCCGGGCCCGTTTTCCCGCGTCCGGGTGACAGACCGCCCTCCACCGCCGGGGCAGAGGAGGAAGAGGCCCCCGGCCCCGTGGCGGCGTGACCGTACCTGCTGCGTGCTGAAGTCCCAGCCCAGGCAGCAGCGGCGAGGGGCGCTTCCCGCCATGGCCCTGGCGAGTCCGGCTGCGCGTCCGTCCGTCCGTCCGTCCGTGCGCCCCGCAGCGTGACTGTCACCGCCCTCCAGCGCCCGGAGACGCAGGGGCCCGCCCCTCGCTCCGCCCGGCCGGACTGCGGACCCGAGTGGAGGCGCGTTTGCGCTCTGGCGCCGCCTGCCGGGCGACGCGAGCCGGGACCGCGTCCTGCGCAATCAACGGCGCCCCCACGCCGCCCGCTTTCCCTCCGAGCGCAGCGCCTCGGGTCCTCCCATCCTCGGCTTCTCTCCGCATGGGCCTTGCCCCTTGGTGGCCTGGCTTCCCTCAGAGGACGCCGGCGCCGGAGGTTTCAGCTTTAAGCCGGCTTGACCCTCAGAGGGACCCTGCCTGACCCGCTGGAGGCCCTGGGCCTGCAGTCCTCTGCGGCCGTGTCTCGGGCCCTGGAGCCGCTGTCCACCCGTGCGGCTGACTCAGGGACCACAGGGAAATGCTCCCTGGGTTGGAAGCACTGGGCTCTGACAAGCCCTGTCCTGCCGGGCGGTGATCCCTTTGCTCAGAACATCAGAACACGCCTTCTTTTGTACAGAATGAGGTGTCGCCCAATTCTGGAATCACAAATACAATCCATTTAGGATCTTAAAACTAGATTTGTTGTAATTTTGTCTTTTGACAGGAGATATCAGCTCCCAGTAAGAGTGGGTTAGAGAGGACAGATGCAGCCCCTGCAAATCTGGGGGGTTCCCAGGGTGTTGCATCCCCCTGTGTACTCAAACTCAGAGCTCCTGATGCCTCCCCGGAGGGGCCCTCATTCCTGGACTCAGCTGGTACTGATGGCCTGATGTGTTCCCGGTGTGGTAAAGGGGAATGGGAACCAAAGTCAGATCCACTCCGTTTATTCATGGAGCTGAGGGCACCTTGTCCCAGCAGCTATCTCCTTCTTGTCCCTGAGACTGACTGCTTTCCAGAATTCCTTCCAAACCCAGCATGTGAGAGGCCCCTCCGACCAACTTCCCAGTCCACCCGAGTGCCCCTCTACACACTTGAAATGATCTGTATCCGCTGCTGAACTTGAGCTGCTCGGAGTCTAGATGCGACCCTCCTCGTTGCTGGAACAAGAAGGGGCCGACATGCTTGTCCTGCAACACATTCGCAGCATACTGGGGACACAGCCCCTCCGTCAGTCACCATCTGTGACAGTAGCCAAATACTGGATACTCTTTAGATTAGAAACAATTACGCAACCTGCTGACCACATTCAATCCTCACAATGATCTGGGAGGTAGGTACTGTTATCTACATGTTTTAAAACTTTTCAATGAAGGTATAAAATACAGTAAAGTTTATGAAGTACACTAATATTAACTGCTTGATGACTTTTTTTTTTTTTTGAGATTGAGTTTTGCTCTTGTCGCCCAGGCTGGAGTGCAGTGGCAGGATCTCAGCTCACTGCAACTTCCGCCTCCTGGGTTCAAGGGATTCTCCTGCTTCAGCTTCCCAAGTCGCTGGGATTACAGGCACAAGCCACTACCACCCAGCTAATTTTGTATTTTTAGTAGATACAGGGTTTCACCACATTGGTCAGGCTGGCCTCAAATTCCTGACCTCATGTGATCCACCCACTTCGGCCACCCAAAATACTGGGATTACAGGCGTGAGCCACCGCGCCCAGCTGATGACTTTTTAAAAATGTATGTATATATCCATATAAACACTGAGAGCGAGACAGAACACTTCCACCACTCTAGAAGTTTCCTTCATGATCCTTCCAATCACTAACTCCCAAGGCAATTACTATTCTGATGTCTACCAGTATAAACTCACTTTGAACTTTGTATAACTTACTGTCTTCATTTTACAGCGAGAGAAACTGAGGAGTAGAGAAGTGAATTAATGTGGCTTAATGACACCACCATTGTGAAATTTTAACTGAGACAGTGAAAGAGATCTGACTTACCAACTCCATCTTGCTTCTAACCTCCAAGCTGTCCTTTCTCATTCCGGGGCATAGGCCGAACTAACTTTGGGAGGAACTTAGTTTATAGTTTAAAATAAAGATAACAGCCCTTTCCCGAAACAAACCCCCTTCTTGCCTGTGACTAGACTGCCTTGTAGGACTAGCAAATTAACCACAAGATTAGAAATTGAGGTTTAGGAGTCCTGCAGCTGGAGACTACAAGATTTTGAACTTCTCCAAATTGCTCCTGGGGATACCACCACTGTTGTAAAACCCAAGATCAGTGCTTCAGCTATTTTAGAGACCTTGCACTTGACAGATCCGCTGGCACCACCCAGATCCATAACTTGCTCATCAGATCTTGTGGCCCCAACCAGGAACTGACTCAGCGCAAGAAGATAGCTTCAGATTCCTGTCAGCACTCCCAACTCTCTGGCCTCCACCCACCCACCAAATTATCCTTTAAAGCTCTGATTCCCAAATGCTCAGGGAGACTGATTTGAGTAATAATAAAACTCTGGTCTCCCTCACAGCTGCCTCTGTGTGAATTACTCTTTCTCTATTGCAGTCCCCCTGACTTGATAAATTGGCTCTGTCTAGACCGTGGGCAAGGTGAACCTGTTGGGTGGTTATACCTCCTTTGCTCAGATCATTGGAACACTCCTTCTTTTGTACAGAATGAGGTGTTGCCCAATTCTAGAATCACAAATAAAATCCATTTAGGATCTTTAAACTAGATTCGTTATAATTTTGTCTTTTGACAGGAGGTACCAGCTCCCAGTAAGAGTGAATTAGATTGCACAGAAAGGGCTGAGAGTAGACAGATGAACCCCCATAGGGAGCTGTGAAGGGTATAAAGACACAGAAAGAGACCATGAGAAGGGCATAGTGGTGGAAGCCACTAGAACAAGCTTGTCCAGCCTGCAGCCCATGGGCCACATGTGGCCCAGGATAGCTTTGAATGCATCCCAACACAAATTCATAAACTTACTTAAAACATTATAAGATATTCTGGGGGATGTTTTTTAGCTCATCATCTATCATTGGTATATTTTATGTGTGGCCCAGTGTGGCCCAGGGAAGCCAAAAGATTGGACACCCTTGCACTAGAACCTTCCTGGGGGATGGGGCTTTTGACAGGGTCAAGTGCTGCCTAGGAGCCTCTCCCTCTGGGTTAGCAGTAAAGAGGGTGGGTCTTTAAAACCATCAAGAGCAGGCCCATAGACCTTACTGTGTGCCTTTTCGCCTGAGCTGCTTTCACAAATTACCGCAGACGGATGGCTTAAACGACAGGTATTTATTTCCCACCGTTCTGGAGGCTGGGAATTCTAGCATCAAGGGGCTGGCAAATTTGGTTCCTGGTGAGGGCTCTTTTCCTGACTTGTAGACAGCAGCCTTCTTAGTGTATGCTCACACACGACCTTATCTCCCAGTGTGTGTATGGGGAGAGGGAAAGCACTCTCATCTTTTCCTCTTCTTAAAATGTATGTATATAATCCCATCATGAGGTCCCCATCCTGACCTAATCTAGATCTGTTACCTCCCAAAGGCCCCATCTCCTATTACCATCACATTGGGGGTTAGGCCTTCAGTGAGTTTTGGAGAGACACAAACATTCAGCTCATAACAGTTTAAGTACTTTTAAAATTCAGCACCATTTTGAAGATTTATTGACGATGCCATGTATACAGCTAATCCTGTGGTTCCCAAACTATGCACCGAGGTGCTCTGGGAAGCTGCAGGGAACCCATAGAGGTGCTCTGGGATATTTTCCATTTTGTGGTGAAACAGTGATGCAAAACATCTGTCAGGCATCATGTGAACTGCTAATTTGAGGTGGTTCACAGTTCCACCACTAGACCGCTACATTCCTTTCCATCACATCTTATTTTTGCAAAGCTGTATTTTCAGCAGATGCAGTGACAATCAGATACTGCATGAAAATCAAGGGGAAACAAAACAAGGGCACAGTGTCCACTCTGACCCCAACATTTGAGAAGCCGCACGGTGCCCCACAGGCACACACATCACATCCCCTCAGTAAATAATTCTGGTTATTTAAGAATGAAATATTATTTTTTTTCTCCAATACATGTGTATAATTTTCTTCAAACAGGTACTAGTGTGTTGGGACATAAATATGTATTAAGCTGTTTGGACCATCTACTTAATAACAGAACAGAATGGGCAGCCAGAGCCATTAGCGATTTCTGAAGTCATTGGTGAGACTCTAAGAGCAAGTGAAGTAAGAATGTTTGGGAACCCCTGGTCTAGTTGATCATATTTATTAGTGAATCGACACCACATTTTACTACCAGGCCCCAGTGAGTGACACCTGGGTGGAGTACAGTTCAGTGCAAACAGCACTGCGTGGAACGTTCTCCTCCAGGGCCCTGTGGACCTGTGCGAGAGAACGTTTCTGGGCTTTGTGTCTGAGAGTAGGATTTATATGATGTGTGCATGACTGATTGGACCCGAAAGTGCTGGAGTACTGCTGAGAATGGCTGCGCCGATCAGCACTCCCGCCCGGAATGCATGAGGCTACCCCATCCTCACACCCTATATTTAGCACTTGGCATTTCCATCCTTCCAATTTTTTGCTGGTCTAATAGATGAGAAGTGATTTCTCTTACTGTTGTAATTTGTGTTTTTTTTCTCATTATTGATGAATTGGAGCATTTCTTAATATAGACTCATTAGCCACTCAGGATTTCTCATTCAGTGAATTCCATGCTTATCCTTTGCTCATTTCTCAGTTGAGTATTTTTGTCTCTTTCTTGTGGATTTGCAGGAATTTCTGGATGTTTCAAGATCTAAACCCCCCATTCATTTTAGATGTTGCAACTATCTTCTCCCAAGATAATTGGGAGACTGCTAACTTGATCCAACCAGCCATTTGTTGACTAGAAATCTTTAATATGAATCTAATAAAATCCATCCATTTTTTTTGCCTTATTATCCAAGTTATTTGATCTGAAGAAATGCTTTCCCACCCTCATTCCACAAAGGTATGAGCCTACATTTTCTACAAAGACATTAGCTTACATTTTTTTCTATTAGCAAGATCTTTGAGTTTTGCATTATTGAATTTTCTTTGAATCTTGGCATTTTTCAGCTGAATAAATTACCATCATAACAGAAATCAGTAAAAATGAATCCGAGGATAAGCACAAGATAGAAGCTTTTCAGAGAAAGAAAACACTTTTCATTTAGAAAGCATAATAATGAAAATGTATTATAAAATAAGAAAAAAGAGACAAACATCAGTCCAATTGTTATACACTGGCCTCCAATGAAACAATATCAGAACATTTCTTTGAGGTTCGCAGCCATGTGAAACATGAGTTTTTCTGAAAGTAAAACTTAATCTTTGCAAAGATCCTTAAGAAAATGTGCTTTCTTCATAAAGATGCATTATTTTAAAATTCCAATATGCTTTATTTTGTTAATTCTTTATTATGCTTTATTTATCTGTTAATTGCAGGCTAGTGTTTTTGTTTTTGTTTGTTTGTTTGTTTTTTAAGACAGAGTCTCACTCTGTCACCCAGGCTGGAGTACAGTGGCTCGATCTTGGCTCACTGTCACTTCTGCCTCCCAGGTTCAAGCAATTCTCCTGCCTCAGCCTCCCCAGTAGCTGGGAATACAGGCGCTTGCCACCACACCTGGCTAATTTTTTGTGTTTCTAGCAGAGACAGAGTTTCACCGTATTAACCAGGATAGTCTTGATCTCCTGACCTCGTGATACGCCAGCCTCGGCCTCCCAAAGTGCTGGGATTACAGGCATGAGCCACTGTGCTTGGCCAGAATGAATAATTTTAAAAGTAAAAAATTGGGAGTATGCTAGTAGCTTAAATTTTTATCTCTTCTACTTCCCAGGCAAAGATAAAATTACTGAATTAAAAATAATCAGAGGGCAGGCACAGTGGCTCATGCCTGTAATCCCAGCACTTTGGGAGGCCAAGGAGGGTGGATCACAAGGTCAGGAGATCTAGACCATCCTGGCTAACACAGTGAAACCCCGTCTCTACTAAAAATACAAAATTAGCCAGGTGTGGTGGCGTGTGCCTGTAGTCTTAACTACTTGGGAGGCTGAGGCAGGAGAATCCCCTGAACCCAGGAGGCGGAGGTTGCAGTGAAAAGAGATCACAGCACTGCACTCTAGCATGGGTGACAGAGCAAGACTCCATCTCAAAATAAATAAATAAATAAATAAAAATAAGTAATAAAATAACCAGAAATTAGGGAATAAATCAGACAAATAAAATATAATTCAGAATCACTAATTGTATGTATCTGAAATGCTATAGCGTGTATGGAAGATTTCATCTTGTGATATGTTGGGAATGAATATTTCTTCTGTCCATTCTATACCAGAGGCAGTAAAATTCTTCGTAAGATCAGTGCGAAGCTCTTCCAAGTGAAAATGAATGTTTCAAACTACAGCCGATAGCAGGGTAAATGTCACACAGATTTTGTTTGTCCAGATTTGAGGGTGGGGGTAGGTGTGACTCCAGTTAAGTAAGTAACTCATGCAGCTGAGGTTAAAATTTTTAAAAGCTGATTTGGGGTTTGTATCTGGAAAAAAGCTTGATGGGCTTTGTTATTTAAGCAAAGTCCAAAGAGCTTTGAAGAGAAAAGCTTTTATTTTCACCAAAGTATGAACGTGTCTGTTGTTAATTTGTTTGTCCTCAGTTTAGGAGCAAATTTGGTTTGGGAAATTCAATGTGAGTCTCTTCCACTTGCTCCCAGCTTTACGTTCACTCCTCAAGATCTCGTCCTCTCTCATTCCGTGAGTATTCGAAGCACATGATTCAACCAGGTACTCCTTTGGTTTGGTTTGGTTTGGTTTGGTTTGGTTTTTTTAATAAATTGAAGGCCCGTAAGTGCGGCTTTGTTACCTGAATGTATTGAATGGTGATGAGGTCTGGGCCTGTAGTGTGATCATCACCTGGAGAGTGTACATTCTCATTAGGTAAGTCCTCATCCCTCGCCCCACCCCCACTCTCCCCAAGCCAAGCACTTCTGTATACATAAAGTTAAGGTCTGGAAAGATAGACGCCAAGTTATCAATAATAATTATCTGTGGGAGTGGGATTTAGAGGCGATTGCTTGGGGGATGACTTTTGCATTTTAATATATTCTATATTATGGAATTTTTGTTAACAAAAGACTAAAGAAAAAGAAAACAAACAATAACAATAATAACTGAGGGAATCTCAAGCTACCTAGAGCCTTTAAATTGTCCTCTTAATGACTCAAAGAGGCAATAATAATACAATACACTACTTAGAAAGGAGGGAAAGGAAAACATCCTTGTCAGAATCTTTAAGATACCCTCAAAGGTAAATGCATATTACTGAATGCCTTTATTAAAGAGTGAAAGTGAACCCCACGTAGTGAGTAGAACTGTGTGTCCCAAAAAGAAGCGCTCAAGTCCTGACTCCAGTATCTGGGAGTGCGACTTCCTTGGAATCCAGCCAGGTGGTGGCTCACGCCTGTAACCGCAGAACTTTAGGATGCCAAAACAGGAGAATCACTTGAGTCTAGAAGTTAGGGACCAGCCTGGGCATCATACAGAAACCCTGTCTCTACTAAAAAAAAAATTAAAAATTAACTAGGTCTGATGGTGTGTGCCTGTAGTCCCAGCTACTGGGAGACCGGGGAGGGAGGATCACTTGAACACAGGAGGTTGAGGCTACAGTGAGCCGTGATCATGCCAGTGCACTTCTGGGCAAGACCCTGTCTCAAAAACCAAACAAAAGAAAACAAAACTAATATCCTTATTGACATATGTCACATGCCACATAATTAGCCTATTTATAGAGTATACAATTCAGTTATTTTTGGTGTAGTCACAGAATTGTACAACTATCATCACAACCAATTTTACAACATATTCGTCACCCCCAAAGGAATCTTCATCCCCATGGTGTCACTCTTATTATTCCCAGACCCTGGCAACCGCGAATCTACTTTCTCTCTCTGTAGATTTGCCTATTCTGGGCATTTGACATAAATGGAATCATATAATATATGGTCTTTTGTGAGTGATATATTTAACTTAACATAATGCTTTCAAGATTCATTCATATTACAGCAGGTGTTAGTATGTCTTTCCTTTTTTGGCCAAAAATATTCTATTGTATGGGTATAGCACATCTTACCTGTCTATTCATCAGCTGATGAACATTTGCGTTGTTTTAATTTTTGGCTGTTGTGAATAACGCTGCTATGAACATTCATGTACAACTTTCTGTGTGGATATCTATCGTTATTTCTCTTGGGTATATATCTAGGAGTGGAATTGCTGGACCATACAACAATTATGTTTGATACTTTGAGGAATCACTTTCCCTTTTAATTGTTAATATTATTTATTCATTTGTACCTTCTCTCTTTCTAAAAAGAATTAATATTGGCAGGTCCATATAATTAATCTTCTCAAGTAATTAACTTTTGGCCTTCTTTATGTCCTATATTACATTTTTGGTTCCTACTTCACTGATCTCTGCACTTACGTTTATCATTTCATTCTTTACATGTTTGATGAGCATATTTAGCTATTCTAACTTCTTAAACTAAAATACCTAGCTCATTAATTTTCAGCCTTTTTTATTGTTAATGTAATCACTAAGACTAAGTTTGCCTTCTTAGTATTGTTTTAGCTGTAATCCACAAATTTGGTATCATTTTGTTATTAATTCTAAATATTTTCTAATTTCTATACTGATTTCCTCTTAGAGCCAGCATCGCTTAGAAATGTTTCAAAGTCTCCAAATCTGTGGAAGTGTTACGTTTCTCTCCTTGTTCTTGAACTCTAATTGAGTGAATCTCAAATTTGAGCATCATCAGGATCATCTTGTTAAAACACAAATTTCCAGCCCCACTCCTAGAGTTTCGGATTCACTGGGTGGGAATGTCTGGATGGGACCCTGCATTACAGTAGCCACTAGTCACACATGGCTACTTAAATTAAACTCAACTTAATCCAAATAAATTTTAAAATTCAACTCCTCAGTCATATTATCCACATTTTAAGTGCTCAATAGCGACACGTGGCTAGCAGCTACCCTATTAAGTAACACCAATACAGAACAACACTACAGAAGCTTCTATTAAACTGTCACAGTCTAGTTGAAAGGGTCCAGGAGGCACAAATCTGGTTCTAATATAGGGTCTAACTGACTTGCTCTTGACCCTGAATTTCCAACAGGTGCCTTGGGTAAATCTGTTGAGCCAGATCTACAGGTCTGTGTGTGGGAGCCAGGAGTCCAAGCTCCAACCTGTCCAGCCTCAGTTACAATCTTAGTCTCCGTTCTGGCAATCTCAGACCTATGTGTGCTTCTGTAGCCCCCTCTCCACAGAGCCAATGACCGCAGTGCAAGGCAAAGCTGACTTGGATGTGCACCTGCTTAAAACCTGTCAGCAAGGGCCGGGCGCGGTGGCTCACGCCTGTAATCCCAGCACTTTGGGAGGCCGAGGCGGGTGGATCACGAGGTCAAGAGATCGAGACCATCCTGGTCAACATGGTGAAATCCCGTCTCTACTAAAAATACAAAAAAATTAGCTGGGCACGGTGGCGCGTGCCTGTAATCCCAGCTACTCAGGAGGCTGAGGCAGGAGAATTGCCTGAACCCAGGAGGTGGAGGTTGTGGTGAGCCGAGATTGCACCATTGCACTCCAGCCTGGGTAACAACAGCTAAACTCCATCTCAAAAAAAAAAAAAAAAAACCTGTCAGCAACTCCTCAGTATAGGGACCTCTGAGCCAGACTACAGCCCTGGGCATTTGAAGGGATAAAGGGTGGTTTGCTCATGTCCCTTCTCCTCTAGCCTGTTACCCCTGCGGGCAGGTGTAGCTCATCCCTGGCACTAGCAGGGTGCTGGGCAGAGTAGGTGCTGGGCAGCGCTTGTGGAATGCAAGCACCAGGTGGGGGAGCTGCTGGGCTGTTGGCTGAGCAGGGCTGGGCCCAGGAGGGAAGGAGGACAGAGCTCCAGGTGGGGAACTGCCACCTGCCCTCTGCAGCTGGAGATGACACCACGTCCACACCTGCTCAGGTGAATGTGTCCTTCTCACTCTCCCTGGGGCTGCTCTCCTATCAGAAGCTCCCGGCTGACCAGATGCTGCCTGGGGTGGACATTCAGCAGAGAGCGAGTGGAGAGAGAGAGATGGTGTTTACACAGAACCTGCTCCTGGAGTACACCACCCAGACCGCTCAGGCACGCCCCAGGCTCGCCCACATGTGGGAGGGCGGAAGCGGGCTGGCCTCTGTTCTGCTGGGGCCAGAGGAGGAAAGACCTAGCAGGAACCTCAGAAATAAGGAGCCCCCACTCCTTTCCTGGGGCTCAGTCTCCCCTAGAAGAGGCCCTGTGTGCAAAGAGATGACGGCCATCCACCCTCATCTGCCTCATGAGCCTAAAGCCAGGTGAGGGGCCAGAGTGTGGGAAATCAAGGAAGGCTCCCTGCAGGAGGTGGCACATGAAGCCTGTATACTCTTTAATCAAAGGAGAAGGAAAACACAGTAATAGGCTGAGGGAATGCCTGATGGGTGGAAACAGTGAGAGTACCTGAGGCAGTTGTGAGGAATGAGACCATGGGCCAGAAGGTCACTAGGCTGTGGTGTGGAGGCTAAGCTGGGGCTGCAGGTGAGGAGTGTGAAGAAGTGGCCCAGGGCATGTTACCCACGCAGCTGAAAACACCTTTATGAAGATTATGACAGTGACAGAAATCTAACAGAGCTGACTCCATCGTGGTTGCAAGCTCACGGGCTAACTGTCCTCACTCATTCCTGGACACAGAACAAGCTAACTATGGGAGGAATTAATGTATAGGTTTTGTTGTTTGTTTGTTTTTTGTTTTGTTTTTTGAGACAGGGTCTTGCTCTGTCATCCAGGTTGCCTCCCTGAGACTACAGGTGTGTACCGCCATACCTGGCTCATTTATTTTTATTTTTATTCTTTTAGAGACAGGGTCTCACTATGTTACCCAGACTGGTCTCAAACTCCTGGGCTCAAGTGACCATCCTGCCTCAACCTCCAAAAGTGCTGGGATTACAGGTGAGCCACTGTGTCTGCCCTTATAGTTTAAATCAAGATTAATAATAGCCCCTTCTCAAAACTAAACTCTCCTTGTTCAGGGACCAAATCCATCTTTGTAAAACTAATGAAAGACCGTAAGATTAGAGTTATGGTAGGGGCCTGAATCCTGCTAAGCTCTAAGCATAGTTAAGTGATAACCAGCTGTTGTTCCCTAGTTTGCTTATGGCTCTGGAGTCATGCAGCTGGAGGCCACAAGGTTTATAACTTCCCCAATTAGTCCTATAGATAACATCACTACTGTCAAAACCCAAGATTAGTCTTTGACATATTTTTCTGTCTTTTGCATTCAGGCAGACCAAATGACACCACCTAGACCAAGTGACTAATATACCAAGGAGCTGACTCAAACAGTCCTAGGACCTCCCACCCAGAAAATGAGTCAGCATGTGAAGACAGTTTGGACATTATGGTTTCATCCCCAACCAATCAGTAGGACCCGTTCCCTATCCTCCTGCCAGCCTAATTATATTTTAAAGTCCTAGCCTCTGAGCTCTTGGGGAGGCAGATTTGAGAAATATCTTCCATCCTTCTGCTTGACCATCTTGCAATAATTAAACTCTTTCTCTGTTGCTATGCTTCTGACTCAGTGTATTGGCTTTCCTGCACAGTGGTGAACAAGAACTCATTGGACTGCAACACAATGGATGGGTTTGATCACTTGGCAGGTGACAGTCCAATGTCCACAATCAAGGAGGATTTATCAAAGGAATTTTATTACTTGCAACAATTAAGGAGGATGCCAGGGATACTACCCCAGAGCAATGCCCCCCAAACAATGGTGAAAACAGGGCTTTTATTAGGTAGGTTAGCTGAGTCATTGTATGTAGAGGTGGAGTAAAGGCAGTGCAGGTGCAGTCACCGATCATGCTTCTACATACATAGCATGTATAGAAAATGGCAAATAAGCTCCCCCATGGGTGGGTGAGGTTTTTAGTATGATAATGAGAAGAGTTCACCAAAGTTCATCTCCAACTCAAGTATCTCTGGATCCAAGTGATTTTTGTTTTCCCCAGGGGTGAGCTTCTTTCTGGAAATTTTTGAAACAACAAGAACTCAAGGCGCAACAGTTACATGTGAGTATTTTTCCAGGAGGACTCCAGAGAGGCCAGATGCAGGAGGCTGAGCAATGGTGCTGGGGCTTTCCAGCCTGGCACCTGGGTAGCTACTCTGGGGGCTGAGGAGCTGAGGCTGAGCTGCTAGGGCTGAGGTGATGAGGTTGTGTGTGCCTGAGAGTGATGCATGGACTGCCAGGAGCTAGAGAAGGCAGGGCACAGATAAGGCATGAGGCTGAGGGATGGGTGGCTCAGAGCCTGAGAGGAGCTGAAGGCTGAGTCCTGCGGGCCCCATGGAGGAGAAAAGAGGAAGAGGAGGGCAGCCCAGCTAACCAGGAAGCAGGGAGCAGAGCTTGGCGGGGAGTAAGGGAGGCAGGGGTGGCAGAGGGAGTAAATGGCATCATCCTGACCCTTTCCCTGAACAGACTCCCAGCAGCAGCCCCTGGCCTTTAAAGGTAGCATCAGCCCCATGCCACCTGTTGGGCACTTTGCCTGCTCCCCTCAGGAACATCAGCCACTTGGGGTCAGCAGGGATCCCTGTGTCCCAGAGGCCCTGGCTCAGAGCCCACCCAGAATTGGCAAGATTGCCTGGTGCCCCGGAGGTGGTGTCCCTGCAGGCCATGGCGGCCATGCCTGAGCTGCAGCTCTCCCGGCTGGGTGGACTTTGGGACCTGCTTTGTGAACCAGCAACAAGTCCAGGAGGTCTGCCTGAGGGACCTGCGTGGTTGCCAAAGCTACTGGGCCACAGAAACTGGAGAGGAGACGACCCCCCAGGAAGGGCCTGTCTTAATCCATTTTCTGTTGCTTATAACAGAATACCTGAAAGTGGGTAATTTATTTACAAAGGAATTTGTTTCTTACAGTTATGGAGAATGAGCAGTCCAAGGCTGAGGAGCTGCATTTGGTGAGGGCCCACTTGCTGGTGGGGGCTCTTTGCCTGAGCAGAGACAGAGCATCGCATGGAGAGGCAGCTGAATGTTCCAGCTCAGGTCTCTCTTCTTCTTCTTATAAAGCCATCATTCCTGCTCCCATAATAACCCATTAATTCATTAATCCATGAATGGATGAATTTATTCATGAGGGCAGAGCTTCCATGACCTAATCATCTCTTAAAGGCCCAGTTCTCAATACCGCCACATTGGAGGTCAAATTTCACCATGAGTTTTGGAAGAGACAAATGTTTAAACCATAGTGGAGCTCAGGTATCATGTCCCTGCAACGTGGCGCCCCAGAGCTGGTACCATTTGGAATTCCTGCAGAGCAGCCAGTCCCCCAATCTCATATGATGCCAGGGTTGCCCTGCCCTGCGGTGCTGAGCAAGACCAGAGGTGCGGACCTGAGATGCAGGCAAGCCTGGGGTGGTTGACGTCTTCCTGTGATGGTACATGTGGCCACCTGTGCTCAGGTTTGTCCCCCCTTCCTCTTTGGTCATTGGTCATTGACCTTTTTGGTCATTGCCAAAGACGCAGTGACCTTCAGGGTCTCTCCAAACAGTAGGCTGTTGAAGGTCTGGCCTATCAATGCACCCCAACCTCCATCACCTTGTAGTATTCACTGCCAGTTACAGACCCTCCCAGAGTCCCCCACACTGCCCACAGAGCCTGGACCCCCTGCCCAGGGCCCTTCCTAACCTGCTACTTATAGGAGCAATGAGTCCACGTTGGTGGTACAAGATGTGTTTGGCAAGAAGGCCTGCACCCTGTGGTTCTGGGGCCAAGGTTCTTATGATGACAAGAGGTACCTGCCCCTCACCAACTCAGGCTCAGCCCCATTTTTCAGTCCCAGCCCACAGCTGTGGAATAAACATGGCCCAGGGTGGAGGAACAGATCTGCTGGGCAGGGGGCTGTACCAGCTCGCAGGCTAGGTGGTGGGGTGAAAGTGGAGAGCAGATAATCTGGCACCTCAGGTCTCCAGCTACCCTAGAACACCCCTGGGATGGAGGAGGCTCTTTTCCAGAAGGGCAATATTTGATACAATTTAATATCGAAAGGAGAAGAAAAACTCCTGGAAAAATAGAAACGGCAAAACACTTCCTTAATCTGATCATGACCATATACACCACCACAAACTTACAAAAAACGTCATGCAGTGTTGAAATGGTGAGCGATTTCCCTTAAAATCAGAGTCAAGACAAGAGCACCTACACATGCCACCTCTTTTCCATGCCGTACAGGAGGAACTAGCTAGTACAGCAAGACAAGGAAGAGAAATATAAGACAAACTTTGGAAAGGAAGAGACACTATTTATTACACCTGTAATCTGAGCACTTCAGGACGCTGAGGCAGGAGGACCACTTGAGCCCAGGAAATTGCACCACTGCATTTTGACTTGAGAAAGAGAGCGAGACCCTGTCTCTAAAAACAAATAAACAAAAACACATTAAACGATGTATGTACTCATGCATATATTATTCTTCAATTAAAAAGTTTAAAAGATTACTGTAAAACTATCAAGTGAAATAAAACTTATGGCAAAAAGCATTAATAGAGATGGGGAAATTGTATTAATAATAAAAGAAAAGGATCAAGCAATTCACTCCTTGGGTGGCATCTTATTCTGATTTTACTTCTACATTATGGTTTTAATTCAGCCACTATAGTGTTCATTTGTAGGATTTATGGGTGTCATTTTCCAAGTTTGTGTCTTAGGAGTTATGTGACTTTATCTCTGAACATTTTAAAGTCTTTTCAGAAAGAACGCTCTCACCACTAGTTCACTGATGAACTCCAGTGTATTCCTTCTGCTTTTATGCCATTTTATTCTTCATGTGCTCAGCAATTTTTATTTAAAAGTTCATGTTCACTGAGATTCATCTTCCATAGAAAGCCCTGTAAGTTCTGAGTTACTGTGGCAACCTTACTGTGGATTGCTTCAGTGTTTGCTTCTTCCGAGGCCTTAAGGATTCACAAGTGTTGAGGTTTGTTTCTGGGCTCGGGGCTTGCATTCAGGGGGCTGAGTTTTCCTGGAGCCTCGCCCTGTGCACCCCTCAACACGAGCTCAAAGCCTTTGGAAAACCGTGAGCAGCATCCCACGTCAAGGGTGGGGGATGAAAGAGGACAAGAGGCTGCTGCCACATTTAGGCCAACGCTTGAGCAGTGGTAAAAATATACAAACAGCTGAGAGAAGCAGATGAGAATTCCACAGCAGCCAGTCGTCAGTGACCAGAAAGCAAGAGCTCCAGAATTCACAGGCAGCCGTGGATACCATCACAGCCTGCAAGGTTACTGACCTCTCTCTCTGCACAGGAAGGCCCCTGCCGACATGTCTATCATAAAAATATCACGTGTGAGAAAGAGAATTTATTAACCACATACAATTTCATACAATTTTGGCACTTAGGTATTACACCAAGACACCTGTGTGATAAGAATGATGTGTGAGAATAAAAGGAATGTTCTAGTCTAGTGCTGTCATAGAACTATAACGTGTGACACAGGTGCTAGACGTGTATAGTTGTAAAATTTTTGATAGTCACATTTCAAAACTTTTTTTTTTTTTGAGACGGAGTTTTGCTCTTGTTACCCAGGCTGGAGTGCAATGGCGCGATCTCGGCTCACCGCAACCTCCGCCTCCTGGGTTCAGGCAATTCTCCTGCCTCAGCCTCCCGAGTAGCTGGAATTACAGGCACACACCACCACGCCCAGCTAATTTTTTGTATTTTTAATAGAGACGGGGTTTCACCATGTTGACCAGGATGGTCTCGATCTCTCGACCTCGTGATCCACCCGCCTCGGCCTCCCAAAGTGCTGGGATTACAGGCCTGAGCCACTGCTCCCGGCCTCAAAACATTTTTAAGAACAGGTGCAATTCATATACACCATGGAATACTATGCAGCCACAAAAAAGGGTGAGTTCATGTCCTTTGCAGGGACATAGATGAAGCTGGAAACCATCACCCTCAGCAAACTAACACAGGAACAGAAAATCAAACACCACATGTTCTCACTCATAAGTGGGAGTCGAACAGTGAGAACACATGGACAGGGAGGGGAGCATCACACACTGGGGCCTGTCAGGGGGTGGGAGGCTAGAGGAGGGAGAGCATTAGGACAAACCCCTAATGCACGCAGGGCTTAAAACCTAGATGATGGGTTGATGGGTGCCACAAACCACCGTGGCACATGTATGCCTCTGTAACAAACCCGCACACTCATGTATCCCAGAACTTAAAATTAAAATAAATAAACAAAAATAGGTGCAATTAATTTTAATGTTTTATTCTCTCAATATATCCAAAATCGCCATTTTTATATGTGATCTCTATAAAAATACTAATGAGTTATTTTATGTTTTATTTTGTACTAAGCCTTTGAAATCCAGTGATTTTTTTCATAGTTACAGCAAATCTCAAATCCTTCTAGCCACATTTTAAGCCCTCAATACCTATGTCTGGTTAGTGGCTCCTGTATGGGACAGCACGGGTCTAGTCTATTAAAGTACATACTGTCAAACTCTAAGTAATATTAGCCATTGCTTCAGTAAGCAACCAGGTAGGTCCTATCTGGGACTGACTGAGATGCCCTGGCCACCTAAGAAAATGGAAAGTGGGCAGAAGTGCCGCTGGTCCCGCTGGCAGCCGCAGCCTGCACGGCCAGCTCCTGCACACCCGCACTGCCCCATCAGCCTTCTGTCCTGACCCCTCTCTTCCTCCTGTTCCCTGTAGCATTGGCTGATTCCTGGCAAAGCAACTTGAGGTGTTTACATGTGGCTAATCTGTTGGCATCACAGCTCACAGGCAGGCCTGTGCCAGAAAAAGCTACAGAGACTATTCAGGCATCCCGTGGTCCTATGAGCAGACACTTGTGAGATCTCTTTATGTGACCTTCAAGCCACACTTCAGAAACCCAGTTTTCAAATCCTAGGAAACCAAGTTAAGAATGGTGGGCACAGAAAATGGCACTGAAAGGGGAAGGCGTGGGCACCAGCTTCTTGGTGTCCCAAAGCTTGGGAGCACAGGCCCAAAGCCATGTGCTGGGCTAGAGCACTGGGAACGCTGGAGGCTGCTCCCTGCTTCACTGGATTCCAACCTGCCTGGGAGATCCACGGCCTTGCTGCCCTGGATCCATGAGAACTGACGTGCTTGTGTCTTCCTCCCTCAGAGGCTACGAGGAGTCAAACCAGAGCGATTCTCTGCAAGCCCATGATCTTCCAATAAACTAGCCAAGAGTGGAGGAGGTAAGACCAGCCCCAATTCTTCTCCCAGGCAGACAGGAGGTGGTGCCGAGGGTCTGACCCAAGGACTTCACGGTCTGGTTGGGGAGTCCTGGGTCCTGCCTGGCAGAGCCCCCGTGCCAGCGGGGAAGGGCAGAGTCCCAACTGGGATGTTAGCTGCAGTATGGGGGCTTATTCGCAGTGTAGTGGAGGCCAGAGGTCAGCTAGGGTGGAGCCATCAGGGAAGGCATCCCCAGGGATGTGGACTGATTTGGGTAATTCCCACGGCCATGCTTACTTGCAGCATCAGCAGAAAGACGGTGAGAAAGCCCCGTGCAATGGGACAAGTGGGAGAAGTTTACATCCCACGCCTGCCCCGACTAATGCATGAAATGGAGCTTTGAAATCTGTCCTCAGCCTGTGCTTCGGGTGGAAACCCGCTGTGCTCGAGGTCGTGTGGGCTCGCGGGAACGGGTGGCGTGAGGCACAGTCCTCCACCTCTGGCCCTCATAGACCTTGCCCTCCCCACTCCTCTGCCCACTTCCAGAGAGCTCCTCCCTGCCCCTGAGCAATTAGCCGAAGACACTGAGGAGTCTGTCTAACCCACCTCCTCCAGGCCAGGGCCTCTGCATTCTCCAGACACGGCCAACTTTGATCCAGCCAGCACAAGACCAATGTCATACCTTTATTGGAATGAATCACAGCAGAGCTCCCGCAGAAGGGGGGCCATTCTTTCTTTTTAATATCAAGGGCCGGCGGGAGCAGGACTAACCCTGCCCCTCTGACTAAACTGGGCCTGGAATTTGTGGCCTGGAATGCACAAGCCCATGCTTGGCCACTCAATTCCAACCCAAGATGGTCTGGGGCCCGGCCCGCAGGGAGCCCAGCTGTTGGCTTCCCCTTCATTGAATCGCCCCAAGGCAGTGCTGGAGACAGGGCGTGGGTCCGCTTTCAGGCTCCGGGCATTGAGAATGCCGTTCTTAGCTGCTTCCTCAGACACATCATCAGATGACATATCCTCAGTCGTCCTGTCCTCGGCCTTATTCCTGAAAGAACCATCAGTGGCTAAGTCCAGGGCCACATCTTTCTGGGAGCTGAGGAAAGCAGCGGCTCATGCCTTCAGCAGCGCCCAGCCCTGAAGCAGCGCCCAGGAGAACACCCTGCGTTCTCACTCCAGCAGGTCCCCAGCCGAGCTCTGCCAGGAGCCTCCAGAATCAGGCCTGCTCCGTCTCCCAAACCCCGGGAGACCCTTCTCTTTCTGGCTTTGAGGTCGCTCCACCATCTTCACTGCCAGCATTCACTGAGCACTTGGCCATATGCCAGACCCAGTGCCGGCTGCTTTATGGAGGATTAATCCTCTCAAACAAAATCCCATGGGAGAGGACGACTGGGCCGCATGGCCTTACCTAGGCGTGCCCCAGTGTTCTCATCTGTAAAACGGGAATAGTGACAGGTCCTACCTTGCATTGGATTGTTTTGAGGACAGAGTGAGCTGAGGCACATATAGCTCAGGGTCGATATGCAAATGCTCAGTGCAGCTCTGTTCTCATTCCTCTTTGCAAATGACGAAACGGAATCTCAGAGGTGTGGGTAACTTCTCCGTGCACACAGTAGGAGGTTGCAGCCCCCGGAGCCTGTGCCCATAACCACTGTCCTCTCTCCCTGTGTGGCGCCGAACTTCCTCTCTCTACAGCGGGGCAAATTTCTATTCATCCTTCAAAGCCCTACTCAGATGTCACTGCCATTTTTCCCGATTGCCCAAATCAACGTTCTTCCCCCGTTAGGCTCGCAGAGGTCCTATACACCTCACAGGCAGAGTCCGCCAGGGGCAGCTGTTTGCACTGTCTGTCCCCATAAGCTACGGCTCGCTCAAGGCTGGGGAGCACTGACCTCTGACATTGGATAGTCAAGCCCGGGCACAGCGCCTAGCGTGTGTGGTTCCAATGAGAGCAGGGAGGGAGGGAAGGAGGAAGATGGCAGGGACGAGGGCAGAGGAAGGCAGAGGCAGTGACTCCTGTGGCAAAGAGCAGAGGACACTTTGGGCCTCTGGCAACCTCTGCTCCTCACTGGTGCTCGGGTCCCCTCCGGTCCAGGGAGAGCACATTCACTTTCCCAAATCCCAGAAGGGATGGTTCTGCCAATCATAACAAGTCTTCTCCAGGGGACACTTGGGAGATCAGAGGCCAGAAGTGCCCATGGAAGTGTTGGGTGGAGCCCAGTTCCCAAATGGGGACCTGGGTTGCCGGGACCAAGAAGCCAGAGGGCTTCATCGAGACTGGGTTTTAGATGAGGAACCAGGAGTTCAGACAGGACAGGGATGTACAGAGTCAGTTCCAAGCCAGTCTCCTGTTCCTGGGAGGAGAGGGAGCCTCTGGGAGGAGTGCCCTGGAGGGCATGCCCAAAGTCAGTGCCCCCATCCAGACAGGCAGTCAGGCCCAAGGAAAGGAGGCGACATGGCCCAGGCCGGGTCAGGAGGGCCAGCAGGATGAGAGCTGGCAGAGGCTGGGTGGGAGAGAGAGGCGGCCGCAGCCAGAGGAGTGGGGACTGCTGCTCTGGACACGGCAGCCTCCAGGTCACAGGCTCTCCAGCAGAGGGGCGGGGACGGGCAATGCCTCACATGCTGTCCGTGCCATGGGTTCAGAGCCTGGCACAGCCCAGGAGCCTCCCACACCTACCCCATCTGTGAGGAGTGGGCCTGATCTTGCGTTTCCGGCGGCAGGAAGGAGAGGGAAAAGCCGAGGATGGCTGAGACACAGCAGAAAAAGATGGGCAGGAGGGAGAGGGTCTGTCTGACGGTTGTCAGGGACAACATGGCTCCAGCCACTGAAGCCAGAGACACCAGCCCCAGACCTGAGGCCCTGAAAGTGGAGGTGAGAGCTTCTATGAGGGGTCTGTCAGGTCCAGAGGCTGGGCAGGGCCAGCAGCTACGTGGAACCCCACACCCTCCTGTCTCCACCCTGTCCCGCCCTCACTGTGTGATTCCAAGTAGGCAGTAATTTCTCCTGGGCCTCCTTCATAGGGCTGAGGAGGGGAGGCAGAAGCATGCAGCAGAGTGTAGATGTGCAGGGAGAGGGCACGGGCAGTGATGCCAGGCAGGCAGGGAGACAGTGCTGCCATCGCCAATCTCAGGGAAGGATCTGAGCCTCCGAGTGGCCCAAACGCCTTCCAGGCAGCGAGTGCGAGGCAGGGGCTGGAGTCAGGCTCCCTGAGGCCAAATCCCAGCTCTGCCGCTTGCCCTGTCTGCCCCAGTCTTGCGTCTGAAACACTGTCAGCGATGGCATTTGGGGCTTTTCTGGTGCGGTTAAATGAGATAATTTATGTAAACTGCTAAGCACAGTGCTTGTCACCAGGTGAATGCTCGTCTTAGTTGCTGCATTCATCTTGTCATTGTCAGTCCCTGCCCATGACCCCCGTACCCGAGCACAGTGGGGAGGAGCTCCGCGGTGTGGAGGAAGAGCACCGTGGCAGTGGCGGCCAGGCTGACCTCTCCCAGCGCCAGCACCGAGACCGTCACGGATTTCAGCCCTGCTGCCGGACAACGTGGCTACCTGAACCTGAGGTCATCCTCCCCGGGGCGGGTGAAGGGGGCACACCTGTCAGCCTTCTGTTGGCATCTGAACAGCCTCCTCACCACCTGCCCTGCTGGTCAGCAGGCTCAGGCATTCCGTCAGAGGAGGGGAGGCTGTCAGAGGCCCAACCAGGCCAAAGGCAGAGCATCTGCAGGGCAGAGTTGGTCAGCAGGGGTGGGGAGGTCCCCGGGGGCCCCATGGCCTCTCAGGCCACTGTCTCCCATGCTACACCCAACACCCCCGTCTCTGCTCCCAGGGCTCTGTCTTCGTTGCCCCTCCTCACCCAACTGCAGCTTGGAGATCCACTCCAGGCCAGGCCTGTGTCCTGTGGGCTGGGACCCTGCTCAGGCCTGTGCCACTGGGGCTCTGCAAGGTGGTCAGAGCAAGTGGGTGTTTGGTTCCTGGAGCCTGAGTGGCTGGGATGGGTCCCAAACATTCCAGAATATTCTCTGGCCAGCTAGACAGTCACAGTGAAGGGAAGCTAGGGAAAGCCCATTCCTCAGATGTGGCAGCTGGGGCCTTCAGCTCTTGCCCACCTGCCTGTCAGCCTCTGTAGGACCCTGCCCCAGCCTCATCCCATCCAGTCCCGGCTTTTCTTGTCTCTGGGATGAAATCAGAGATCTGGTTTTATCTACCCGGGAGTCCATTCCTAGTTTCTCTCACACTCGAGTTTACATATTTCTGCTTGACTCAGTGCAAACTTGCTTTTTAAAAAACCACCAGGCAATAAACATTTAATAATGAATTTGTTTCCACATTTTGTGTTAGCCAATCCATGCTGCCAGCATCTGGGAATGGAAGGGTCCCAATCCAGAAACACAATTCCAGCCCTGGCCCCCAGTTAGCCTCCCCTGGCCTTGCTGCAGCTGCGAAGGGCTCTGCAGGCAGTCACGCCAGGTGGGAGTCCACGGATCTGAGTGGCAGTCCACGGATCTGAGTGGGAGTCCACGGATCTGAGTGGGGAGTCCACGGATCTGAGTGGGGAGTCCATGGATCTAGGTGGGAGTCCACATATCTAGGTGGGAGTCCACGGATCTGAGTGGCAGTCCACGGATCTGAGTGGGAGTCCACGGATCTGAGTGGGAGTCCACGGATCTGAGTGGGAGTCCATGGATCTGACTGGGGAGTCCATGGATCTAGGTGGGAGTCCACATATCTAGGTGGGAGTCCACAGATCTAAGTGGCAGTCCACAGATGGCTCCAGCTCTAGGACTCGTGGTGCATCCATTGTTTAGGGCAGGTAACACCAGCCCTTCCTGCCTCCTTTCCTAGCGCTGAGTCTGTAGGAACAGGGCACTGAGCCCCCCTGGAAAGGAGGGGCCTGCATGCAAGAGCTGTTCCTAAGTGCTGAGCCCAACGATATGCTCCTTTTTCAGTGGGCAGGTTATTCCTGGTGACGTTACAGATAACAACAGGCATTTCCCAGTCAAAGGGGCTACAGATGACGGGTGGGCCTGGGGCAACAGTTGAAGGAGTATTTTTGCCACCATTTATTCACATGTATTCACATTTATTCACATTAGACCTACTTCTAAGGTGGATGGGAATCTGGTAGAAGAAGACTGCCTGCTCTCCTCTGGAAAGCACACCCTTCTCTCTCAGACCTCTGAGACAGTGTGGGTGCCTTGTCTGGGGGACCCCACCCAGGAGGTGTGGTGCTCCAGGGATTGGAGATACCAGGGCCTGTGCAGGGCTGGCAGGCTACAGGTGCAGGAGACTGACTCCCAGGCTGTCTAGGCGGCACTGGGGAGGGGTTTTGGGGAGCAGGAAGGCTGTGAGCAGCCCACAGGGGAAGGATGAGCTGTACCTTCAGGGAGGAAAAGGAGAATCAAGTACCAGATGACAGCTTGGAGGAGAGCCACAGCCAGGCTCCACTTCCTCCGAATCTGCTACAGGAGAAAGTGGCAGCACAGCCGGGCAGGCACCTCCATGATGCCGGGGACCACATGTCTGAAGTAGAGGCTCACACCCAGCTTTCTCATTCTCAGGATCAATGCAAAATATAACTGACGGCAAACCTGCGTGAAGCCAGGAGGCATGTGCATGCATACACACACACACACACACACGTACACACAGACACAGACACACACACGCACACATATATACACATACACTCATATACACACACAAACACATACAAACATACACACATATACACGTATACACATACACATACATACACATACACATACACAAACATACACACATATACACACATACACACACAGATACACAAACACACATACATGTACACACATACAAACATACATACACAAACATCCACACATGTACACACATACACAAACACACACACACATGCACACACATATACACATACACTCATATACACACACAAACACACATACACGTATACACATACACACATACATACACATACATACATACACATACACACATACACATACATACACACATATACACACACACATACACATATACACACAAACACAAACACAGATAAGCACACATATACATGTACACACATACACATACAAACACAAACATCCACACATGTACACACATACACATACACACACACACATATATACACATACACTCATATACACACAAACACATACACACGTATACACATACACACATACATACACAAACACACACATACACATATACACACACAAACACAAACATACAGATACACAAACACATATACATGTACACACATACACACATACAAACACAAACATCCACACATGTACACACATACACATACACAAACACATACACACACACACACACACACACACACACACACACGGAGGCAGGAATAAAGACAGGCAGAGCAGCGAGGGTCAGGGTAGGAACGGAGGAGAGAAATAAGCACAGGACTGTGATCTGTGTCCTTGGGCTGCCTCCCCTGCAGCCTGACCATTCCCCTCCCCTCCCCCGAGTTTCCAGCCTGCCTGCCTGTTCACAGTCCCTGCCAACGAGCCCTGGATACTCACCACACACAGCCCATCACCAACGTCACCTTGCAGAGTTGTCTATTCTTACAGAAGTCCAGGACAGAGGGCTTAGTCACCTTCTTTCTGGGCAGCTGCAGCTACAGAGCAAGCAGGACCAGTCAGAGGCAGGATGGAGGCCCCAGCTCGGTCCCCAGTCCCACGGCACCACAGGCCGGCCTGCCTGCCCCTGAGAGTGCCAGCTGGCTTCTGGCCTTCCGCTGGCAGAATTCAATTTTGTTGTCACCATTGTCCTTAGGCAGTGGGTTGAGGTTCCCTCTGGACCAACGTCCCACCTGAAAGGATGAGGAGGGAAAGGCCGTTCCATACCCACTGCTCCGGCCCCACCCCAGCCAGAAGCCCTAACCTCGTCCAGCAGGTTTGCAGGAATGGTCTTGCTCACACCCACTGCGCAGCACCTGCTTGCCTCCTTCACCTTCCCTTTCATCATCAGCCACCGCGGGGACTCCGGGAGAATCCTGCGTGGCCAGCCCCTCTCTTAGCCCATCATTCCATGATGCCCAGAGATCCCTGCTGGCCCTCTTCTGGCCTCCACTGTGGACATCCTGTGCCAGCAGGAGGTGATTTGGATGTCGGGGCCTTGAAGGCCACCAATGACCTCCAACTGCCCTCTGCTCCTCCCTAGTGGTCAGCCCTTCCCCTGTCTAAGCCTCACACGCCCCCGCTGCTGCCAGGTGACACCCTGACCACCGGCTGCCTCTGTCTACGGCCTCCTTTATTTGCCCTCAGCCATCAGGGTTCTCTCCTTTTCTCTGGGGAGACACCCCGTCTGCTGAGGCATGCTGAGGGCTCCAGCCTCCATGCCCGCCGCCTCCAGTAGAGCCTCCGTGCTCATAGCTACGCGTTCTCCTGTTCCCTGTCTGTCTCCCCAGCAGCCTCGAGAGCGTGAGGGGGCAGGACCATGGGTCTGGGTGAATGGAGGGTGAGTGAAGGTCTCTACTCTGCCCCATCTCTCCCTGCCACATCCCTGCTGCCTTTGACCTCAGAACAACGCTGTTTTTTCCCATCTCTCAGTCAGAATTCACACACATTTAAAAAGCCCTTACGTGTGAGGAATGGTGCTCGGTGCCCTCATGTATACACTCCTGTTTAGTTCTCTTCCAAACCTGGACCTAGTGTGATTATCCCCATTTTGCTCCCAGCCTCAAGGGGCAAAGGCTCGCCCAAGGACAGAGACAGAGCAGTGTACTTGGGGACTGGTACAGCCTCAGTCCCCTAAGGCAGGGTAACTTTTTTATAAAACTGTGCCTCCTGATTTCTTATACCAGCACTCCCTCCCTGACCAGGACTCCAACTGGTTGCCATTAACACACACTCAGGACACTAGAGACAGCTTCGTTCCTTACACCTGCCCTGCTCCTCCCCTCCCACCAGGGCTCAGCAGTCAGTCATCAGTGTCCACGCTCAGGCTGTGGAACTCTCCTAAAGAAAGCCATTACACTGGGACTTCAAAAAGATGGGGGATTGGCCCCATGCCCACTGAAAAAAACAGGAAGAAAAAAGGGTACCAACTCTCAAGGACACAGAGAAGGGGAGAGAGGACACAGTGGGAGAGACGTAACAAACGCACTGAAGCCCAAACGTGGGTGGAGTTTCTGACAGTCAGCAGTGCTACTGTCTGAATGTTTGTGTCCCTCAAAATTCCTACTGCACCATAACATAATGACATCAAGAGGTGGATCTTTAGGAGGTGATTTGGTCATGAGGGCTCTGCCCTCATGAACTGGATTAGTGACCTTATAAAAGAGGCTTGAGGGAGCTTGTTTGTAGCCTTCCCCCCTGTAAGGATACAGCAAGAAGGCACCATCTGCGAGGGCCTTCGTCAGACACCAAATCTTCCGGCGCCTTGATCTTGGACTTCCCAGCCTCCAGAACTGTGAGCAACAAATTTCTGATGTTTATAAATTACCCATCTAAGGCATTTTGTTATAGCAACCAAAAGGACTAAGACAGAACTTAGTACCAAGAGTGGAATGTTGACCTAACAAATGTGTAAATGGCTTTGGAACTGGGCAACAGGCAGAAGCCGAAAGAGTTTGGAGGTGCACACCGGAAAAAGCCTGCAGAGCCATGAATGGAATTATAAGGGTGGTTCTAGTGAAGGCTCAGAGGAGGAGCAGTATAAAGAAAACCTCGGTCTTCTTAGAGGTTCCCTAAGAGGTCATGAACAGAATGTTGATGTAAATATGGACAGTAAAGACATTCTGACGAGGTCTCAGATGCAAATGAGGACCATAGTAAAAGCTGGAAAAATGGCAATCCCTGTTACAAAACGGCCAAGGACTTGGCTGGGCTGTATTCATGCCCTAGTGTTTGTGAAAGAAGGAACTTGTAAGTGATGAAAGAGGACGTTTGGTGGAAGAGGTTTCTAAGCCGAGTGTTGAGGGTGCGGCTCCTCTTGACACTTACAGTCAAATGTGAGAAGAGAGAAGCAAATTAGAATTTATCGCCAACAGGAAAGCAGAAATTAAGGATCTGGAAAACGCTCGTGTTGACCGTGTTGTTTATTCACTTTCCACGCATAAAAAAGTGTGTTTGGGAGAGAACGCCAAGATGTGGTGGAGCTGCTGTTTGATAAGGAGGCCAGTGTAGATCAGTGGGGGCCACTAAAAGAATGACCCCAAAGATACGTTACAGATCATTGGTTCTGCCCCTCCCATCACAGGCCCAGAGTGACAAGGCCTAGGGGACATACTACGTCCAAAGAGGGACCTTGAGACCCCTAGTAAACTGGTGTTCTCTCCTAAGGGACTACCAATATCTCTAAGGGAAATCCAGTTGCTGGAAGTGACAGGGTCCTGAATCTCTCCTCCTGACTCCCCACACAACTCTTATCTACTCGTTAGGTGAAGGGAGTTCAAGAGAACTCCTTAGAGATATGAGGGGACCGCCTTTGAAAAAGGACATCTGCCGTCCCACTCTGGCTGGAACTTGCGAATTCAGAAACATGAGGGCTTGACCTGGTACTTCAGACAGTAAGAGAGATTACAGAAGAGTTCATATGTGCCACCTGGAGTTTGAGGGCCTACACAAACCCAGAGAACGATGCCCATCTGTCATCTGGGTATAATGAAGGCAGGAGGTTGGTGGGAGCTGCTCGCCACGAGAGGGTGAAGGCTAGGGAACAGTGAGGTGTTTTGGCCAAGTGGACCCTGCCATCTTAAAGGCACCCCATGTGCTAGGATGAGGAGACCCCCTACAGAAAGAAGCTGTGGGGTGAACTGCCAGGGACGGGAGCTGAGGGAAGCCACAGAGTGTTGAGCGTTAGGAAACTCCGATGCTCAGAAGACCCACGCATGGACCCAAGAGTGATGGCATTTGCGTATCTACCGTACAGAGGACCCTGAGAGACTGTAACAGCCCCTGCCATGCCAGTCTTTGGTCTATTTTGTCTGACGTCCCCATCCCATGCCTAGAACCTGGAAAATCAGAACAAGGAGACAGGAGGAAGAACAGTAGGTCAGAACAGACCTCATCCCCTTTGGCCCCCATCCTGAGCGAGGGGCCAGGAACAAGCTGTGGATCTGATGTAAGATTAAAGTTTTTCATTGAACTGGACTGAATTTTTTTTCTGAGATAGGGTCTTGCTCTTTTGCCCAGACTGAAGTACAGTAATACAATCATAACTTACTGCAGCCTTGACCTCCTGGGCTCAAGTGATCCTCCCACCTCAGCCTCCCAAGTAGCTGGGACTACTAGCATGTGCCACCATGCCTGGTTAATTTTAAAATTTTGTGTAATCGAGCATGGTGGCTCATGTCCGTAAGCCCAACATTTTGGGAGGCCAAGGAAGGTGGATCACGAGGTCAGGAGACCAAGACCATCCTGGCTAACACAGCAAAACCCTGTCTCTACTAAAAATAAAAATTAAAAGAATTAGCCGGGCATGGTGGCTCACACCTGCTCTGAGTAGTCCCGGCTACTCAGAGGTTGAGGCAGGAGAATCTCTTGATCCCGGGAGGCAGAAGTTGCAGTGAGCCAAGATAGCACCATTGCACCCCCAGCCTGGACGACAAAGCGAAACTGTCTCAAAAAAAAAAATTGTGTAGAGGCGGGGTCTTGCTATGTTGCCCAGGCTGGTCTCAAACTCTTAGCCTCAAAGACTCCTCCCACCTCAGCCTCCCAAAGTGTTGGGGTTACAGGTATGAGGCACTGCGCCCAGTACCCATGCTGTTAACCCCATCTGTTATCATCCTTACTACATATGGTGCAGTTAAAATGCAGGGGCTTTGGAGACAGCCCCTGAGTTTAAATCCCAGGTCCCCACTTTTTAGCTGTATGAGGTTAGACAAGTTATTTCCACCCTCTGAAGCCTCAGTTCTGCCTCCTCCCCACCTCCCATGACATGAGAGTAGCATACTTCTTCTAGAAGGGTCAAGATTAAATATGATAATAACCCTTCACACACCAGTTCTTTCGGCTTCTTCTCACCTCCCTCTCCGCCTTGTCTTTTGCCCCTCTCTTTTCCCCTCCTGCCCACGGCTGGCTGTGCCATCTCGCTTTTGTTCTCAGGCCTTACTCCTCCAAGGTCCGCCCTATCAGTTGTCCTTGCACAGCTTGAATCTCTCAGGTTCCTGCTTCTGACTCCCCTAAACGCAAAACATCGGATACCCTTCCCGGACTCTGTCTGAGTTGCAGGCATCATCCCTTTCTCCCTCCTGCTACAAAAGTCCTCTCCTGGCGCTCTTCTCCTGTTCCTAGTCTCTCCTCAACCCTCTGCCACTGAGTGAAGCCACCTCCAGAAGGTCACCAAGGCTGGCAGACCCTTCCCCAGACACACCCCTCTTGCCTTCAACTCTGACCCTTCCCTTGACCTTACACCCTTGGCCTTCAACACTCCTTCTGGTTTTCTGAACACCTGTCTGACACCTCTTGGAGGGTCTTCTCTGGGTCGGGGAGGAGGTTAAGGCTGAGGTTTGGAGGCTCTGCCCTTGGTGCCTTCCTATCTCATCCCATCCACGTGCACTTTCTCCCAGGGGAAATCCCACCCACTCCCACAGCTTCAAGGACCCTCCACACTTGTCGACACCCAGCCCATCAGACCTAGCCCTGTGCATGCCCTGTACTTGCTTGCTCACCAGATATAGGAGATGAGGGGGAACGCAGGCACCCCACCCACCAGAAACAGCAGCCGCCAGTGGGGAAAACTGTAGGTGATCCCCGTCAGCAACACGGTCCCCACGGCGAAGAAGCAGTGCTCCAGGATGATGGCGTAGGCTGGTGCTCATCCATGAGCCACTCAGTGGCTGTGCAGAGAGGAGGAGAGGACAAAAACATGGTCACTTCAGGGTCCCCACAGCTGCCCCTGCATCCAGCCTTCCTGGGTGTCCCCACCTGCTCTGGACAGTTGACATCAGGCAATGCTGCTTCTGCCTGTCTCTGCACTGGGTCCAGAGACAGCCCCTCAGAGCCCGGAAGAGCCTCTGTTCTGCCAGGGCACAGCCTTGCCTGAGCTCTCAATCATACACAGCTTCCATCCCTCTCCACCTGGCTGCTCCCTCTGCATATCCCTGTCTGACCATGTGCCTCTCATAGAAAAGACACAATAGCCAACATGTGGGCTGACGCATGGCCAGGCCAGGCATCACTGTCCTCATCTTTGCTCTGAGTGTGTCTGTGCTTTGGCTATCTAAGTCTAGGGCTCCCAACCAGAAGAGGGCCTCCTGCCAGGACACCCTCAGCAACCTCGAAGCTGCAGCTATAAGGCTGCCCTGGGTGCTTTCGCATCTCATAGGCCTGGGTTGAAGTCCCAGCTTCTTCACTTAGTTGCTGTGTGACTCTGTGCAAGTGGCAAACTTCTCTGGGGCTCAGGTGTCCGCCTCAGCTGAAGGAGTAATAGAACAGTGCCTGCTGAAGAGAGCGTGCCAGGAGCAAATGCATATAAAGGGCTTAGCGACTGCCTGCTCTTTCTTCCCCTCCTCCTCTTTCTCCTCCTTCTCTTCTTTTTCTTTCTCTCTCTCTTTCTTCTTCCTCTTCCTCCTCTTCCTCCTCTTTCTCCTTCCTTCCTTCCCTCCTTCCTTCTTTCTTTTTCTTTATTTTTTCTTTTTTTGCCTGGCCCTTCTTAAGGGCTCAATAAGTGTAACCCATGGGACTTGGGGCATGTAAGGAGTATGCGGTGGAAGGTGTGGGGTAGGAGGGAGTTAGGAAGGAGGATGAGGGTGGAAGGGCAGCCAGGGCACTGATTCTCTGGCATCTCCAGGCAGCCAGGAGAGGAGATCCCTTATACTTTTGCCTGTCCAGTTAGGCCTGGGGTCCTGTGGGCTCCCAGTAGGTGCCTGCACCACCATGCCCTGGCCACGCCCTCCTGCAGCCCCGCCCCACCCCCTTGCCTCCTGCCTATGCTGCCAAGCCCCCTTTCCACCATGCCCCTTGCCACCCACCTATGCTGCCACGCCCCCACCATGCCCTCCTGTAGCCCCTCCACGCCCCTTGCCACCCGCCTATGCCGCCACACCCCTGTGCCACCCCGCCCTGCCCATTGAGGTCCAGTCTCACCCAAAGAAATGCTGCTGATGGTGTAGCCCACCCCTGACTGCGAGACGGCAAAGCGAAAGAACAAATACAGGTGGAAGCTGTTCACGAAGATGATCAGCCCCAGCAGCGACAGCAGGAAGGCAGGGTAACGGCCCATCCTACAGGCATCAAAGGGAGGCTGCACCAAGCAACAGGACCTCGCGGCTGGCCCCAGCCGGATCCACCTGGGCCAGGCCCTGAGCCATCCATGGGCCCCTGGAGAACCCCTCCCTTCACCTCCCTCAGCCTGACACTTCAACCCTGAATGCCCACGAGGAGAGGTGGGGCGGCTCGGGGACCAGCAGAAATTCCCGGGGACTCACTTATCAGCTATGAGCCCGAAAACGAGTGAGCCTATCAGGAGCCCTGCCATGAACACGATCTGCGGGGTGTCCTCCTTCTGCTGCATGCCACATACCAAGTCAAACTGTGGGTCAGACACAGGGATCGGCCACGGGCACCCACCTTTGGGTCCAGAGACTGAGCCTCACCCCAGGGTTGGGCCCATAGGCCAAGGGGACCTGGGGAAGGGCAGGTAACTGGGTGCAGCGTGCCTCCACTGCTGCCTTTGCTCTATTACCTTTGCTGCTCCACCCTGAGAGCTGGGCCTGGAGAGAGTGACCAGAGGCACAGGCCAGGAGGTGTGGGGGATGAAGTGGGAAACCGAGCAAAGGCAGGAATCAGTGCAGACCCTTTCCCAAAGGCAGGTGCTAGGCCCCACCGGCAGACTCACACTAGGCTGGTCTGGGTCATGAAGGGCCTAGATGGCAGCTCAGGTTGGGAATCCCTGTAAGAGATGCCTGATCAGAGCTGCTTCTTTCCCTGAGCCCAACCTTTTGTGAGTTCTAAGGGCAAAGCCACAGCTACCCTGCCACGCCACTGCCGTCTCTACCCCAAATGTACTCTATAGATAGGCAGGACCAGGGCTAGGCAGCAGGAACCCTCATTTTCTGCCCAAGCTCTGCCTCTGCAGGGTGACCTCAGGCCAATTGCTTCCCATCCCTGAGCCTCAGTTTCCCCACCTGTTCGGTGAGGGTAGGAGGCACAACTCTGAACCTGTGGGGTAGTTACAGACAACCCAGGACAAGGCATACCTCATTGATCAGCGATCGCTTCTTAAGAGTCAGGATAGATCCATCCATTTCGACATCTGTCTGTGTCATTGAGGCAAAGTGGATGATAGAATCCAGATTCCAGGACACAGGAAGGTACATGAGGCAGGTCAGGAAATTGCCTTTGGGTGCCCGGGGTATGGTCAGATTCAGCTGCTCAGCTTCAGACAGGTGGGGACCCACTGCCGGGATCCAGCTGGTGTTGCAATAGGGCTTCTGGGCTGTGAACACGAAGTGGTCAGCAAACATGAAGGAGGCCGACGGGATGCTGGGGATAGAGGTGAGGGCCACCAGCCTCTGTTGGAAGGTGCCGAACTCCCCCACCGCAACCAGGAGGTTAGCAAACTTGTCATCCTGCTTGGTGGTGACACCCTCAATCTGCGTAACAGCATCTTCAGAGGCTGGGAATATGGATGCCCTGCTGCCTCACGCCACTTCAAGTTCCTGAGAGCATCCTGGGATCTGAGCTCCTCCTTGAAGTTCTCTTCTCCTGCCATCTGTCCAGAGAAAGTGTGCAGCTCAGTCTCTGCTGACACCACTTCCTAAACATCAAGACCAGCATGGGAGCCACTGACCAGGAATTGGCCTCCGGCTTGAAGTCATCTGGAGTCCAACCTTGACCTTCTCAGTAGTTCCCTCACTTGCTTTCTTAGTTAATAGGACTTATTCCCCACTGGCCCAACCATCCAGGGTTTTTAGTATAATTAAGATTTTTAATGTTTTAGAAAATGCTGTGCTTCTGTTGTCATGAAGGACTAAGCTCTGAGGAAGAGGAACTCTCCTGCGACTTCTCCTCAAATGAAACTTTTTGTTTACACACACACACTGAGGCACCAATGGGCTTACAATGGGTAGGAGAGGTCCCTAGGGATCTTTCTTCAAAAATAAAGATCTGCATCAGCATAGGCTGGGCCCAAGGTGGAAGGCTGGAAGCCTGGGCCACCAAGGTGGGGAACCAAGGCTGGTGCAGTGGTGCGGTGGTAGAGCAGGAGCCGAACTGGAAAGGCAGGTGTGAGGAAGGAGGAAGGGAGCCATACTGACTGTTAAGTGTCTTGCAACAGCAGCAAGAAGGGGATATTAAGCTTCAAACTCTGTTTTGAGCCAAACCCTCAGCAGGCCTAACAGTTCCTGGTGTGGGGCATCCCCTGGCTCAGAGCAGAGGCAGAAGCGAGTCTTCTGTGCAGGAAAATTTCTTCAAGTTGATTCTGCAAGACTCTCACAGATGAACCTCAAGCAAAGACATTGCACCTTGAGAAGCCGCCCTAAGAGTCAACAGAACCCAGAAACCACCGACTTTTAGACTACAGATGTTGAAAGTGTCAGATACAAAATTTAGAATAGCTATTGTGTGAACTGTTTAAGGAAATGAAAGCTGTAATTACAGAAATGAACTTACAAAAACAATCAGGAAAAAGCAGACGCCTTGGGAAGGAAGATGAGGAACTTTAAAAATGAAAGCTTGCTGACTGGCAAGTTGTCTTTGCTGAGATGAAAGCTAAGAGACAGTTAAATTTGACACAAAGTATCAATGAACTGGAAGAAACTGCTGAAATGTGAGAGAGAGGTAAGGAAACTTGGTAGGTGCAAGATTTAATGTGTATCTAATTGGAAGCCCACAAGGAGAAATGGGGAAGCATTAAAAAAATAAAAAGAATAACTTTTCTAAAACTTTTAAAACAAATTCTTAGATCCAGGAAATGTAACTTATCTCCAGCAGGATAAATAAAAATAAACCCATGGCTAGACACATTGCCTGAAGCTGCAAGACACCAATGACAAAGAAAAGACCTTGAAAATCAGCTGGAGAGAAGACAGGCCACTGACTAATGAACAGCCTCAGCAGTCTCCTATTAGAAGCAGGCACAGGCGAGTAGATCGCTTGAGCCCAGGGGTTCAAGATCAGCCTAGGCACCACAGTGAAACCCTGTCTCTACAAGAAAATAAAAAAAAAAAAAAAAAACCTTAGCCAGGATTGGTGGCATGTGCCTGTAATCTTAGCTGCTCAGGAGGCTGAGGTGGAAGGATCACCTGAGCCCAGGGAGGTCGAGGCTGCAGTGAGCCATGATCATGCCACCGCACTCCAGCTTGGGTAATAGAGCAAGACCCTGTCTCAAAAAGAAAGAAAAAAGCACTTTGGGAGGCCAAGGCAGGCGGATCACCTGCATTTGGGAGTTCAAGACCAGCCTGACCAACAGGGAGAAACCCTGTCTCTACTAAAAATAAAAAATTAGCTGGGTGTGGTGATGCATGCCTGTAATCTCAGCCGCTCGGGAGGCTGAGGCAAGAGAATCGCTTGAACTCAGGAGGTGGAGATTGCGGTGAGGTGAGACAGTGTCATTGCACTCCAGCCTGGGCAATAAGAGTGAAACTCAGTATAAAAAAAAAAAGAAGAAGACGAAAGTTAAGCAACAAGGAAACCAGGAGAGTGAAGAATGCTTTCAAACTGTGGATGGAAAATTATAGACCACCTAGAATTGTATACACAGCAAAATTGTCTGTCAAGAGCTAGGGTAAAATAAAGATAATTATAGGCCAGGCGCAGTGGCTCAAGCCTGTAATCCCAGCACTTTGGGAGGCCGAGGCGGGTGGATCATGAGGTCAAGAGATCGAGACCATCCTGGTCAACATGGTGAAACCCCATCTCTACTAAAATACAAAAAGTTAGCTGAGCATGGTGGTGTGTGCCTGTAATCCCAGCTACTCAGGAGGCTGAGGCAGGAGAATTGCCTGAACCCAGGAGGCGGAGGTTGTGGTGAGCCGAGATCGCGCCATTGCCCTCCAGCCTGGGTAACAAGAGGGAAACTCCATCTAAAAAAAAAAAGAAAAGAAAAAATATTGTGTCCAAGGACCCTCTCCTGAAACATCCACTCCCGCTCTTCCTGCAGGCCCCCTCCCCTCGGCTGGAGACTGATAAAGGCGGCAGTCACCCACTGTGATGAGAGGAGAGGGTACCCCCTGTTTAGGGAACTTCCGCCTGCTACTACACGCGCTTGGTACTTGCCCCAGCCAAACCGCATCTTCGCAACGCTCATGTTAATGGCTGCGGAATCTTTGTTAAGGTGCCTTTACTGTCACGGTTGCTGCTTGGCACCAGGCGGTTCCTCACTGCTTCCTCGTTATCACAGACAACTTTTGTGTGCACATTAACGTGCAGAAGGCTCTCTCTGTTCCCTGGGCTGGTGTTGTTTACATGGCTCTTGTAAAGCAGGCTCATAGTGTCCTCCAGAAAGACAAACCCATCTCAGAGTCCACGACAGTTCACAACGTGCCTGTTTCCTTCCAGTGCCACCAGCAGCATGGGGCCTTGTCATTCGTATTGATTTTCTGTCATTTTGTAGTATGATGAGATATCTTGTTTCTGTTCTTGTGTGTGTGTGTGTGTGTGTGTGTGTGTGTGTGTGTGTAGGAGGCTGATCACCCACATTGTCAGTCCAGGTGTCCTTGAAGGGGACATTCTTCCATGTATTCTCACATTCCTACCCTCTGGGCCTCTGTCTCGTGGGAGCTTGCTCCAAAGGCACTGCAGAAGACACTGAGGCACGTTGTAATGACAAACGGAGGCATCCTTTCTAAGCTCCTCCTCTCATTTCTGCCAAGATCCCTGCAGATCCCAGCATTCTGGGAAAGTTTCTCCAGAGAATTATTTAGAGGATGGGCCCAGATGAGATCCAAGATGGCTGATCGCTGACAGCTCAGGATTGTAGCTCCCGGTGAAAGCCCAGAGAACGAGAGGACGCCACACTTTCAGACGAATTTTCGTCACTCACGGACCAGAAGATTCCCAGTGGAGGGGCCCCACAGGTCGCCA
>CM052664.1:4775367-4819738 GCA_028533165.1 Leontopithecus rosalia
AAATACACAAAATATACATTCTCCACTTTCAATACACAAAATATTGATCAGCCATTATTGATAACCATTCTTAGAATTAAGCAATATTTCTGTTCTCTCTCCCACTTTTTCTTCCTCTTTCTTCCTCTCCTTCTCTCCTTTTTTTTTAAAAAAAAAAAGAAAAAAAAAAGAGGACGGGCCCTGGCTGAGACACCAGGGGCCCTTGCCTGGCTGGGGATAGCACTGTGGTGGGCCTAGAGGGCGGGGATCTGTAGGGAGGCCGAGCTGCATATGCCAACCTAAGGCCAGCCCTGGAGGAGTGGCCCTGCCTGGCCACCAGCCTCCATGGGGTCCTCAGCTGGGCATGTTACCAAGCTGCCCTGCTAACCCCAGCCAAGGCTAGGACCACTTTCAGAAGCCACCACGAGCCCCTCACTGCTATTGGACAGGGTGGACAGGCTGGAGAAGAGTTCGCTGTCTGCTTAGGGAGAAGTCCCCTTTCCCTCTTAGGCCCCTAGTTTCCTGCCAGTCACACTAGGGGGCTGCCTTCTTCTCAGACTGTGCCTGAGAATCCTAATCCAGGGAAGAGGTCTCCCTAATCCCTAATCCAGGGAAGAGGTCTCCAACTCATCGCCCTTGGGACAAATCCAGCCTGCGACACAGTTCCCTGGGCCAGTCTATTTGGTGCCTCACTGTATCTTGGAATGTGATTTAACTGCCAACAGGCAATTTCACATAAATGCAGCATTTTCTTTCGGAAGTTTGGCCAACGGGACAGCATTCCCATCTGGTAACAATTAGCAAACCTGAGCAGGGCCCTCCTTTAGACTGAGAGTCTGCTCTGCTACCTATTGATTGATTGAGACGGAGTCTCGCTCTGTCGCTCAGGCTGGAATGTAGTGGTCTGATCTTGACTCACTGCAACCTCTGCTTCCTGGGTTCAAGCGATTTTCCGCCCCAGCCTCCTGAGTAGCTGAGACTACAGGTACGCACCACTATGCTCGGCTAATTTTTGTATTTTTAGGTATTCACCATGTTGGCCAGGCTGGTCTCAAACTTCTGACCTCAAGTGATCTGCCCGTGCTGGCCTCCCAAAGTATTGGGATTACAGGCATGAGCCACTGTGCCTGGCTCCGGCTGCTTCTGATTTGTGCATGCAGGAGGCCCAGCAGGGTCCAGCACCATTTGCTCTTTTCACTTGTCTTTGTCTCCTGCCTGGCCCCAGGCTTGGGATTCCTCATCTCAGCAGGATTTGGAGGTGCATAAGAGACAGAGAACACAGAGGGAGAGCCTGCTCAGATGTGAGCTGGGAGGTGGGGGAGGCTGCACAAGCCCCCACAGAGAGACGTATGGCTAATCCTCTGAACTCATGAATATGTTTCCTTACACAGCAAAGGTGTGCTGGGAGGTGGGGGAGGCTGCACAAGCCCCCACAGAGAGACGTATGGCTAATCCTCTGAACTTGTGAATATGTTTTCTTACACAGCAAAGGGGGTTAAGTTGCAGATGAAGTTAAGGTGACTACTCAGCTGACTTTAAAACAGACTCTCCTGGATTGTCCAGCTAGACCCTATGAATGCCAGGATCCTTAAATGCTTAAGACTCAAAGAAATGCGGAGTGAGAAAGATTTGGGCAGCCATTGCTGGCTTTGAAGATGTAAGGGGTCCCAGAGCCCAGGAATGCAGGAGGCTCTAGAAGCTAGAAAAGGCAAGGAAGGAAATGAACCCTGCCCTGGAGCCTCCCGAAAGGAAGGCAACCCTGCTGACACCTTGATCTTAGCCTGCTGAAGCCCATTTGTTTTTCTGAGCCCCAGAACCACAAGGTAGTAAGTCTCTGCTGTTTGAAACCACCAAGTGTCAGCAGCAAAGGAGACCAGTACAGGATGCACATGTGTAAGGCTGGAGGGGGCAGAGGCGGATACAGACTTCCCAGGGAGGGATGGAGAAAGCCGCCACTGTCCTCTAACACTGACCTCTCAGAGATGTGGCTTCTGGACCACAGCCAGCTGTACCAGCCTCCCGCTGCAGGGACCGCTTCAGCATCCTCCAGCACCACCTGATACCCCAAGGCCCTGGAGCACTCACTCCCTCTACAGATCCCTAAGGTCCCCCGCTAGGTGGACAGGCCCCAAGCAACTGGTTCTCAATGTGCCAAAGAGGTAGCAGGCTGGGAGAGGCACAGCCAGGAGCAGCACTTCACCTGCGGCGGGAGATGGCCAGATGCCACCCTGAGAACTCACCCTTTCTGGGAGAGCAGTCCGCTCCTTCCACAGACTCCCCACAGCCAAGCCGGCCCAGGCAGGCTCCTGTCTACACCTGTGCTGAGAACCAGCCGCATAATTGCCGGGACTCACCATAACTGCCACCCTCCACACCCTGCTGGCCCCGTCTCCCGGGAGACAGGAACACAAGCCAAAGCCAGGACCCATCCGACCACAATCCAGGCCCAGCCAGACCCTCAAGCAGACCCTTTGGGTTCCACTGGCGTCCAGGAAGTAGCGTCACAATGGAGTGGGGAGGTCCTTGGGGTGGGCTGGGAATGGTGAGGGGCAGTATTCTACTCCAGGGTAGGGCAGGTCGGGAAAACTGCTACGTGATCCCGTGCTTCCTCCGTGTGAGGGCTCCACCTCCACTCCGGGAAATCTTCCTCTCCTTCCAGAAGTCGCTCATTGGTCAACTTCCTTCAAGCCTTCCTGAACCCGCAGCTGGAAATAGCTTGGCCCTACCCCACTCACCCCTGCTCCGTCTCTCCGTGACACTCCCCTGCAAAACAGCCTTGGTCAGAGCGCTGGTGACTGATGGTCTCCCGCATTAGCTGGAGGCCTCCTCTGCCACATTGTTGAAAGGGGTTTCAAGCTTCACACTTGGCGGAAGGGAAGTCAAGGGAGCAGGACGGAGAATCAGCACAGGGCCTGGTACAAGGCAGACCCGGGAGGGGAGCTGACAGCCTCTTGCTGGAGAAGAGAAAGCTGTGCCCTCGGAGCAGGCTGAGGCCCAGCAGGGGACAAGGCCCTCCTCCCTGCAGCTTACTGGGCCCACCTCTGCTTCCTGAGGTTGTAGCAAAAGACAGCTCTCTTCCTTTTTTTATTTTTATTTTTGAGGCAGAGTCTTGCTCTGTCGCCCAGGCTAGAGTGCAGTGGTTTGATCTTATCTCACTGCAATCTCTGCCTTGTGGGGTCAAGTGATCCTTCTGCCTCAGCCTCCCGAGTCCCAGCCTCCCTGGGACTACAGGCATGCATCACCATGCCCAGCTAATTTTTGTATTTTTTAGTAGAGACAGGGTTTTTGCCATGTTGGCCAGGCTGGTCTCAAACTCCTGAACTCAGGTGATCTGCCCACCTCGGCCTCCCAGAGTGCTGGGATTACTGGTGTGAGCCACTGCGCGGGGCTGAGAGCTCTCTTTTTTCTTGTCCTCTACTCAGGACATGGCCCAGAGAAGCTCCAGAGAAAAAACAGCAGCAAGAGAAGCTGATTTCCCAATCAGCAGACACAGCATATACTCAGGACCTCAGCAAAATTAGGGCATTGCTATGGTTTAACATTCGTCCTCTCCAAAAGTCACGTTGAAACTTCATCTCCAATGTGGTGGTGTGTTGGGCGTTTAAGATGTAATCAGGTCAGGAGGGGTAATCTGTTAACAATCACCATTCATTAATAGCTTATTGGGTTAATGAATTATGAGAATTGGGCTGGTGACTTTATAACCAGAGGAAGAAAGACAAGCTAGTTCGCTCTGTTCCCTCACCTCTGCCTCCTAGGGACTCTGCAGAGTCCCCAGCAGCAAGAAGGCCCTTACCAGATGTAACCCCTAAACCTTAGACTTTCCAGCCTCCAGAACGGTGAGAAATAAATTTCTTTTCTTTGTAAAAAACTCAGTTTCAAGTATTCTGTTAGCAGCAACAGAAAATGGACTAACACAGACACTAAAACAAAAAAATTAAAAGAATTTCATATATCTGAAAAAAATCGAGGTATTAATCACAGGGAAACCTACTTACAACTATTTTGCAGTTTCCTGTGGTTCAATCTTCACTTGTTTGTGGCAGGGGACTGCAGTCTTATTAGTATCTGGGACATCAGATCCTTCCTCTTTCACGAGACCTCCCTCAGGGTGTCTGCACGTCACCTCAGTGGCTGGTCCTAGGCCCCTCAGCCGCTCTCAAGTTCCCCACTCTTGAGCAGCAGCACTCTAGGGGTCGAAGGGACCCAGCAGGCCGCACAGTGAGCACCCGGCAGCCATCGTGTGACTGATGAACAGGGTGGGAGCACCCTTTGTTTTGGTTACATAAGATACCAGAACTCAGTTGGGTGCGGTGGCTCACACCTGTAATCTACTAAAATACAAAAATTAGCCGGGCACAGTGGCGCGTGCCTGTGATCCCAGCCACTTGGGAGACTGAGGCAGGAGAATCACTTGAACCCGGGAGAATGGCATCAGTGCACTCCAGCCTGGGCGACAGAGACTCCATCTTAAAAAAAAGAAAAAGAAAAAGACCCCAGAACTCTCTGGCCCAATCTCTGGGTAGAGAAGAGCCCCAAGAACAGCTGGGAAGAACTTCCAATCAGCTCAGTGGGATGGAGGCTCATAGTCTAAAGTAACGTAGTGTTTCTTGCAGATATGAGTTTATAGAACAAATATTTGTGCCAGCTACAAATGTTGATTGCCTTTGTTAAAAATGTAGGAGGTAGGTTTCATTTCCCTTGGCTACAGGTTGAGAAAACTAGTAAATATGAGGGTCAAGTTGTTTCTAGGCAAAAGGAGCTCGCTGTTTGATGTGCTAGAAGCCAACGTTATGATACCAGGTTTTTGAGAAAACAGTGTTTTTAATTACAGGCCGACCGACGTGGAGACAAGAGTCCAGCTTGACCCTGTCTCCCTGGGCTGGTGCTAAGGCAGTATTTTTATTAGAAAAGGCGTCGGGATTCTGAGATTAGCTGGTGACTGGTGGAAGGAAAGAGGGGGTCTGGAAGGTCCTCGGGCATTCGCGGTCCCCGCTCCCCGCCCCGACGCCTCATGGATCACACGTGCGGGTATGGGGGAGAGGCTGAAACCAGCAGTGGAATTCAGGCCGTGACGACAGCAGGCAGGCTAGACGCAGGCCCTAGCGGGCCACATTGGTGCCCACCTATTCTAGCCAGTTTTGTTGTCTTACAAGTGAAGGGAGTTTCAGCGTCTCAGCAAGCTGTTTCTTTTCTTATCTGCCATCCTGCAAACTCAAGAATTTGTTAGTCATTGGTGTCTTTAACTGTGTGAGGCACGGTTTCACTTTCACACACCCGGGCTAAGTGCTCAGGACTGAGAGTCACCACTGCCCTGACCTCTGAGGAGCAAAAGCCAGGAGGTGCACACCCAGGGTCCAGTGAAGCCGCCGCTGATACCCCACAGGGCAAGGGCCAGCCCCAGGGAGGCCCCGGGCACCGGGAAACTGGGTTCTTCCTAGTTTCCAGCCCGATAACTGCCAAGGCCTGCCTGGCTCAGATCCCAACGTCTCTGCAGAAAAATGGCATGGACCATTCATGGGTGACAGCAGTCCTGCTTCATCTGAAGACCTCTGGGAGCAGGAAAACCCCACAAGGAGTGATAGTCTTTCATCTCCAAAGAAACTTAGAGGCAAAGGCAAATTCAATTCAGAGGCTCCCCACCAACGGCCTGACCCGGGTCTCCTCACCTAAGGCAGAGAAAATGGAGAAGAGAGGCGAAGGAGGAAAAGGCCCAACCTTCAGCAGCTCCCAAACGGGTGGGGATAGTAGAGTTAATGGCCTCGCCGTCAGCTGCCTCTCTGACATCTCCGTGCAGCAGAAGGGCAGGTGACGGAGTAGGTTAAAGATTTGGTGGTGGGAAGTCTCGGGAGCTGCCACAGGACGGCTTCTCCAGTTTCTAAAAGGAGGAGCACCCTGCTAGAAGGTGGGAGGGTGGGAGGAGTGCAGGGTGGAGGGTAGAGACAGCCCGGCGGGGGGCTGGGAGACAAGTGGGCTTGGAAAAGCTGGCAGGAGCGCCTCGCACTAAGGACCCAGTTGAGGCTGGTGAGCACTGGTTCAGAGAGGAACCGACTCGTCCAGGGTGTGACTCTGTAGCAATGGCCAGCAGTCTGGGAGGCAGGGAAGGAAAAGGCAGGTGGCTGGGTCCATTCGCTGCTGCAGTCTTGCTGCTTGGGTACAACCAAACGGTAAAAGGATCAAAGCGTACAACTATTGGCAACAGAGACAGAAATACTGTCCATCTCTCCATGGAAGTGAAAATGACGGCTTGCCTCCTCTAATCAGAGTAGAGAGGACTGTGGAAGGTGAGGAGAAAGTAAAAGGGTCAACAGACCGTAGGGCCCAATGAATCTGAGGATGGTATTATGGAAAGAATGTTCGTGTCCCTCCCAAATGTACCTGTTAAGGCCCCGCCCTGCAATGTGATGGTATTTGGCAGTGGGGCCATTGAGAGGTAAGACTGCGCTAGTCATGAGGGTGGGACCCTCAGGATGGAATTAGCGGCCTCATAAACAGAGGATGAGATGTCAGATGCGACGATGCACGCCTGTCCCAGCTACTCAGGAGGCTAAGGCGAGGCCCAGGAGTTCTGGTCCAGCAGAGAGAAATTCTTTCTTTCTCCATGTGTGTGCACTAAGTAAAGTTCATGGGAGACCAGGACATCTGAAGCCAGGGAGAGGAGAGAGGGCCCTCACCAGAACCTGACCATGCTGGCACCTGATCTTGGACTTCCAGCTTCCAGAATTGTGAAAACATTAATTTCTGTTTTTCAACCACGCAGTCAGTGGTCATTCATTGTGGGGGCCTGAGCTGACTCAGCCAGACCAGCCAGAAGGATAGCGTGCTGGGCTCAGAGCATGAGAAGTCGGTCAGAGAGTCCTTCAGCTATGCACTCATGTGCCAGAACTTCCTGGGATTTTGGAGGTGGAGATGGATTTCCCCAAGCTGATGGCAGGGCTGGAGTGGAAGGGACAACCTGAGTCGCAGTTCTGGATGGATGAGGCTGTGATCTAGAGGCCAAGAGGTGGGAGCCAGGAAGAGAGACAGGTTTCCATGAGAGGAGGCGCCACACGTGGGAGGGGTAGTGGCTGAGAAGCTGTCATGGTGGGCAGCAGCCTCCCCATCACCCTCCCTCCCGCGTGAGAGAGGAAGAGGCAGGAGGCGGAGCACCTTACAAGCAGCCCTGAGGACATGGACGCCCCTGCCAGAGATGGAGCCACCGTTCCAGCGACATAGGGTAGTGGCTGTGGTGGAAGTGGGTGAGGTGGGGGACAGGTCAGTGTGGCTGGAGTCGGTGGGGACCGTGTTGGTGCAGAGCAGCAGTTAGCAGGGGAGTGTGGGGCCATCTTAGACATTGGACATTCTAACATGGGAAGACTGAGGCCAGAGTAGGAGGGTCCTGCCCCCGAGACCTGAGATCTGAGTCTTCAGCAGCCCCCGCAAAGCTAACCATAGCACTGAGTAGGGGTTCACTGCTAGCGTGTCCCTCAGGTCCAGGCTGTTCTGTGTTCTGTAACACCCTCTGGGGACAGTGGTTCAGTATGTGCTGGCCACTGCCTGGCCCAGGAAGGCCCCTTTTCTGTTGTGCTTCTCAGAGTAGAGTCACGATCAGGCTGCATACCTTCTCCTTTGGGGACCCAGAGGCCTAAGCAGCCAACCTCCCATCAGTCACTGCTAAAGGGCATTTACCCACTCATCAGCACAAACCAGGAAAAAAAACTCTTTCTCCCCAACTAACCATAATCCCCTCAATAAGAAAAGACAAAGTCTCCAGGGGCGGGCGCGGAGGCTCATGCCAGTAATCCCAGGACCTTGGGAGGTCAAGCTGGGCAGATCACCTGAGGTCAGAAGTTTGAGACCAGCCTAGCCAACATGGTGAAACCCTGTCTCTACTAAAATTACACAAATTAGCCAGTCACGGTCGTTCGGGTCTCTTCCTGGAAATGACAATCATTCCATCTTAAAGGGAGCAAGTGTCCACGTCTTAGAGGAGGGAACTGCCTTTAGCGGGGAAATGGCCCTTTTCCCACTTCCCTCCAGTCTTCACACCTTGGCAGTTTCAGCCTGGGAGGCACATTGCACCCAGAAAGATGTGCGAGAGTCCCCGAGAGGACTCCAGGGTGGGCACACAGTGTCAGCACTTCACGGCTGAGGACCGTGAGTGAGGAACATCCATATGTTTGGAAGAGAGGTACGGGGTGCTTCCATGCTGGGTGTACAGGAAACTGGTCCGGCACCTCCCCCCGTCCTGACCCAGCCACTCAGGAGAAGGTGAGCAAGCAGGGGGTGCTGGGGAGCCTGTGAGAAGATGGACTGGAACCTTCCCCCTGGTGGGAGGTTACCTGGGGCAAGGCGGGGGCAGGGGTGGCCAGGCAAGCTCTTTTTCTACCATTTGGTGACACAATGATATATGGTGTTCTTGTGGGCCAGGGAGGTGCTGAGGAAGGCAGCGTGGCTTGAGGTCTCTTGATGGGCACCCATCCAAGGCCATTTTTTTTCTTTTGAGACGAGTCTCATTCTGTCACCCAGGCTGGAGTGCAATGGCACAATCTTGGCTCACTACAACCTCTGCCTCTGAGGTTCGAGCAATTCTCTGCCTCAGCCTCCCGAGTAGCTGGGATTACAGGCATTCACCACCACACTGGACTAATTTCTGTATTTTTTGTAGAGATGGGGTTTCATTTTGCTGGCCAAGCTGGTCTCAAACTCCTGACCTCAGGTGATCCGCCCACCTCAGCCTCCCAAAGTGCTGGGATTACAGGTCTGAGCCACCACGCCCAGCCAAGAAGGCCATCTCCTAAGGTCAGGGGCTGCCAGCTGAGGAGAGGCTATGGGGGTTCCGGGAGGGGCTGGAGTGCATTGGGAGCATACTGCTCATTCTGAGGAACAACACCAAGGCCTGGGAGGATCTCTGAGAAGCCCATGAAGACGCCCCCTGGAAAGGCAGCTTTCAGAAGCCTGGCAAAGCGCACCAACTAGCATTAGCCAATGTGTGCCCCAAAGAGCTGTGGCCAGCAGAAGCTGGGTGAAAGGACCTCTGGCCTTTCCCTTACCCTGCATGGACCCTAGAAGGCCCAGAAGCGGCTGAGCATGAGCAGGAGGAGGCGGGTGAACAGGGGAGCAGAACAAACCTCCTCTCCCTCCTCACCCTGGGCCCCAAGCCACTCACAGGTTAGGCATGAGCTGAGTGTAGGGCGGGGGTTGGGGGATCTTTGAAGAAAAGGCAAGGTGGAAGTTTCAATTTCGGCTGAACTCTCTCTCTAGGAGCCAGCGACCTACGGGGCCATACCTTAGCCAGAGGGATCTGGTCCATCCGTAGAAGGAGCCACAACCTTCCCTCCATCCACAGCCTTTTCACCCACCTGCCTGGGTAGAGTCCACAGCGTCACATTTGTTTTCTCTCCCCTCCTGTTCCCACAACTTGAAATGGCCTTACCTTGTGTTCTGTTCTGAGCTTTACTGTGTTTTGAGGGCAGGGGACACCAGATTGAGGAGATCGAGAGAGCCATACCCCGTGAAGATTGTTAGAGGACAAGTAAAACCCATGATCCTTCCCAGACAGGGCATCGGGCGGGGCTCTGGAGAGGAGAAAGGGGAAGGAAGCCAGGAGGTCCTGTCCAGATACTTCTAGGACTGGGCTTGGCAGTGGCAGGTGACAGTCATGGTCCGGGTTGTGGTATACTGCCTCCATAGCAAGGCTGGCCTTGTGCTGTCCCCATGGGTCCTGGCCATACCCAAGGGAGTGTTTAGGCAGCTCCCTGCTGCTGATGGTCCAGCTCTTAGAGACCTCAATCAGAAGCACGTGCTGCTCACAAAGGCCACCCCCGGGCTGGAAGTTCTTCCTGTGGCTTCCGCTTCCTTCTCTGAGGGCGCCGATCTGGGGGACCTAGAGGGGGAAGAAGGCTGTCACTGGCTGCCCAGGAATTGGCCCCATGACAGTGTCCCTCACCACCCCCATCCTCAGAGTAAGGGGAATCTGAACCAAAGCCAGCCAGATGTCTGTGGTTCTGGAGGACCCCATATTCGCCCCTAGGCAACAGGGAACTAGGGATGAGGTGGAGGCCTGGGCATGCAGAGTGCGTGGCCAATGTGAGACCAGGTCGTGGTTCCAAAGCAAGCAAGCAGCTCACCATGGGTGGGGCTCCAGCTCCAGGTCCTTGATGGTGTCTTTCAGGGCCTGGCCACGCGTCTCTGGCAGCAGGGCACAGAGCAGGCTGGCCACAATGGGGAGGCTGCCGTAGACGAGCATGGGGAGGGCAGCGTGGTACTCTCCCAGCAGGATCACTAGTGGTGTGATGATGCCCCCAAGCCGGGAGAAGATGCCTACCAGCCCCATGCCTGTCTGCCTGGGGGAAAGCCAGGGCAAGCTGAGTAGACCTGGGCCCAACTCTGGGCCTCAGCTTCACCCCAGCCCATTTCCTCAGGAGAGCCCAGACCCCAAAGGTCGGCAGGGTATCCAGCCTCACCCAGCCTATCCAGTGCTCCTGCTCTCTGCTCCCACCCCACCCCTGTTCCCTGCCTGCTACACCCCTGCTGGCCTGTCTAGTCTCAAGTCAGAGGCTGCACATCTTGACCACCCTCCCACCCCGAGTGTTCCTTCTCTGGGGCCATTCATTCTTAGCTGTGTCCCATATTCCCATCCCGACCGCCAGGGCATGGCCTACTTGCATGTCTGTCCTCCACCATCCTGGGGACAACTTGAGGACTTGGGCTACATTTCCAGCTGCCCTGGACCCCACCCAGCACTGCTGCCCCAGAGCCAGCCCTGTCAGCTATTTGTGGAACAGGGTGAGGGCAGAGGAGGGACGCCCAAATCAGCGTCGCAGTAGCAGAGGAGCAGGAGTCACGCCGCAGCTCTTACCGGAGGACGGTGGGGAAGAGCTCAGCAGAGTACACGTAGGAGACGGTAAAGGCGGCAGATGTGGCCATCTTCCCCACCACAGCCAGCACGGTGACCACCACGGGCAGATCTGGCAGAGGGCAGACAGCCTCATCCTGGGCCCTGCCCCTAGCCCCGTCCACTGAAACTCCTCACCCCTTCTGTACCCAAACCCCAAGGAAGCCTTCACTCCTGGAAGCGGAACAGTGGCCACTGGTCTAGCCCTGGCAGCTGGTGGGTGAGGGGGCACGGGGTGGGGACAGCCAGCCCCGGTACCTGCTGGGATGAAGATGATGACGATACACATAAGGCCACCCAAGACCAAGGTCCCCAGCTGGCTCCACTTGCGGCCAAACCTTTCCATCATGAAGATGCTGGAAGAGCGAGCAGGCACCTCAACAGCTCCAAAGATGAGCTGCGTCAGGTAGATGTCCAGGCCGAAGTCCCCCACTTGGAGGCTCAGCCCGAAGTACCCCACACTGTCCACAAACCTACAAGGTGATGAAGCATTCCTGTCCCTGCTGGGTCACGAGACACCACCCACAGGGAGAGCCTGCCTTGGTCAGCAGTCACAGCAGGGGACACTGGCACAGCCAGGGAGAGACCATCCCAGCCAGCCAGCCACAGGCCGCCCCTCTGCTGACACACACCAGGGAGGCTGCAGTCCTGTGGCTGTGTCCTCCGGCAGGGGCCCGGGCCCTGGGCACTCACCAGACACAGAAGAGAATCAGGGTCACCTTCCGGAGCTGGGGGTGTCTGAACAGATCCAGGGCATTCCCTGAGGGCCCTGTCCTCTCTGGGACCAGCTGGGAGGAAGAAGCAGAGTGACAGCCAGGCAGGAAGGTCCGTGTGGGTCTGATGCCCAGCCTGGGCCTGCTGGAGTACCTGGCTCAGGAGCTCTGGGGAGAGTTTCCGCCTATTGACCGAGGCTGCCTTCTGGATCAGCTGTTTCGCCTCATCCATCCTCCCCTGGGTCAGGAGCCACCGTGCAGATTCTGGCAGAAGCCTGTGGGTCAGGAACGGCTCTGACCTTGGGGCCTAGAGTCCTAGGGAGCTTTCTGGCTTGTTCCAGTGCAAACTGAACCCCACACCCAGCCGTTACACGCTCCCTCTCTCTCCCAGGCTAGCCCTGACTGTCCCATGGACGTGGGTGCTGCACTCCAACCCCCCCCCCACAGCACAGCTAACCCGGGGGGCTGCTCCTGGCACGTATTTTCCTCACCAGAAGTAGAAGAAGAGCAGTAAACCAGGCGCGGTGCCGGTCACCTGGAGGAGTCTCCAGCTGCGGAAGCAGTAGGCGAGGGCCGCAAGCACCATCTGCCCGAGGGCGAAGCTGCAGTGGGACAGGACCACGGCCTTCGTCGTCCATGAGGGCCCCACCCACTCCGTCACTGCGGGAACAGGGAGGTTGAGACGGGGCTAGTCCCTGCCATTCACTCCCCATTCCTCCCAGGTGCCACCTGGTTGGGGCCGGGCCTTGGGGCCAACGCAGGAAGCGCCAGTGTGACCATTTCAGGTGTGGGGTACCGGACAAGGCCCTCCCCGGCCCTGAGCCTCACCCTGTGGCTGACGGCCAAGGCCCAGACACTCACGCAGGGTGACACTGCTGAAGGTAAACCCGGCGATGGCGGTGGCCACAGCAAAGCGCAGGGCTATGTAGAGCTCAAAGCTGGGCACAAAGGCGGTGGCCAGGCCCACGGCAGAGAAGAGGAGCAGCTGCGCCAGGATGGTGGCCTTGCGGCCGATCCTGAGGAAACAAGGCAGGTCCGGCGGGAGGGTCCTCGCAGAAGGCATCTGAGGGGAAGGCCGCATGGGGGCCCAGCCCTCTCCCGGGGTCTCTGTCTGAGGGAAGAGACATGGCCCTCCCCAGAGCCCCATTTGTGGGTAGGGGGACAAAGGCGTCACCCTAAAGGCCAGTGTGAGGGGCACAAGGGGGCCTGGGGCCCGTGCCAGAGCCGACAAGCATGCTAGGCCGGAGCGGGCAGGGGGTTCTTACCGGTCGCAGAGGGGCCCAAACACAATGCTGCCAGCAAGGAGCCCGGCCATGAACACTGACTGCGAGGTGTCCTTCAGGTGCTTCCGATCACAAACCAGGTCGAACTGAGGGAGGTGCAGGCAGATGTGAGGCCAGGGGCCGCACGGGGCAAGCTCTTCACCACCCGGCCCACTACAGACCCTTCAGGGCAGGAGCTCGTGGTTCCCGAACCGCGTGCCCAGGAGCTCCAGGGCACCACAGGGAGCTCAGCAGCATGGCAGGGCATTTCCGGCTCTAAAGGGAATTACAAGTCAACGTCTCTCTGACGTTACACAGACTGCTAGCTCAGGATAGTTCACGCTTTCAGCGTGAGACCACGCTGCTTTCCTTCCAGTGCCATCCTATCTATGTGAAATCGGACACCAGATCTACAGGAAACCGTTTTGGGCAGTTGCTGTAAAAACAAAAAAAGCAGATGCCGCATGACAATGGGAGTGGAAGAGAAAGTGAGGGTGCAGTATTGAGGGCCCGAGAGTTGTCCAACGCCCACAGGTGCATACATCCTATTAGTAAGTAATTATATTTAAGAGTAAAATTAAAATATTTTTTCCTGTCAACTTACACACTTATTCCAAACAACATCTACTAAGTCTTAGGACGTGAGCGCATGCTGATTGAACTTAACGACTCAATGCATGGAACCGCGAGGCATTTCTTTCGGCCTGGAGATGCCATGTAAAATTATGGACACACTAAAGATGCAAATTGTGGGAACCTGCGGCAGACCATTAACGGCTGCTTCCCCATAGCCAGGGCACCCCAGGACACACGGGCGCCTCCATGTTTTCCTACCTGGCTGCAAAATGTCCCTGAGGTGCCCACCATTCACAGGCAACCAGAACCCTAAGGAGCCCTCACACATGCCCTGAGGAAGGCAATTAGGACAGAGAACACACACACACACACACACACACACACACACACACACACACACACGGAGGGAGGGAGAGAACATGCAGGTGTGAGGCGGAGAGAGACACAGAGGATTCGAATCCACCCAAGACCTATAGAGAGAATCCCACAGCCTCAGAAACCAAGAGAAGATAGTTGGGTCCGTACCCCTCCGTCCACGTCTGCTGCATGTGCACCAGACTCGCTTGACTGACCCCCATCCTGCTGGGTGGTACGCTCAGGGAGTCCCTCATGCCCCTTGCACACAGCTCAGCTCCACACAAATGTTTGTTGGGGAGCCATCACGTGTGCTCTCCTCCTGCTTCCCAGCAGCAACCACTTCGCGCTCACCCTGTGCTGGGTGCTTGCTAAACACTTTACATGCATTAACTCACAGAAGTCTAATAATAATCCTTCACTTAGTATCATCTTCCTGAGAGAGGAGAGGTTAAGCAGCCAACCCTTGGTCCCACAGCCGGATGGCACCTGGTGGAGCTGAGACATCTCTCTTGCCCTAGACAGGGAATGAATCTGAGTGAAGGCTAAGAGGATTTCTGCGGAATGAACGGATAAATGAAGGAATAAACTAATGCCTACAGCTAGTGAACTAACCAATCATCATCAGTTAAATAACTTTTAGCAAGAAATTAACCAGTCCAGGAGTTACCATTGTGCTCACACTTCTGCTCTCAGTAACAATGGTTAATGTTCGAGAACTTTCAACCAGTATCAAGTGATGAACTGACCGCCCCCGGGGATGAAGTGGAGAAGGACAGGGGACTTGAAATTGTGGCTCCAGCCAGTTCTACCCTTTCGGTTTTTGTCTAGCAGCCACAGATTACCTTTGAAGTAAGGTGGCATTTAAAATACGAATGATCAAGGCCTGCGGTTGCCCGGCTCGGGAGCGGAATTGAGTGGCTTTGTGTGACCTCGAGCCTGTCAGCCCACTTGTCTGTGTCTTGGTTTCCCTCTTACAAAATGTGAATTAAATATACTGCATAGTATCACCTCAGAGGATGAAAGGAACTAACACTTGGGACATGGTCAGCCCAGTGCCTGTGTCACAGGAAGCTCTCAGCACCTGTTATCTGGGTGGCTTCTGTGCTCACAAAGCTCTCAGCTGGTGGCAGACAGCTCAGACACAAGGGGGTGAAGTGCTCTGCGGGCATGAGTGCCAAGCCAGGGAGTCTTCTAAGCTGGCAGCCCTGGTCAATAGGCAGCATTCAGTACCTCTCTTCAGTTTATACACCCCTCATGACATTAAATCCTCATTCTCACGCTATGGTGGCTTATTCCCTTTGTGCAGTGTGTGCCCTCAATCACGCCGGGGTCACCACCTAAGACGTGGGTGTGGTCTCACCACCTGCAGAAGTCTGACCTGCTGACCCTGCAGGAATGCAGTCTCACATCACCAGTGTTCCGAGTGGGCTAGGGATGGCTCTCGGCTGCTGTCAGAGGGTGAAATGCAACCAATCAACCCAGACCCTCTGTCTGGCCACACGTTTATTCCCTGAAGACTTTACAATAGAGGTTCTAACTTAACACACCTGTGGATAATTAACATGGTTAAGAGTGGTTACATGAAGGATAAAGCTTTAGGTTCCCGGCCCAGAGTAAATGCTATCAACAGGTAATCCCCCTTTGATCTTCCCCGGAGAGAGCCGTGGTTAGAGTGGAGACAAAGGGATGTGGGATGAACAGGCTTAATTGGGAAAGCCTCGTCCCCATTTTCTTCCTAACTTGATGGACGGGCCGGCCGCCTTCGGCATGCCCCAATCAAACCTTTCAGCCTTCCGAAAGGTTTGAGACGAATCTACAACTTTTCCTCAAAGTTAATATCTTTACTATTTTGCCAGCCACCCCCAGTGAAGAGCAACAGTGCAGCAGCAGAGACTGAGGCCTGGAGAGGTGCTGAGATGTGCCCAGGGGCTCACGGTGTTGTCCTGTTGCAGGTGGTAGAGATGAAGGGGCAGCACCTTGAGAGCCAGTCATCCTCCCCAGCCCTGGTTCTGTCTGCAGCTTGCCATGGCGGTCTACGGAATCCCACCCTCATTTCTTGGAGCACACCTCATCCTGTATCCCTCCCTGTTCCAAAACCTTCAATGGCTCCCTTTGGTCTCTAGCGGAAAGCCCAAATTCCTTGGCACCATGCCTAACGCCCTTGAAGAGCTAGCTGTTGCCTCTCCCCCAGCCTCTTGTGCTGTGTCAGCATTCCTAAATATGCCGGGCATTTTCACGCCTCCAGACCCCAGAAGCGGCTGTCCTCGCCACTTCCGCTTCCATCCTATGCCTGCTTCTTTGGTCCCAGGGCAGATCACGTGATTGTTACTATTCACTGATGCTCTTCCCACCTCCCATGCGGAGGTCCATGTAGACAGGGGAGTCACTTTTTCTTTTGAGAAGGGGTCTCCCCAGGCTGGAGTGCAGCGACATGAATACAGCTCACCGCTAGCTCAAACAATTGTGCCACTTCAGCCCCTGGAGTCGCTGGGACTGTAAGCATGTGCCACCATGTTCAGCTGGTTGTTATTTTTTGTAGAGATGAGGTCTCGCTATATTGCCCAGGCTGGTCTCAAACTCCCGGGCTCCAGTGATCCTCTTGCCTCAGCCTCCCATAGTGTTGGGATTACAGGCACGAACCACTGCACCCAGCCAATTTTCTTCTCTTACCAAGGATGGACACCCAGGAAATGTAGGTTGAAAAGTAGAAACATAGTCTGACCTTCAAGAGCAGAGAGCCTATAAGGAAATACACTTTTTTCTTTACAATTTAATGTTGTTTGCATTTGTTTAAATATGAAGTTGCATTTACAATAAGGAAGCTTAGGATGTCACTCAGAGAGGGTCCTCCAGTCAGTAGGCCAAACCCATCCTCACAGGCGAAAACCAGAAGAACTGACAGCAAGCCAGCTGCACTCGAACCAAGCTTGGGATTATCTGTGGCGCAGGGCACGAAGTGTGCATTTCCCTGGGAGTCACAGTCTTTGGAAGAGTGGGAGTGAGGAGAGCATGTTATCGAAGGGCAGGAGGCCCAAGGTCCAGCCACAGTGCCAGCACCATCTAGGACAGAGGTCCTGAGTGCCCCCACGCCCCAGGGACAGGCTGAGGTCAACACTGCGTTTGAAATATTTAAAGTAAATACAAAACGGTTTCAGCAATGCAGACCATTAAGTGTGCTGTGTGAGCAGGATGCCACTGGTAACATCCTACACAACAGACAAATTCACATCTGAAAATGTACCGCTTCTGACAACTGTGTGGTCACAGTCGTGATGGGCGGAGAGCCATATACTCGGACTTTCTGACGCTTCGGGGCAGGGGGGTTGTAAGAGATCACAACCGCTGAGTATCCACAGATAGATGGATTTCTAGTCAGTTTTGCAGTGGTATTTCTGTCCTCATTCAAAGATGTGAAAGACGAGTGAGTGCCTGAGGTCACTGACCACATCCGAAGACCCCTCTCTTCTTTGTAGAGACCCAAGTTCATCTCAGAGATGATCCCTGTGCTGTTGAGGAACTTGCCGAGAATAAACGGAAGCCTGTCACTCCAGAGACTCCCGGAAAGCTGGCAGGGACAGGAAGGCTGCTGAGGATGCGGAAGCGTCACAGGGAAGGCCTGAAGAATGCAGTCAACCAAGGCTCCAGAAGCAGAGAAGAGCCTCAGGCGGGTGCTGCTGTGAATGGCTCGCCAGAGCCCTTTCAGCTCAGCTCGTCCGCATCACACTAAAAGCAATGTTTAAGACAAACGAAGGATTAAAAATTAGGCCGGACGCGGTGACTCACGCCTGTAATCCCAGCACTTTGGGAGGCCGAGGAGGGTGGAATAAAAGGCAAAGTATTTCACCTTTTGAAACACATCAAATGGTGTGAGTTCATAATCTGAAAAAAAAAGTCTTTCCTGTCAGTCATTCTCTCCTGTGCTTAGCATAAATGTGCAGCTTAAGGGTGTGTGACACGGTGTTCCCAGAACGCAGCCGAAGACCCGGCACGCAGAAGAAATGTGAGGGCGGTGCTATCTGCTGGACAGATGTCTGTGGAATTCTAACACCCTCTTTCAAGTCTTCATTGAGGATTTGGGGGTGGAGAGGGGTGGGGAGAACACTCAACATCGGGGAACCAGGCAAGGGACTCCCCTTGTTTCTGTTTCCGTGTGAAGAACCTTCCAACAGCCGGTGTCGGCTCCTAGTTTAACAGATGTCATGCAGAGGCTGGGGAAGACTCTTCCTCAGTGTTAGAGATATCAGCGGCTTCTTTTGGTTGCAGTTCCCAATTGCTAAAAGTGTTTGGTAATCTTTTTACACCCTCCACAAATCCCAATTCTTACCTTAGTGTTAACCAGTGCTTTCTCACGTGGTAAGTCTTTGTGTCTGCATTCTTCTCAGATGTGTCAAACAAAAACCAAAGAACAGAGGTCCCGAACCCTTGAAAACATCCATCTAATTTCTACACCCCTGCCCGTCCACCCGACCCACTGCAGGCACACCCGCTGCTCCCAGACGTCCCACCTGCTTCCGGGGGCCAGGTCTTTCCTGTGCTAATTCTGTGCCTGCAAAAGCTTTCCCCTCTTCTCTAGCAACATTTTTCTAGTATCTTGGTGCCCAGTTTACACATACCACCTCCTTCAGAAAGTTGCCTGCCCACTTCCACCCTCACCAGCCCCCACGCCCACCAGGAGGAAGAAAATTCTGGGCCTTAGAACCCACCCAGCCCTTTCCTGACCACTAGGGGTCCTCCTTGTTGAAGGGGAACAAAGTACCTTTCTCCTGCAACTTCCCGGCACAGTTAATCCTCAGGGGGCTTTGGCTGAATACAGTTGCATGAACAGCCCAGCACAGGGTGTGAACAAGGCCTAGGGTGGGCTGTGAGCAATCAGGAAGGTTTTCTGGGCTTTGAGAATGATCATATTTGGCCAAGTGGGCAGAGAGTTTTAACACATATAGACAAACCACACCACGTTTGGGCTGGTGAAGGCTGGGACCTCCACGGCTGTGATGCTGGGGTGATGATGGAGAGGCCGGTAAGGGTCAGAAGGGGCTAGGCTGGCCAGCCCCAGAGCCTGGGAGCATGCACAGGTCCCCCTAGAGCTTCCAGGGGGGTAGGGTGGGGAGAGTCGGGAGCAGGACAGGTCCACAGGCTGCCAGGCTTCTGGGAGCAGTGTTACGGTCACATATAAAAACGCCAAAGTTAGACTTTGGTTAACACATTGGTCTCTGAAAACATCTAAAAATAAATACTTCTTCAGCCATGGGATGGGCGGGGGAAGTGAATGTTTAATCCCGGATTTTCCACCATAAAGAAGATGAGAACGCAGGTCCCCTCACGCACGCGTGCCCCTCAGGCTTCTGGACTATCTGTGCTGCCTCCCACTCCTGTGGGAATCTAGACAGCAGGCGTCTGGCACGAGAGCCCCAGCTCCATGATCAACTCACTGCCTCGCCCTAGCTAAGCCACCTCCTCATTCTGTGCCTCAACCCCACCATTTGGGAAGCCACAGAGTGGGACTGGATGCTTTCAGAGGGCCCCGCTTGCTTGGAGGCAGCCAGAGTGGGAACTTTCCTGCCTGCGATCTCTCCTAACAGAATGAAGTTAGCAAGAATGAACACTTAGTTATCCACAGGACAATCACAGAGTCCAGGGTGTTCCCCAGCTTCCCAAGGGCAGGCTGGCAGAGACCTAGAGAGAAAAGCTGAAAGGCTTGAAGCCCAAGTCCGGCAAACAGGAAGGCAGTCAAATGGACAGGGAAAGGGACGGCATTAGAGGGCTGGGAAAAAGGGACGTAGGCAGACATGCAGGGACAGACTGAAGGAGAGAACTGGACAGACAGATGAGCACACGGGGTAGAAAGGCATAAAGACGGGAAAAGCAGAGGACAGCAACTGGGTAGGTAGCCAGAGAGACAAGGAAGAGAGGGACAGACAAAAGGACGGGCAGAAATGGACAGATGGGCGGAAAGACCGGGCAGAGATCATGACAGACAGATGGGTCAATAGGCAGAGGACAAAGGAAAATGATGACAAAAAGAAAAACGTGGGTGCCCATGGCCGACCACAGGGGCATGGGGCAGATACGGAGACAGAAATAGGTGGTGTCTGAGGGCGAAGACTCAGGCACCGGAGCTGACAGACCCACAGCAGGTGGAGACCGGCAAAAGGACAGCCCTACCTCATTCTTTAGGGAGGGGAGCCTGTCCTCAGGATATTCCCAGCCCAGATCACAAGGCTGCATCGCATTGAAGCGGTGGCTGAGGATGTCCTGCAGGCTGGCATTGGCGGGGGGTGGCCGGAACATGAGGCAGGGATCCGGGCGGCCTGCAGCATCCAGGGGCACGCTCAGTGCCAGCTGCTCAGCAGCACTCAGGTTGAAAGTGTGGTTCTTCACCCAGGCCACTGCACAGTGGTGGGGCTCATCCAGGACCATAAAGACGTGGGCAAAAAAGTAGAAGGAACTCAGGAAGTTGGGAATACACAGCAGGATCCAAAGCCATATCTGGAAGCAACCAAAATCACCTATTTCAGCCAGGACCTGGACAAATTGAGCCATGTCTGCCGGTCACCACTTCTGCAGCCTGAGGACACTAGGTAGCTCTCCAACCTGGCTCTGCGAACTTGGTCCTCTGGGCAGTGGTGACAGCAGCTGCATTAATGTTTAATCCAGCCTTGTCCAGTTCCACCTGTCATAACTTGGCCCCCTAGCCGTGATCTGGGAAGGGTCGAATATGATGAAAAAATAGTCCACATGGATAAAGCTGGACGTCATCATCCTCAGCAAACTAACGCAGGAACAGAAAACCAAACACTGCGTGTTCTCACTCATAGGTGGGAGCTGAACAATGAGAACACACGGACACAGGGAGAGGAACATCACACCCTGGGGCCTGTCGGGAGGGGAGGTGGGGGACAAGGGGAGAGAGAGCATTACGGCAAATACCTAATCCATGTGGGGCTTAAAACTGGAATGATGGATTGATGGGTGCAGCAAACCACCATGGCACATGTATACCTATGCAACAAAACTCCACGTTCAGCCCATGTATCCCAGAGCTTAAAGTAAAAGAAAACAAATAGTCCACTCCAGCTTGTATCATCTGAGGATGTTTTATTGACTGTGTAAAAGATACAGGCATCACAAGAGGAACCAAGAGGACCGTGTCAGGCCCAGCATACAAGAGCGAGTTTAGCCAAATGTTAGATGGCTTATAGCAGCCGGCCAGCCCGCACCACCTCTAATTGCAACATCCTAAACAATTGACACCCAACGCAAATGACAGACAGGTAGATGGGTCAACAGGCAGAGGTAAAACTGCTGTGGTAAAACCCGGGGAGTAGTTGCAGCACTCAGAGGGACACAGACTTCCGTTCTGGGGGCAGCCCACATAGGCAGTGCGGAGACGCGGGAGAGCGGCAAGCACCCAGCCTGCAGATTAAACGTGCCAGCAGCCCAACATGGCCTCTCGATCTGATGATTTTTCTCTCCAGTGAGTATCTGGCATGTGGTGATATGCAACACCCGCCAGACTTAGGAGGCAGCTTACAGGCCAGGAGCCCCACCAAAAGCAGAGGTACATGGCCTTTTCAACACCAAAGACACCAAGAACACAAGAGCAATGAGTTGTACTTTGAGCTCCACTTGAATCAAGAGGGAAACCATTAACATACTGTAAAGGTGTAAACAAATGCAAGTCGCCCAGCCCCCCCAGCCCTCTCAGTGACAATGACCACGGGACAAAGTGTGCCTCCACCGCAGCCCGCACACCCCAGGTGCGCGCACATATACATGTCTGCTTGTGCGTGCATAAGAAAGCATTTTCACGTTCTGCATTTTGAACGATTTTAAGGGATGAGCAGAGGAACATCGCTGAAGGGAATGCAAGGAAGCAAGGTTGTGTGGGGCAGCCCCGGCCCCAGCTGGCGCAGCTGCGGGGAGCCCGTTAATCAGTCAGCCTGCAGTACAGGTCAAGGCAGGACAGACAGTGCAGGGCAGAAGCGAGGCCGGACACGATGCTCAGGGACATGCTTTGCTCTTTGCCCCCACCCCAAGCCCTCTGGTCAGGATCACCGCTGTCCCAGCTCTTCTTCCTTTACCTACCTTCCTTGAGTGCTCTTATCCTCAGCACTGTCTCTATTGAGTTGCCATTAAACAGTTGCCGCCAGTCGCCCCTGGCTAGTCTGGGATTCCCGGTATGGGGACGACCTGAGGTGGAGACAGAAGCCTCGCCCTCCGCCCTCATCATCTCACTCCAGTCAGGAAAGGAATTTTTGCCTTGTTTGGCTCCAGGTAACCAAAGGAGCTAGAGCTGGGAGGAAGGAAACGTGAGCTCTGCCACTGATGCACCCTGGGAATCTGTCCCTCCCTGGCTCTGGATAAAGGATGGTTTCTAAAGATTTCCACTTCTTGGTGTGTAATTCTAAAACAGAGAAAGAGAGTATGGTTAGCAGATTCCTGACAGGACTGAGGCCTGATCAAAGGCCCCTGATCATATTTCTCCAGCTGAAATATGACCCCCAAAACTTGGAACGGAGGCACTGAATGGCACTGGTCTCAGTCACCTCTACACTCCCCACACCCTAATGCTTTGGTTTACCTCTTTCTCCCCTTAACTCTGTCCCCGCTTCCTCCTCACCACATCCTGTAAAAACTGCCAAAGGCTCTCTGCACGGCCTCAAGGCCCACGATGAGGTATCCTCTTGGAAGCTGTCTTCCTCCTCTTCCCCTTTGTACCTGCCTTCATTCAGGGCCACAGCTAAGAGTCTTCTAACTGTGGAATGAATACTCTCCCCATGTGGGAAGCATCAGGAAGACCACCAGCAACCATGGCCAGGGAGCGGATGGAGGTGTCTGTGTGTGGGGCGGACGGACTGGGAGACATTCCTCAAAGATACCCTGCAGGGATGGGCTAGATGGCGTCTCAAATCGCTTTCAAATTTGCAATGTAATGATTCTATTAAATAAAAACTGGTGGTAGAACTTCTGGTTTCTGGTCTGCCACAGAAGGAGCTTGGAAGTTACCACTCTTTTTTAACAAGGAAAATGTTGAACGAACTGAAAAATGAATAACTCTTCTGAGATCTGTCAGAGAAGTGAAGTCACAGGGCAAAACACTGCCCGAAAGCTAGAGACACACAGGTAAATACAGAGAATTACAATTTAGGCTAGGTGCAGTGGTTCATGTATCTAATCCCAGCATTTTGGGAGGTCGAGGTGGGTAAGATCACTTGAGGTCAGGAGCTCGAGACCAGCCTGGCCAACATAGTGAAGCCCTGTCTCTACTAAAAATACAAAAATTAGCCAGGCATGGTGACACGTACCTGTAATTCCAGCTACCTGGGGGCTGAGGCTCAAGAATTGCTTGAACCGGGGAGGTAGAGGTCACTGTGAGTCAAGATCACACCAGTGCACTCCAGTCTGGGCAAGAGACTGAGACTCCAACTCTAAAACAAAACAAACAAACAAAATCAGAAATACAATTTACCTGACCAGAAATCCACAAGAAACCTCTGCAGGAACCAGCACCAGGGTAAGAAAACCTGAACTTTAAATGACAAATTGCTGGAGACTCGATGAACTCCAGAGGAAGACCCCCATATGGCTGTGGCTTTTACTTCCCAGAGCTCTACTGGGTTCACACAGTAAGTATCAGAGAAAACTTCTCTTATGCTTCCAGCAGGGAGAGGCAAGTAACCATTTGAAATCAGCCAGTGTTCTGTTCTTAACCAGGCTTGCCCTCTGTCAGACCCTATCCTACCCGGGGGAAGAGAAAGACCTGACTCAAGCCTGCTCTAGCCATCCTGTCCCACTTAAGAGGAGGCGGGAGACTGAAAAGCACTTGTAACGTTCACAGAGCAGACACACAAGCTCACTAAAAGACGGAGACCTAATCACAGGACTATAGAATGCTTTCCCTCTCCCCATGCTTTCCCACATAATCAAAGGCCTATTTACTGGCATTCCCTTTACCCAGTACACATCATGTCTAGCTTTCAACAAAAGATTACAAGGCATACTAAAATGCAGAGCAGGGATCAGAACTAGACTTAAATACAGCAGTGTTTTTGGGCAGTGTTTTGCCCTGTGACTTTCCTTCTCTGACAGCTAAGAAGAGTTATTCATGCTGGAATTAGCGACTGGGAATTTAAAACTATGATTAAGATGCTCTTAGGAAAAGTCAACTTTTCTTCTTCTCTCACACCCACACAATAATTAAAAACAAAGCCTTCTGTGACCCCAAAATATGTGGAATTTCGCCCCACCTGCAAGCTAGCAATCAATTCTGTAGCAAACGCCAGCTGGGTTTCTTCCAATTCAATGCCAACACTATCTACCTGGAGACAGCATCAGACCCCACAGGGCTGGGGCTCCCACTTTCAGACACCAGTCACAAGTCTGGGTCTCTAGAACTTCTGACTGACTCGCCTCAAGTTGGAGTTCCCCTGACACTTCTTTGGGTTAATTTGCTAGAGCAGCTCACAGTACTCAAGGAAATGCTTGTGTTTGCCAATTAATCATAAACAGTATTTAAAAGGATAGAAATAAACAGCTAAATGAAGAGATACATAGGATGAGGTCTGAAAGAGTCCCAAGCACAGGAGCTTCTGTCCCCGTGGAACTGGGCTGCACTACCCTCACAGCGTGTAGATTTTTTTTTTTTTTTTTTGAGACAGGGTCTTGCTGTGCTGCCCAGGCTGGAGTGCAGCAGTACAATCATAGTTCATTGCAGCTTCATACTCCTGGGCTCCAACGACCCTCCCTCACCTCTGCTTCCTGAGTGGGATTACAGGTGTGTTATTGCACCTAGCTTCCAGCACATGGATGAATTCTTGTTACCTTCCCTGTCAACCTCCATGTGTTCAGCTCACTAGAAGCCCCCAGTCCTGTCTTGTTGGGCTTTTTTTCTGGAGACTTTATTGGATAGGCGTGATATGAATAGAAGCATGGACAACCATATCAAAATGTGACTGTACAAAAAGCTATGATCTAAAGCCAGCAAGGCCTGTCTGTTCAGATTCTTCTCGGCCTCTCTGTAGCATTCCCTCCTCCAGGATATAGGGCAGGTTCCCCTCTGGAATGAGGGCCTTATGACCCACAATCTAAGATGAGAGTCCTGCCTTGGGCAGAGGAAAGGAGGCTGGAGAAGGTGAGAGAGAGAGATTCTGTTTACTATAACAAGAGTTTATGGGAGTTATGAGTCAGGAACCGTGGACAAAAACATATATATACACACATATATATACACACATATACACACATATATATACACACATATACACATATATACACACATATATATACATATATACACATATACACACATATACACACATATATACACATATACACATATATACACACATATACACATATATACACATATATATACACACATATACACATATATACACACACATATATATACACACACATATATATACACATATATACACACACATATATATACACACATATCAATGTGCCTATTGGTAGACTGGACATGCCTGAGGAAAGAATCTCTGAGCTTAAAGATATCACATAAAAGCTGCCAAACCTGAAAAGCAACAAGAAGGACTAAAAAGCAAAAAGACAGAATAACCAAGAACTACAGAAAAACCACAAAAGGTATAACATGTGTAATGGGAATTCTAGAAGAAAGAAAAAGGAAAGAAATATTTGAAATAATAATGACTGAGGATTTCCCCAAATTAATGTTGGGCACCAAACCACAGACCCAGGAAGCTCAGAGAACACCAAGTAGAATAAATGCCAGAAAAGTACCCCTAGGCATATAATTCTCAAACTACAGAAAATAAAAGATAAAGACAAATCCTGAAAAAGCCAGAGGGGAAAAAAACACATCTTACCTGTAGGGGAGTGAAGAAAACAATGACATCAGCTTCTCCTCAGAAACCACATAAGCAAGAAGAAAGTAGAGTGAAATATTTAAAGTGCTCAAAGAAAAAAGCCCCGCCAAGTGAGAATCCTGTATCCTGTGTAATTATCCCCCCAAAGTGGTAGAGAAATAGAGGCTTTCTCAGGCAAACAAAAACTGGGGAAATTTGTTACAAGCAGACCTGCCTTGCAAGAAGTGTTAAAAGAAGTTCTTCAGAGAGTAGGAAAATTATATAGGTCAGAAACTCATGACTTTCATGAGAAACAAAGTCAGACCAGGAGGCATCCCAGATTGAAAGAGTCTAAGGAACTATAACAATTAAATACAATGTGAGATTTTGAATCGAATCATGGGACCAGAAAAAGAGCAGTAGTGGGGTAATTAACAACGTTTGCTTAACATCTGTAGACTAGTCAATAATATGTTAATTTCCTGATTTTGATAATTGTTTAATTTCCCCAAACAATTTGGGGAAGCTGGGGGATGGGTAAAAGGGAATTCTTTGTACTGTTTTGTAATTTTTGTGTAAGTCTGAGATTATTTTAAAATAAAAAGTTAAAATGTGGGGAAAGTGGGGAGGGCAAAAGGCCTGGATACAGACCTCACCAAAGATATAGATAGCAAATATGAGAAGAGAGCACATGAACAGATGCAAATCGTGCCATCAGGAAGTTGCAAATTAAAAGAGGTATCACTACGCACCTATTAGAACGGCCAGACCCAAAATACCAGGAACACCAATGCTGTGGAAGATGTGGAGTAACAGGAAGCCGCATCCACTGCTGCTGGGAATACGAAATGGTACAGCCACAAGGTTTGGTCGTTTCTTACTCAACAAAACAGAGCCTTATCCACGATCTAGTAATCGTGCTCCTTGGAGTTTACCCAAATAAGCTGTTGCTGTTTTCAACTGTCTACACAAATTATCTGCGCATAGATGTTTAGTGCTGCTTTATTCAAAATTGCCAAAATTTGTAAACAATCAAGGTGTCCTTCGGTGGGTGAATGGATAACTGCAGACAATGGAATATTATTCTATGCTAAAAAGAAATGCGCTATCAGGCTATAAAAAATCATGGAGGAAACGGAAAGGCATATTATTAAAAGAAGAAAATTTGAAAAGGCTACATACTGTTTGAGTCTAACTATATGACACTTTGGAAAAGGGAAAAGACGGTAAAAAGATCAGTGATTCCCACAGGCTAGTGGGGAGGGAGGATGAACAGGTAACACAGAGGTTTAGGGCAGTGAAACTATTCTGTATGATAGTCTAATGCTGGATATGTCATTACATACTGTCAAAACCCACAGAATGTACAACACCAAGAGTGAACCTTGATGTAAACTATGGACTTTGGATGATGATGATGTACATTCATCAACTGTATCAAATGTACCACTCGGTGGGGGACGTTGACGGCAGTGGTGGCTGTTTGTGGGTGGGGTCAGGAGGTGTGTGGGAACTCTTTGTATTTTCTACTCAATTTTATCGTCAAACTAAAACTGCTCTAAAATTAGTCCATTCAAGAAGAAGAAGAAACCTGGTGTAGATTACCTGGCCCACAGGAGGAATCTGAGTGGATGCACTGATTTATTGCTGCTATACGAGTAAAGCTAAGGAACCAAGCCTAGTGATATGACCTGATCTCATCAGAAAGAATGAGCAAGTGGAGGCTCTATTTACTCCTGACCCTTTCCCTTCCCTCCAGATATACCAGGGTCACTTAGGAGTATCCAGCACCTCCTTCCTATCCCCACAAAAGTTTGCTTCTGCTTTTATAACCGGCTTATCTTGAAAGCAAACTCAACTAGCTGTAGGCCAAATAGTACTGACAAATCCAAGGCTCCACAGCCCTGAGCTCTGAAACACCAGGACCCACAAACACTGTTATCATGGATCAAAAGCCACTGCTCTTGGGAAGGACGACAACGAGGGAGATTACTCCTATGGTGGGAGGATAACAGGAATACAAAGGAGCCTAGAATCTTACATGTAATGCCACCATTGCAATATCAAAGCCAAGAAGAGGCTCTCAAGGGCTTGAATCTGGCATCTATCCTTATCCAACAGTATGGGGAAAACCAAAGATTTAGAAAAGATCGAGATGATCAAAGGAGTTCCATATCCCACCCTGTCAAACTCCTTGGGCTGACCTCATCCCTCCCTTTCAGGGTGCAGCTGCCCCAACTATATAATGGCTTTAAGCAGTTCTAGATAATGTGTAGATCAATACACATACTTTACAGTTTATATGTACTTTGGCTTCTATTCGCATGAAAAATTAAAGTTGGTGGTGATTCCCTGACCCACAACCCACAGCTCTCCGCCAGCGGCCACTAAAATAAAGCATCCGTACGCCACTAAGGGCAATGTACTCTTTATTGATTAAAAAGGAAGGAAACATGCAGTAGAATACAAAGTCCAAAAAAAGGAGGAAAAAGTTGAATATTTTACATCTTCCATAACCTAGCACACATCATAAGGAGGAATCTCCACTTACTGGTACATCATTATTCTATCCTCCAGATTATTAAATATTATCAGCTGGCTCTAGGATTTGGTTCAAAACTTAAGCAAAAACCCCAACAAATCCATTAGTCATTTAGAAAGACCAAACATTTCACAAACAGCATTGGCACATAATACTTTGTGCTATAGTTAGCCCCTACTCCAGGGACAAGGGGATCCTGGGACCTAGTGACAGAGGTGCACTCTGAACCGGTATTGCCAGAAAGGAGTACGGTCACTCACTAGGTTACGTGCTGTTCCACCTGGGCAGTTTCTGTTCCTGTATCTTATCAGCGTGACTGCACAAGCCAGCAAAGGGAGTCTACCACACATCATGCAGAAGAAGAAATAACACTGTCCTGGGACTCAGTGTCTGTCTTCTAATTCCTAGCAGGGCAAACTATGAACTGAAAACAAAGAGAAAACCTCAGCCCAATTCTACTTGTCATGCCTGCCCCACTGCAGTTCACAGGTTAATGACAGGCTGGAGAAAGTGAACAGGGGGATGGGCTGCTGCTCACTCTCAGCTGGGCACCAGACCATCTCCACGTAGAATGCTAGAACAGAGTGATACTACTCCCCCTTGGATTCATAAATAAGTAGATTATGATGGGTTTGTTTGAAACCAAAAATTAAAAAAAACACTCTAAGGTAAACCACCAGTCTTGTGCCAAAGAGGATGCTATCTCTTTTCTATACCTCGTTTCCACCTCCCCATCCTTGTTTCTCTCCACCACCAGAAAAAAGAAAAAGAAAAGCTAAATAATTTTCTAGCAAGCTGGTCAATCTTCTTTTCTCCCTCCCGGCTCAGCAAGCTCCCTCCTTTCACCAAGACTGTTGGGACCTTGGACTTTGGTGTCTGATCTTACCTACTCTCCTCCTGACTCCCAAAATCCATCCCCTCTATTTCTCCCCAACGTCCATCTCTTTCCCAGCATGCCTTTGCACCTAGGGCAGGTGAAGAAAGCCCATGACTAAAACTAAAGACTCAGAATGAAACAAAAGGTGTCACAAGTTATTTGTGGGGAAGGCTTTCAGATATGTTCCAAAAGAAAAGGTAACCTTGTTCATCAGACCAACAATGCTGGAAAGGGCTCGAGTGATTCTGTAAAGGGCAACTCCCCCACTTCCAAGGGGCGCACAGCCCATCTTTGGGTCCCTCCTTCCCAGGGGCCCACAGCCCATCTTTGTGTATCTTTTTAAGGCCAGATCGAGTATCCCACTCATATATAAAACTCGGTAGGGTTACTAGCAGTTAGACAAAGACTGACTATGAAACAGTAGGAAAAAAGAAAAACCAACCTCACTGATTATTCACATATTGCATTATGAGTGCTCTTTTTAAACCTAAAGAATAATTTATATTATTTCTGTAGAAAATCAAATGAACACTGTCTACTCATAAAACCTAAAGGTCACGGCACATGTGGTTTCACTTTCCATCTTGAGTTAGCTTCAGCACACAGAGGCCTCCTCCAGAGGGTCAGTGCAGGAGGGCAGGCGGAAGGCAGGCCTCTCCGGCCCAGTGTGAGTCTCCTTTATTGCTGTAGAAATCTCAGCCTTGCATACCCATTTCCTCATGACTTGGAGGCCAGACGAACTGATTTTCATGGGAGGATTGAGTTTTTCTTCAATATTTGAAAATAAATACTTCTCCAATGATATGAATTGTGATTTTCCTGTTCAAAAACCACCTCTGGCTTCACATTTACAAGCCATTACTTGATGTTGTCTGTGAAAACACTCTGAAGTTCCACTCTGAAGGATCCGGCGGCTGAAGTTCGGCTACAGTCAGATGTTTTGCACCAGCTGAAGTTAAGGCTAGCAACCCTTTCTGGAGAGAGCAATAAGAAGGGGGTGCCTGAGAGCAGCTTCAGCAAAACGCTTAGAAACACCATGAACAAAACAAGAATACAGTTTAGGCTGCCTCCATCTGAGGCTGTGCTTTTTCCTAACAAAGGTTGCTAGAATTCACATCAGGTACAAAGAAAAAAACACTAAATTCTCTGGGCTTCAGCTGAACAATCAAGTTTGAATTCTACTTCAGTGGTAAAGAGATATCCCAAGGTGTCCATATACTGGCAGGTGTGGGAGAACAGGCAGGATCAGGAAGCCCGATATAGCTGCTACTTTTCCACCTGGGCCATCACTGGAGTAAGGCAATGAGCTGACAGATCTCCCTCCTGGGCCTCAAAGCACATGGGCCACTTCTCAGATGGAGGAAGACAAGGGGACATATGAAGTTAAGTTTACTAACGGAACTCTGGGGATGCTGGCCACTGGTGATCCAACTTTTCTTTCCCTGTGGGAAAAGGAGGAATGATGGCAGGAAGAACATAAAGAAGGACTTCTAAAGCTCCTAGCCGGGAGGTTTGTTGCTGGGTTCTTTGGCAGTAGTGGGTTCAGGCCAACAGAAGCAACAGAGATACGCATGTGTGGAATCTCCTTGGGCCGCCTCTTCCAGGGCTGTGCTTTAGCTGATGCTGAGCTGGGCAAATCCTATTAGTTTACCATCATCAGGAATATCTGAGCCTTCAACACCAGATGCCTAAGAACCAAACAAAATGAGAAACGGTGATTAATTATAAACAAACTTGCAGGTAGCAAATAAAGCTGACATGGAATAGTGGGAGGTAAGCACTGAGCAACAGATCCCTAGGATATAAACAGGAGACTGACAAAGGTGTTTATTCCAGAAAGGGGGGCCGGGGGGCTGGGTGAACAGCTAGAGTCAGATTGGCTAATAGTTTCTCTTATGAATAGCCAAACCTCTGGGGACAGAGGTTTCCTAACATGGAGAGAGAAGAGTTACCACTAAAAGGGACACATCAGCCCAGGGCACAGGGGAGGCTAAATGAACACAATCTACCACATTTTAACTTTCTCATCACTCGGGGCACATAGAGGCCTGGTCTAAAGAAGCTGCTAGTGTATAAACGGTAAGATGTTTTCATAAGGAAGAAGAGATGAGTACCAGTTTGAAAGTGACAGATCGATTTGACTGAGGTTCTTCCACAATTTTCTGCAAATTAGCTGCCACTGTAATCATACAAACAGAGACGGTGTTTGACGAATGAGAAGTCACATAAATCCAATTTCAACCATATTTTAAAAGCTTAAGTGGTAGTTAAGAATATGCTCTGTACAATCAAAATGGAAGCAGACGGATAAAATAATCACTCCCCAAATGAAACGGTCTTTTAAACTCATTTCTAAGTAGTACACCTTGAACCACTGTCAAATTAACTTTCTTTAAAATGCTGCATTAACCTACGATAAAGACATGCAGGTAAAAGAGGTATGATTTGCTTATTTATGAATCAGAAAGCCCAAGGACAGAAATCAAAAATGAGCCTGTGGTCTGTTTTTATTCTCTGGCAAGCTAAGAGACAGATACTGCACCTGGCCCGCAAGGCCTAAATTATTTGTTATCTGGTCTTTCACAGGAAATCTGTGTCTACAGACACAGGCTCTCCTTCAGTAACGTGGACCTGTGGCCTCACTGGGCCTTCTTTCTTCCTTCCTGCTTTTCTAGGACTAAATCTCTAATGATTTTTGCTCAACTTGGGCCACAAAAATTATGTATCTAAAATAGATCAGATATGGCCAAGCTTACTTTAACTTGTGATCTTTACCATAATTTCTACCAGTCTCCTAAAGATCTTGGGTGTGCTTTCACTTACTGTCACTGAAGGTCACAAAGCAAACTCATAAGTGAAATTTTGTGTGTGTGTAAGAAACTGTCCCCATTACCTACAATTTCAGCAAAGCCAAGAAGCATTTCAAGAACCATCAGATCTACTGAGTGGAATAAAAACCCGCTTTTCTATGTGCTAAATAAATAGACAGCAACACAGGAGCACATGGGCAGTTACCTATTACTAAATCCCTTCCGTCGACCAGGCCAGCAGAAATGAGTTCCTGTGAGACACCCTCCGCTGTATCTGCAAGGACAAAGAAGACAGTGCTCTGTTTTTTGTGCATGCTTAAAACTGTTAATTCCCAGAGCCGTGTGGGTACCAGTTCTGCCAAGCTAGGCCCAAGCTAGCTGCTAAATCCACAGAACCAAAAAGGCAGGAAGTCAGCCCACACACAGACTTCCTACCACTGGAATTGTCTCAAGTGAGGAATTCTCACAGATCCAACTAGAGGGTAGACTCTGTATAAACCAGGTGGCAAATATCTGGTTTACAGAGCTCACTGTAAAGACAACTTTCTAAATGGTGTGATTTAGATGGGTTCAGGCCCAGCCAGAAGAGCACTGACAGTGACGACGCAGAGGAAATTCCTATTTTTGAGTACAATTCTGGGCTGAGCTCTCAGAGCTCTGCGGCGTGATGCTCAACACTGAACATCTCCGGGGCTAAAAAACCAGAATGATTTACTCTTAAAAAATGGAGATAACAAATTGCAATCTCTTCTCTTTGGGAATCATACTCCAAGTTTTATGCTAAAATCATTTACATTTTCATTCTGGGGAGTTTTGCTTCGTATCTAGCTATCCCAGGTGGTACAATTTGAGCAATGGGTATAACTACTAAAAAGATGAGGACAGAACATCCCCAATTAGCTTCATCTTCAACCGACTCAGTGGTACTGATTCCCAAGGGTTTGACACTGCGCTCCTCAAAGGGAACAGGGAGACTGCTGGAGACAGTGTCCACACATTCACAAAGACGACCAGCAATTTAAATTAATTCCTGAAAATGTGACGTTGCCTGGCTTCAAAAAAGTAAAACAGACACACCTCTGCACACCTGCATCTGTTCTTTCCGTGGTTAGTTGCTCACGACAGTGAGATAGCAAGAAGAATAAGCATGATACACAGAATAGATATTTGCAGGCTACTCCCCAAATTAGAACACTGAGTAATAAAGGCAAGAAAGAAAACACGCTGTGTTCAAGGTGAAGTTCAACTGCCAGAAACAGTCTGTGACACAGCTCAGCTTCTGCCTGAGAGAGGAGATTGCAGGCCTTGTTTCTTTACCATCCTGGAGGACAACTACGTATAAAGCAAGAACTTTGGACTCTGACAGGTCTGGTGTGAATTCCACCTATACCCCTTTCCAGCTGTGGGACCTCGAACAAGTTACTTTGTCTCTCTAGGCCTTGATTTCATCATCAATAATATGAGGATAATAAGATACGAATTCTTCTTTAGCAGGCTGCTGTGAGACTTTAATGAGGTAATGCTTAAGACAATGTCTGGCCTATGGCGAGCTGTGAAGAGCTGTTACGTATTTGTTACTGTCTATATTACCACACAAGGTTTTCCAAATGTGTTCAGTAGTCAACAAACTGCATTTTTATCTTAGTCATATACTCCCCAAAACCAGGAAACGTTTTATTATCCTTTAAAAGCAAAACTTCACAAAGGACAGAAACTTCACAACACATTTCATCAAATCACAAATTAGAAGCGATTTTGTTTTCAATCCATTTGATGCCTCACCTCTTCCGGGAGTAAATTCAAATCGAATATCATTTAGTTCTTTTTTGGAATTCCTATGAAAGAAAGCAGAATACATAAAATGAGAATTTCTAAATTTATGCAAAGAGATTCTGCCAACATATATTAAGAAATCTGTGACTCACGAAAGACTGCTTTGTTCCCATAGATCATATGATTTATTCAGGTATGTCCACACCGCAGAGCTCAGGGCAAAACCAATTCAGAATGACCATCTTCTTGTCCTACAACCCTTTGAATCTAGGTCCCTTACAGATCAATATAAAAATGTCATGCCTTTGAGAAGATTCTTATAGGCCCACTCCCATCCTTATTCCTACTAAGAATAACATATAAAACTAAGAGGAAAATCTGTATGAGCAAAGGGAGGTGTGATTAAAATGATACAGGATGCCTTTTTCATCCTAATCCCCCCTCTCACATGCTCACAATCCGCTGCCTACCACTGGTGATCAGTCTTGGCAGACTCATAAGATGAAATACATGGTACTCCCTCAAAAATAGAATTTTGTACTGAAATACATGATACTCCCTCAAATTCCATAGGAATTCAAAGAATACACGAGAGGGGGATAATAAGGAAAAATTTTAGAGGTAGTTTTTAGATAGGACTTAATGAACAGGTAGGATTTGGGTAGGCAGAGAAAATAGGGAAAGGAATTGGGTCCATACTGGTAGCAGAGTTAATACATGACTCCAGAAATTCAAACATGACTGGTGAGGTACAGTTACAGTGATGACCACACCATGTACTGAGATTAAGCTGGATCCCTGGAGGTTATGGTTAAAGACAGAAATTAGAACATTATATCCAAGGGCAGATATGCCTGCTCACTTAGGACTCAAATCTATTTTACATAAACAATGGAGAGAGTTTACTTCTATTTGATGAATAATATACTTGAGGATGTTACTGAAATTGTGCTTAAAACAAACTACCCATCTCAAATATTAGCTGCCCTGAATGATTTTCCCTTGCATTGCATTCTCTCTACACAGATACATATAAACTTATACTTCTGCATGTATATACTATCTGAAATTTGCTTTTAGCTGTGTTCGTATAGTTCAAATCAACTTCCAACCTAGACTTATCCAGGGAGTCATTTAATTTTCTCTTTTCTAGGTATCCATCTTTCCACAGTACCAAAGAGTACTACACATAGTCTGTGCTTAATACATAATTATTCAATATGTTCTTTCTGAAAGTGCAGTAAAGTTCAGATTGAAATGTTCAGTGTAATTTAGTGACTGAACTGGCATGCCAGGCACAAATGTCTTCAGAGATGACAACATGATGAATTAGATTAAATGTATTTCTTATCATCACTGCCAGCCATTTAACTTCAAAGTCTTTACCAATAAGAGTAAGAATCTAGCCTCCTACTTCCATAACAGTCTTTAAAACTACTCTCAAAAAAGCTAACTACACATCACTTACAAGTATCTTCTCCACCTTGTCAAACAGAATTTTATCTTTTATTTTACAAATAGAATTTTTGTACTGTCTATTTAAGACATCACAATAATCTTCTTAAAGAGACAAGTGGTATTCTTTACGTAGAATTAAACAGCATGAGGTTGTCAAGACATCCCAGTAATTCAGAATTATTTGAGATGAGACCAGGTATACTGAGTAGGCTTCTGTAAAAGAAAGGTAACCAAATCTGCTTTGTTCACATTTATGGAATAACTGCATTGCTCCTAGCGGCAAGAAGCAATGATATTCTCCTTAATATTCTCCAAAGAGCTCTTGCTGCCTATATTTCCAATTATGACCTTACCGAAAGATGACTAGGAATTCATAAGCACACGGGTAATGAGTTAATGGCAATTCAGTGGAACTCTTTTTTTAAATGTATAGTTTTAAATGGTCTGAGTTGTCTCAAGTGACACTTTAATATTAATTTTTTTTTTCAAATGCATTTATGAGTAGAAAGAGACCTAACTAGAGCAATACAACAGCCATAGCTATTTTGACAAAAAAGCTCTGGAATTTGAATCCAATTACTGGTGGTGGGGGGTGGGGGAGTTAAAATGAACAGATTGCTACCTATGGCGCTTCCTGTTGAGCAATCTGTCAGGCCCTCTCTATATGTTCCCACCAAGAACCACCAATTTGGGTACTTGCTGCAAAACAGAAACAGAGTACGAAAACATTTAGAGGTTTCCTTTTAATCTTCTAAAAACAAGGCATTTTTTGATCTGTCACAATAAAAATGTCCTCCCCAGGGCAGGACGTGGTGGCTCACGCCTGTAATCCCAGCACTTTGGGAGGCAGAAGTGGGCAGATCACGAGGTCAGGAGTTTGAGACCAGTCTGGCCAACATAGTGAAACCCGGTCTCAACTAAAAATACAAAAAATTAGCCGGGTGTGGTGGTATGCGCCTGTAATTCCAGCTACTCGGGAGGCTGAGGCAGGATAATCACATGAACCCGGGAGGTGGAGGCTGCAGTGAGCCGAGATTGCACCATTGCACTCCAGCCAGGGTAACACTGTGAGACTGCATCTCAAAAAAAAAGTCCTCCCCTTCTTGGGTTAGTTGATCTCACAGTCCATGGTGCTTCTATGGTCACAATTATAGGACTGATGTTCAGATAAGCCTGTTAGCGCTGCTTCCCTAAAAAGCGTTCCTCAATCACAGACCACACTTCCTAACCAAACTAGCTACACTGCAAATGCACAAACGCATCACCAATTAGCACAGAAACAACGAAGAAACACGTGCATCATAACGCTGGCTAACATCCTGGTCCTCACACTGTTGCTATCATTTCTGAGGAAAATAATACACCACCAAGCAAACAGAGCTTGATGCTGGAGGACACACAATCCAATTCCATGCAGTCACTCTCCAGCGCAGACTATTACAGCACATGCAGAGTATTCAGAAAACAAAACCAAACAAAACGTCTACTTACCTTAATCTTAGTACTAGGCTGATTGGGATCTTGGTTTCTTGTGAACCTGATCCTGAAGACAAAGCCTAAAAAGCATTCAAAGGTATCAAGTCATTGCCTGAAACATTAAGTGCGGAAGTGACTAATGGTCACTGGCAGAGGAATCATCTACTTGGCAGCAATTTTACAGCTGAGGTCATACTAATCCCAAGGACATTCCCTGCTGGAGGAGGACATACACTCCGAGGCAGCAGCAAAAGTATTTACATTTTATATTTCTGAGACCCCTGTTCCCCGCTACAAGAGTGAAAAACACAAAGCTAGGTTTCTCATTTTTTAAAAATCTGCCAGAGCACCATATGGCAATACAAAAGGTGGAGCCTGAAACCAGCTACCCTTCAGGAATCCCATCCAACCCATACATAGGTTCCAATCTTTTTATGGCTAAACTAATCCTCTCTGAAAATTGTATAGCTATCACTTGCTTATGAGAGGACATGCATTCGATTTAAGTTGTTTATAAAATGAATCTAATTTTTCCATCAGTTTTCTTAAGACAGCTGTATGTTTTCTCATATGTGGGACAGAAATGGAAAGGTTGAGGGATGAAAAAGTTAAGTGAAGTAAGTGCCACGATTAATTGGAAATGCTCAAAGCAGTGATCTCCAAAAGCAGAACACAAGATGATCTACTGGGGTGCAAAAGAAAAAGAAAATCAGAACTTTAATTTCTGTTTCTTTTCATATAAAATGTTGGACAAAAAAATGGAACTTCTAATATTTAATAAATGAATGGACACTCAAAGTCTTACTTTAACCATGCAGCATAAGGCCACATGTTGCATGCAGTGTCTGAGGTTTCTAAAGGGAGCGTAGGAGTTACACAGCATGCAGTAGCTCACTGTGGGGCCTTCATTCACTTGGCTGCTCTCAAAGGAGTATAATGTAATAAAGTCTGTGTGCACCTGACAAATGAGTTTATAGATTATAATATGTAGACTTAACAAAAATCAACCCTCACAAAATTGACAAATAACTTAAAGAGAAAAACCATGGAGAGCAAAGAGTATTAATAAAAAATATAAGCCCGAGTGAACAACAACAAAAACAGTACAGCCATCCAATTCTCCTAGTCTCTGCTGAACTCCATGAGCTGCATTCTGAAACAGTAAATGTAATAATTATCTAATACAAAACTGACAAGAAATTAGCCCAAAATGTCTGATGTTTGAAATATTTCCATCAACTTATTCTGTTGCTTAAAAACCTGCATGCGATCCTTATAAAATTATCTTTCCTGTACATGCTTAAAAATGTGAAGACAGAATTTCTAATTCGTTTCAAAATCTACCAAGATATTAACCTGATTACATTAGGTTGTGTTCCACACTAATACCTGCTCTTTTTAGCTACCCGAAAGAACGACCATTAAAGCATATCCCTGGCTTTACCTGCGCTGGTTTTGCTGGCTCTGCGGCAGGTGGGACAGAGACTTGAGTTGGCTGTGCAGGCATCTGCCCAGCTGGCTGAGGTAGATGAGCAGAGATCTGCTCTGGAACTTGGAGCAAAGTACCCACAGGATCAGTTGTTGGAAAGAGCTATAACAAAAACACACATACAGTATTGCTTAAGTTGTGTGGAAAGGGAAGCAGGTCGCTGACAGCAAGTGCAGCCTTGCAGGCTGATATTTTCAAAGTAGTTTTTGGGCAGTGTACAGTTTTTGTGTCTACTCTGAATATATCTATTCCAAATGGAAGTCAAGTACTTTTAGGCTTTTAAACTTTTAACAACTCTGTAAGGTATATTTATATCCCTCTAAACTTATCCACTGTAAGTACACAACTTGGCGATTTTTGGACAATATATAGAATTGTGCAACCATCACCACCACAATCCACTTACCTCACCCCCAAAAAGCCCTCTCGTGCCGTCCTGCTTCCACACCCCGCTATAGGCAACAACTGATCTACTTTCTGTAAATTTGCTTTTCTGGATATTATATCTAAGTGGAATCATATAATATGTAGTCTTTTGTGTCCATCTTTCACTTTGCATTATATTTATTTTTAACCACATCTACTCCATTCCTTTGTACAGAAAAACCACACATCCAAAACACAGATTTAAGTATGTAGTACAAAATTCTAGAAGCTGTATTTTTCCATGCATGGGGATTCTGTATTTCTTACAATCAACCAATAATTCCTTAACATATCTAAAATGCATTTTAAAAGTGAATATGATGCCTTAAAACGAAAAAAGGTATTTTATATATGTCGTTTTGTATGTCTGAAATATTTCATAAATTTTAATTCTGTAGTTTGGGGGAAATGACTGATACTGAGTTTAAAAAGTTAAACATATTCAAAATTATGCAGTTAGTGGGGGGAAAAATGATGCAATGGCCAAAATGCAAAGTTGAAAGAGAAAAAAAATTCAAAGAGTAGTAACAGAGGCCTGATATTATAAAAGCAAAATCAAGGTGACAAAAAATAGAATTTTGTGTTCATCTAATTTCATACATAAGAATTCATAAGTTGCCCATTGGTTCTAGATTTTTATAGAAAAGTAGGCCTTTCAGAGTACTTTTAAAAATGTATAAATACTATTTCAAAAGACTATTTATTTTCCAAATTGTTTGTACTTATATTTATCTAAAGACAAGACAGAAAGGATATATTTTTAAAAGTAATGAGAGGATGCACAGAAATTGGAACCCTTATTGATAAGCACATAAAATGGTGCAGCCTGTATGAAAAACAGGATAATGGTCCCTCAAAAGTTACAAGCAGAATTACCATATAACCCAGCAATTCCACTTCTAGATATCCATCCCAAAGAATTGAAAGCAGGGTCTCATGGAGTTGTTCACCTATGTTGACAATGGCAGGACTGACAACAGCTAAAAGGCAGAAGTAAACCAAGTGTCCACTGACAGATGAATAAAATGTAGTGTGTGTACACACTCGCACACACACAGAATGGAGTATCGACTCTTAAAAAGTAAGCACATTCTGACATATGCTACAACACTGATGAACCCTGAGAACATTACGCCGAGTGAAACAGGCTGGTCACAGAAGGACAAGTACTGTGTAATTCCACTTACATGACGCACCTAGAGTAGGCAAATTCACAGACAGAAAACAGAATGGTGGTGGCCAGCGACTGGGGAGAATGCAGTTACTGTTTCATAGCCACAGAGTTTTAGCTTGGGAAGATTAATGCCACTGAACCATATACTTGAAAATGATTAGGATGGTAAATGTTACATTATGTGAATTTCATCACAAATTTAAAAACAAAGTAATGAGCATGAGAATATAAGTATGCAAGAGTTCATGTGGAGATGCTATTTAGGCAAAGGAACAAGAAGACTGAAAAACTAGATGATCTGTAAAATAGCCTCTCATTCAATTTCTGAGAAATCAAGTATTAGTTAACATAGGTTAAATTAGAAGTAAATAATCCTGAGGTGTCAGTGGATTAAAACAACAAAAGTTGTTTCTTGGACACACTTCAAGTCTATCTCTGGCTAGCAGGGGCTAATAAGCGCCATATCATCCTCACTCAGGGATGCAGGTCGTGGCAGCAGGAGTAAGGAGGCACAGAGGATCATGAGTAGTTCTCAATTCTGTTAACATGTCACTGGCCAGAGTAACTGATGTGGCCATATGTAACTTCAAGAGGCAGGAAAAGGCAATTCCCTTACCAAGAAGAGGAGCCACACATATAAGTAAACGATAGTTCTAATGTAAGTTGACTGATAATCAGTCTGTTAATATGTGAAGGAAGAGTATTTGTTTTTACTCTTAAATAATACAGTTCTATGTAAACAAATAAGGTACGAAGCCATACATACAAACATACTTTCTATACAAAAGAAATGAAAAAAAGGTTACTTTTTAGCAAAGAGACGAATGGAATTGGTTTAAGAGCAAGAGATGTGTTTAAACCAAATACTGAGCTCAGAATGAAGATGCTGACGGAAGTAAGACTGTGTGTCAGAACAGATCATAGAAATGATTGTTTTCCTCTGGTAATGAGAATAAGAAAAACCAGCCCAACAAGAATCTGCTTAACAGGATTTCCTATCAAACTGATGCAGTAACTACAGAAAACAGAATTTATTTCATAAAAGAAGGGGATGAAAGAAAAAGTTCAAAAAGGACAGGTGGCATATGACAAATTCCCAAAAAAATTAATGCAAAAACACTACTTTTCGGCAGGGCATGGCGGCATATTCCAGCACTTTGGAAGGCCAAGTCAGGGGACTGCCTGAGCCCAGAAGTTTGAGACCAGCCTGGGCAACATGGTGAGACCCCATCTCTACAAAAATACAAAAATTAGTCAGGCATGGTGGTGTGTGCCTGTGGTTCCAGCTACCCAGGAGGCTGAGGTGAGAGGATCACTCCAGCCTGGGTGACAGAGTGAGACCCTGTCTCTAAATAAATAAAAAATTAATAAACAAATAACTTCCACTTCAAGCAGCCCAAGATAAAAAAAAAAAAATTCACAAAATCAAGGATACAAGGAAGAACATTCTGAGCCCTTAGGCCAACTTTTAAAATTCGATTGGTATAAAGCTGCATTCCCATTTAAGCACACACATACACAAAAAAGCACTTAAAATTGAAACCAAAACAAACGCACATATATTTGAACAAGAATTCAATGATCACAATTTCTTACCTCAGAATTTGATATTGATTCTTTCACTCGGGGAGACTAAAAGAAATACAAAAAGGATGCCCGTTAACTCACAACTCAGGTTACCTGTAGTCAGTCCCTAACTGCAAGTGATGTTAAATGCATGACAACTCCATTTAATTCTGATCCATATATTAACTCACCAGCAACTCTACTGAAAGTTTTCTGGAAAAAATAACTGTCATGATAATACTGTATTTGTTTGTCCAGGGAGCCTGTAACAAACACATCAATGTACTTACCATAATTTAAAATTCCATATTTTAAAATTGTGAGTTTTTAAGCAAACAAAATGGGACTGTCACATTCTTCAAAGTAAAATTCTTTCTACTAATGGTGAATATATTATATATATAAGATCCCAGACAAAGCCTAAACTTTTAAGCTAATAATCCAACACATTCTCAGAGCAGAGTAATTCTGTTTATGGGCTTTAATGGAGAAAACTCTTGAGCTAAAATTGATCTGAATGCTGCATGTCAAGTCTTCTACCCTTACTCTTGGTGTTGGATATTTGGGAATCTCGTATGTAAAGAAACATGGGTGGTCCAAAAATAAAGCATGGACCACTAGCAAAAAAAAAAAGGGAGTGAAAATAAACTGATACATTAATACAAATTGAGGTGAGGTCTCAAACACCTGGTGTAAACCACATTTATTAGGAAATTACCAATTATAATCTGCCATATGAAAATTTAAGCTGTTTATTTGGTAAATCATAAAAGTTAGCAGTAATTCTGGATATAGGCACTGTAGTTTACCAAAAAACTTACCTCTAAACACATAACAATTTATGGTAAATTCTGCCAACAATGGATTTAGTCACAATATGTAAAAGATAAATTTATGTTTTTTTTAAAAAAAAAAAAAAACTTTTATCACCATTTCATTAAGGAGTATCAATGTTTAGGTAAACCAAGTAAGTGGCCAATCTAAAACCTTAAAAAAAAAAAGTTTTGTAAATACTGAATTCATCCAGAGTACAAGAAAAAAAACTTTGTAAATAATTTCAAACTTACAGAAAAGGTGCTAGAATAACAATACAAGAACATAAGTATACCCTTTACCCTAGTTCATCTATTATTAACTTCCCCCCGCCTCACCTGCTTTATCATTTGGGTGCTCACTTTCTCTTTTTTTCTAAATTTATTTTTCCTATACTATTTGAGAATAAGTTGCATATATCATGGCTGTTTACCACTTAATAATCAGAGTGCACATTTCCTAAGAACAAGATGTTTTCTTATATAACTTCACACTACAGTTCTCAATAAATTTAATAGTGATATAATTTCATCTGATTTATAGTGTAAATGTCAATTGACCCTAATGTCCTTTGCAGCCTTTAGTTTTCCCTCCAGTATAGAATGCAGTCTAGGATCATGTATTATAGTTAGTTTTCACATTTCTTAAATTTTTAAAATCTGGAACATCAACATTTTTGGAGAATTCATTCCCTCCACTCCCACCACATACTTTATTTTAATATATGTCCCTCACTAGCGGTTTATCTGATATTTCCTTATTATTAGATTTACATGAATTCCCACTTGTAATTCTACATACTGACGTGTCCTTCTTACTGTATCACATGTTCATTTGCCCCTCGTTGGTGATGTTAATTTTAATCACTTTGTCAAGGAATTTTCCTACTTCTCCAGTATAAAAAAAAAAAAAAAAAACTATTTTTTCCCTTGCAATGAATAGGTAGTATGTGGGGACACACTTTAAGACCTTGAAAATATCCTGCTTATCAAAACTTCCTCCTATATTTAGCTTCATTGATGATTCCTGCCTAATCTTGTCTTTATGATGATTATTTTAAAATGGTGACTTTCCATCTCTAACCCTCATATATATTTACTGGTCAGCACTTGGCCGTCTACTGTAATGAAGAACCATTCCTTTTCCCCCATTTATTTATATTTCTATTTGTTATTGATATGGACTCATAGATACCTATTTTCTAACTTATTTATAATTAACTATTGCTCTTTATTTTGATGGTTAAATTGTCCCAGATTTCAACAGTAGGACTAACTTCAAGCTGGCACTTGTGTCCTTATGAGTTTTTCTTTTGAAGTATCTTTTCCTTCTGGCAAAGGAAGACAATATTCAAGATTCCTCTTACATTTTCCCTGCCCAAGCCCCGGAATCAACCATTTCTCAAAGGAGCCCTGGTTTTCTCTAGTGGGGAATGGTATTACAGGCCATTATCTGGGTACAAGCCATGTCGTTACTGGGGTTTCTTTGCTTCCAGGCCCTTCAGTAGACAAAGCTGAGAAACATATGAAAGTATAAACACACATATATACACACCTGCACACACATTCATTCACACACATACTTTACAAAGCTTGAATTCTCGCCAATGCCTCCGATTCAAATTCATCCCCACAGGATTCTTTCTCACCTTGCCCTGCTCCATACTTATATATAATCTTCTATAGTGAGAATCCTGGTTCCCAAGAACAGAGACATTTACTCATTTGCTCAATCCTACAAGAGTTTCTGAACTGTTATGCCTATGTAACTATGAAAAATAATCCTAATAAAAGGAGTTTAAGGCTTAAGTTTTCTCTTTCTTCCATCAACTCCACCTGATTGAGAACAGATAGTCAAATGCTATATCATACGTTGCTTGGATTCTTTCTTTTTATATTCCCCTTTAGTACAGTTACACATTCACTTAAAACAGAACTGCAGACTTCCACTGCAGGCCATGATGAATAAATAGGAACCTGATTTATCCTTCTGCCTGAAACAACCCCACCTCTGCAAAAAAAGACTAAGTATATGAAGCAAGAATTTTCAAGACATTCAGAACTTATCAAAGAAAAACAGTGATCCATGAAAGACATGGAAAAAAAGTGGTGGGCCTTGTCCATGTATACTGCTTTGAAAGCTTCCAAGCTGTGGCACAAGGAGATGAAACCCAGATGAAATCCAAGGAACTGCCTGAGTTGAGGAAACAGAGCTAAGAGTCTGGGATACTGAGGTAGATTAAGCTAATAAAACAGTACAAGGAAGGAGAAAGCTACAAAGAGTGAACCCTAGAGAGTTGCAGAGGGTTACTTGTGAATGTTTGACAGAATACTTATCAATGAATGCATCTGAAGAAATGCCTGAGAACGGTGC
>CM052664.1:4826962-4836973 GCA_028533165.1 Leontopithecus rosalia
CGCGATCTCGGCTCACCGCAACCTCCGCCTCCTGGGTTCAGGCAATTCTCCTGCCTCAGCCTCCCAAGTAGCTGGGATTACAGGCACGCGCCACCATGCCCAGCTAATTTTTTGTATCTTTAGTAGAGACGGGGTTTCACCATGTTGACCAGGATGGTCTCGATCTCATGACCTCGTGATCCACCCGCCTTGGCCTCCCAAAGTGCTGGGATTACAGGCTTGAGCCACCGCGCCCGGCCCAGTTATGCCCATCTTTAACTGTGCCTGGAGTCCTTCAGTTCAGATACCATTTCTTTTACCCTTCTGCAGGATAAACCTCCATCTCTTGGAGTACAACATGGAGTGAGGGAGGGAAACCAGAGTCTCTAAGACTTTCAACCAATCCTCCAGTTTTTAGCCTTACTTTCACTCTCCCTTGTGGAGGAACCTGGCACTGTTAATCCCCTTATCTTTTGGGGTTCTATTGCTTAAGGTAGCTTCTAAGCTTTTCTTAATACTAGCTTGGCAGTTATAGTCCTCTGATTTGCCAAGTCCCTTACCACTAACTTGTGGGCATCACAGTTCTGAAAATTTGGTTGCAGCTTTCACTTCTCCCATTTTTGTCCACTAGGGGTTTATTTCTTTTCTTTTCATTCTCTTTTTTTTCTTTTCGAGATGGAGTCTCTCACTTTGACACCTAGGCTGGAGTGCAGTGGCATAATCTTGGCTCACTGAAATCTCTACTCCCCAGGCTCAAACAGTCCTCCCACCTCAGCCTCCTGAGTAGCTGGGACCACAGGCACAAAAAATTAGACCCGGCTAATTTTTTGTATTTTTAGTAGAGATAGAGTATGCCATGTTGCCCAAGCTAGTCTTGAACTCCTGAGCTCAAGCAATCCATCCACCTCGGCCTCCCAAAGTTCTGGGATTACAGGCATGAGCCACTGTGCCTGGTCTCCTTTTTAATTCTCTTAACAATTCTCTTAGTAGATTATTTTTGGCAGGAGGGTGGAAACAAATGTAGGTATTAACCAAGGCTGGAGTGCAATGGTATGATCACGGTTCACTGTAGCTTCACCCTCTCAAGTGATCCTCCCACCTCAACATCCTAAGAAGATGAGACTAGATGTGTATGCCACCACACCTCATTAATTTTTAAATTCTTTTCGTAGATATGGAGTCCCACTATGCTGTTCAGGCTGGCCTTGAACTCCTGGATTCAAGCTATCCTCCCACCTCAGCCTCCCAAAGGTGCTGGTATTATAAGCATGAGTCACCACATTCCCAGCCTAAGGCTCACTCTTTTTTTTTTTTTTTTTTTTTTTTGAGAGAGTCTCTCTCTGTCGCCCAGGCTGGAGTACCGTGGCACAATCTCGGCTCACTGCAACCTCCCTCTTCTGAGTTCAAGTTATTCTCATGCCTCAGCCTCCCGAGTAGCTGGGATTACAGGCATGTGCTACCACACCCAGCTAATTTTTGTATTTTTAGTAGAGATGAGGTTTCACCATGTTAGCCAGGCTGATCTTGAACTCCTGGCCTCAAGTGATCCATCTGCCCTGGCCTACCAAAATGCTGGGATTATAGGTGTGGGTCACTGTGCCTGACCTACTCTTCTTAAATTAATCAGATTTCAGATACTAAATCAAGATGTCTCTCAGGTGGGATTTATTATAAACAATAATAAGCATAGAAATTTTAAGAAATATATTATTTAAGAATGTCCTGTGTGTCAGGAACTATTCTAGGTACACTGAAGATATGGCAATGAAAAAAAGTCCCTGTTCTCATTAAGCTTTTATTCTAATGGAACAGAAAGACTAAAACGTCAGATGGTGATAAGTAGGATAAAAGGACAGAGTCACGGGAGGGTATTATTTTAGTAATCAGAGAATATTATTCTGAGGAAGGGCCACTTGAATAGACTTGACAGAAGGTGAAGGAATTAGTCAAGTGAGATTTTAGCCTAGTGGCTATCCATAAGGATAATCTTCCAGGTCTCACCCACTAGAGACATGACTTTGATTGGTTTTGGATGACACTGTTTATGTTTCTTAAGTCCCCAACTGATTCTGATATGTAACAATGAATCACAGCCACTGAAAAAGGTGTATCTCTAAATTAGAGAGACAGGTTGACTATTCTACCAGTGCTTATTAAGAATATCATTTCCAAGTATGTAATATTTTTTTCTGGTTCTTTATTGCGTCAAATTATCGGAATAATATCAAAATTTCCAAGCAGTGAGATCTATGGAAGAGAGTTAAGTCACTGCTAGTATAATTCTTCTAATGTCTTGGACAGGCCTACCGCTATATAATAGAGGGTATAAATAAGACCTTTACCTTCTTCAAGTCTATCATCAGCAGAAGCCCAAGCTGCCTCCTTTCCTTCACATTGGATAACTCTGCTTGAGTGGGGAAGTAAGAGAGGAGAAAAGGGAGGATTTTCTTCTCCTTGCTCTCACTGAGGTTCATAAAAGTATCATGGACAGGAAAATTAATATATTCTGCCCAAACTGAGATATTAAAGCATTCTCTATACTCACATTATGACCTATCCTCTTAGAAATTACATATGCATAATAAGGTTCTTTTAGTCTTTCAGTAAAAGTAACAGAAAATTTGGAGTTACAGGAGGGTACTGTGACTTACGGTCAAAGCTATAAATGCTACGTAAAAATCACAACTCATTCTGGTAGCTGGAAACAGTTATCAAACAGTTTATGATTGATTTACCAATTAATTTCTAGCATACCTTTTCATCTTAATAGATAGCAGAGTAATACCAAGGCATACAGTAGACCAAAGATATCTGCTGAATGAATGTATCAAAGAATGCTTTAGAAAGGACTGAAAGAAAACCAGTAATACTCACATACTGTTAACAATGTATTACTTAACATATTTTTAAAATGCAAAAATAAAGTAAATCTACTTCAGGAAAACTGAGTTAAATTCCGATTTACCTTTTTTGCTCTTTCAGAAATGGTTGGTGCTCTCTGCAATATTTTTTCTTGAAGAAATTCCTTATTCTGGAGAGGAAAAGTAAGTATTTTGTTCTTATAAGTTTTTATGGAACCGAACAAACCCCACAAAAATGTTCACCATAATCAAAACGTGATAGAATAACAGGTCTGTAATGAAGTATGAGAAAAACCTTCACTATTTTACTCTGAAGCTCCTTTAGTACATTATTACCACAATTTCATAAATTGAGACAAAATTCAGATGTGGTGCACTGTATGAACCATTGCCTAGGAAAAGTCTGCTATACTGTATGTTCTTTGAGACCATGGTCCTCCATTTCCAACTACAGTAACATCCCACCACCTGCTATCTCTAGGAAATGAGATGTTTACAAATTCAGTGGCAAACCTTAATTAAAATCAGAGTTCATTCTTTTTCACAAATTATATTTATAATGGCAAAATAATCACTGTTCCTATGATTAGTTGAACCTAATATTTAAAAATGGATTTACTAAATTCCGAAGTATCTTAAGTACCAAAGATGGTCTACATAGTGCTTTCTGCAATTATTTTATCCACCATCCTTTCTCCAAACACAGCCATGCAGCTCTGAGCAGTGAACATAATCTGAGTGACTGAGGAGCATCCTATGAACACACATGATCAAAAGCTGGGATTTCCTACCTTTGCTTTCTGGAAAAATTTGTGCCTTAACAGTTCTGCTGCTGTTGGTCTAAAACCAGGGAGGGAAGGAAGAAAAGTTTTTACAGTTAATTCAAGTGTAATGTGAGATTTCATCATTAAAAATGAGAAAAAAATTTTTTCAACAGTAAAATAAAAATTCAGTATACTCTACTTTCCTTAAACTACTAAAAACCAAAAATAAAATAAACTTGGTACAAGACATTCAATAAAATAAAAAAACTCAAAACAAATATTCTAATAGTAATTACTGTAGATTCTTTGAGAAAATCATTAGTGAAATGTTTCTTCTGGAAGCAGGATTTCTTAATGGAGTCTAATATATTTGTTATTTAATAATAACTAATATTATTCATTTAATATTATTTCCCAATAAGTAAGCTAGACAATCTCTATCTAACATTTTCAGCAAGGCATAAAAACATACTTAAACATGCAAAGAAATGGATCAGATCAAGACCTCCACTTCTTGCCACATGGTAGCCTGCCAGCCTTCAAATTAGGTAACCACAGATCCTTAAAAATAGATTTCACAATCTCCCTTTAAAAATGAAAATGCTAAAAGTAAAGTATATTCCCCAAATTTAACAAAACTCAGTGTTTAACTCATCTCTTCATGGTTTTATTTCCTTTTGAGTAAAGACATGACTGTCAATTTTACAAGCTTTTAAAAGAGTATCATTCAGAATAAAGAATTTAATATTTAAGAGACTGGACCTGATTTTGCCACACACCTACCATATGATCCTGAGCAAATCACAGCCTCTCTAAGGTTCAGTATTACTTAGCCAAGTCCCTAAGAGCAGTTCTTAAACACTGCAGTTCATTAAACTATCTGGGAAGAACGTAAAAACCCCAATGACCATCTGGGTGCAGTGGCACACACCTATAATCCCACCATTTCGGGAGGCTGAAGCAGGTGGAACACAAGGTCAGGAGTTCAAGACCAGCCTGGCCAATATGGTGAAACCTGTCTCTAGTAAAAAAAAATACAAAAATTAGCCAGGCATGGTGGCACACACCTGAAGTCTCAGCTACTTGGGAGGCTGAGACAGCAGAATCACCTTACTCCAGGACCTGGAGGCTGCAGCAAAATAAGATTGTGCCACTGCACTCCAGTCTGGGTGACAGAGCAAGACTCTGTCTCAGGGGGAAAAAAAAAACAATGACCAGGCTGCACCTCATACCAATTAAAGCAAAATCTTCACGACAGTTAACTCTTCTTATTGCACTGATCCCTTACCATTATGTAATGCCTTTTTTTGTCTTTTTTGATCTTTGTTGGTTTAAAGTGTGTTTTATCAGAGACTAGAATTGCAATCTGCTTTTTTGTTTTGTGTTGTTTTCTGCTTTCCATTTGCTTGGTAAGTCTTCCTTAATCTCTTTATTTTGAGCCTATGTGTGTATTTGCACATGAGATGGGTCTCCTGAATGCAGCACACTGATGAGTCTTGACTCTTTATCCAATTTGCCAGTCTGTGTCTTTTAACTTGGGCATTTAGCCCGTTTACATTTAAGGTTAATATTGTTATGTGTGAATTTGATCCTGTCATTAGGACGCTAGCTAGTTATTTTGCCCATCAGTTGATGCGGTTTCTTCATAGTGTCAATGATCTTTATAATCTGGTATGTTTTTGTGGTGGCTGGTACTGGTTTTTTCTTTCAATATTTAGTGCTTCCTTCAGGAGCTCTTGTAAGGCAGGCCTGGTGGTGATAAAATCTCTCAGCATTTGCTTGTCTGTAAAGGATTTTATTTCTCCTTTGCTTATGAAACTTAGTTTGGCTAGATATGAAATTCTGAGTTAAAAATTCTTTTCTTTAAGAATGCTGAAGGCCAGGCATGGTGGCTGATGCCTGTAATCCCAGTACTTAGGAGGCTAAGGCAGGTGAATCACCAGAGGTCAGGAGCTCAAGATCAGCCTGACCAACATGGCAAAACCCCATCTCTACTAAAAATACAAAACTAAGCCAGAAGTGGTAGTGCACATCTATAGTCTCAGCTACTCAGGGGGCTGAGGCAAGAGAATCGCTTGAACTGGGAGGTGGAGGTTGCAGTGAGCCAAGATTGTGCCATTACACTCTAGCCTGGGCGACAAAACTGAAGGAGATAGAGACACAAAAGACCCTTCAAAAACATCAATGAATCCAGGAGCTGGTTTTTTGAAAAGATTAACAAAACAGACAGACCACTAGCCAGAATAATAAAGAAAAGAGAGAAGAATCAAATAGATACAATAAAAAGAAGATAAAGGGGATATCACCACTGATCCCACAGAAATACAAACTACCATCAGAGAATACTATCAACACCTCTATGCAAATAAACTAGAACATTTAGAAGAAATGGGGATAAATTTCTGGATACATACACCCTCCCAAGACTAAACCAGAAAGAAGTCAAATCCCTCAATAGACCGACTTCAAGTTCTGAAATTGAGGCAGTAATTAATAGACTACCAACCAAAAAAAGGCAAGAACCAGACAGATTCACAGCCAAATTCTACCCGAGGTACAAAGACAAGCTGGTACCACTCCTTCTGAAACTATTCCAAACAACAGAAACAACAGAAAAAGAGGGAATCTTCCCTAACTCATTTTATGAGGCCAGCATCATCCTGATATTAAAACTTGGCAGAAACACAACAAAAAAAAGAAAATTTCAGGCCAATATCCCTGATGAACATCAATGCAAAAATCCTCAATAAAATACTGGCAAACCAAATCAGCAGCACATCAAAAAGCTTATCCATCAAGATCAAGTTGGCTTCATCCCTAGGGCGTAAGGCTGGTTCAACATATGCAAATCAATAATTTGCATAATCCATCACACAAACAGAACCAATGACAAAAATCACATCATTACCTCAGATGCAGAAAAGGCCTTTGATAAAATTAAACGCCCCTTCTTGCTAAAAACTCTCAATAAACTAGGTATTGATGGAATGTATATCAAAATAATAAGAGCTATTTATGACAAACCCACAGCCAATAACGAATAGGCAAAAGCTGGAAGCATTCCTTTTGAAAACCAGCACAAGACAAGGATGCTGTCTCTCACCACTTCCATTCAACATAGTATTGGAAGTTCTGGCCAGGACAATCAGACAAGAGGAAGAAATAAAAGGTATTCAAATAGGAAGAGAGGAAGTCAAATTGTCTGTTTGCAGATGACATGATTGTATATTTACAAAACCCCATCGTCTCAGCCCAAAATCTCCATAAGCTGATAGAAACTTTAGCGAAGTCTCAAATTATAAAATCGGTGTGCGAAAATCACAAGCATTCCTATACACCAATAACAGACAAACAGCCAAATCATGAGTGAACTCCCATTCACAACTGCTACAAAGAGAATAAAATACCAAGGAATACCACTTAAAAGGGATGTGAAGGACCTCTTCAAGGAGAACTACAAACCACTGCTTAAGGAAATAAGAGAGGTCACAAACATAACATTCCATGCTCATGGATAGGAATAATCAATATCATGAAAATGGCCATAGCGTCCCAAGTAATTTATAGATTCAATGCTATCCCAATCAAGCTACCAATGACTTTCTTCACAGAATTAGAAAAAAACTACTTTAAATATTACATGAAAGCAAAAAAGAGCCTATGTAGCCAAGACAATCCCTAAGCAAAAATAGCAAAGCTGGAAGCATCAGGCCACCTGACTTCAAACTATACTACAAGGCTACAGTAACTAAAACAACATGGTACTGTTACCAAAACAGACACATAGACCAATGAAACAGAACAGAAGCCTCAGAAATAACACTATACATCTACAACCATCTGATCTTTGTCAAATCTGACAAAAACAAGCAATGGGGAAAGGATTTCTTATTTAATAAATGGCTTTGGGAAAACTAGCTAGGCATATGCAGAAAATGGAAACTAGACCCCTTCCTTATACCTTATATGAAAATTAACTCAAGATGGATTAAAGACTTAAATGTAAAACCTAAAACCATAAAAACCCTAAAAGAAGACGTAGGCAACACCATTCAGAACATAGTCATCGGCAAAGACTTCATGACTAATACATCAAAAGCAATGGCAGCAAAAGCCAAAATTGACAAATGGGATCTAATTAAACTTAAGAGCTTCTGCACAACAGAATAAACTACTATCAGAGTGAAAAGGCAACCTACAGAATGGGAGAACATTTTTGCAATCTATCCATCTGACAAAGGGCTAATATCCAGAATCTACAAAGAACTTACAAAAATTTACAAGAAAAAAACAACCCCATCAAAAAGTGGGCAAGGGATATGAACAGACACTTCTCAAAAGAAGACATTTATGTGGCCAAGAAATATGAAAAAAAGCTCATCGTCACTGGTCGTTAACGACATACAAATCAAAACCACAATGAGATACCATCTCACGCTAGTTAGAATGGTGGTCATTAATAAGTCAGGAAACAACAGATGCTGGAGAGGATGTGGAGAAATAGGAATGCTTTTACTCTGTTGGTGGGAGTGTAAATTAGTTAAACCACTGTGGAAGACAGTGTGGTGATTCCTCAAGGATCTAGAACCAGAAATACCATTTGACCCAGCAATCCCCTTACTGGGTATATATCCAAAGGATTATAAATCACTCTACTATAAAAACACATGCATACGTATGTTCACTGCAGCACTGTTCACAACAGCAAAGACTTGAAACCAACCAAAATGCCCAGCAATGACAAGAAAACGTGGCATATATACATCATGAAATACTATGCAGTCAGTAAAAAGATGAATTCATGGCCTCTGCAGGGACATGGATGAAGCTGGAAACCATCATTCTCAGCAAACTAACACAGGAACAGAAAACCAAACACTGCATGTTCTCACTCATAAATGGGAGCTGAACAGTAAGAACACATGGACACAGGGAGGGGAACATTACCAGGGCCTGTCAGTGGGTAGGGGTCTAAGGGAGGGACAGCATTAGGAGAAATACCTAACGTAGATGACAGGTTGATGGGTGCAACAAACCCCCCTGTAAGTGTATACCTATGTAACAAACCTGCACATTCTGCGCATGTATCCCAGAACTTAAAGTACAATTTAAAAAAATAATAAAATAAAGCAGAATCTTTAATTGGCTTTAGTAATTTTTAAAATTCCCCAGGTAATTCCAATATGCACTCAAGTTTAAGAACAAGCAACTCAGATGATTATAAAGCTTAAGAAACTGAATAAATGTGGAAGTGCTATGCAAACTGAAATTCTGTTATCATTCTTATTTTCCCATTCACTCAAGATTTCAGTATGTTCAACAATGTGATTGCTCAACATTGCGTATTATTCATTTCTTTCATATGACTTCATTTCCTTCTTTCTAAAGTACAACGTATGGGTTCTGTAAGCTATACTACGTAACTGGAAAACTCAATTTCTGTGTGCAAAATAATTTCATGCTTATTCTTGAATGATAGCTTGACTAGCTGGAGAACTCTGAGTTAAAGGGACAGTCATGAGCCTTTTAATGCTTTGGCCAAAAACATACTGTGCATCTGACAGCAGTCAGAGCAACAGGCTACACTAAACAGCCTAGGCACGCAGTAGGCTGTATCATCTAGGTTTCCGTAAGTACACTCCATGATGTTCACACAATGACAAAACTGCCTCATACATGTATCACAGAATGCATCCCCATCATTAAGTAATACATGACTGCATCTTCTCTGAGTATTTCACTAAATGCTGGCCTCAACTGTTGTGTTGTTGAGGAAGTGGCTGTCAACCTGCTAATCCTCAGTAGGTAATCTGTTCCTAGAGGTTGCGTTTAGGAGTTTGTCTTTGCTTTGTGTCCAGCAGTTTCACAACAACATGTCCAAGTAGAAGAAGGGGGACTAGAATTCTGAGGGGATAGCTCTTTACTCGGAGAATATTTGCCTTTCATCAACTCTGGAAAATTCTCAGCCATTATTTCCTTAAATATTGCTTATTCTACATTCTCTCTCGTCTCTCTTGATAAGTTCACGTATATGTATATGTACGTATATGTCGGGGTGTGTGTGTACATACACACACACATACTGAACCGTCTCATTCTATCCTCCAAATGTTAATCTTTTTTTCATATTTCCCTCTTTGATCCTCCTGTGCTACATTCTGAGCAATTTCCTCACTCCAGTGTAGTCTGATTTAAATGGGCACTCTAGGGCCGGGCGCGGTGGCTCAAGCCTGTAATCCCAGCACTTTGGGAGGCCGAGGCGGGTGGATCACGAGGTCAACAGATCGAGACCATCCTGGTCAACATAGTGAAACCCCGTCTCTACTAAAGATAAAAAAATTAGCTGGGCCCGGTGGCGCGTGCCTGTAATCCCAGCTACTCGGGAGGCTGAGGTGGGAGAATTGCCT
>CM052664.1:4837073-4914264 GCA_028533165.1 Leontopithecus rosalia
GCTCCAGCCTGGGTAACAAGAGCGAAACTCCGTCTCAAAAAATAAATAAATAAATAAATAAATAAAAAATAAATGGGCACTCTAGTCCAATTGCATGGGTTGGAATTCTGACTCCATCATTTATTAGCTGTGTGACTTTGGAGAAGGTTACTTAACCTCTCTGTGATTCAGTTTCTTCATTTGTAAAATAAAGAAAATAGTAGTGCTATCCTCAAAGGATTACTGTGAGAATCAAAAGATATATGTTAAGTGTTTACCACAGTGCCTGGTACTTAATGAGTAAATAATTTCTTTTTTTGTTTCATTGGTTGTTTTGTTTAACCAGTCCACTGTGTGTGTTATTTTAACTTAGCAATGTTCTAAACAAAATTTAATTTTGGTTTACAAACTGGAATAGATTTTCTATACCTTCCAGGTTTTTACTCTAAAAAAAAGTTTTATAATTTTAGACTTACAGAAGAGCTGCAAAGCTAGTACAGTGTTCCTATATGCCCTTCACCACTTTGTGCTATTGTTAACCTTTCATATAACCATGGTATAATAAGGAAACAGACTAAAATATCAACATTAGTTCAATACTATTAACTAAGGCCAGGCGCGATGGCTCACGCCTGTAATCCCAGCACTTTGGGAGGATGAGGCGGGTGGATCACGAGGTCAAGAGATCGAGACCATTCTGGTCAACATGGTGAAACCCCGTCTCTACTAAAAAAAAAATACCAAAAATTAGCTGGGCATGGTGGTGCGTGCCTGTAATCCCAGCTACTCAGGAGAATTGCCTGAACCCAGGAGGCGGAGGTTGCGGTGAGCCGAGATCGCGCCATTGCACTCCAGCCTGGGTAAGAAGAGAGAAACTCCGTCTCAAAAAAAAAAATACTATTAACTAAACTACAGACTTATTCAATTTCTCCAGTTTTCCCACTAATGTCCTTTTTCTGTGTGCCAGGATTTAGTACAGGACAGTCTGTTGCATTCAGTCTTCATGTCATCTTAATTTCCTCCAATCTGCAACAGTTTCTTAGTTTCTTCTCCTTGACAGTTTTGAAGACTGCTGGTCAGGTATTTTGCTGCATGTTCCTCAGTTGGGTTTGTCTGATGTTTTCTCACTCTAGACTGAAGTTACAGATTTGGAGGAAGAATACCTCACTGGTTATGTGCTCACCTTGCTGCACTGTATCAAGAGGTGTATCAGTCTTATCAATGTCTTATTAACAGTGATGTTAACCTTGGTCATTTGGCAGAGGAGGTGCATTAAAAGTCGCTATTTTTCCTTTTCATACTCTACTCGCCAAAAGTGAGTCAGTAAGTCCAGTTCATACTCAGAAAGAGTTTTTTAAACATTAATCACTGTATTTTTCACTTCCGGCATTGCTATTTAGTTCTTTTGTCATAGTCACAGTCTTTTCTTGTGGTTTTGATTTCTTCTCTTACGATTTTAATTATTTTCAATATACTTAATTTTATATCTTTTCAGATTATCGCTCTATTACCTAAATCTCTTGGGGCACGACTCCTTCTGCTTGTGTCTGCTAACTAGTTCATAATGTATTGCTTCACTGTGTGTTTCTTCATTTTGGACTGTGACCTTATCTTCAGTGGGGCACTACGTTCAGGAATCCAGTGGGAGCTAGAGTTGAAGTGTTCCTCCAGTGCAGCTCTGTGACTACTTCTGTCAAAAATAAAAGTGATGTGTTTTTTAACTTTCTGATCCTGGGGTTCCTGGATAATATAGGTAGCATATAGACTCTAAACCTGTAGAATGTCCAGGCTGAAGGGCTTGACTATTCAGGAGAGATTTTTGTTGTCTGTTAGTGATGACTGACAGTTTTCATTCTTGTCTATCCTTTTACTAAGGATACAGACATCTGAAGTTCTTACTTTTAAGAAGAATCTCAGTTCAAACTCCCCACAGGGTGGGACCAAGATCTCAATTCCAGTCTTCACATGGGAGTTACAAATCCAAATCAGTAGGTTATCAGAATGAATAGTGACCCACTGAAGACAGCCACAGGATTTGTTCACAATTATTTCTTCTTTAAGGCTTTCCTCATTATTTTTGGCATCTGAGAATCTTTAAGTTGCATAGATTTTATCTGGCATTTCTAGTTATTTGTAACAAGAGAATTTTGTTTCTTTAATCAACTAATTTGGTAAAAGAAAGTGTTCCCTGTCTTTTTTAACCATTTACTCACAAACAGAAAAAAAAATTATAAAAACACAGCTATAAATTTTGCTACCTGTTTTTCTGGCCCTTTCCAACATTTCCAACAATAAATTCTGAAGCCTTATTACATATGCCACAGATGTGATCAACAACATCAGAGTCTTTCCCTCTTAATGATCTTTAGAGAAACAAATATTAAAGAACTCAGTGCTTAGAAGCTGAGTGGAATACATATGTAAAACAGACAAATAAGATTCAGAGAAAAAAGAGCCCTAAATTAGAAATCAGGACTGAGATTCAAGTCCTACCCCTATGACTAAGTACCAGGTGACCTTAAAAATAAAAGGTTGTGCCCAACACTCTACGATTGTGTTTCATTCATGAGGCTACACACATTAGATGTTCTTATTTATTTGCTTACTTGCCATTCAATCTGTCTAATATTGATAAGGAAACTATCTGAATTTCTGGTCCACTTACTAAAATACTTTTCTAACATGGAAATAAATATGACTATTTGACACTAAATATAAATTTTCTATGTGTCTTTCCTTTATTCATACTGTAAATGGCATTAAGGCATCCATTTATAAATTTTAAATGCAAATTGAAAACAAACTTCTCGACTAACTTGGCATTTATTAATACAGAATTCACAATGTATGACTTTATAAGGAATTAATCAGGAAAAAGCTGAACTATCTAGGGTATACTGTAGGCTACAGAGAGGGCAGAAATCATTTCCAATCTAGTATAATGGTCTCTGTATACTTTCTTAAAGTTTATATTTAGTTCATTTGAATATGTACAGATAATTCCCTCTACATACATGTGTGTGATTCTTAGACTTCTTCACAATGTTTTACTTATTAGAAAAGTAAACTTATTCTCATATTTTACCTTTTTTCTGGATCTTTTTGAAGGCACAATGAAATCATTTTTCTAAATGATTTTCCATATTTTTTCAGCATTTCTTTATCTTGAACACCAGTTTCCAAAGAAGGGGGATCATTCTGCAGTGTCAGCATTAAAACCTGTAAGAATTTTCAGTATACTATAAACTTGTGATGACTCAGTAAAGTTTAACTATTGTAGTCAAGATTTTTCAATATAGGCACCCCATACCAACATATAACATTTTATTTTCTATCTAAATCAACTGTTTAAAACTCAGAATTTTTATGTGTATTTCACATAAAGAATATGCTGTAGATGGTTAGCTTCTCAATACATGCACACAATGGAATATTATTCAGCAGTAAAAAGCAAGAAAATTCTGCAATATACTACAACATGGATGAACTTTGGGGACATTATGCTAAGTGAAATACTAGTCATGTAAAGACAAACATTGTGTGATTCCACTTACATGAGGTATTGAGAGTGGTCAAATCATAGAGACAAACATGGGGCTGAGAAGGAGTGGCAATCGAGAGTTACTATTTAATGGGTACAGAGTTCCAGTTTTCAAACGAAAAGAGTTTGGATACAGATGGTAGTGATAACTGCACGACATCATGAATGCATTTAATACCACTGGACTAGACACTCAAAAGGTTAAAGATGATGGTCAATTTTATGGTATGTGCATTTTGCCACAATAAAAAAAATTAAAAGACTGGCAAATGGTTGTGAAAAGGAATTGGGACTTGAGCCAGGGTAGTATTTGGAATATGAACCTCACCTTCATTGGTGGATATTTATGATAAGGAGCTGCCCCTGTGGCCAATTCAATTGCTGTAATTCCAAAACTCCAAATATCAGCTTTGAAATCATAACCTCGGACCTGCAAGAACAGATTTGCATGATTATTTTTTAACAGCATAAAAGGACTTTTAAAGGTTAGGTTGTGACGCCAGGCACAGTGGCTCATGCCTGCAATCCTAGCACTGTGAGAGGCTGAGGTGGGAGGATTAGGTGGGCTTGAAGCCAGGAGTTCAAGACCAGCCTGAGCAACATGGTGAGACCCCATATCCATAAAAAAAATGTTTTAATGAGCTAGGAGCGATGATGTACAGCTGCAGTCCAGCTACTTGGGAGGCTAGCTCAAGCTGAGAAGCTGAAGGCTGCAGTGAGTCATGATGGCACCACTGTACTCCCGAGTGAGCGAGAGAGCAAGACTGTCTCTAAATATAAACAAGCAAAAAGGCCAGCTTCTAATGTGTACCACAATGAAAGTGTTCATAAGCATTAAACCAGTAAAACAAAGTAGGCAAACGCTAACTATATTTGGTAACAGAAAAAATAAAGACACAACATGAATGTTCCCCAACAGTGAAGAAACTGTTAAGTATGGTATATTAAAAAAAATTATAGTCAGTTAAAAGCAGTATTCATTAATACTATATGGACATGTAAGAAACATTTGTGATAAAACATGAAAAAAAAGCAAAATTGCTCATGAGTCCTGAAACTTTTACAAACAGTAAAATACTGGAAAGAACTAAAACAAAATGTTTTGTAGTGGGGTAGCTTTTTTGTTTTCCAAAGGATCTACATTATGGCACCTTAATTTCCACAGTGAAAAAGTTACAAAGATTGTGAATACTTTTAAACTTTTTAGAGTGAATATGTTGCCAAACTTCTCTACTTATACACTGTCACCAGCAAATTATATGGCTATAAATTTTAATTTTCTATCCTAAGCAATATAGGAGAAATAGGTTTGGGGAGTGTGTAGTGTGGGCTTGAAGCCAGGAGTTCAAGACCAGCCTGGGCAACATGGTGAGACCCCATCTCCACAAAAAAGACCTAAAAGTAAGGATCAACAGTATGTGCTGCCTTGTCCTCTGGTAAAACTGAAGGGCCTTTAGCGACCTAAGGCCCCCTCCCCACTCTGATCTTGCAGATAATGTCTCCTAGCCCGACAATCCTCCTTAGCAAATGACCAGGTACAGTTCCTGCTTGGCCCTGAGAAGCAAGTTTCAGCTCCCTGTCAGTCAATCATATCTTCTCAAGGAAACCAAGGGCCATCACACTCTGCTGGTATTACAAACCCCGTCTCCAAAGCCCCTTCTCATTCATTCTGCTACTGAGTGCAACCCAACTGGTCCAGCATGGCATGCAGTGTCCTCCTCCCCAGGCTGTGAGTATATGTGACTAAGAGACGGCTATCAGTCTCATCTGTCCAGTGTCAGGTGTTGTACGTTCAGCCATTCCCATAACTTTACAGTGGGAATCCTTCCCTCACCAACAGGGTGAATGCAGGTGATTAAAACAGAGTAAAAATGAATTTAGTTCAAAGCATACTGAGTTTGATATATCTATAAGGCATTTATGTGAAGCATTTATTAAGAACTAGCAATACTTATATGGAGGTTTTGGGAAAAAAACTAGACATAATTTAGAAATCATTAATAAGAAGCACAAATGGGAATACCTAGTGAGAATGTGCAGTCAGAGAAGAGAAAAGCTCAAGAATAAGGTCGTGGGAAGCAGTGTCATTCAGGAGAATGAGACCAGCAAAGTCAGAGGAACGGCTTGACAAACAAGACAAGAATGAAGAAACAACATTAAGGAGGCTAGGAACGTGAATAAAGTTGGCAGGTCAACAGTTTCAAATATCACCAATCAGACAAGTTAAACAAGGAGTAAGAAATGAGCTCTGGATTTGAGAAGTAGCAGAGTTTCCTTAAAATAATGGGACGAGCGACACCAGACTGCAACTGTTTGAAGAGGAAATGGGAAATGGGAACATAGAGACAACCAGTCCTTCAAGAAACATAGCAACACATCTTGATGTAAAAATTAGTCTAATTTGTACAAATCATTGTACTAATAAAATTAACACAAACCTTGATTATAGTATTCCTGAGTTTCATATATCCTTTGCAAAGTCCTAGAGTGTTTTTGTTGTTTTGTTTTCAAGGGTGGACTAAAGTCCTAACCAAGAAACAGGGACATGTTTCCCAAAGCTAACCTGGTATGCCAAAGAAAAGCAAACACTTAAGTATTCTCAGTTTCATAACAAAGCCCTAACCCATTTAAAACAGAAAAAAAGACACAGTACCTGTTCCATAACTTCAGGTGCCATCCAACAAGGGGTGCCAACAAAGGTCTTTCTCACTTTATTTCGGGTAATATCACCACCAGTTGCTAAAAAAGCACTAACCCCAAAGTCTGAAACAGAATACAACAGCAAGGTTGTATGAAAGTGCATCAACTCTCATAAATGAATAGGAAAACAATAAAATGTAGTCACCATCCTATATATAAGATTAGAAGCATGATAGTTTCTCATCTTTTTGCTGAACTTCTTGGCTAAATTAAGACACAGCTTAGACTGGGAGAAGTGGCTCACGCCTATTATCCCAACACTCTTGGGAGGCCAAGGCAGGAGGCTCACTTGAGCCCAGGAGTTCATCTTTGCAAAACAAAACAAAAAAACAAAAAAGACATAGTTTAGCAGGTGCCTCATTCCATTCCTCTCCATCCCCACATGTTTTCAGGTTCACAGATTTTCCTTCTTGCTCTAATCCATTCTACATACCACTATTAGATTCATTCATTCATTCATTTTTAAATTATCACTTTGACATGACCCTTTCAGCTCAGAAATCCTACAGAATGAAATTCAACCTTTTTAACTTAGTATTCAAAGAGCTCTCAAGAACCTGGCCCCAAATAAATTAAAGTTCATAATCCTTAATACATATCCTAACTTCCTTCAGTTCTTAGTGGATATATGACAATGGTAAACTTAGTTCACTTCTCTAAGCCTCAGAATTTTCTCTGCAAAGATTTTATCCCACAATACTGAAGCCAAAGTACCAGTCACTGATATGGAGGACAGCTTGTCTCATCAGGATCCCTCTTTTTCTGGAAACAGCCCTGGGCGTGTATCTGTACTCCCTCACCTTGACCCCTGCGCATACTTGATTTGAGCCAGGGTTAGACACCTTAATCCAAGGCAGGCCTATCTTAAATCTTCTAGAAATGTGAAGCTTGAATGGACAGACAAGAAAACTAAGGGTCAATGAAGCTGAGCCATGCTAACAGCATCCTGAAGGTCACCAGCACAACTGGGTTCCTGCCCATTCTGAGGCTTAGCTGTTCAGTTGATTTTTTTTTTCTGTGTACTTCCTAGTTTATTTCAATAATTCCTGCTTTAAGTCAGCCGGTGATAATTTCCAATACAACCAAAAGAACTTTAACTAATATAGTGAGGCTCTTATAAACCATATCCAACTTCTGTACACCTTTTCTGATTCCACTTTTGTGTCTATTCCAGAACACTCTGCATTATGTAAAATGAGCCCATATTTGTCCATAATTTATTGTATTTTCAAATTTATCTGTTTTCAGAATTTCTATTTTATACTTTTTTTTCAATTTGAAAATACAATAAATTATGGACAAACTGATTGTTTGAAGGATAATTTTAGCATGGTAAACTTTAAAATTCCAGATTCAGAAGTCTATGAATTCTGCCACTTTCAAGCAATGTATCCAAAATAATTGCTTGTCTATACAGTACAATTTAAAAATAACAAGTCTATACAAGTTTAAAAAACAATAATCTTGTCTGAATGTACTTAGAATTATGAAAAATTTTTAAAAAACAATAATTTTGGCTGGGCACAGGGGCTCATTCCTGTAATCCCAGTACTTTGGGAAGCTGAGGCAGGAGGAGCACTTGAGGCCAAAAGTTCGAGACCAGCCTGGGCAACAAACAGTGAGGTGAGACCCCATGTCTATAAAAAATAGAAAATTAGCTGGGCATGGTGGTGGGCACCTGTAGTCCTAGCTACTTGGGAAGCTGAGGTAGAAGGACTGCTTGAGCCTAAGAGTTGGAGGCTGCAGTGAGCTACGTTCACCCTACTGCACTCTGGCCTAGATGACAGATGACTTTCTCTAAAATAATAATAATAACAGTTTTCAATGCTCCCGAACTGGCAAATTTCTAAGAACTTTAAAATGTTGTTCCAATTGTAACAACAATAGTAAAGTAAACATTTTAAAGTGCACTTGAAAGGGGAAAAAGTACATTCAGTGCATTCAGCTCTGCCACTAGTCAGCTGAACTTGGGCAGGTATTCTCAATCTTTGTGCTACAATTTCTTCATCTATAAAAAGGAGGCAATAACAGTAGCTACTCAACGAGGTTGTTGTTGAGGATTAAGTGAATTAATAATATACTTGGAATAGTCCCTGTAATATATTTTAATACTAAACACTCAATAAGTACTAGGTATTTTTATCACTAACTAGAAAGAAAGCCGTGCCTTAAAATACTTAAATACAATAAAGACTCAAACAACGTATACACAACATATTTTTTAGGTTCAATTATAAAGAGTTTTTACTTTTTAAAAACCTACTAAAAACCTTCAAGTAGCTTTAAAATATTCAGAATTTTAAACGCAGAACTTAATAATGATCCAGAATTTTTGGATCTTCAGCTAGTATAACTCTGCTTGTTTCCAAGTAAACCCTGAAGACTAGTTAAAAATTTAGCTAAGGAATGTAAGTAAGACTATCCACTTTACCAAAATATTCTTGTTAAACAACCTGCACAGCTACAATGCCAAGGAAACATAATCAATCCAACTATAAAGTTAAGAACAGAAACCAAAGAGCGAAAATGCCATCTGCCTTTTGTTTTAAATTGCCAACTAAAGAGAAACAGTAACTTCAATGTGAAAAAAAATCCCTTAGCTCCTTTGTTAATACAGTTTCAGTTAAAGTACAAGCTGGACTTTGGTACCTACTATGTGACAGGATCAACAGTAATAATCAGGCAGGGCGTGGTGGCTCACACCTATAATCCCAGCACTTTGGGAAGCTGACACATATGGATCACCTGAGGTCAGGAGTTCGAGACCAGCCTGACCAACAGGGAGAAACTCCTCCTCTACTAAAAATACAAAATTAGCTGGGTGTGGTGGTGCGTGCCTGTAATCCCAGCTACTCGGGAGGCTGGGGCAGAAGAACCCCAGAAGCGAAGTTTGGCAGTGAGCTGAGATTGTACCACTGCAATCCAGCCTGGGCAACAAGAGCGAAACTCTTGAAAAAAAAGAAAAAATGTATTGATCAAGGAAGACAAGGTCCCCCCAGCCTTTTGTGCAACTTCTAAAAACAGAAGATGGAATCAGGCAATTATAATATATTATAATAAGTGCTATCTATAATAAGGTGTGAAAAAATTAGAAACCCCTAAACTAAAAAACTCTTAAAACACAGGAGCAAAGCTTCATGACAGTGGAGTTAGCAATGATTTCTTAGACATAACAGCAAATTCCAGGCACCAAAAAAAGTAGATAAATCAAAATTTAAAAATTTTTGTGCATCAAAGGTCACTATCAACAGAGTGAAAGGCAACCCACAGACTGGGAGAATATATTTTGCAAATCATACATCTGACAAGGGATTGACATCCAAAATATGTAAAGAACTCCTACAATTCAACAACCATAAACACTCCAATTTAAAAATGGGCAAAGGAATTAAATAGTCATTTCTCCAAAGAAGTTATACAAATGGCCAATAAGTACATGAAAAGATGTTCAACATCACTAATCAATAGAGTAATACAACTCCAATCACAATGAGGTAGATACCACTTTACATCCCTTAGAATGGCTACCACCTGAAAAAAAACAAACAAAAAAACCAGAAACTAACAAGTGTTGGTGAGGATGCGGAGAAATTCGATTCCTGTGTGCTTTTGGTGGGATTCCTGTACACTCTTGGTGGGAATGTAAAATGGCACAGCTGTTATGAAAAATAATACATCAATTCCTCAAAAACTTAAACATGGAATATGATCCAGCAATTCTACTTATGGGTATATACCCAAAAGAAACAAAAGCAAGAAACGCAGACAAATATTTCCACACTCACGTTCATACCAGCATTATTCACAATGGCCAAAGGTGGAAGCAATTCAAATGCCCACTGATGAATGAATGGATAAACAAAATGCAGCATATAAATACAATGGAATTATTATACAGCTTTTGAAAGTACTGAAATTCTGACATATACTACAACATGAACCTTAAAGACACTATACAAAATGCAATAAAGTCAATCACAAAAGGACAAATACTGTAGGAGTTCACGTAGGTGCTTAAAGTAGTAAAATTCATGGAGACAGAAAGGAGAATGGTGGTCACCCACCACTGGGGTGAGAGATGGAATGAGGAATTACTATTTAGTGGGTCCAGTTTCAGTCAAGTAAGATGAACTGGGCCGGGCACGGTGGCTCAAGCCTGTAATCCCAGCACTTTGGGAGGCCGAGGCGGATGGACCACGAGGTCAAGAGATCGAGACTATCCTGGTCAACATGGTGAAACCCCGTCTCTACTAAAGATACAAAAAATTAGCTGGGCATGGTGGTGCGTGCCTGTAATCCCAGCTACTCAGGAGGCTGAGGCAGGAGAATTGCCTGAGCCCAGGAGGCGGAGGTTGCGGTGAGCCGAGATCGCGCCATTGCACTCCAGCCTGGGTAACAAGAGCGAAACTCCGTCTCAAAAAAAAAAAAAAAAAAAAAAAAAGATGAACTGGTTCTGAAGGCAGATGGTGGTGACAGCTGGACAACAGGAATGTATTTAATGCCACAGAACCATACACTTAAAAATGGTTAAGACAGTCAATTTTATGTTATGTATATTTTACCAATACAAAAAATAAAAATGAGTGAGTCAGGAGGAAGTGTTGGCAAGACCTGGTGACAGACTGAACATGAGTAAAAGGAAGACAGAGAGCAAAGTTGTTCCCAAATTCCTGGTTTGTGCAGGTGGCTGGCTACAGTGCCATTCATACTAGATAAGGATATCCATGTCCAGTCCATCTCCTATATTTTTATGATTTATTAATGCTTTCATATGTAGCTATAGTTCTATTCATTTTCATCATTATATAGTATTCCAGTATAGGCTGGACATGGTGGCTCACACCTTTAACCCCAGTACTTTGGAATGCCAAGGTGGGTGGATCACTTGAATCCAGGAGTTCAGGACCAGCCTGGCTAACATCAAGAAACCTTGTCTCTACTACAAATACAAAAATTAGTTGAGTGGGGTGGCACATGCCTATAATCCCAGCTACTTAGGAGGCTGAGGTACGAGAATCTCTCTTTTTTTTTTTTGAGATGGAGTTTCACTCTTGTTATCCAGGCTGGAGTGCAATGGCACGATCTCGGCTCACCGCAACCTCCGCCTCCTGGGTTCAAGCAATTTTCCTGCCTCAGCCTCCCAAGTAGCTGGGATTACAGGCGCGCACCACCATGCCCAGCTAATTTTTTGTATCTTTAGTAGAGACGATGTTTCACCTTGTTGACCAGGATGGTCTCGATCTCTTGACCTGGTGATCCATCCGCCTCGGCCTCCCAAAGTGCTGGGATTATAGGCGTGAGCCACCGTGCCCGGCCGAGAATCTCTTGAACCTGGAAGGCAGAGGGTGCAGTGAGCCAAGACTGCCCACACCACTGCACTCCAGCCTGGGCAACAGAGTGAAACTCTGTGTCAAAAAAAAAAAAAGTATTCCAGTATATAAATTAACCACAATTTACTTATCTATTCAGTAATAAAGGGCACTGGGATTATTTCAAGCTTATAATGATTATGAATAGTGTGGCACACATACAGACGAGTTTCTCTAGGTTATACACCTAGGAGCCAAAGACTTACAGTATGTATATCTTCAACTGCAATAAAATGGTTGTACCAATTTATATTCCCATCATCAGAAACGAGATTTAATCCTTGCTTTACACCCATACCAACAATTAGTACTGTCAGATGTTTTTGCCAGGCCAACCAATTTAACATGTTATCACAATGTGATTTTACTTTGCATTTAACAAATTACTAGTGTAAGGTTGAATATCTTTTACTACATTTATATTTGGATGTCTTCATTTGGGAAGTGCCTATGCCAGTCTTCTGCCCACTTTAAGAGCTTTTTTTTCTCAATGAGTTCTTTATATACTCTACATTTGAGCCCTTTAACAATTATTCATGCTGCAAATATCTTCTCTACTCTGTGGTTTGCCTTTTTACTCTGTTAATAGTAATAAACCATTTGTTCCTCTTTTGATGAGTAGAAGTTGCTAATTTTAAAGGTGTCAAATTTATCAATCTTTCCCTTTATATTAGAACTTTATGTGACTTGGTTAAAATATTTCCTTACCTCACAGATATGAAGATGTTCGCCTAAATTATCTTCTTAAAGATGAAGAAATAATTTAAGGTTTGGGTGATTATCTTCCTCCTGTCAAACACCTGACTGTTCTAGCAGTCTGGGACCAAGCTGAGGTTTTTCTCAGATGATCTGCTTGCTAGACAATCCCTGGGTACAGTCGTTCTGGAGTCTCAGCCTGGAGGAGGGGGTGTTTCATCAGGATAGCCATTTCTGGCAGACCCTGAACTAAAACTCTTATCCCTTCAGCTCTGAAACTGCCAAAAGCACACCTCTACCTCTCAGGGGCTTTTTCCTAACTGACAAACACTCAATCTCCCCCAGGACAGAAGCAGCTCTGAATAACCTCTATATAACATATTTATTATTTAAACACAATGAAGATCCTCAGCTATTTTTCCTTTAAAGGAAAGTACAGAATGCTATGAGAACCCATAGCAGAAGAACCTCATGGAAGTAAGAAGTGATTAGCTGGAAGGAAACAAATAATGGTCAGAAAAAAATGTCTAAGAGCAGAAAGGAAGGATGAGTATGAGAAGATAATCTTGAGAGTTGGTGGCATCGTATGATGTGCCCAGAGAGGACGCTTGAATAGAGATGGTCCAGGGAACAGGAGTGAATACTGATTAAAAAAAGTATCAAAGGTAAGTAATGTGGTTCTACTGACCATTAAATTTTAAAAATACTAATCATTACCTGCAATCTGTACTGAGCCATCTTCTCCAAGAAGAATGTTTCCAGCTTTCACATCTCTTAAAAAAAAAAAGTTACATATCAAAAAACACTATTCTTTGGAGTAACATAATTTAAGCAAGTGATTACTATATTCATGTAATACTAGCAATATTTAAATGTTCTATTTTATAAAAGAATATTAAGAGCAATAGTAAAATTTTAGTCACTGGTATTAGGAATACAAACATTAAAAAGAAAGCTAGAAAGGTTCTTACTATAATATCTAGAAAACACAAGTGATTAAATATTCTTGACTGGGAGAAAAGTGGCCAAAGAATGTGACCCTCACCTAATTCTACATTTTGAAATATATTTTTTCCTACACCTCAATGAGTTATCAAAGTTTTAAAATCATCAGCATGCAACTGAAAACGGAATATTCTATGCCTGTTAACAAAAAGCTGAAAATTACTCAGGTATCTCTATATTTTTAACTATTTATAACAAGTAATACATGAAAATATTCTTGTTTTAAAAACTTAAACACAACTAAAAAAAAGCCAAAATCCCTCTGACCATCATTCTCAAGTCTAGTAAGTACTCTCTCCAAAGTTTTCAACTATTATCAGTCTGGTTAATAGAATATATACCTATGACATACCTGGGCTTTTCTCCCAGTGTAAATAACATTATATTATCCATTCAAATCTACGACTTGGGGTTTTGTTTTTTTTAGCTAAAACAAATTTTTGGCATAATTTAAAATCCCCAGATCCTAAGAGTAGCAAAACCATTTCTTGATAACCTAGAGAATTCTCAGAATTTACAAGGGACGTACAAGGGGGTTCTGCTGAAGCATTGTTTGTAATAAAAAACAAAAACTAGTCACAGCCAACAATAGCAGAAAGGTTAAATTAATTCTATTATATCCATGAAATGAATAATGTTAATCAACATACTGTGACATGAAATGCTAACACACATTAAATGAACAGATCAAATAAGAGACCAGTGCATTTTACATGACACCATTAATGTTGCACAAACACACCCCTTTCCCTTGCCAAATGGGATTTTTGTGGAGATTAATGGAATTGAAGTCTAGGGGAACAGTGTTTGAATGCCCTCTGGAAATACAGTCATTTTGTAATTAAAAGTAAATATAATCAAATAAGCAAAAGAAAGGCAGCCCTTGAAGCTACACAAGAAAGAAAAGCAAGTCCAGCTCATAGAAGAACGTCTTATTTGTCATGAAAAGCACAGCACTCCCCTTTATCCTCCATGTTTAGATATAATCATTCCCTGGCAAACAAGGAACAAGGGTTCCATAACTGTGTGCAGCAGCAGCATCATACCACAGTGTACAATGCCTTCCTGAATATATACTGAAGCATAAGGAAAATCATGTTATTGAGTATTTTGTACTGCTTATAAGCCCAAGCAATGTATAGGTTGTTCTCCTGGAGGCTGACTTAGTAGAGTGCAGACCAGCTTGCTTTACTCCATGAACCTAGTTTCAGATTCTGGTAGCTACAAACAGGAGAGAACAGAGGACATTCTTTTTCCTTTGTGACAAATATCATCCAACTGAGTCAACCACTAACTTCCAATTCCCTTTTCTGAGCTCATCTAAAAGCCAAGGGGGGAAGAAAAAATAGTTTAGTCACTCCCTTCTCTGTGTTTTTACAGAAGGCTGTACTATAATGTTAGCATAGTGTATTACATGATCATATTTCTGGTCTGTCTCTTACTTCACCATGAGCTAGATCTGGGCCTGTAACTTAATATATTACTATAGTCACCTGTAGTTACTTAGCATTATGATTAGTATATAGGAGGAATTCTTCAAATAGGAGGAGATATTCTTCAAGTAGATTTAAATAACTATTTAAAATTTTAACAACTATTACATAACCACTGAGGAGACAACCTGCCTCAAATCCTCTTCTGGAAGAAAGAAAAAAGAATATAAAAAAGAAAGAAAGAATGTCAACCAAACACTTAAAAAAAAATACTAGACTGTTCCCTTCCTCTTCCCCAATCCCCACTCCCCACCTCCTAACTCTATTCCAAATGTCAGGGTTATAAACTAATACATCACAGTCAAAGAATGGGGACAATCTAATTATCCATCGAAAGGAGACCAGTTAAGTTGTGGTATATCTAAACCATAAAATACTATGAATACTAATGAACATACATGTCAATATGGAACTATCTCCAAATACATTATTAAGTCAAAAATGAATGCTAAATATAGTATGTGGCCATTTGTATTTTCTTTAAAAGAAAAACAAGACACAGAGACATACATCATGTTTATACTGGCAAAAAATATCTCTCAAAGGAGTCATAAGAAAATGGCAACAAGTAATTCCCTTTGGATCAAGGTACTGTGGATTCAAAAACAGAAGAAGACTTTATGTTTTAGAACAGTTTTGAATTTACATAAAAGTTGAGAAGCTAGTGCATAGGAATTCTCACACACCTCACACTTAGTTTCCCCTATTATTAACATCTTATGTTAATTAGTACAGTACTTTTGCTACAATAAATGAACCAGTATTAATGTATCATGATTAAAGTCCAAAGTTTATTCAGATTTCTTTAGTTTTTACCTAATGTCCTTTTTCGGTCCCAGGATCCTGCCCAGGACACCATATTATATTCAGCTGCCATGTCTCCTTAGGTTCCTTTTGGTTGTGACAGTTTTTCACACTTTCTTTGTTTTTAGAGAATCTTGACAGTTTTGAGGAGTAATGGTCAAGTATTTTGCAGAATGCCCCTCTATTGGAATGTGTACAATGTTTTTCTCATGGTTAGACTGGTGTCAGGGCATTTTGTAAGGAAAACCATAAAATGTCATTTTCATCACAACATAAGAAAAGCACATAGTATCAATATAATTTAGCACTAGTGATACTGAGAAGACTTATTTTGTACCATATGCCATTTGGTGCTATTTGAATTTTTAAAGCCATATATACATATCACCTACTCAAATCATGTTTTATAAGTTTTAGCCTTTCATAAGTGAAGAGACAATAATCTATTTGCAGCAGAGCCTGCACTTCGAGAGACTATTTTTCCTGGTCAATTCCCCAGATAATCAATACATGTTTCCCTTTTGAAACCAAAAAGTGCAATCTGTAGAATAGCTTCCAGGCGTAAAAGCAGAACAGCATGATTCATTGGACAATAAAAACACCACAGTCTGCCCTCAAACAGGACAACTAACTTTTAGGGAAAAGATTCATAACTAAATATCTGGAAATCAATATAGTCCCCAGTTAAAGAAATTTTTTACTCTGCCACAAAGAACATCAAGCAAGCCAGCAGTTCCAAAAGCTCAATCCTCCAATCTCTCTTAAGTAACAAGAAGAGTGAGTTTTTGTTTTTTACGGTTTAATGCCATTTCTCACATGTCACTGTTGCCCCAAAGTTACACATTCCTTCTAAAATTAAAATAAATATCATAGACATTCTTGACTTTTTTCATTAATACAGAACACAAGTTTCTGCCCATAACATTTTTATTACTCATCAATAGGCACCATTTATGGAAAACTTGAAAAGGGGTCAAGAAAAGCAGTGAATCAAAACCAAAGCTCTATAAATAACACTGTATTTAAGCATCTTAAACTAACAAAATGTCCAACATTTCTGTCACAGCCAGCCTTTTCAATGGGGAAAATATTTGGGTAGATACACAAAGAAAAGTCTAATTTAGAGATGCATTTATCCTACTCAAAGCCTCTAAAGCCTAGAAGTCAGAGAAAACACAGTAGACATAGAGGAAAATTACTTTACCTGATCTACTAGGCTGACATACAAATCCACCTGAAATCATAGGTGGACTTTGAAAATATGAGAAGTAGTAAGACATGCTAAAAATATTTTCCTCTGCTTTCCAATAAAACAACTTTCACCTAAGCCTAAGTCTCAGCATATTACAGAGCTGGTTACTGCTAAAGTCTAAGTCCCAAGCCTGGCCAGGTGCAGTGGCTCACACCTGTAATCCCAGCACTTTGGGAGGCCGAGGCAGGTGATCACCTGAGATCAGCAGTTGGAAACCAGCCTGATCAACATGGAGAAACCCCTGTCTCTATTAAAAATACAAAATTAGCCAGGCGTGGTGGCACATGCCTGTAACCCCAGCTACTCGAGAGGCTGAGGCAGGAGAATCGTTTGAACCTGGGAGGCGGAGGTTGTGGTGAGCCAAGATCATGCCATTGCACTCCAGCCTGGGCAACAAGAGCAAAACTCCGTCTCAAAAAAAAAAAAAAAAACAAAAAACTCCAATGCCAAGGCCTCACTCCAAACCAATTAAATAAATTTCTGGCAGTGGACCCAGGTTACCTACACTTTTAAGGCTTCCCATATTCCAATATGTAGCCAAGGTTGAAAGTCTACGATTTAAAGTGTCAGAGAATTCCCGTTCCAGCAAAATGGCAAACTGTGCATTGGAAAACAAACTTTCGTCACTACTACCCAGGCCCTTGACCCAAAACCCTTCCCCTGCTACAAACACAAAGAGATGCTGGATAAATTAGGGGAAAAAATATCATACAGTTAGATGCAAAGTAAAGAGAAAATCCTCAAGGTTCAGAAATGAAAGAGACACTTAAGAGGCAGAGCTGTAGGTTAGCCCTGGGAGACAGAACAGGGAAACTGGCCGAATGGCTAGGGGACTCAGGTTTTCAAATCTAAACGTAATAGAAAACATGGCACTAGACCGATATAAGGTTAGGAGCTAAAATTGAAACCCCCTAATAAAACCAAGACCCTTGAAAGACTAGGCCACAATGAAAGATATGCTTACCAAAGGTAAGACAGTATAGTTATATTAAAATAAGATCTAATTATCTTTATAAAACATTCAAGACCTAATTATCTTTACAATAAATAAGATCTAATTATCTTTAAAACAAAAACATTTCTAAAAGTAAAAAGGTCATTTTATAGGCATTAAAAGGTCAATTTACAGGAACAAAAGGAATAATTCAGCAGGAAAATAACAACCCTGAAACTGTATGCACCTATAACATCTACCACAGTGTTTAAAGGAGTCATTAGGGTTGTAGGGGCTCCTGAGACCAAGCCACAGATAGCTGGACAGGTTCCAATGCAACCTGACACTTAGAGCCCCGCTCAAAGGATGCTGATTTGCAGGTTGGCTGATACGAAGGACCAGACAGAATGCCCAAGTGAGGTACACACTGTCTAATGCCCAACGAGTCCAAATAGAGTGATAGGCTTTCTTTTTGGTGGTGTGGTGAGGGTAGAGGAAGGTCAAAGAGACAGCAGTTTTTCCTCAATTGTCAAAGGAACTAAACATTGTGAATCTGCCCAAATAGTCCCATGAAAGTTTACTTGGAAAGAAGGGCTTTGAATTTTGGTGCATCCATCAACTACTTCTGCTGGCAGAGGTGTAATAATAGTGCAAGTCAAGGCCACTATCTTGCTAATAAACAGGATATCAAGAGATCATCTACACAGGAAAAGCTTTGGGCCTCGTGCGCAGGCACCGGCCGGCCAGTGGGCGCGGGGAGCTGGGCACGGGCAGCTGGGCACGGGCGGCGTTCGCCTCTACGGAGCCGCCCCCTGGCCGCCACCGCCGCGTACCGCCCAACCCTCACTGCCCGGGCTCCAGCAGCCCACCGGTCCGCACTGAGTGCGCCGCGGCTGCCCAAGCGCCCCGCAGACGGGCGGGTGGCCATGGACGCCCAGTCAGCAGCCCGCAGCATGGATTCGGATTCCGGGGAGCAGAGTGAGGGAGAGCCAGTGACCGCCGCAGGTCCTGATGTTTTTAGTTCAAAGAGTCTTGCCCTTCAAGCCCAGAAGAAGATTCTAAGCAAAATAGCCAGCAAAACTGTGGCCAATATGTTGACTGATGACACCAGCAGCGAGATCTTTGATGAGCTCTACAAAGTCACCAAAGAGCACACTCACAAGAAGAAGGAAGCCCACAAAATCATGAAAGACTTAATCAAGGTGGCGATCAAAATCGGAATTCTCTACCGGAACAACCAGTTTAGCCAAGAGGAGCTTGTTATTGTGGAGAAGTTCCAGAAGAAGCTGAACCAGACCGCCATGACCATTGTCAGCTTCTATGAGGTGGAATACACCTTTGATAGGAATGTGCTCTCCAAGCTGCTGCATGAATGCAAGGACCTGGTGGACGAACTGGTACAGCGACACCTGACGCCCAGGGCCCATGGGCGCATCAACCATGTCTTCAACCACTTTGCTGATGTAGAGTTCCTCTCAACCCTCTATAGTCTGGATGGAGACTGTAGGCCCAACCTCAAGAGGATTTGTGAAGGAATCAATCAGTTGCTAGATGAGAAACTCCTTTAAATGCCTTGCCTCCTCCTGGACTTTGCTGCTTTAAAGTTACAGTGCCCAACCATAATCTGGGTGAGAATCAAGAACATAAGCAGAAACCCTTGTCAAAGATGTCCATGTTCTGTCCTGTTTATCCCTCTGATGCTGATGCTGAACTGAGCTTAGATATGTTTTTCTTCTGAGCTCTCTAGGAAAGTTTCTACTTAAAATCACCTGTGTGTAAACCCAAAGTACATTTCATGTATTTTAAGCAGAAAGTCTGTTTTGTTCATTACAGTGAGTGTAGTTTATCTCACGGAGTGGAAGGAGCACTGGACTGGGAAACAGGACAAGGATTTGGTTTCCAACTTTACCAGTTAGGACTCTGTCCTCTGCATTCTGGAAACAGGATGCCTGCCTGTCTGCCTCACAGGGCTGTTGTGAGGACCAGATGAGATGATGTATGTTCATGCTTTTGGAAACTCTAATGTAAGGTCTTAATATTTTTGTCTTTTGAATGTGAGGGGATAAACCTGGATGTAGAATATAAGCAGCATAGGAGAAAAGAACAATAGAATCTAATGGACTGGGTTTGCAATCTGTCTCTAAATGCACTGCTTCAGACAAAGTAAAATCCAAAGGTGTGAAAAAGTGTAGCTGCAAATTGGAAAAATGTTTTTCAAGAGTTATGTTTTTGGCCCGGTGTGGTGGCTCACACCTGTAATCACAGCACTTTGGGAGGCCTAGGCGGGAGGATTGCCTGAGGTCAGGAGTTTGAGACCAGCCTGGCCAACATGGTGAAACCCCATCTCTACTAAAATTACAAAAATTATCTGGGTATGGTGGTACACGCCTGTAATCCCAGCTACTTGGTAGGCTGAGGCAGGAGAACTGCTTGAACCCAGGAGATGGAGGTTGCAGTGAGCTGAGATGGTGCCACTGCATTCTAGCCTGGGCAACAGAGAAAGACTCTTTTTTTTTTTCTTTAAAAAAAGATGTTTTTAAGGTCTTAAATGTTTAGGTTTATGATCCTGCGGAGGGAAACTTTCCATGGGGGTGGGGAGAGAGTTTTCCACCCATAACACAGAAACAGAAGCACTGTGCTCCCTCTGCAGAACTAGCCTTCCCTTATCTAAGGGGCATGGAGCTCAGGGAGGCTTTATTCCACACACATGGGAGAGTCAGGCAGAATGAACCCCTACCAATCTTTCTTGGCCTTTCACAGTCATTTTGTGCTGTTGTCTTCTGGTTCATTAATAAATTGAAACTACCCTCCAGAAAAAAAAAAAAAAAAAAGAAAAGCTTTGGACATCAGCAGGTAAAGGAATTTCAGGATATAATAATCTTATCCAGTTCAATATGTCAGGAGCTTGTCACTTGTCTTCACAACAGAAAAAAAGTTGAACTGAAAATCAACAACTCTTCTTAGATCCATCAAAGACTGAGGTCACAGAGCAAACTGCTGCCTCCAAAAATGTAAAGACAGGAAGACAGAATTACAGTTTAATTGAACAGAAGCCCAGCAGCAGAAGACTACTACTGGAGTCAGTACTGGGGTATAAAAACTTAAACTGTAATTGACAAATGTCTGGAGGTTCAGTGTGGACCAGCTTGAGAGTTAAAAACCCCAGGGGACCCAGTCTAATGGATGGAGACTCATACACTTGGATGAGTAGGATGAGTTTTACCTCCCACAGCCCCACCAGGTTCTCAGGGTATAGATAGGAGAAAATTCCTCTAGTTTCCCACAGGAGGAAGATAAAAGTAATCAATATGAAATACACCCTGAGCATTCTATCCTCCCTAACAAAAACCTACCCTGAGGGGAAACTATTTTATCAGAGCCTAACCATCTTGGTTTTACCAGAACCTTACCCATCTACAAGAAGAGAAATACCCAGTCTCAGTCCCACCAAGCCTTCCTGTCTCACCTTAGGGGAGGGGGGCTGAGAAGCACTTGTGCAGGTGACAGCCCAGGAGTACAAGCTCACTAAAAAGACTGAGCTGGGCAGGGGAGACAAAAATCTTGATCGAAGCCAGAGGAAAAAGAACAGCTTACCAGGAACAAAGGTACAAATTAACACCCCACATCTCAGACACCAGGCAACCAGAAGAGAGTGGCATCAACTGCTGAAAGTGTCCAGAGGGAAAAATAAACAACCTAGAAGTCTGTATCCAGCAAAATTATCCTTCAAAAGTGAAGGAGAAATACTTCTCTCAGGCAAATAAAAACTGAGGGACTTTGCAGTGAGCAGACTTACCTTGCAAAAAATGTTAAAAGAATTTCTTGAGAAAGAAAACAAAACTCAAATCCACTCGAAAAAAAGGAAGAGTATGAGAGAAAAAATACATGAAAATAAAATATTTTATTTCTCTTATTTTTAATTGATCTAACAATTTCTTCAAAATAATAACAGCAACAATGTATTTAATGATTACAACTTACGGGTGAGTGAAATGAATGACAATAATATTGTAAGGGAAGGATCAGGAATATTCTGTTATAAAGCACTGTGCTACCCATGAAGCAATAGAGTGGTGTTTGAAAGCGGACTTGGATTTCCCATAAAACATATGCTGTACAGGCCAACCACTAAAAAAGGTTTTTAAAAAAGTATAATTGATATCCTAAGAGAGGAGAGGAAATGGAATCATATGAAATGCTCAACTGAAACCAAAGAAGAGGCCGGACATGGCAGCACATGCCTGTAAAAACTCCCAGCACTTTGGAAGGCCAAGACAGGACTGCTTGAGCCCAGGAGTTCGAGACCAGCCTGGGTAACATTAGAATTACCTGGGGAACTTATAAAAAGTCCCAATGCCAAAGCGTAGGACCCTGTCTCTATAAAAACAAAAATAAAAAAATTGTCATATTAGTGAGCGTCTGTGGGCCCAGCTATTTGGGAGTCTGAGGCAAGAGAATTACTTGAGCCCAAGAGGTCAAAGCTGCAGTGAGCCGTGTTCACGCTGCTGCACTCCAGCCTGAGTGACAGAGTGAGCCCCTGTCAATCAATCAATCAATAACCAAATATGGCAGAAAAAGAACGAAGGACACAAAAAGATGTAATCTTAAAAATTAATTATTTGACCCTAATCCTTGAGCCAACAGGAAAACAAAGCCCAGAAAAGTAACCGATTAAAAAAAACAAATCAGACAACTACAAATTGTAAAGCTGAGGTTTCAATGAGTAATCAGAATATGGAGAAAAAAAGCAAGGTACTATCATACCCCACCAAACATACACACACAGAAACACAGACACACAGACACACAGACACACACACACACACCCCCCTTGACTGGATTACTCTTAGAATAACAGCATTTTTTAAAAATCCATATATGATAGGTAAAAAAATCAGTCATCTACAGAAGCATTCCACTCTAGGAAAAAATGAGTAATTCTTTCTAGTTGTCTAAATTTTCTAACCTGCTTCAGTCTTACAAAGGAAAAGAAACCTTTTTATGAGGATAAATGAGAACAACTCTAAAAAATAATGTATACACTAGGAATCTTGGAAACACCCTGGAACCTTGGGTTCCATGGGTCCCTAATTTATGATGGTTCAGTTTTGACTTTATGATACTTTTTATTTGCAATGGAGTTATGTCCCAATAAACCCATCCTAAGTTGAGAAGTATTTATAATCTTAAAACAATAAGAATTTCCATCTAAAATTGTACCTAATCAATTGTTTTTGTACCTGGTTAACATATTAAGAGATCACTAAAAATAGGGTATGGCCAAAGAGAAAACATTTGGGAATATTTTTCCAGCACGGTTAAGTAGAAAAATTGTCCTGAAAATTCCAATCCTCTGGATGATGGTAATTGTATGTATACCTTGACCTTAGAAATTAACATAATTTAATTAACTACCTCAGTTCTGATTCCATGTTCATTAAGTAATTTTGTGAGAATAAAGTGCCACAGACTGCTAACTGGCCCTCAATATGTCTCCCCTTCTAGAAGAAAGAAGGGGCAGGGCGAGGTGGCGGGGAGGAAGGGAAAAAGGAAGGGATTTTTACTGAGGACATGACCATCCCAAAGAAAGGCAACATTTCACAGCCTTCCATGCAGGCTACATATGACCACCCATGCGACTAAATTTCTAGCCACTGTGATGCAAACAAAAGTGGTTTCTACCACTTCCTAGTTGTTTGCTTAACATCGGTGTTCTCAATCCCAGCACTACTGATATTTGAGCTGGGTAATTCTGTTCTAAGGGGCTTCCTGGATATGACTGGATAAATTTAGCAGCATCCCTGGCCTCCACCCATTACATGTCAGTAGCACATTCCACTACCCAACTCCAGCCTCTGTTGTGACAATCAAAAATGTCTCCAGGTATTGCTAAATGTCCTGAGACTGCTTATAGGAAATGGCATAACCTCTATTTCCCCTTTCTTTCCTCCCTTCTGCTGAAATGTGGATGAGGTGGAAATCAGCTTGGGCCATGCAGGAAAAACTCAGAGCTGGGAGAACAAGAAAATCAGAGCCGGAGTCCCAGACTCCACAGAGTCATCATACTGGACTGATGTCATTTATGCCCAGACTATTATGTGAAGAAAAACAAAGAAATCCTCTATGGCCCTGTAAATCAGAGGTACTATAGCCCACAAGCTGAATCCAGTCCACTACCTGTTTCTGTAAAAGATGCAACCATGCCTATTCATCTACAGATTGTCTATAGCTGCGTTCATACTACAAAAACAAAGTAGTGGTGACAGAGAACACCTCGTCCACAAAGTCTAAAATATTTGCTATCTGGCCCTTTACAGAAAAGGTTTGCCAACCTCTGGTGTACAAAATAGTGACAATGAGCGTTCACTGATTCTTGTGTGCTAAATAATACTGTTCTAAGTGCACTATATAAATAACCTCATTTAATCACCACAACTACTTTATGAGATAGGTATTATTATCCCTATGTTACAGATGAGAAAATAAGAAAAAAAGAGGTTAAATAACTTGCTATAGATTACCCAGTTAGTGACAGAGCTGGGATCTGAATCTGGGCAGTCTGCTTCTAAAGCCCGCTAAGACTGTGCTAATCAATAAAGCTGAGCATCTATCGACTTAATATCGGTTACATTTTTTTGGTCACTAAGTCAACAGAATTTTAGTCGCCACTGAGATTAATTTTAAATGTATTGTATTGTCCTCTTATTTAGTATATCCATATATCTATTTTTTCAAGGCAAAACTTTTACTTCAGAACACTGATAAAAGTATCTTCTTTTTCCTAAATGTTTACATATCTACAATTTCTATAGCAAACAGCAAAATTAACCCAAAATACTTTAGGGTCATTAAAAAAAAAAAAGAATGCAATGAGTGGATGCATACCAAGTTCCGGCAGGCACGGAGAAACGCGATTTCTGCTTTACTTTGTTTTGTATGACTGCAACATCTGCACTCTCACGTAACTAAGTGAGTAATTTCCTTTCTAAAACTGACCTAAAATGCTGCCATTTCAACAGCATTATCTTGACGTAATGTCACTGTTACAAATGTCCTGGGAGTTCCCATTCAGAATTGCCCTCAAAGTTAGCTTAGCCACTGAAAAACTCGATATACATTGTACAACCTTGAGCAAATCCCCTAATAAGCCCTTTTCACCAGCAAAGGAAGATTAATAATAGCAATATATTACCCATGCATGTCATAATATATAAAATTTATTTCAAAATTAATTTTAAGAACACAAAATAGAATAACTTTTTTTCTTTAAAGATTTTCTTTAGGAATTTCTTTAGATAAAACAAAAAGGTATTTATTTCTTAGGATAATCTCAAGGCAACCAAATGCACATGAATAATAGGGTCTTCCAGCTACAGAGGAGCGAAGAAATAGATAAATCTTCCCCCTTAAAAAGCAACCTTAAAGCTGGACAAATACAACAAAACAACCATTTCAGTGATCTGGAAATCAACCTGAAAAACATTTTATGCTTGAAAAACAGCTGCACTTCAGGTAAGAACACTGAAACTCTGTGGTATTCTGCTTTGGGACTAGCCCCACCAGTTCCTGGCCCCAGCTGAGTCAGCATGAGGTTCTAAGGTAGACAGACCATGATGACTGGCAGCTGCTCAGCCACAGTTAAAAGAGGCTCCTCTAACTGGACATGATGGGCAACACCTACTCTCTGTGACACCGTCAACTAAAGTGACGTTCTGAAGGCTGACTAGCAGGAGAGGGTCAACAGTGGCTCTACTAGCCTGTAGCAGCGGTCTAGATAGAGACAAGGATATTCTTGGCCAAGGTACACAGTGAAGACAAGAGGCTCCTGCTATTCACACACTCCTGGCCAACCCTGAGGATGTGCACATGGGCACAGGAGACAAAAGGGCCTATCCAAAAATGAAACCCAGGCAAACTGGAAAACAAAACTAAACTTAGAAAATGTTCATTTCTAAACCCACAGAAAGATCCAATGGAAGATAGCCAAATAGAAGCCTCCCCCGATCATCCTCCTCACAGGAACACCAAATTGAACAACTACCTACATGAAAAAGCACCTTTATAAGAACCAAAAATCAGGTGAGTAATCACAGTCCTTGGTTTCAACTTCACATCACTGTTAGAGACACTAACGATGGTAAGAAAGACAATCTTGGCCCAGCGCGGTGGCTCAAGCCTGTAATCCCAGCACTTTGGGAGGCTGAGGCGGGTGGATCATGAGGTCAAAAGATCGAGACCATCCTGGTCAACATGGTGACACCCCGTCTCTACTAAAAATACAAAAAATTAGCTGGGCATGGTGGCGCGTGCCTGTAATCGCAGCTACTCAGGAGGCTGAGGCAGGAGAATTGCCTGAAGCCAGGAGATGGAGGCTGTGGTGAGCCAAGATCGTGCCATTGCACTCCAGCCTGGGTAACAAGAGCGAAACTCCGTCTCAAAAAAAAAAAAAAAAAGAAAGTCTTGAATTGTCAATGCCACCCCTTCCCCATCTCCCAGCAGTAGCTGCAGGGCACTGAGAGAAAATCTGTGCTTGCATTGGAACTCAGTGCTGCTCTGTCACAGCAGAAAGCAATGCCAGGCAGAACTTAGCCAGCACTCATGGAGAAAGCACTTAGACCGCCCTAGCCAGGGGAACTGCCCACCTCAGCGGTAAGAACCTAAGTTCTGTCAAGCTGCCCCTCTGCAGGCTAAAGTGCTCTGGGGTCCTAAATAAATCTGTAAGGCAGTCTAGGCTACAAGGAATACAATTCCTGGGCAAGTTCTGCTGCTGTACTGGACTTGGAGCCAATGGACTTGCAGAGCACACAACCCAGTGAGACACCAACTGGGCAGCCAAGGGACTGCTTGTGCCACCCCTTCCCCCAACCCAGAAAGCACAACTTGCAGCTCTGGGAGAGACTCCTTTCTTCTGCTTGAAGACAGGAGAGGGAAGAGTAGAGGACTTTGTTTTGCAACTTGAATATGAGCTCAGCCACAGCAGGACAGGGTACCAGTGAAGTCTAGCTCCTAGATGACATTTCTAGACACACCCTATGCCAGATGGGAGCTCACTGGCTTAAAGAAAAGAACAGAGTTCTGGTGGGATTCATCCTCTGCTAAGGAGCCATTGGTTCCTGAATAATTAGCAGTGGCAACCAAGCAGTACTTGCCGTGGTCCTTAGGTGAGACTCAGAGATGTGCTGGCTTCAAGTGTGACCCAGCACATTCCAAACTATGGTGGCTACAGGGAGGAACTCCTTCTGTTTGAGAAAAGAGGGAAGAGTACAGGGGACTTTGTCTTGCAGCTTAGTTACCAGCCGGACCTGGGTTGGGTGGACCACCAAGCAGGTTCTTGGAATCCCCACCCAGGCCTTGGCTCTTGGACGGCATCTCTGGACCTGCCCCGGGCCACACGGGAGCCAGCTGACCTGAAGGGAGAGTCCTAGGAGTGGCAGCATTCACCACAAGCTGACTGAAGAGCCCCTGGGCCCCAAGTGAACACTGGGGGTAGCCAGACAGTAGCTGTCATGAGCTTGGGGCAGTGGTGGCCATGGGGAGAGACTCCTCTGCTCAGGGAAAGGGGAGGGAAGAGTGGGAAGGGCTCTGTCTTGTCATTTGGATGCCAACTTAGCTGTAGTAGAATAGGGCACCAGGTAGATTCTTAAGGTTTCCAACTCCAGGCTCTGGCTCCCTGATGGCATCTCTGCACCCAGCCAGGGAAGGGGTAAACTCACTGCCACGAAAGAAGGAACACAGCCCAGATGGCTTTGCCACCTGCTGACTGTAGAGCCCTCGGGCCTTGAACAACATAGGCAATAGCCGGGTACTGGTTACCATGGGCCCTGGGGGAAACCCAGTGCTGTGATGTCTTCAAGTCTGATCCAGGACAGTCCCAGTGATGGTGGCAAAGGGGTGCTTGTGTCACCCCTCCCCCAGCTCTGCCCAGAAACAAAGAGTCTCCATTTGCTTCGGAGAAAGTAAGGAAAGAAAAAGAAGTCTCTGCCTGGTAATCTGGAGAATTCCCCAGGATCTTATCCAAGACCACCACGGTGGTAACCACTATGAGTCTAGAAGAGTCCAAGACTTGTCTGGGCAACATAAGAAGTCCTCATCTCTACAGAAAAATTTTAACAATTAGCCAGGCATGGTGGCACATGCCTAGAGTCCCAGCTACTGGAGAGGCTGGGGCAGGAGGATTGCTTGAGCCCAGGAGTTTGAGATGCAAGTGAGCTACAATCATGCCACTGCACTCCAGCCTGGGTGACAGAAAGAATCTGTCTTTTAAAAAAGAAAAAAAAGAAGTCAGTTCCCTTCAGATTCATGCCATCCAGCTTTAACATTATACTTTCTCTCTCTTTGTTGTTCATAAGTCTTGCTTTCCAAGTCATCTTGCCTTATCCCAAGAAACTTCAACAATCACAAAGGCAATCATGCAGTATCCTGCCTCTGAGTTCACTGACGCCATCTCTAAAGACCTCCTCCTCCACTCCACCTGGGTCATCTACTTCCTCAGTTTTTTATCTTGTTATCAAAACTAACCCAATTATGAAATTACTAATTCAGAATCCCACTCCCCTCTTTTTCAAGATAACTATTCAGTATGACTACTCTGCTTCACTCATCACCAATCCATTGAGCTGTCTTGATTTTCCATCAGCCTCATCTGGTTTTCGACATTTTAATCACGCTCTAATAACCTGACTCCCTCTTGCCCCACTGTTCTACAAGTAGCCTGTTTGGAGCCCAAGTCCCAAACAGCATATCTTTAGCAAAACTAAAAGACAAAACCTGAGAAAGAGTAATTTTTTTTTTTTTGAGACAGAGTCTTGCTGTTACCCAGGCTGGAGTATAAGGGCATGATCAGAGCTCACAGCAGCCTCAACTGCTGGGGCTCAATTGATCCTCCCACCTCAGCCTCCTCAGTAGCTGAGACCACAGGTGTGCATCATCATATCTGTATAATTTTTTATAGAGACGAAGTCTCACTATGTTGCCCAGGCTGGTATTGAACTCCTGGGCTCAAGCAATCCTCCTGCCTTGGCCTCTCAAAGTGCTATGATTATAGGCATGAACCATCATGCCAAGCCCAAAGAGTAAGGATAAAGGCAGCAAGATACCAGTAGAAAAATAGGCAAACGTTGAGCTGGGCTCAGCAGCACATGCCTGTAATCACTGCTACTTGTGGGACTGAGGTAGGAGGAATGCTTGAGCCCAGGAGTTCAAGGCAAGCCTGGGCAAGACAGCACAACCCCATTTCAAAATAGAAAAAAAAAGGCAAAAATCACAAGCAGATGTGGTGGAACACACCTGTAGTCCTAGCTACTGGGGAAGCTGAGGTGGGAGGATCACTTGAGCCCAGGAGTTTGAGGTTGCAGTGAGCTATAATCATGGCACTTCAGTCCATGTGACAAAGAGGGACCATGTCTCACAAAAAAAAAAAAAGGAAAAAAGGCTGTAATTTTTAAAACGTTATTTTACAACAAAAGGCTTTTAAGAAATTAGGGAAATACAGAAGATATAACGTAAAAATTTAAAAACAACAGACAAACGTACATATACAGTATTGCTTTAGATATTTTTTAAGCATATAAAAGAAAATGGAACGCAATATTCCAAAATGTTATCAGTCAGAATGCCTCTTGGTAAGAAATATGAATTTTTCCTGTTTTTATATTTTCCAATTTTACTAAAGTACTTGTTTAATTTTAGTAGCTGTATAATTAAAACTCTAACTACAGGGTACTAAAACTCGTGATACAAAGAGCTGTGGTAACACGCAGATCGTGATTCTGTAAAGGAGTGGGAGTGACCTTAATGAGATGATATAACACAAGTGTGTTGTCTTTTACATACCTGTGGATCTGTCCATTTTTATGCAGATATTCCAGCCCTTCCAGTACTTCTCGGAGTATAGTAGCAATGGTAGATTCATCTAGGACTCCACTTTTGTGTTCCCCTTTTGCCACAATGTGCTTAATAATATCCAGAACAGAACCTGAAAACAGAACACATAATTTTCTAAAAATCTCTAAATCATTCAATATAATTCAGATCCATTTTAGAATCAAAACACATGTGAACCTTCTCATAAATTTAATTGTATAGAAATGGAAAAAAAACAGCAAATATGAGGAAATACAGAATTTTTAAATGAATAACTTATTTTCAGCTGGGCATGGTGGCTCACACCTGTAATCCCAGCACTTTGGGAGGCCAAGGTGGGCAGATCAAGAGGTCAAGGGATCAAGATCATCCTGGCCAACATGGTGAAACCCTGTCCCACTAAAAATACAAAAATTAGCCGGGTGTGGTGGTGCATGCCTGTAATCCCAGCAACTCAGAAGGCTGAGGCAGGAGAATTGCTTGAACCTGGGAGGCAGAGGTTGCAGTGAGCTGAGATTGCGCCACTGCACTCCAGGCTGGCGACAGAAGTCTAATCTAAAACAAAAAGTAGCCTGCTAATATTCAAATAGTATGTTATGCCAGCATCTCCTCTGGACATCTAGTGAGAATCTGAAGAGGTAGTAGAGGATATTTAACTCCCCCTAAATAATGCCTAGGTAAGCCATGCTCATCAGTAATATTAATAAGATACCACAAACCAACATAGGCTTTTAACACCAGATTAGAATATGCACTGCTATATGACTAAAGATATAAAAATACAATTGAAATGCCAATCAAATCAGGAATGCAATACTTGGATCACATATATATACAAAGTAACTGAGGACTAAAATTATTTTTTAGGTCAATAAATTATAGAACTAAAATAGGCAAGGAAAAGACAAATACGAAAAGAATAAAAATTACAGTTCTCTTTGAGTAACACCGCAGATGTATTATCAATCCTGAACTTCCCAGAATAGGAAATAACGCACCTAGTAAAGGTTGAAGGCGGGGAGGAAAAGACACCTATATAGTAATTAAAAGCACAACGCTGCCTGCCAAAACTGAAGATCATAATCAGTAAAAAGTTTGGTGGAAACTCATAAGATTTCTGGCAGTATAATGCCCATAACAATCACAGAACCAAAACAAAACGATTTCCAATTATTAGCAACTGTGCCAAGAAGTCTAGAACACTACATAGACTGCACTGAAAGGGTTCAATACTCATTTCTAGGTTCAAGACTTCAGTGATCAAGACTAAAATCAAAACAACCACTTACATAGTTCTCTTGAAAACTTCCCCTACTGGATACTTTTACTTCACACACTTAACAAGAAAAAATATACTTCCCAATACATAGAAAGAAACAGAATTCTTAAAAACATGAGGGATTGAACACGTTTATTTTAGCTCCCACTTAAAATCCATTAACTTGGTAAACTTGATTAAAAAGACATAAACCCACAATTTAAAAAGAGGACCAGAAAGATGACAGAAGACAGATGGCAACAATATTCTAGAAGATAGCAGAAAAAGTAACCAAGCACAGGGGAGAAATCTGAACTTCAGTGCTTGCAGAGGAGCTATGCCATTTAGGACAAAGTGATCACTACCCAGAGCTCCAGAAAGGCTCAAAACCACACACAGCAAGTACCATATGTGAGGGAGGAGTGGAGGACAGGGTTGAAAGCAGGAAAACTGGTTGAAAGTTCAGATGACAGAATAAGATTCTCAGATCCCTCTTCCTCCCGGAGACTTTCCCTTTAGTACTCTCCACCTCCAATAGGGTATAGGCAGTTTAGTCTCTGTGAACCAGAGAGGCTCACTCTCCAGAAAGCTCCCAGACAGGTTTCCCAATGCATTACTACACTGATTCTTTCCCCTCTCCATTGCTGGGATTCACAAGTTTGTGATCCAAAGGGGAAAGACCTAAGGAAGAAGTTTCTTCTGCTTAATCAATCACACGTGAATCCCCAAAGCAAAATGATTATACCAAAGGCCCACATGTTCCACTGTTCAAGAAATCCAGGCCACATAAGTACTTCAGTAAGAAAACAATTATGTTAACACTGATCAAGTTCCATGTTTGTAACGTAATACCTAAAATAAGGAATGCAAAGGAAAACCAATTCCTACTGGAAATGAAAAATTATCTCAACTCATTCATTCAAAAATTAAGCCCTATTACATACCTGTGAGATCTAAGACTGGGTGCCCCCAAATATGACAAGATACACATGACATGATTACTGACTTTAAGGGAACTTCCTGTCTGGTAGATCAAACAAATGCAGATCAAAGATCCTAGGGCACCTAAAAAGTGGCTATATCTGTAAGGAGTTTGAAGCAGGAGCTCCTTTTCAAACTTTCAGATTTTTATTGATTTCACACCATCCAATGATCAATGAGGAGATTGAAGCAATGCCCATCTCTAGCCTATACGTCCAGAACAGACATTTTGAACAAAACCTATATATGAAACCCTTCTGATCTGGCTAACAATTTCAGTTTCAAACTCCTCTCAACAATATTATTATTATAGGTGGAGGAATCATGTCACTAAGACCTTCATCCTTAACTGAGAGACACTGGTCCCGTAAGGTACCCCCCCGCCCCGCCACTTCTTATCCATTTAGTTTTTTAAGCTTCTGGTAGCCTCTAACTCAATGACAGTGTTTATAATCCTCCATCCTCAAACATCAAAATTATATAGAATTCTTCACATCAACTAAGAGAAAGGTGAAGAGGAAATATGCTAAGCAAAAGGAGGCAGCAGATTATCACTGAGTGATTCAATTAACACCTAAGGTAGGAATAATGAGGGCAAGCTATAACTGTGTCTGTAGTATTTTGTCCTCATGCCTAATTTGTAAGAAACCGTATATAGGAATAATCTGTTCTCAAACTTTAACGTGTGAAGGAATTACTTGGCAAATTAGTAAAAATGCACATTCCCAGGCCATATACAACAGTCATTCAAGAGAACTGAGGTAGGGCCCAAGAAGCTGCTTCAAAAGGCATTTAACAACTTAGACTACTTTAATGAAAGCTGTCCATTAAAATCCAAACATTTTTCAAAGTAAAAATAAATCAATCAAATAACGGGAAACAAGGGTATTTTTATTTGGATACAAACAAAATTTTGTAACAAAGCAAAAAGTTTAAATGTAGATCATCTATTCCCAAAAAATAATTACCATCAGACTTCATGGCCTGTGGCACGGAACATGTTAAAAGCAATGCGAAAATTTAATTGTCCAACAAAATAATGACAGAATATGAAAATAATATTTGACAAAGTAGTGAAGTAGCTACTGGCTTCAGACACTTATTAAGTCTGAAAATTATAACTCAATCAAATTCATTACCCCATCAACAAGTTAATTTCCTCAGTTTACTTGTATAAGAAGATACTCTTCAAATATAAAATCAACTCATTCAACTTAGTTACTGGTATCTCTGCTAACAAGTTTTTTGTTTTGTTTTGAGACAGAGTCTCACTCTGTCACCCAGGCTGGAATACAGTGGCAAAATCTTGGCTCACTGCAACCTCCACCTCCTGGGTTCAAGCAGTTCTCCTGCCTCAACCTCCTGAGTAGCTGGAACTACAGGCATGCACTACCATGCCTGGCTAAGTTTTCTACTTTTGGTAGAGACAGGGTTTCACCACATTGGTCAGGCTGGTCTTGAACTCCTGACCTCATGATCTGCCCACCTCAGCATCCCAAAGTGCTGTGATTACAGGCATGAGCCACCATGAGCAGCAAGAAGTTTTAATCAACCTTTAGCTACTAGTAGTAGAAAAAGACTTTACTGCTTATGTCTTCCTAAGCCTCAGAAGATTTCAAAGGGTCCACAATTTGCTTGGTCTGAGTATTCCATTTTAGACCAAAAGATGTTACAGAAATTTAAACACCCTGCATTGTTGCTTGATCATCCAAAGCTGGTCACTACTAATACGAGACATTTTACCTGGGTCCTGCTTTAGATCAAGGAAGTCCCCATGTTTTTTGTCTCTTAGAAAAAGACAAAGTTAGGCCGGGTGCGGTGGCTCACGCCTATAATCCAAGCACTTTGGAGGCCAAGGCGGGAGGATCACCTGAGGTCGGGAGTTCAAGACCAGCCTGACCAACATGGTGAAACCCGTCTTTAAAAAAAAGAAAAGAAAGAAAAAAAGAAAAAGACGAAGTTGAGGGCATGCTTAAACAACTATCTAAGACAGTGAATTTACATTCGATTTCTGCATTTCTACACTTACTCCCTTTAAGTACTACAGGTATCTCTTTTTTCATCTCAAGTTTTTTTTAATTACTTTGATTTCTAAAAAGCTTACATTTGCAGTTTGGTGCCAATAAACTGTAGAAATAACTATTTATACCAAAAGTGCTTCTAACTTCTAAAGCTTAACTTCCTGTAATAATAAATCCCAACATTCAATATGAGAGTTTTAATTAGAAAAGATAGGAATATTACAGTTATAAGGAAGCATCATAAATTGATTATAATATTGACACAACTAAACTTATTTTAACCAGGATGTACACTTGGTTGGTGGGCTTAAGAGTGACTCATTATTCATTTTATGAATTAGTTTATTGAATTCTACATCAGTACAATGTTCCTAAATCAAAACTATGCTTTTGTTTTCAATATTCTGACTAAAAAAGTTGATTTGAAAGAAGGTACCCTATACATTTTTCTGTTAACTCTGGTTATTTATATTTTTTAATTTTGGGAGTCTTTGCTTAACCGTAAGCCTCTTCCAATAGTCCTCTTCTCTCATTCTCTCTGCTCCAGCTGTGAATCTGTCCCTTCTCAAGACACACACTGCATCCTGTCTCCATCCCCTTTTTCACAGTATTCTAGCTGGATCACATCTCCCATACTTCCCAAATACTAACTCCAGCACCCATTTCACCTGGCTAATTATTACTCTTTTTAATTTTTAATTATTTTTTAGAGACAGAGTCTCACTCTGTTGCCCAGCTAGACTGTGGTGGCAAGATCATAGCTTGCCTTAACCTCAAACTCCTGGCCTCAAGCTCTCCTCCAGCCTCCCAAGTACCTAGGACAACTGGTCCAAGCTTAGCAAATTGTTTTATTTTTGGTAGAGGCAGGGACTTTCCATGTTGTCCAGGCTGGGCTGTTGAACTCTTGGCCTAAAGCAGTCTTTCTGCCTCAACCTCCCAAAGCACTGGGATAGCAGGCATGAGCCACCTCACCTGGCCAATTATTACCCTATTCGTTAGCTCTCAGCTGGACGTCACATCCTGAGGTAAGTCTTTGTTAATCTCACTGCAACCGTTCTCCCTCAAGGTTAAGTTCTCCTGGAACTTGTTCCCATAGTCCACAACAGCAAGGAACTGATAACTGTATTCACCACCGTACTGGAGATCAGTAAATATTTGATGAATGGCATTTTAATTAAGATACAATCCCAACACATCTTCCTCCTGTTTAAAAAAAAAAAATTTGGCCGGGTGTGGTGGCTCATGCCTGTAATCCAAGCACTTTGGAGGCCAAGGCGGGCGGATCACCTGAGGTGAGGAGTTCAAGACCAGCCTGACCAACATGGTGAAATCCCATCTTTATTAAAAAAAAAAAAAAGTAAGCTGTGCTTAGTTCTATCTTTTGTTTTCTAAACGTTGCCTAATGTATCACCTCAGTTTAAATATTTATTCATTTTATAACAACAAAAGCAAGATTTCATTTTTCTAAAACAAATGCAAAATTTTTAATATTTAAAAGGTTTAGGCCGGGTGCCGCGGCTCACGCCTATAATCCCAGCACTTTGGGAGGCTGAGGACCATCCTGGCTAACATGGTGAAACCCCATCTCTACTAAAAATACAAAAAAATTAGCTGGGCATGGTGGCACATGCCTGTAGTCCCAGCTATTTGGTAGGCTGAGGCAGGAAAATCACATAAACTCAGGAGACAGAGGTTGCAATAAGCTGAGATCATGCCACTGCACTCCAGCCTGGGCAACACAGCAAGATTCCATCTCAAAAAAATAAAATAAAATAAAAGGTTTAGACATAATGATCACGTTGACTCATAAAAATATAAGCACTTATAAAAAAAGTTATGACTAAATGGAACATGTTTGAAAATTATTCTCCAAGAAATCCGCCAAGTGCTGGTCTTGAAAAATTGGGTAATGTCCCAGAAAACTTAAGACCAGACCAAGAGGGACAAAGAGCCACATTTAAAAGACATCCCACCCATTTACATGTCCTACCCCTTCCACGATCAAGACATATACTCACTGAGAGAGAAACAGGAATTCTAAAAAAAAAAAAAAAAGCCATTCTGCTTAGGAGTAGCAGAAAGGATGGGCTAGCATACAGGTATGGACAGGAGAATTAAGCAATTTATTCTGATTCATCAGAGGACTTTTTTGTAAAACATTAAAACCTTTGTATTACATATTCTTATAAATTACAAATAAAAAAATTATGTTACAGGTGATCAATAATGAAAGATACAGTATTACCTAATACTCCCATATCTCTCCACACAGAAAGAACCATGCTTGACCACCATCTTGAAAGGTGGTTGGTGTTAGCAAGGCTTCCAACCATCATATGAACAGGGCCTTTAACAAAGCAATCCAGTTTCTCCAGTGTGTCACTAATGGGATTGAAACAAAAAGGTGATTCTGGCTACACTGAAAAGCATCAAATAGCAAGGGATTATTACTATTAATGACTAAAATTTACTGTGCACCTATTACATGTCAGCACAGTGCTGGACGATTTACATATATCATCTCATTTGCTCCTCATCAATTCTCTGAAATGCAGAAAGCTATCCCCATTTAACAGATAAGTAAAAAGGTTCAAAGAGATGAAAGAGTTTTCCCACTGACATACAAGTGCTAAGTAGAAAAACTGAAATTTAATTCTAAAGTCTATGCTGTTTATAGTCTCTCTGGGGAAGTACAGTGTTCAGTGAGATACAGCAATAAAATTGCAGACTAAACAAACATGGATTCTCTTTTCTGTAACTCTACATTTTAAGATGGAAAATCATACTCCCCTACAAAATACACATGCAAGCCAAAACCAAGCAGCATAGTGATAGGAAGGCCAGTGTGGCTCCATCACTCACTAGTCCTACCAGTCTCACCGCCATGTGATTCAAATCCATGCCTTGGCAAAATGACTAATTTACCAAGTGGCATGGGGCTTTCGGGTAACCATAACAAAATGTTCAATCTATACATGCCAAGGTTTCACAGTTTACAATCAGCAATATTTATATTTTATTTTAAGAATAAAGCAGAAATAACTGTATATATATATTACAAGATAAAGCACTTAAGTAATTATCTTAATATTGGGTACCAAGATTTTCTGTGTAAAGGAAAAGAGATTCAAGTATAATATTAAAGAAGCTTAAAAAGTCAAGGACATTAAACTTGTATTGGAAATATTAATGTCAAATTATGATTTATTTTTAACCTACTATACTTCCAGGCTCTAGAAGCAATGACACTAGAGCAGTAATGAGCACTCCAAGGATCCAAGTTATGCTTTCTTCTAAGTACCATTCCCAAGTAAAAAATATCAAAGCTCATTAGAATATTGGCTGATTCAGGGTCTGGGAAAATGAATATAAACATAACCCTACGGAATCTTGAATTAAAATGTAAGGATGGCCGGGCGCGGTGGCTCAAGCCTCTAATCCCAGCACTTTGGGAGGCCGAGGTGGGTGGATCACGAGGTCAAGAGATCGAGACAATCCTGATCAACATGGTGAAACCCCATCTCTATTAAAAATACAAAAAATTAGCTGGGCATGATGTAATCCCAGCTACTCAGGAGGCTGAGGCAGGAGAATTGCCTGAACCCAGGAGGCGGAGGTTGCGGTGAGCCGAGATCGCGCCATTGCACTCCAGCCTGGGTAACAAGAGCGAAACTCCGTCTCAAAAATAAAATAAAATAAAATAAAATGTAAGGATATAATGAAAGACTGATGGGTTCATATCAAGAGGACGCAAGAGTGACTTTGAAAGGGCTACCACTGACAAATTTTGGACAACCTGCATATCAGAAAGAATAGAGTATACTGGATGGAAAGACTGAATACATAAAAATCCTTGGGTCTTTAATAATACTCCAAAAAGCGCAGGCCCTACCCGACTGGAAAAGGGAAATTTTTAGACCCTCTCGGTTCCTACCATTGCAGATGATTACTAGACCAACTTTTTATTCTAAAACTTGGTACTTAAAAAAAAACTGTTATTTATCTCACCTTTTCAGTAGGAACTAGAGAGTACAGATTAATCAGTGTTCCAGTTGATAAGGAAAACGTTCTACACAGAAGGATGACAGCTTATAAATATAAAAGAAATGATGCTGTAAGAAAAATCACCGTTTTACAATCCATGATTCAAACAGTGAATGTGAAAATCATTAGACAAAACACTTATGGAGAACTGGACACTGGTTAGATACTCACAAAGTATCATCTCACTGATTACTTGCCAGCTACAAAGGGGAAAATGTTACCTTTTCCATGAAGAGGCCAGGTTGTCCTACTCTTAAGCAAACAAAACTAACATCATTATTAAAAAGACAACCAGATAGCAATTTCCTGATGTAAGGCAATATGAAGTACACAGCAACACCCAGAAGTATCCTCCCCAAAAATATTTACCTTGAATTTAATCAAGCCTTTAGATCTAATTTTCAACATACAAGAAAAAGAGGAATACAGATCAAGTTAAATGCCACCAAGAAGAAATAATCAGATAAATCCAGAATATGGCACATTCTACAAGATAACTGGACTAGACTCTTAATAAGTTTACATCATAGAAGGGAGGAAGCAAGAAGGAAGCATCCTAAATTAAGAGAGATTTAGACCAGGCACAGTGGTTCACACCTGTAATCCCAGCACTTTGGGAGACCAAGGTAGACGGATCGCTTGAAGACAAGAATTGGAGATGAGCCTAGACAACACAGTGAGACCCCGTTTCCAAAAAAAGTTTATATTAAATAACAAAATTAGTTGAGCACGGGGGTACACGCCTGTAGTCTCAGCTACTTGTGAGGCTGAGATGGGAGGATCACTTGAGCCCAGGAGTTTGAGGCTGCAGTGAGCCATGATTGCACCACTGCACTCCAGCCCGGGTGACAGAGCCAGTCTGTCTCTAAAAAAAAATTGAGAGATTTAAGCAGCATGACAACGAAATGAACCAAATGCAAGGTGTGAAACCTGTCTTGGCTCACAGATTAGCATCTTCAGCAAATACTTTATTTTCAGTACCTCCTCAAATGCAAATGGCCATGAAAACAAAATCAGGATAAAAAAGAAGGAAATGTTATTAACTTTTCAAACCATGGTACTTACAGCATTTTCTTGTACTTTACTCACCTCCACTTAACAGCTTCATGACAAGCCACAGCTCATCTTTTACCACAAAAGATGTGTAGTAAGATACAATATTAGGATGATGGCACTGACTCATGGCTTGAATTTCTTTCTACAAAGAAGAGAAAACATGGTAATTCATTATATGCAAGCCTAAAACAAATGTTGTGAGTTAGCAAATCCGGATTTTGAAATCTCAAGACTTTGTCACACCATTCTGGGATGTCCATAGCTCTGATTTCTTCAAGAATAGATAAACCAATAAAACCACTTTGTCTCCCTCAGTCCATTCTGACTCAGCTTCTTCCTCCACTCATTATACTAGTAATCTTTCAAACTAGAAACACACTATTTAACACACCCTGGCACAACACTCCAGGAGGCCTCCTTTGGGACATGTATTTTTGCTTCAAGGTGCCCCTGAAGAACCATCTTGGGAAATCTGGTTATATAGGTACAAAGGATATTAACTAATAAACAGGGTTTTTTTTTAAAATTATTTGTGTAGCTTTTTTTTTTTTTTGCAACGTATTACTTCATTCCATTTTTGTGAAATGATTAACAAGTCTCACACTAAAGAGAAACAAACTGAAACAGGACAACATCAAAAACTAAATCCAAAGCAGAAATCTGAGTCAAAAGTCTAAGCTTACTCTATTTCAGCTTATGATTTTAAATTAGATTTGGCATGACAAGATGCCTCATAAAGCCCTGTGTGATCAGGGCCCTGTTTACCTCTTTGGTCTCATTCCTGTGACCCTTCACAACCCTGTACCTGATCCAGCCACAGAAAACTGCAAGTGAGTCATGCTTCTTTTAACTCTTGATATTTAACCCTATTGTACCTCAGCCTCAAATACACTTCCCCCATCATCTCTGCCTAGCTAACTCCAACTCTTCCTTCTGATCTCAGTCTAGACAGAATCTCCTTCCAGCTTCCCAGCTTTAGTTAGATGCTCCTTCTCAGCTTCCAAGTACCCTGTATACCTCCTCCCATCATGGTACATAAAATACTGGATAGTACACTGTGTGCTTATTTGTCTGTCTCTCCCTGCTAGGCTGACAGCTCCATAAAAGCAAGTACTTAAAAGCAGATTCTTAATCACTATGGAACTCATCTGACTATACTATAACTGCCCATTTGTTTACACATCCCCCACAAAACTGTAAGCTCAGTGATAACTAAAACAGTTCTTGGCATATATCATTGTGCCTGGCACACAGTACACCTTCAATAAATATTTGCTGAATGAATGAAATACTGCAGCACTTTATATGGCTTTTCACTTATTAATGTACCTGCTCTATGCCCTTGGTATTTGTTCAGTAAGATCCATTGCGTGAAAGTCATGCATAATCCCTGATTCATAAGGAATGCTCAATAAATGCCAACTTTGCATTTTTCATCGTCTTTACTTGAATGTAACTTCCTTTATGGCAAGGATCTTGTAAAAAAGTAAATATGAAAGAAAAGGAAGAAAAGATCTGGCTCTGTCACTCAGGCTGGAAGCGTAGTGGCACAACATCTCGACTCACAGCAATCTCCACCTCTCAGGCACAAGCCTTCCTCCCATCTCAACCACCCAAGCATCTGGGACTACAGGCATGCACCACCATACCTAGCTATTTTTTTTTTTTTGTATTTTTTGTAGAGACAAGGTCTTGCCATGTGGCCCAGGCTGGTCTCAAACTCCTGGGCTCAAGTGATCCTCCTGCCTTGAAATCCCAAAGTGCTAGGTCTACAGGCATGAGCCACCACACCTGGCCTCAGGTTAAATTTGTAATGTTTGCAGTACATTAGTATTAGAAATGTGTTGGCACACTTGAAAGGATTTTTAAATAACAGCTTTATTTTTGAGAGGGTTCTCTGTCACTCAGGCTGGAGTACAGTGGTGTGATCATGGCCCACTGCAGCCTCAACCTCCCGGGCTCAAGTGATCCTCCCACCTCAGGCTCCAGACTAGATGGGACTACAGATGTGTGCCACCATACCTGGCTTTTTTTTTTTTTAAATGAAACAGGGTATTGCTTTTAAAACCAGGCTGGAGTGTAGTGGTGTGACCCAGCTAACTGCAGCCTCAACCTCCTGGGCTCAACCTCCCGGGCTCCTACCTCAGCCTCCCAAGTAGCTGGGACTACAGATGTGTACCATGATACCTGGCTAAATTTTGTATTTTTGTAGAGCCAGAGTCCTATGTTGCCCAGGCTGGCCTTGAATTCTTGGGCTCAAGCAATCCACCCAATTTGGCCTCCCAAATGCCAGGACTACCCATGTGAGCTCTCATCCCGGGCCTGGCTAATTTTTTTATTTTTCACAGAGTCTCACTATGTTGCTAATGCTGGTCTCAAACTCCTGGACTCAAGCAGTTCTCCCGCCTTGGCCTCCCAATGAGCTAGGATTATAGGTGTGAGCCATTATTTCTGACTTTAACAGCTTTATTGAGATATAAATCACACGCCATAAAATTTACTCTTTTAAAGTGTCCAATTCAGTGTACTCAAAGAGTTGTATAACCAACACCAATTAATTCCAGAACGTTTCATAACTCCAAAAGAAACAGTGTACAGTTGTCCCTCAGTATATGTGGGGAATTGGTTTCAGGACCCCCAAATAGACCCAAATCCATGCAGAACCCTCATTGCGTGAAAAGTCAGCCCTCTGCATATGTGAGTTTCTCATCCTGTGAATACTGTATTTTCCATCTTCATTTGATTGGAAATAATCTTTTTTCTTTTCTTTTTTTTTTGAGACAGGGTCTTGTTCTGTTGCCCAGGCTGGAAGGCAGTGGCATGATCTCAGCTCACTGTAACCTCTGCCTCCTGAGTTTAAGCGATTCTTTTGCTTCAGCCTTCCGAGTAGCTGGGATTACAGGTGCGTGCCACCACCCCGGGGTAATTTTTGTATTTTTAGTAGAGACGGGGTTTCACCATGTTGGCCAGGCTGGTCTCAAACTCTTGACCTCAGGTAATTTGCCTGCCTCGGCCTCCCAAACTGCTGGGATTATAGGCGTGAGCCACTACGCCTGGCCCTCTTTCAAACTACTTTATACCTCCCCTGAGACATGTGTCATACTCTGCCTTGTACAACAGGCAAGAACCTCAACTTTTCAACTGGATTGTGAAACACCTGTTAGAAGTGTTTTAAGCCTCTTGATGTTCCCCATAGATGTCCAATGACTTCAGTCCTACCATCTATCAGAGAAGAGAAATATTTCAAAATACTACAATGTGTCTTTCTTAGAGAAAAGCCTAGAAGTACAATCTCTGGAAACAATAAATATAATAAGATTTGATAACTGATTTCCCCATCACTTCGCAAAGGTTATCAGATAGAAAATACACGATAAGAGGCCAGGCACGGTGGCTCAAGCCTGTAATCCCAGCACTTTGGGAGGCCAAGGCGGGTGGATCATGAGGTCAAGAGATCGAGACCATCCTGGTCAACATGGTGAAACCCCGTCTCTTACTAAAAATACAAAAATTAGCTGGGCATGGTGGCGCGTGCCTATAATCCAGCTACTCAGGAGGCTGAGGCAGGAGAATTGCCTGAACCCCGGAGGCAGAGGTTGCGGTGAGCCGAGACTGTGCCATTGCACTCCAGCCTGGGTAACAAGAGCGAAACTCCGTCTCAAAAAAAAAAAAAAAGAAAATACACAACAAGAGAAAGGAGCAATATACTGTCCACTCACTAGTAACTGTCACACGATACAAACTTGTTAGCCCAGTTTACATAGAGCTCTTTGGAAACCCAAAGACTACAGTGTTCTTTGGAGAACCCAAAGACAGCTTTGTAAATAAATTTTAATATCACATCAAAAGTTTAGTACATTGATCTTATAGATTTTTTTAAGGTAAACTGAAGGGCTTCACATCTCTCAGAAATAGAGCCCCTGGCACTCAGATCTCGGTACCCCATAGAATAGGTCCTGGGATCACAATGTTGCATCAGTATGTGGTGAGATCTTACCTGCTTGCCTCCCCCAACCCCAAAAACCCAAGTATCTTAAACTTACTTTACTAAAATTTACTTTTTCCCTTTACTTATTTGCCAAGTATTAATATATGCAAACTATATTTGCAACATAAAATGTATTGAAACATGAGCAAAATGTAGGTATCTCTAACCAATTGTTTCTTTTTAATAAGATATAACAAATTTGCAGTCCTCTAAAAGCCGCCACTGTAAGAACAAAAATAGTGCTTTCAAGAATGTCAAATGATATTGAAAAACAAATGTTCAGCCAGGCATGGTGGCTCACGCCTGTAATCCCAGCGCTTTTGGGGAGGCCGAGGCAGGTGGATCACCTGAGATCAGGAGTTCAAGATCAGCCTGGCAAGCATGGTGAAACCCCATCTCTACTAAAAACAGAAAAATTAGCTGGGTATGGTGGCATGCGCCTGTAATCCCAGTAACTCAGGAGGCTGAGGTAGGAGAATCACTTGAACCCGGGAGATGGAGGTTACAGTGAGCTGAGATCACACCACGGCATTCCAGCCTGGGAGACAGTGAGACTTCATCTTAAAAAAAAAAAAAGAAAAGAAAAGAAATGTTCTTCCGGCCGGGCGCGGTGGTTCAAGCCTGTAATCCCAGCACTGTGGGAGGCCGAGGCGGACGGATCACGAGGTCAAGAAATAGAGACCATCCTGGTCAACATGGTGAAACCCCGTCTCTACTAAAAATACAAAAAACTAGCTGGGCATGGTGGCGCGTGTCTGTAATCCCAGCTACTCAGGAGGCTGAGGCAGGAGAATTGCCTGAATCCAGGAGGCAGGGGTTGCGGTGAGCTGAGATCGCGCCATTGCACTCCAGCCTGGGTAACAAGAGCGAAACTCCGTCTCAAAAAACAAAAGAAGAAAAAAAGAAATGTTCTTCCTACTTTTGAACTAAGACTATAATCATTTTGTTAAGTAGACAATAGACCCGATAGACCTGATTTTTAATCCAGACTCTGTCATTTATTATATGATTTACTTCCTTCATCTATAAAACAGAGCTACTATGTAGCTCACAGAAATGTGTGTAAGGTTAAAGTACACTGCAGTGCCTAGTACTGAGAGATGTTTGCTATTATCATCATGTGAACTTATTTAAACTTTAAGCCTCAGCTTGATCATGAAGTAGTTTAAATAATAAGACTTTCATTCATTTTACTCTAGCCTTAATGAAATAACTGGCATATGATAGGGCTTCATATTGGACTTCTCATATTCTAGTCTTAATATGTAGGTCAAAATTTTTGTTTTTTTTTAACAGAATTAGTTTACAGTTATAGACAAATATTTTATCATCACCGCAGTTCAAATGTCCAAATGGTGCTCTAAAGTATTATGGTATGGATCAATCCGAGACCTTTAAATAAGATTTCAATCAGCATTTCCTTCCAAGTACGCATTCTCTCACAAAAGATGGCTCAAAAATCATCCCAGCAACCAACTTCTTTAGTTTTTGCTCATACATTACCAATTCCTGAAGAAATACATCTGTCTCGTCCATCTCATATATAATTATATATTATGCAATACATAACTCCATTACCTCTTTCTTTAATTCCAATTATTCCCTAATACTAACTATAGACACCACCAGAAATAAAATACAATTTAGGATAGTGAATAAAACTTCTAGATCGACAGGTCATTCCAGTCCTAATCCCTGACCTTTCCATCACAGCTGTATACCCTCTTAAAGAAATTACTTAATAAAATAACAGTGTTAGTTCATATTTGTATGGTAGTTTAATAAATTGTGGTCTATTCAGTAGAATACTATATACACATCATAAATGATACTGATCCATATTTACAGACACAGAAAAAGTTCTATGATAAATTGTTAAATGAAAAGGGCGTATGATTACATTATCATAAAAATACAAATATATTAAAATGTTCACTCTGAAAGATTATATAGTAAAGGTTAATCTCAGAGTAAGAAAATTATAACTAATTTTTTTCTTTCTATTTATCCAGACTATAAATTTTGCAATGAACATTATTTATTAATGAAGAAATCATAAACCTTTAAAAAAAATCAAAAACTTCAAGTTATTTCCCACTGTAACATGAATATATACGACTATATCTCTCCATTTAAGAAGTATGAGATGTGCATACCAGGAGCTCATCCATGCTAGTTTGACATTTCTCAAGGTTTATCCGTTTGATTGCCACTTTCTCCTTTTTAGGGGCACAATAAGCTGCTTGGACCACAGCAGTTGCTCCACTCCCTAAAAACAAATACATAAAAGAGTAAATAAGTGGATGGATATATAAAAACATGACATTTTTAATTCCCATACAATTTAAACAAGAATAATCCTATCTTGTTCCTACAGTGCATAACATGCAGAAAAACACTCTAAAGAGTGTCAGTTAAAGCAAAAGCCTCAACCATTTCATATGTATTGCCAATAAATACCAGTGCAAAAATAAATTTCAAAGCTGCTAGGATTTCAGTTCTAGAATACAATGGCATAGGCTCACATTTCCTCGCTCCTCCGCTCCAAATACAACAAAATAGCAGAAAAATAATCCAACAAACAATCATAAGAAGATTCTGAAAGGTAGAAAAAGAGAAGTAGACTAGTTAAGGATCTCAAGACTTCAAGAAAACACCACAGCAAGTTCACTGGGTTTTCCCTTTACCTCCCAAATATCCCAGACTGGACACCAGGGAGGCTTGCAAACTGGAACGAACATCACGAATGGATGGATAAGGTAGATAAAGGCAAATAAATGAGAAAACCCTGCTCTCTCTGGCCAACAGACTGTGAAAAGGGCAGCTCAGCAGAGACCAAGCAGAGAGATACACTTTCCTGTCCCCATCCAGGATAGTGGTGAACCCAATCCACTGCAGCATCAGCAGGGTCTCCACACTAGACCTGAAACAGTGACCAGCCAGATTCACCACAGTGCCAGCCGGGTATCTGCCCCACACCTTTGGCAATGTCAAGTCAATCTGCCCTTACCAACAGCAGAGCCAGGGCCCCACACCCACAAGTCAGCCCAGGGAGCTGCAGAGATAGAATGGGAGTTCTAGCTGAATAAATGAGAGCTCTAGAAGAATAAAATAGAAGAAAATAGCATTGCAAGAGATCTGAAAACTGAATTACCATAGGATTACAGCTCACAAAAGTAGGACAAGAGCCATACACTAAACCTAAATAGGGTAACTGCCTATTAAAATAGAAGAATTAAAAAGGATAAAGAGTCTCAGCCAGGTGCAATGGCATGCACCTGTAATCCTAGATAATCAGGAGGCTGAGGCAAGAGGATCGTCTAAGGCCAGGAGTAAGAGACCAGCCTGGGAAACATAGCAAGACCCTGTCTCATTTAAAAAAAAAAAGTCTCCTCACATAATAACCTCAATGTCCAAGATACAATTACAAAACAAAAAAGTGACATGTCATACCAAGAGCCAGGAAAAGCACACTTGAATCAGAAAAAAATAAAGACGATCATACTGATGCCAGCACCAAGACAAATCAGTTGTTGGAATTATCTCACAAGACTTTTAAAGCAGCCATCACAAAAGTGCTTCTACAAACAGTTACAAAATCTTTTGAAACAGGCCAGGCGCCGTAGCTCACACCTGTAATCCCAGCACTTTGGGAGGCCAAGGTAGATGGATCAGGAGATCAAGACCATCCTGGCCAACATGGTAAAACCTCATCTCTACTAAAAATACAAAAATTAACTTAGTGTGGTGGCACAGTACTGAAATCCCAGCTACTCAGGAGTCTGAGGCACAAGAATCACTTGAACCTAGGAGGTGGAGGTTGCAGTGAGCCAAGATTGCACCACTGCACTCTAGGCTGGCAACAGAGTGGGACTCCATCTCAAAACAAAAAAAAAGAAAAAAACAAATGAAACAAATAATAAACCGAAAATCTCAACAAAGAAGTTACTTTTTTTCTTTTTGAAACAGAGTCTCACTCTGTTGCCAGGCGCCAGGCTGAAGTGCAGTGGCACAATCTCGGCTCACTGCCACCTCCACCTCCCAAGTAGCTGGGACTACAGGCACACGCCACAACCCCCAGCTAATTTTTGTATTTTTAGTAGGGATGGGGTTTCACCATGTTGGCCAGGATGGTTTGGCCAGGATGGTCCGGCCAGGATGGTCTCAATCTCCTAACCTTGTGATCCGCCCACCTCGGCCTCCCAAAATGCTGGGATTACAGGCTTGAGCCACTGTGCCCAGCCAAGAAGTTACTTTTTAAAGTACCACATGGAAATTATACAACTGAAACATACAAAATTACCAAAATAAAACATTTGCTGGATAGACTCAATAGGAGAATGGAAATGACAGAAGATAAATTTGGCAAACTTGAAGACAAGACCAATAGTTTGCTATATCTAAACAACAGAGAGAAAACAGACTTAAAAAAAAAAACAGAGCCTTAGGGAATAGTGGGATAATGATTAAAAGATCTAAAGTCCATCTGTTAGGTAGAATAATGGGCCTCCCAAAGATGTACATGTCTTAATCCCCAAAGCCTGTGAATGCTACCACATGTGGCAAAAAAGGACTCTGCAGATGTTAAGGATCTTCAGATGGGAAGATTATCCTAAACTGTCTGGATGGGCCCAGTGTAAGTGAAAGAGAGAAGCAGGAGGGTCAGTCAAAGCAGATGAGAGAATGGAAGTAGTCAGAGTTAACAGCCAGATACAGTGGCTCACGCCTATAATCCCAGCACTCTGGGAGGTCAAGGTGGGGAGATGGCTTGAGTCCAGAAGTTCAAGACCAGCCTGGGTGACATGGCAAAACCCCATCTCTACAAAAAGTACAAAAATTAGCCAGGCATATGGTATACACCTAAAATCCTAGCCATCTGGAAGGCTGAGGTGGGAGGGTCACTTGAGCCTGGGCGGCAACGGTGACAGTGAACCAAGAACATGCCACTGTACTCCAGCCTGGAAGACACAGTGTCTTGTCTCAAAAAAAAAATGGAGTTATGCAGACATGAGCTGGGGAGCAAATACTGACACATGCTTAAAAACAGTTTTCATTATGAAAACACATTAAGTGACACCAGGCACAAAAGCCCATATATAGTATGATTCCAATTATATGAAATACCAAGATTATAAAAGTCCATAGATGCAGAAAGTAGTTCTTTCTGTGGTTACCAGAGTCGGGAGGAAGGGAGAAATGGGGAGTACAGCTAACGCATACAGTTGACCCATGAACAAAGTGGGCTTGAACTGCATGAGTCCACTTACATGAAGATTTTTTTCCAGCCGGGCACAGTGGTTCATGCCTGTAATCTCAGCACTTTGGGAGGCTGAAGTTGGCAGATCACTTGAAACCATAGTTCAAGACCAGCCTGGCCAACATGGCGAAACCCTGCCTCTACTAAAAATACAAAAATTAGGCTAGACACAGTGGCTCACACCTGTAATCCCCAACACTTGGGAAGCGGAGGCAGGCAGATCACATGGGGCCAGGAGATTAACATCACCTGGCCAACATGGTGAAACCCCGTCTCTACTAAAAACACAAAAATTACCCGGGGGTGGTGGCATGCACCTGTACTCGGAAGGCTAAAGCAAAAGAATCACTTGAACCTGGGAGGCAGAGGTTACAGTGAGTTGAGACTGCACCACTGCCCTCCAGCCTGGGCAACAGAGCAAGACTCTGTCAAAAAAAAAAAAAGAAAGAAAAAAAGATTATTTCCAATCAAATGCAGATGGAAAATATAGGATTCATAGGATGAGAAACTCACATATGCAGAGGGCTGACTTTTCACACAATGAAGGTTCCGCATGGATTTGGGTATATTTGGGGGTCCTATTATAACCAATCCCCCACATATACTGAGGGTCAACTGTACACTGTTTCTTTTGGAGTTATGAAAACATTTTGGAATTAATGGTGATTGTTGTACAACTCTATGAGTATGCTGAATTGTACACTTTAAAAGGGTAAATTTTATGGTGTATGAATTATATATTAATAAAGTTGTTATGGGCCAGAAATAATGGCTCATGCCTGTAGTCCTAGCACTTTGGGAGGCCAAGACGGGAGGACTGCTTGAGTCCAGGAGCTCAAGACTAGCATGGGCAACATAGCGACACCCTGTCTACGAAAAATAAAAAAATTAGCCAGGCCAGGGGCAAGAGCTCAAATGGCTTCCCAAGTGGCCTTCCAGAGTGCTGGGATTATACATCTATAATCCCAGCACTCTGGGAGGACAAGGTGGGTGGACTGCTTGAGCCCAAGAGTTCAAGACCAGCCTGGGCAATATAGTGGGACTCCACCCCTACAAAAACACAATTATTTAGCCAGGCATGGTGGTACACATCTAACAGTCCCAGCTACTAGGGAGGCTGAGGTAGAAGGATCACTTGGACCTGGGAGGCTGAAGCTGCAGTGAGCTGTGGTCACACCACTGCACTCCTGTCTCATTTTAAAAAAATAATAATTAAAAAAAAAGCCAGGTATGGTGGTACACATCTGTAGTCCCATCTAGTCTGGAGACTGAGGTGGGAGGATCACTTGAGCCCAGGAGGTTGAGGCTGCAGTTGGCTATGATCACACCACTGCACTCCAGCCTGAGTGACAGAGAGAGACCCCATCTCAAAAATAAAATAAAGCTGTTATTTAAAAATCTTTTCAAGTGTGCCAACACATTTCTAATACTAATGTACCGCAAACATTAAAAATTTAATATGAGGCCAGGTGTGGTGGCTCATGCCTACAGACCTAACACTTTGGGATTTCAAGGCAGGAGGATCACTTGAGCCCAGGAGTTTGAGACCAGCCTGGGCCACATGGCAAAACCTTGTCTCTACAAAAAAAACAAACAAACAAAAAAAAATTAGCTAGGTATGGTGGTGCATGCCTGTAGTCCCAGCTACTTTGGAGGCTGAGATAGGAGAATCGCTTGAACCCAAGAGGCAGAGGTTGCAGTGAGCCACGATCATCCCACTGTACTCCACCTGAGTGACAGAGCAAGACTCTGTCTCAAAAATAAGTATATAAATATATATTTATATATATATGTGATTTACACATATAACTATATAATTTGACAGAATTTGTGTTTGTTACATCTAAATCCATTTGAAAACCTCTCACTAAAGCCACACAAACACAACCATAGGCAAAACCAACATGGATAAATCCCAATCACAGTTATAGCTAAGTAAAAACTCTGCACAGGGCCAGCCACAGTGACTCATGCCTGTAATCCCAGCACTTTGGGAGGCCAAGGCAGGCAGATCACTTGAGCCAAGGAGTTCTAGACCAACTTGGCCAACAGCCTGGCGAAACCTGGTCTCTATTAAAACAATACAAAAATTAGCTGGGTATAGTGGCACATGTCTGTAATCCCCGTTACTCAGGAGGCTGAGGTGTAAGAATGGCTTGAACCTAGGAGGCAGATGTTGCAGTGAGCTGAGATTACACCACTGCACTTCAGCCTGGGCAACAGAACAAGACTCTGTCTCAAAAAACAAACAAGCAAGAAACAGCAAAAAACTCATATAATGCAAAATTTAAAATAAAATCCAATATTTAAGAATATACTTCTGGGGCTGGTGACTCACATGTGTAATCTCAGCACTTTGGGAAGCTGAAACAGGAGTATCAAAGGGGCCAGGAACAGGGCGAGACCCCCGTCTCTAAAATGAAAAATAAAAAAATTAGCCAGGTATGGTGGTGCACACCTGTAACCCCAGCTACTTGGGAGGCTGAGATGGGAAGATTGCTTGAGCTCAGGAGGTCGATACTGCAGTGAGCCATGTTTGTACCACTGCACTCCAGCCTGGGTGACAGAGTGAGACCCTGCCTCAAAAAAAAAAAAAGAAAAGAAAAAAAAAAAACAAAATAACACATTCGGCACTCAATAACATCATCCCATAGTGTACATGAATAATTTTGATAACAGTTTAGGAACATGAACGTATTACTTCTTAAAAATTACCCAAAAGGCTACTATTGAAATATTTTCAGTTTATCTGCTTCTTGGCTGAGCTCCCTTTGTTATGTGTATAAAACAGAGAGGCAGAATGGAAATGCTTGCCATTAAGTTCTCTCCCTCTCACATCCCATCCTCTCCTATTTCTGCACAGAAGACCTGAAGAAAGTTTAACTGCTTTCAACTGCCTTCAGTGACTCTTGGGAACATCTGGGAATAGGAGAAGGAAGCTAATCATGCTGGTCAAAAATCTACAAAAAAGGCATTTCTCAAGTCACAGGAGATGTAACATGGCCTCTACAAGGTACCTTTGGTCCCAGATAACAGACATCTTCTAAAATGTACATGTGTTCACTGAGTCTTCACAATATTTTTACAAATGTACTATCCAGTGGTATTCTTTTTAACCACTATTAGTTTTCAAACCAGCTATTCTACCCCTGAATAATCTAACTTTGATCAATTTATCTTATATATGCAAAACCTGAAATATATTAATAGCATGTCCTATGTAAACCAAAACCTGCTGGGGTTAAAATTGTAGATAAAGAAATGTTTGATTTTAACTGTGGTTGTTATTATTTTCTAGTCATTATTAAACACAGAATCAATTTCACTAATAGCAAAACCAAAACATATTATCAATCATAATTGTTTACATACTAAAGTATCTTTCTTTCACTCAAAGGTTAATTTGATTAATGAACAAACCTTCTCACGACCAAGATATTATGCTCTGGTGTGATTTAACAATGGTTAAATGATAAAAAGCGACTTTCAGGCTCCAGTTCTTCTATGCTGTCACTTTCATCCACCTTCCTATTATCTTCCCAAAACATGTATCAAAACAATGTACAGCAACTGAAAAATATGTTAAGGTTCTAACATAAAGGACTATGGTAATGCAGTAAAACTCACTATTTTCAACACTAACTCTATGATGTTCTCTCATTAGAAAAATATTTACTTCATAGAAAACAGCAATTAATAATGTAAATAAGACTATCTAAAAAATTTATAATTATTTTAACTATTCTCCAATATTCTGCAATAATCTAACAATATAGAAGGATTAGAGATACAAATAAAAAATATTTCATCTCTTCTTCAATGCAGGGTTCCTCAATACAGCTTTTTAATCTACAAGTCAATTTACTGAGTTAACCATCATTTTTCTTGATGTAAAGAGGATCAAACAGAAAACACCAGTATACACTGCACATAACAAAAACAAATGTTATCTGTAAAACTGTTACTTCAGTATAAACATTCATACATACGGGTAAAAGGCATCTGTTAGGAATGGTTTGGTCTGCCCTAACAGGATGTTTTAGAAAAAAAAAATTTAAAAAGAACAAAAGGAATGGTTTAGTCAGTGTGATAGCTACTTCCCTAATGCCCTTGACTAAGCATTGACCTAATCTGAAGGCTAATACAATGCAACATTTAAAACAATTTCCAATAAAATACCCTAATTCAGCCTTTTGCTATTTCACACTGGTGTGCATCCTCCACGCCCCACCCCACATCCTCACTTCTTCCACTCTTCTTCTGTCCTCTCCTAGTCAGTTCTTTATCTGCAACCAACGTTAGCACACATTGCACAGCAAAATGAATTAACGTGTGGAAAATATGGATGAACCTTCTCCTTAAATCTTTCAAACTGGGTAACTCTACATCTTGAGAAAGAAGGAGCTGCCCAAGCATGAACAGGACTAAGAAAAAATTTCAGCCTCTCTCTGCTTTTCTATACTTAGAAATTTAAAAGAGAGAATGCAGGGCTGGGCACAGTGGCCTCTTTGGGAGGCCGAGAATGGGAGATCACTCAAGCTGAGAAGTTCGAGACCAACCTGGCCAACATGGTAAAACCCTGTCTCTACAAAAAATACAAAAATTAGCCAGGTGTGATGGCACACATCTGTAGTCCCAGCTACTTGGGAGGCTGAGGTATGAGGATGGCTTGAATCTGGGAGGCAGGGGTTGCAGTGAGCCATGATCATGCCACTGCACTACAGCCTTCAACAGAGCGAAACTCCATCTGAAAAGAAATACATCTAAAAAAAAGAGAGAGAGAGAATGTAAAACTAGATATTCCTGTGAGGAAAAAATGAGTTAAATGAATCAAATCAAATGAATATATTTTCCCCAAAATTGTGTCCAATCATCACTATAACAGGCTTATAGTCTAAAGATTTTAAAGAATATTTTAGTAAGGTTTTGCATTCACTAAAGAAAAGCGCTAGCCTAGACTGTTTGTTTTGAAAGATGACTAAAACATTGTCACCTAAACCATGCAAAACACAGGAATTTACAATTTTGTTAACCCCTTTTCTAAATAAGGTCTCTTGTCAGAGTCATGTTGAAAATTAACTGGCAAAACAGCTGTAAGAATAGTCATCATCTTAAAAATCATACTATTCTCTCCATACAAAGATGAAAATAAGACACATTGCCATATGCTTCAAGTAATTATTCAAGCAGCCTGATGGTTTTGTAATGAATCATCACTCACTCTCCTGTTCACTCGGGTGATCTCCCATCCCAGTGGATGGCAACTCCATTCTTCCAGATGCTCTAGCCAAAAGTCTTGGAATCATCTCATCTTCCCTTTCTTTCACATCTAATCCAAGAGAAAATCATCTAACTTCAAAAAAATATGCTACACCCAGAATCTGACCACTTCTCACCAACTCCACTACTTCTCTCCCCTGGATAACCTCCTTCCACCCTTGTGCCCTTTTAAAACTATTCTTCACATTGCAGTCTGAGGTGTCTTTTGGTTGGTTTGTTTTGAGACAGCATCTCATATTGTCACCCAGGCTGGAGCCCAGTGGCGCGATCTAGGCTCACTGCAACCTCTGCCTCCTGGGTTCAAGCAATTCTCATGCCTCAGCCTCCCAAACAGCTGAGATTACAGACCTGCACCACCAAACCCGGCTAATTTTCTTATTTTTAGTAGGGATGGGGTTTCACCATGTTGGCCAGGCTGGTCTCAAACTCCTGGCCTCATGTGATCCACCCACCTCTGCCTCCCAAAGTGCTGGGATTACAGCCATGAGCCACCTCACCCGGCCTGCAGCCTGAGTTTTAAAACATAAGTCAGGTCATTTAAATCTCTGTTCAAAACCCTGTAATGATTTTCAATCTTACTCAAAGCAAAAGCCAAGTTCCTACAATGACTTACAATCTGACATTCAGGACCATGCATCCACACCATCTCACCTCTCTAACCTCTTCACTTATCTGTCTCTTCAGCCTCTGACTGACTCTGCCCTAACTGCCCTCACGCCTCCTTAGCATTCCTTAATCACATCAGCATGCTTCTACTTCAGAACCTTTGTTCTTGACATCATCGTTCCCTTCTTGTCCTTCTTTGGGTCTTTCCTCAAATGTCACCTTCTCAGTGACATTTTCCCTGACCTATTTAAAACTGAAACGCCGCCGGGCGCGGTGGGTCAAGCCTGTAATCCCAGCACTTTGGGAGGCTGAGGAGGGTGGATCACGAGGTCAAAAGATCGAGACCATCCTGGTTAACATGGTGAAACCCTGTCTCTACTAAAAATACAAAAATTTAGCTGGGCATGGTGGCGTGTGCCTGTAATCCCAGCTACTCAGGAGGCTGAGGCAGGAGAATTGCCTGAACCCAGGAGGTGGAGGTTGCGGTGAGCCGAGATCGCGCCATTGCACTCCAGCCTGGGTAACAAGAGCGAAACTCCATCTCAAAAAAAAAAAAAAAAAAACTGAAACACCACCTCCATCCCTAGCAGTCCCTACCCCCTTTGCCTGCTTTATTTTTCTTTAGAGAGTTTCAGGATTATAAACTCTTGGAAGCAGGCATGTTTGTGTTTGCTTCACTGTTTTATCTCCAGCATCCAGAACAGTGCCTGGCACATAACAGTTTAATAAATATTTGCTAAATGAATTAATCGAGTAGTGGAGTATATTTTCAAGGGGAAAAAAAACTTGTCAGGGTAGAACGAACACAAAATAGCCCAGTCTTCATGGGTATTATTTCATTGTTACCATCATGTACATTAACACTCACTGGGCATTCATTCTGTGTGCTGAGTCTGTGCTGAGCACTTTCTTTACTTACATTTCTTCTGTTCATCTAATAATTACAATAATCCCATGCGTTAGATATTAATGGTCTTACAAGGCAATGTAAGTAAAGCAATGTAATTAAGGTAAAACTTAGGTCATACGGTTAGTTAGACAGAGTAGGGCCTAGAAATGAGAACTACCTGAGTTTCAAAACTATGCTCTTAATTGGTAGGCAACTGCCTCTTCAGATTAAAGCTAACATTTATTAACTGATTACTATGCGCCAGGTTATTTACTTGCAATATCTTATTTAACTATTTTCATTTAAAAAAAAAAAGAGGCCAACATTTTTAGTTGCTTAGCCAACATACAATTTCCCCTTCTTTAGTAAGAGAATCCTGACCTATTTTGCTTGAATGTGTCCAGCTAAAGCTTCATTTCCCAGCCTCCCTTGCAATTGACAAAATTATACAGTTCTGGTCAGTAAACTAGAAGTGGAAGTCACTGAGGAAGGCATCCAGGGAAGAAAGCTTTTTGAAAGACAGCCAACTCAGCTGTCATGTGTCTTTGTCCTTTTGCCACGTTCTTCTGGACTAGAACACAAGCATGAGTCTAGAGGCAGCACAACCATCTTCCAACTATGAGAAGGAGAATCACGTGCTAAGAGTGGTAGCATGAAAAACCAGGAGCCTGGGTGCCTGACCACACCCAGGCTGCCACCTCCAGTCTTCTTATTACATAAGAGGAGAAAAAGATTTTATTAAGCCGCTATTATTTCCATTTTCACCACATGCAGAGAAATGTAATCCCTATTTGATACAACCCTTTGAAATGCTGGCCTCACAGAAAATGTCACTTAGCTGAATCTCTCAATCAGAGGAAAAATACATTACTAAGCATCATTCTATTGAAAGCATGAAGTCCTTCACATTTATAGAGGCACTAAAGGTAAAGGCCCTGGAATCTGCATTTGAAAACCACAACTTCAGACTCAAAATGTGTGGCTAGTGAACAATTAATGAAAATTAAAAAGAAGGGAAAGTCAAAAATAGAAATATATTGCATTGCCTTCACCGAAGTGTCAAAGCGAGGTGAATCATACCTTCAACCTAGTATGAAGTTGTCGATTTTCTAGTCTGAGGTAAATAGTAAATACTTACGGAGACTGTTCAAGATGCAGGACAATAAAAGCTACATGGCGCAGCCCTCTGCCATCACACTGTGTTACTGGTAATATGATGGTGATGGTCCTTACAGTTATACTACCATGTCCAACATAAATCCCTAAACCCATCTGAATCTGAATGAGGCTTGGACTAAGGAAAAAAAAGACGCAAAAAGAAAAAGAAAAAAAAAAGATGCAATAATGTTCCAATAAGCATTAAAAACAGATTTAAAATATTTTAAGTGTTACAAAATTTCACATCACATAGTATTTTATTATTTCATGGCAATACCAAAAACTGGGAAATGTAAGGACAAGGGGAAGGATTAAAAAAGTCACAGCTAACAACAACTATCATTTTATACAAGCTAAACACTTCCCGCAAATAATTACACTCAATCCATATAACAACCCAGTGACATAGGTACTATTCTCCCCAGTATACAGACAAAAAGCTGACACGGAAACTCATTATATAATTTGTCCAAGACCACATAACCAGTAAGAGGCAGAGCCAGGATTTGAATCTGAGTCAGTCTAATTCCAAAGTCCAAATTTTTACAGCTGTTTCAACACATGTCAAATACAGTAAAACACATGCTCAGAAATTCTAATCTAAGACTAAGGGCTAGGAGCTAGCTCAAAAATACTGAAAGATCAATGACTGTGAGAATGATACTAATATCTTTTACACATAATCATACTTAAAGAACTTCAAATATTGCCAAAGCATGCTTAAGATGACACAATTCTTTTTCTTTTTTAAGTCCCCTGAATTTTCAATCCATAGACTTTTAATATGTTCCCAGGAGGAGATTTTGTTCTCTGCAGGATTTTACCAGAAAGATGAAGAACAAAACAGAATGTGAGAAACAATCCCATAAATAGTATAGTGCTAAGTAACAACTGTGAAAAAAAAATACAGTTCAAATAATTTAAGTTGAAATAAATGTATGTGTTTCGATGGAGATGACATCATTGCATTGATTTCTCTAGAATACAATCCTTTGAAAACAAAATTTAAATGATCCCAAATGCTTTTGTAGATTTTAATCTTGTTTCCTGAAAAAGTTGAGTGTAATCTGAAGAAATCATAAAGATTCTTTTGAAGACTATGGCTTATTATAAAATACTATGTCCCAAACATTTAGGTAAGGAAGCAGTGTTAAAATGAGAATACAATGCTTTACCGAACCTTGCTACTTGTACTAGCCTGTAGCTCAAGGAAAACTTTTTTTCCTTGTTGGGAAAATGGAGAGAGGCAATAAGAAGACTAGAAGGATGTGACAGGCGCAGAGCATCTTTCAGATTTTTTCACTCTAAGTGCAGATATTTCCCTTGGCCAGGCACAGTGCTTCACGCCTGCAAGCCCAACACTTTAGGAGGCTGAGGTGGAAGGACTGCTTGAGCCCAGAAGTTTGAGACTAGCCTGGACCACATATGAGACCCTGTCTCTACAAAAAATAAAACAATTAGGTGGGCATGGTGGTATGTGCCTGTAGTCCAGCACTGGGGAGGCTAAGGCAAGAAGGTCACTCAAGCCCGGAGTTCATAGTGAGACAGTGAGCTGGGATTGCTCCACTGCGTTCCAGCCTGGGTGACAGAGTGAGACCCTGTCTCAAAAAGAAGTGGGGGAGGTATTTCCCTTAATCTGTGGGACAATGACCCCCATCTTCCAGTTTATATCCAAAAACCAATCAATGTAGATACAGGAACAGGAATCCTGAATTAGGCTACAGGAAACGTAGATTCCAGTATTGCCTCTGCCTCTAATTAGGTCTACGGCTTTAGGCAGTCATTTTAGCTTTCTGTCTCTGTGTCTTCAACTGTAAAACAAGGTGGTTCACCTTACTTTACATCCTACACAAAAATTAATTCAGTATGTATCAGAGGCTTAAATGCAAGACCTAAAACTGTAACACTTAAAGATAACATAGGAAAAAAAAAATCTTTGCAATGACTGGGTTAGTCAAGATTTCTTAGATACCACACCAAAAGCAGAATCACTAAAAGAAAAAAGTGATAGGCATCAAAACTCAAAACTTTTGTGCTTTTAAAAGACACCATTAAGAAAACGAACGAGGTGGGGCACAATGGCTCACACCTGTAATTCCAGCACTTTGGGAGGCCAAGGTAGGCAGATCACCCAGGGTCAGGAGTTCGAGAGCAGCCTGGCTAACATAGTAAAACCCAGGCTCTACTAAAAATACAAAAAATTAGCTGGGGTTGGTGGCGGACGCCTATAATCCCAGCTACTTGAGAGTCTGGGACAGGAGGATCACTTGAACCCAGGAAGCAGAGGTTGCAGTGAGCTGAGATTATGCCACTGCGCTTCAGCCTGAGCAACAGAGCAAGACTCCGTCTCAAAAAAAATGGTTAAAATAAAAGAAGGCCAGGTGCAGTGGCTCATGCTTGTAATCCTAACACTTTGGGAGGCGGAGGCAAGCGGACCACCTGAGCCCAGGAATTTGAGACCATCCCGGAAATGTGTTAAAACCCTGTCTCTACAAAAACACAAAAATTAGCCAAACATGGTGTCATGCACCTGTAGTCCCAGGTACTTGCAAAGCAGGGGTGGCAAGATCACTTAAGCCCAGGAGGTGGAGGTTACAGTGAGCCCTGATCATGCCACTATACACCAGCCTAGGTGACAGAGTAAGACTCTGACTCAAAAAAAAAAAAAGAAAGAAAGAAAGAAAAAAAACAACTACAGTGGCTCACACCTGTCATTCCAGCACTTTGGAAGACTGAGGTGGGCGGATCACCTGAGGTCAGGAGTTGGTGACCAGTCTGCCCAACATGGTGAAACCCCGTCTCTACTAAAAATGCAAAAATTAGCTGGGTATGGTGGCGGGTGCCTGTAATCCCAGCTACTCGGGAGGCCGAGGCAGGAGAAGGATAATCGCTTGAACCAGGAGGCAAAGGGTGCAGTGAGCCAAGATCACACCTCTGCACTCCAGCCTGGGTGACAGAGCAAGACCCCCATCTCAAAAAAAAAAACCAGATAACAAAACAAACACCCCAATAGGCAGTCCAAGTGGACAAAGGATTTGAATAGATATTCCACCAAAGAAGAGCTATGAAAGCCTAATAAATAAGCACATGAAAGGGTGCCCAAAACCACAGTGAGATACCACTTCAGAGCCACTAGGGTGGTTACACACAATAAGACAACAACTATAGAGAAATGAGACGCATAATTACTAGCAGGAACATTAAATGGTACAGTTACTCTGAAAAAGTTTGGCAGTTTCTTAAACAGTTAAATTTGTGATGCAACCCAGCAATTCCACTCCTGGGTATACAACCAAGGAAAATGAAACATATTCACCCGAAGACTTGATGTGAATACTCACAGCAGACTTATTCCAAACAGCCAAAAAGCAGAAACAAACCACCGTCCATCAGCTGGTGTCCAATAAAAAGGAACCATGTATTGCTACATGCTAGATGGATGAAGCTCAAAAAGCATTATGTGAAGTAAAAGCAGCAGAACACAAAGTACTATATATTATATGATTACATTTACATGAATGTCCAGAAAGGGCACATCTATACAGACAGAAAGTATATGTGATTGCCTGGGACTGGGGGTGGGAACAGGGAGTAACTGCAAATGGACATGAGGCATCTTTCTGGAATGATGGAAACGTTCTAAAATTGGATTGTGGTGATGACTGAACAATTATGTAAATTTACTGAGATTATTGGGTTGTACATTTTAACCAGGTAAATTTTGTTATGTAAATTATACCTCAAAATCGTTTTTTTAAACATTAAAAGATATTTATGCTAAGTAAAAGAAACCAAATATGAAACAGAACATTATATGATCCCATTTCTATGCAATGTCCAAAAAAGGCAAGTCTATAGAGATAAAAAGTAGATCTGTATGCCTAAGGCTGGGGGTGGAAAAGGGATTAACTGTAAGAAAGCACAAGAGATCTCGTGGGGGTGATGGAAATACTCTAAAACTGGATTATGGCGATAATCGTACAACACAGGGAATTTACTGAAAATCACTCAATGTTACACTTAAAACGGGTGTATTTCATATTAAATTATACCTCAGTAAAGTTGTTTTAAATCTATGGAAGAAGGTCATGTCACACTGGCATTCCTAACCTTTTAAAAACCATGGACCACTGTGTGAGTCTGAGGAACACTAACCCTATCCAGAAGACCGAGAAACTCCCTTTCGCCCACTCAGATAACCTATGGGTCCGAGGACACCAAATTAATAAATCACAAAATCTCTAGCGCCTCTGCAACTCTGAAATTCTTTGCCACCTTAACAGCAAAGGCTTTGAGAACGACTAAAACCATCCTCTTCACCCTAGAAAGATGGACACACTACCAGAAAAAACTCTTCTTCTAAAATGATGATAGGGAACCTCGTCTTTACTTCTCTGACATCATTTTGGAATCTTCCATTGAATCCTTTCCTTCAATATGAAACTCTGACTAGGGGAACCAGAAGCAATCAATCAAGACTGGGAACTAGCTAACTGTCTTTAGAACCAAGCAGTACATGTCAAAGACCCAGTGTGTAGCAAGGCACAGGCCCATGAAGTGGCTTCCGCCAAGATGTGATGTCTTTCAGATTAAACTCAGTCCAGGTGTTTTTGTTTTTGTTTCTACTACACAAACCAGTATTACTTTAAGCCCAGATGGTTTTAAAACAAGAGGCAAGTAAAGTAAAAAACAAATTGTTTGGCCGGGCGTGGTGGCTCAGTCTGTAATCCAAGCACTTTGGAGGCCAAGGCAGGCGAATCACCTGAGGTCCGGAGTTCAAGACCAGCCTGTCCAACATGGTGAAACCTTGTCTTTAAAAATAATAATAAATAAGAAAAAACTTAGAAAATTGTTTGACAAAGTTTTTTTTTTTTTTTAAACTTTAAAAAAAAAAAAAACCACAGTGAAATAAACACTGACACCCCCAAGGCAGCTAAGGAGTCTTCAGTTGGTCTTTTATTGTAAAACTAATTTTAGTGCAGGATGCTGGCAAAGTAGACAATTCTCCTTCCTCCAATACACAGGGGTCTGCTCATGTCAGTTGGACTGAGCCTGTAGAGCTAAACCCATCCCCTTTTGATTTCCAAGGTCACTGGGTTATCGCCATCCGACAAACACTCCCCTCATCCCCAGTCTGCAGCTCCTCCCAATCCGTAGGTTTCTGTGAGAATTACAATCTATGTTTGTGCAAGTTTTGGTCTCTGCCAACTGGTATTCCTGGACCCCCTTCAAATCTTTTCACACAGCAGCCCAGTTCATCAGATCACGTCAAGGCACTGTTTAAGGGTCTCCAGAGATAAAATAAAATTCCAAAGCCTGTACCAAGGCTGAGAATATCCCTAAGCTCTGGCTCCTCCCTTCCCTCTTCTATCCCTGCCAGCCTTCCTTCAGGTCCTAAAACACATTAAGCTCTTCCCCTACTCAAGGCCACGGCATCTCCTCAACCCTCAGTAAGGAAAAATCTTCCCGAGGCTCTTAATCCTCACTTCTTTTCATCCTTCAGCGCTCAACTGCAATGCCATTGCTTCAGAAAAAGAATTTTGCTTTAAATCACCCTAACTAGATCTCCATATTATTCTCTATCAGAACATCTCGTTTATCTCCTTCATAGCACTTGCCAAAGCCTCTTTTTATTTCTTTTTTTCTTCTTCTTTTTTTTTTTTTTTGAGATGGAGTCTTGCTCTGTCGCCCAGGCTGGAGTGCAAAGGTGCATCTCGGCTCACTGCAACCTCCACCTCCCGGGTTCAAGCGATTCTTCTGCCTCAGCCTCCCAAGTGGCTGGGATTACAGGCACCTGCCACCACGCCCGGCTAATTTTCGTATTTTTAGTACAGACAGGGTTTCATCATACTGGCCAGGCTGGCCTCGAACTCCTGCTGCCTCGGCCTCCCAAAGTGCTGGGATTACAGGCGTGAGCCACCGCGCCCGGTCCTTTTTAATTCTTTGTGTCTACTTACTTAATATCTACCTCCTCGACTGGAAGGTCAGTTGGAAAGAGTCGGAAGGTGGGTCTAGGTTGCTCCGAGCGATTCCTGCAGCTTCACCTGGAGGATCCCCAGCTCGCTCCAGCAGGGATGGAGGAAGAAAGTAAAGCTCCTTTTCTATGCCACAATCCCATAAATCAATGGCTGTGGCCACAACTTCAAGATCCCGTTTCTCCCAGAGCCTCGGAAAAGCCTGTCCCACACCTGCACTTTCTTTCGCTACAAGACACACGGGTCGCTCCTGTCCACGCATCTGAGAACACTGAACACAAACCTCTCCCGAGCACCCTCAAACCCACCCCACCCCACCCCGCCTCACAGGCGCGCGCCTCAAAACCCCCTTCCCGTCTCACACGCGCTCCTCGACACGCGCGTCCTACAAGCCCCTTGCACCGCAAGCGCCCCACGAATTCCTGCGAGGGCTGCGCTCCCCCAACTCCCGCGGCTCCCCACGTTCCCGCGTGTCCCCCACCGCCCAGTGCCGCGCCTTCCCCCTCAGCGGCGCCTGCTCTCACCGATCACCTCCTGCAGCTCGTAATCGTCCCTGTTGATGGACCAAGGCAGGGCGCTCGAGTCCTCGGACATGACGGCGGCAGCGGCTCGCGGTCCTCCCTCAAACTCGCTGACCTCGCTCGTCTCCTCGCCGCGCGTCTCCCCACCCCCACCAGCCGCCGCCGCGCCCCCACCAATCGTCTCTCAACAGCCACGGGTCGGACGGCGCCGGGGCGCGGGGTCACCGCGCGGTAGAGCGGCGGGGGCTCGGAGCTCCGGCGGACCTCGCCTCTTGCTCCTCTGTGTCCGGCACTGCCCTGCCCAGCCCACGTCCTGTCCTCGGCCTCCGCAGCACCAGCGACAGAAGCTTCGCCTGGGCCCAGCCCCTCAGTCCCGCCCTCACCCCAGCCCCACGCACGGGCCAAACTTTCCCTTCTCCCTCCACCTGCCGACACGCAGCGCGCTGACGTCACCGCGCCGGTCACGCCCCACCTCGGCCCCGCCTCCGGCCGCCATCTCCAGTGTGGCTGACTATAAAGTGAGCGAGCTAGAAACCCGAAAAGGTGGGATTTGGCGGTGGAAGGGAAGAAATGTTTAGGAAGGGGTTCATCAAAGGCATCGAGAGGCCGTAAGAGAGCCTAAAGTAGCACAGAGGCAGTAGCCACACTAAGCATGGCGACGAAAGGGCAGCCAAGTAGAAGGGCAGAGCCTCTTCTAGCGCCTGGGGCACGTTGCTGTCTCCGTCGTCGCATTCATTGGTTTGTTTGAGAGGGAATCAGAAAAGCAATGGGTGTGGGTGGATGTCAGTCATAAATCGGTCCCGCCTCCAGGCTCTCTGAGCGCCTGTCTGTGTTAGGGCTGCAACCCTTCAAGAGCCCCGCTACCCTGCTCGTCTTACCCTTCCTCTGTTCCTCTGGAGTGACGTCACGGCGTAACCGTCACACCCTCGAGACGTGCTAAGGGCTCCGCAGGGTGTGGAGAAGCCCTGAGGGAGCGGCTGGGTGCGGTAGCCTTCGGGTGTGGCCCACTGCCAACTAGGATGAAAGGCTTTGGGCCACCGGACGGAGTGAAACTAGGAGTTAGCCTGGTGACGTTCTCTCGAGGCGGACGTGCTTGTAACGCTTGTCGCCGTGCTGTCTCCCGCAGTTCCCTCCTGCATTGGGCGGAGACGGGGTTGCGTCTGTTCGCAGCTTTAGCTCAAATAAGCACCTGCCTTGGGGGCTTTGTTTTTTGCCCCCTGACAGGGCTTGGGCATACAAGTGAGACCGACCCACGAGTTTGGGGGTCGCCTCACGGGCCTTGACTTATGTCACCCCTTGCCCCCCCCACTGAGTTTTCTCCGTTTGACCACGTTAGGGCCGTTGGAGAAATTAGCGAGCTGAAGGCTGAACACACTCGGTAAATTGATTTTAAAAAGTAAAGAGCAACAGGGATCGGGCTAGGTGCGAAACTGTCTTAGGTTGGACACCTTTCAGTCCAGTAATCACAGCACTTTGGGAGGCTGAGGCGGGTGGATCCCCCTAGGTCAGGAGTTCAAGACTAGCCTGGGCAACATGGTGAAACCCCGTCTCTACTAAAAATACGAAAAATTAGCTGGGCATGGTGGCGGGCGCCTGTAATCCCAGCTACTTGGGAGACTGAGGCAGGAGAATTGCTTTAACACCGGAGGTGGGGGTTTCAGTGAGGAAGAGACGGTCGCCAAAGCCCGTCTGACACGAAGCAGGGACCCCTTTTAGGGCTTGTAAGCCCCCAACCATAGAAATAAATGAAAATCTTGAGTTTCTTCAAGAGAAACTCTAGGTACTTAGCTGGCCTTGAAAAGTTAATAAACAGCTTGATAAGCAAGAAGGTGGTAGTAACTTAAAGCAATAGCCAAAGACGCCAAAATAACTGCATGCTTGGTTCCCTATAAAAACTAAAGATAACATCAACACATGTCCATGAGTTGTTTTTTTAGAAACCCAGACCCCCACCAAATGGATCTGCTGGCACATAGACCTCAGAGAAGGGGGAGCTGAGGACCGAACTGTGGCTGCTGGTTTTGGTGTTTTGGTGTTGTTTCTCTAAGTTTCTTCTTCCTGAAGAAGGTCATGCCCACAAGTCGTAGCTAAAATCCTTTTCTGTTGATCCAAAATTTTTAGAACAAAGCTTCACTTCCTGAACCAGTCACAAGTCAGAAAATCTTTGAATCCACTTATGACCTGTGAGCTCCTGCTTGGAGATATCCTACCTTTTTAGGTCAAACCAATATATAACCTCTGTGTATTGATTTATGACTTTAATTGTAACTTCTGCTTTTCTAAAAATATCCCTATCTTTAGAAATCCTTTCCTGCAGCCGGGCGTGGTGGCTCACGCCTGTAATCCTAACACTTTAGGAGGCTGAGGTGGGTGGATTGCCTGAGCTCTGGAGTTGAGACCCCGTCTCTACTAAAAAATACAAAACAATTGCTGAGCTTGTCAGTGTGCACCTGTAGTCCCAGCTTTTCAGGAGGTGAGGCAGGAGAATGGCTTGATCCCAGGAGGCAGAAGTTGCAATGAGCTGAGATTGCACCATTGCACTCCAGCCTGGGCAACTGAGCAAGACCCCATCCCCAAAGGAAAAAGAAAATCCTTTCCTGCAAGCCGTGGAAGTTCAGGTCCTAAGCATGAGCTAACGCAATTCTCTCCTTTCTTGGTACCCTGCCTTTCTACTGCAGCAAAACCTCTGTGTGGCTATCTGGTGTTGCTGCACTGGGCAAGTAGACCTTAGTTTGGTTCTGAAACACCGGCAGGCACCGGAAGGTCTGTGCTGAGCTCTATTGCGGGAGGTCCACTGACCATGAAACCAGTCAGCTAGAAGCTACTAGCAGGTTTCCACTTGGTTGGTAGGATTGGAGAACATTCATGAAGAAGGTAGCATTTGTACCAGACCTTGCAAAGTTAACATGATTTCAACAGGTGGACACTGAGAGGATAGAATAGTCCAGGCACAGCAAAGGTGCCACCGTTCCAGAAAGCATAGCACAGGCCTTGCTGTATGTAGGTGGTTTTAGCCATTACTACTGACACTTTCTTTACCCTATGTTCTGCCTTTTTCTTTCTGCAGGGAGGAGAGGGATGGGATTGATGTATCCGAAAGAAGCTAAATCTCATGGTAAGAATTAGCCTCAAGCTTTGTACCAATAGAAAGGTCTATAAACCAGAAATGCTTAACTTGGGGTTGTTGAGCTGCGTGACCCATGGACAGACTTCAGATTGTTTGTTTGTTTGCCCCCAGGCACAGTGGCTTATACCTGTAATCCCAGCATTTTGGGAGGCCCAGGCAGGTAGATGAGGTCAGGAGTTTGAGACTAGCCTGGCCAACATGGTGAAATCCCATCTCTACTAAAAATACAAAACTTAGCCAGGCATGGTGGCAGGTGCCTGTAATCCCAGGAACTCAGGAGGCTGAGGTAGGAGAATCTCTTGAACGCAGGAGGCAGAGGCTGCAGTGAGCCAAGATTGTGCCACTGCACTCCAGCCTTGGTGACAGAGAGTGAAACTCCATCTCAAAAAAGAAAAAAAGAAATTAATAGGATGTACTTCAGGGAGAGATTTTGGCAAGCTTCCTCCTTTCTTCTCCTTCCCCAGTGAATAGGAGCTACTAATCTAATAGTGAAAATTCAAGATGTTAATTGGCCCATGTTCTTGGCAGGCAGGGTCACTAGTGGATTCTGTTCTGCCTCCTCCACACATGTAGCTTGATGGATTTGTTGAGCCAGAACCTGCCCTGCGAAGCCACTCATTTTATTTCTCCTGTCTCCTTGATTTTTTCCCTGTAGCCTGATAGAGGTTAGGATCGTGTGATTTGAATGAGCAAGGAATTGATGACTCTTTGAGGCCAGAAATCCAAACCTCAACCCCATTCTCAGCCTATAGAGTATCTTCCATGTGAAAGAGAATATTGTCATAAACACCAAGTAGTATACAGTGGTGACCAAAGCAGACTCAATTTCTGTTTTCAGGAAACAGTCTAATAGAAAACAGTAAGCAGCTAAGCAAATCATGTAGGAAAAGCAAGTATACTGTGACAGAGAATAGTTAGGAAGCCAGCCATGTGGTAAGCACCTTAAGCAACACAGGTTTGGACTGTGAGGTCTACTCATAATAATGCATGGATTTTCTTCTGTTTCTACCACTCCTGAGACAGCAAGACCAACCAGCCACTCCTTTTCCTCCTTGTCCTCAGCCTACTCAATGTGAACACAGTGAGAAGCCCTTTATGATGATCCCCTTCCACCTAATGAGTAGTAAATATATTTTCTCTTCCTTAGATTTTTAAAAAATTTTTATTTTCTGTAGCTTTATTGTAGAAGTACAGTATATAATATATATAACTACAAAATATGTGTTAATCTACTTTATGTTATCAGTAAGACTTCAATCAACCATAGGCTGTTAGTAACTAAGTTTTGGGAGAACCGAAGTTATATACAGATTTTTGACTCTGTAGGTGATTAGTAACCCTAACGTCCTCATTGTTCAAGGGTCAGTTGTATTTTAAACAGGATACAGTGGGGATTTGGGGCACTTTTGAAGCTTTTAATACTTTTATTCCTATTATATTATGATGCTGCTTTTTGTATATTGCTCTCTCAGTAGTCTTCAGGGAATGGGGGAAGAGGGAAGGTAGGATGATTCTGGAACGGTGACCCTTTTATCAGAATTTCACCAAATCCTAGCTAGGTTTCTTGGAAGTATGGCATATTTTCCTAAGGAGAGGGACCTTGTTTCCCCTTACATTTTCAAAAGAGCCTGTGTCTTAGTTTGGGTTTCCCCAGCATCAGGCTCTGAGACCAGGAATTGGGTACGAATAGTTCGTTTAGGTGACTCCAAGAGGGCCAGGTGCGGTGGCTTATGCCTGTAATCCCAGCACTTTGGGAGGCCGAGGCGGGCAGATCACAAAGTCAGGAGTTCAAGACCAGCCTGGCCAACATGGTGAAACCCTGTCCCTACTAAAAATACAAAAAAAAAAAAATTAGCTGGGTGTGGTGGCAGGTGCCTGTAATCCCAGCTACTCAGGAGGCTGAGGCAGGAGAATCGCTTGAACCCGGGAGGCAGAGGTTGCAGTGAGCCGAGATTGGGCCACGGCACTCCAGTTGGGCAACAGAGTGAGACTGTATCAAAAAAAAAAAGAAGGTGAATCCAAGAGGCGACTTCACTTTTGAAGGAGTGGAGAAGTAAGACAGGAAAGGAAGGACAGTCATTAAGGGTGCATTAATGAGGGGTCACTGTCTGGGCAACCAGGCTTAATCCTGCTGTGAGTCATCTGGGAAACTATGGAACACACTTCAGAATTGTCTCACTAAGAGGCAAGGAAGCTGAGCTATTCTCCCACCAGCTCCCTTCCTCTTCAGGGTATTAACACTCCTGCACCTCAACCCAGCTCAGTGCTTGGAAAAGCACACTCCTAAGATAGGAGAATGCACTCATGTAGACACGGGCAGTCTTCCTCTTGTTTGAGAACTCTCTAAAAGCAAACTCCAGAGTAGGCCCAAAGGTTATGAGCACAGTATAGACAGCATCTGCTACTGTGCATAAACCCGAAAGTTGAGACTCACTGTCTGAAATGAGAAATGTGGAACAAAAGTATATTCATGTTTCTCCTTCTTACTTTATTACCATTAAGCAACTTACGTGCATAAGGCTTTGCTTTTAGTGCCTGCAGAATAGAGGGAAAAAAGACTGATTTCAAGACTAGTGAAGCCTTGAAGTGGGGAATTATAGTTGTAACAATTCAAGTTTTATAGGCTCCTTTGATTAAAAAACTACTTTTGAAGTCTGAAAATTAATGTGTATTCTATATGAGAAACCTGAATATAAAGAAAAGCACAACCTTATATCTCTGACCTGAGCTGATTTTCTCAGCAATTTCATGTCAGTACCAGGACCGATTATAGACTGCTAGAATTTATTTCCTCCCATCTATCTCTTACCACATGTCACACTTCACATGATGGGAGGATGACAACAACCAAACCACCTTAGGCGTGCTTTTCACTTTGTGCCTGGAGTAGTACCCTGCAGAGGCATGCCTTCAGGCGCAGTGTTGATTAAACAGATGGAGTGTGAGAGTAGAGGAGACGTGATTGAGCTAGGAGTCTGGAGCCTGGTGAGAAACTGACAGCTTGGCAATCCCAGGAAATGAAGGTCTAAAGTGACGGGCACTCAAGGCCTGCAAGAAATGCATATGTATAAATGTTATTGTAGGAAAAAAAAAGTCTGTCCATGCAGGAGGTACAGTCTCAGCATGAAGCTGGATTCTGAGCCAGAAAGGAGCTTCAGGTTCTCCCAGGCTGGCACCATGCCAACTAGATGAGCTCAAGCTGACTTAAGCAAAAGACGGGAAATACCTGACTGGGGTGGAGCAGGTTCCTAAGTGCCTGCAGCGTTTCAGACACTCTCAAAGGTTTAATATGTCTGAACACCCAATTCATGAGGAAGTTTATTGTGGCATTATTGTAATAGAGAAAATTTAGAAACAGCCTATGTGTTCTTTGATAGAGGACTGGTAATTGCTTGTGTATATTATGTGGAACATCTCAGGACACATAAGACACTTTCTGTGTTAACGTAATTGATGCCAGCTGAAGTAACAACCTAAACATCTGGGTGACTTAACCCAAAAGCTTTTTTCTCATACACATAAAGTCCACCGCAGAGGTCTCTGGTCCCTCCCCTTCAAGAGGAGAATGAGACATTTTGGCTGTCTCCATCTTGTAGCACCACCATCCTCTGGGGCCTTCTTGGAGTCTTTGCTGTATCCTCTGCCTTCAGCCAGCCAGTCAGTTGAGAGACAGAACACCACAAAATGGGCCAAGACTTAGCTCTGTCTGTTCCCTCTTCCCACGTTGTGTTGGTCAGACCAAGTCATCTGACTTCAACCTAACTCTAGGAAACTGAGAAACGGCTTCTATGTGCTCAGGAAGAAGAAACAAGACGGCATTGGTGAGCATCTAACCAATTGCTACACAAATGCTTGTTTTGCTACCTCCAGGCCAAGAGTAATGACTTGTTGAGGAAAAGGAGTGGGAGGGATATACCCTTTTTTACATTTTGGATGGTATAAGTCCATGTTACTTGTTCAAAAAAATAAATTAATTGAGAAAGCGTGGACTGCTAAAATTATGGTTCATCCATACTATGAAACATTACACAACAGTTAGAAAGAAATACACATTACAGTTAGAAAGAATGAAGTAGGCAGGGCACAGTGGCTCATGCCCGTAATCCTAGCACTTTGGGAGGCTGAGGCAAGCAGATTGCTGGAGCCCAGGAGTTCAAGACCAGCCTGGGCAACATGGCAAAACCCTGTCTCTACAAAAAATACCAATGTTAGCAGGGCATGGTAGTGCATCTGCGGTCCCAGCTACTTGGGAGGCTGAGGTGAGAGGATCACTTGAGCCTGGGAGGTCATGGCTGCAGTGAGCCATGATTATGCCATTGCAGTATAACCTGGACAACAGAGTGAGAACTGTCTCAAAAAACAAAGAAAGAGGCCGGGTGCGGTATTTCAAGCCTGTAATCCCAGCACTTTGGGAGGCCGAGGCAGGCGGATCACGAGGTCAAGAGATCGAGACCATCCTGGTCAACAAGGTGAAACCCCATCTCTACTAAAAATACAAAAAATTAGCTGGGCACGGTGGCGCGTGCCTGTAATCCCAGCTACTCAGGAAGCTGAGGCAGGAGAATTGCCTGAACCCAGAAGGCGGAGGTTGCGGTGAGCCGAGATCACGCCATTGCACTCCAGCCTGGGTAACAAGAGCAAAACTCCGTCTCAAGAAAAAAAAAAAACCACAAAGAAAGAAAGAATGAATGAAGTAGATCTGTACCTACTGAAATAGGGTGATCTATATTAAGGTAAATAAGCAACTTGTAAAATAAATTCAATTTCTAACTGTATGTAAATATATACAGTAAGTTCTGGAAGGTGCATGGAGGTGCAATACACATTTGCTTTCTGTGTATTGCTTGAGCCCTTTATAAGGAGAAATACCAAATAACACAATGTGACTTAAATTGCTGAAAAGGATTCACCAAGAATGATTTCACAAAAGTATTTTGGGAACCCCTAAGCAAAAACTTAAGCTACAGTAGTCAGGAAACTGCAAACTAAAACTAAAATGAGATATCACTTGACCCCTCACCAATAGGTAAAAACTAAAAAGCCAGAGAATACTAAATGTTGGCCAAGATGAGGAAAACAGAAACTCTCATCCTCTGCTAGTTGGAATATAAATTGATGCAATGTCCCTGGAAAACAGTTTGGAATTACCTAGCAAAGTAGAACCTGTGCCTCCCCTATAGCCCAGCAATTCCACTCTTAAGTATACACCCAAAATAAACTTTTGCACATGTAGTCCAAATAATACATACTAGAACACCCACATCAGCAAGTTTTGTAATGGTTAAGTAAAGGAAACCATCCCAATAGACGGTAAAAGTATTCATACAATGGATGTTACACAGCAGCAGAAATTACCTACAGCTATGTTAAACAGATGAATCCCAAAACAGATGGGGCACAGTGGCTCACAACTGTCATCCCAGCACTTTAGGAGGCTGAGGTCAGGAGTTCGAGACGAGCCTGGACAACATGGTGAAATCCGGTCTCTACTAAAAATACAACAATTAGCCAGGCAAGGTGGCAGGCACCTGTAATCCCAAATACTGTGGAGGCTGAGGCAGGAAATTTGCTTGAACCCAGGAGGCAGAGGTTGCCGTGAGCTGAGATCACACCACAGCACTCTAGCCTGGGTGACAGAGTGAGACTGTGCCAGAAAAACAAAACAGAATAACCCCCACCCCTCAACACACACAGAAAAACAATGTTGATAGAAACAAAGTAACAGAAGAATTCATAGAGTATGATTGCATTCACAAAAAGATCAAAGAAATTACAATTAAGTAAACTTCTGTATTAGATGCTTAAGAAAAGCAAGGAGAGGACGAAAACAGTTCAAGTTAGGGGACATTAGGGCCCTGGGGGAAGGAGAAGGCTGCAGCCCAGATGGCGCAGGTGGAGGACTTAAAAGATACAGGCCACGTTCTGATTCTAAACCTGTGTGAGGGGTACACACGTGCTCAACTACTCATCCGTGTTCACATGCTCTTTCCAAGTTTGTTTCCAAATTTAAATTCGATTTCATATTTCAGGTAGTACCAGTGTTCATGTCACCCCCACACCAGCCCTTCCCGTTCTACTCTGAGGAGACTCCAACACGATCCACTCCCAACTGATCTCTTGTGCCTCCCTCAGTCCCTGTGCTCAGCCCATCCCTCCTTCCAGGAATGCCACTTTTCTTTGGCTCCACCTGTCCAGGTCTTACTTGCCCTGCTGGGTTCAACTGATAACCCACCCTCCCTGCTCCCGCCTGCACCCCCTGGAATGCTTTTTCTGAGATTATTCCAGCTCTGAGGGCAGTTGTGTATGTTACCACCTCTCTCAGACTATTTCTGGGTACTCAGCCTGTGGTGCCATGAACCCATAGTCTTTTTGTGAATATTCTGTATTTCAAATTAGGTGGTATGTCCCCTGTGAGGAGTGGAAATACCCTATGATTAGAAAAGAAGTAAAGCATTTTTCTGGGGTTTTCATTTTTTGCCCAGCTTAAGTCCTGTCAGCACAATGACAGTCTGAAAACTTATGAAGAGCTGATTTTCTCCCGTTTTTAGGAAAATCTACAAAAAAATATGCTAGTCAACTCTCAGCCTTGGGCAGGAGTATCTCTGAGGGGCAGCTGTAATTTATAAAACATTCAAAACTATAGGTCTCCATCACTATCTAAACCCAGGAACTGAATATTCGTATTTATTTTCAGATAACTTGGTATCTCCCACTCTCTGAACTCAGGATCTGAATAAATTCAGACAGCATGTAATATAATGCTTACTTCATAACATGAATTCAGATGACAAGCCCTCATCAGCCATTAGATTTAAGTGCTCACAGTGTGCTAGGCAACACACTAAAGGACATTAATACCTCATTTAATCAGTAAAATAGCCCTGTAAGGTTTTATGCCAGTTTTACAGATGAGAAAACTCAGAACAGTTAAGAAACTTGCTCCAGAAATTCCTGGAAATGCTTAGCACAGTGCCTGGTTTATTTTAAGTGTTGAATAAGGGATAGGCGGTAATTATAGGCTGATAGAAATAGAATAAAGCGTTACAAAGACAGAGATTGGGCAACAATGCTGAATGGTTGGACTCAGGTCTGCTTACTCAGGAAAAACAGACATCTGCATAATGTCATTCACACCATGCCGCTGTGGCATCATTGCTTGCCCATGGCACTGCCTCATTTCTTACTGCAAAATCTGATTAGGGAAACAGAAGCTTTCTATTGGATTCCCAGTGGATTGTGAAGCTTTGTTTGCCTTGTTTACCTTTGGTACCCAACCTGAATAAGTGAATTAGAGTTCAGGGTCTACCAAAATTAGAGAGGGCTCTGCCTGTGTAAGCATTGAATTAGAATGTTTAAGAAATCAGGAAATGGGAATGAAAGTGCCCTTTAGTCTCAATCAAATGCAATGCACAAATATTTATGAATGATTCTCCATGTGCACAGCTGTGAGCAATCTACCTGAAGAGGAGATCATCTTCCAATGTTCAAAGGGGCCTGCGCCCCAGAACTGGCACTGTTTTCCTGGGGAATGGCTGTGGACCCCATCCAGCAGGCAGTGAAGACATTATCCTCCTATGATGGGTAACCTGGTCTCTCTTAGGTAAATGCTAATTCAGTTAGCTCTACAGTGTCTAGTTGGGCATAAGTGTAATACAGTTCCACATTGACCCTTTACATAGAATTACATTAAACTGTCCTACAGAATGCCTTGCCCATAACTTAACCCCTTCAATTCCTACATAGAAACAGAGCTTCCCTGTGACCAATGAAGGCATGGGAAGGTGTTGTAGAGGCCTGTACGGAGAATTGGAATAAAAGCCTACAAAGGTGAGACTTTGTGGCTGAAAGAAAATGGTTGGAACTATAGACTTTGGTGCTGGATGTTGACATCACATTCCTAAGGCCAGAAGAGGCCCGCTGCATCTCAGCGGGTGACATAGCAACTCAGGAATCAGATCAGGTCAGGCACTCCAAGGCAGAGCCAGAGGACAGTACAAGGACCTGCTTACAGAGACCCAAGGCAACCCTTTCTTTCTACCACAAGGTCACATGAGCCTTCTCTTTCCCAGACTCCCAGACACCATCTTGGCAAGATGAAGGGAGAAGGGAAGGAGGCCTAATAAACAGCATTTGCCTAAGAGTGATCAAGTTACCCACAAAGACACCAAAAAAACCCTCTGATATTTTGTTAATTGGCCAGCTAAATTTCCCCTTCCCACCCAGCAGGGCAGGGGTTCATTCAAAAGATTCAGTTATAGAAAACAAGGAAGCTACATTGTCTTCGCACCTCTGATTTGTAGGATGAGTAAATGTGCATACCTATTCTAATGATTTTTATGCTTTAAATTATAGAGCAGATATATGAATTGTCCAGTTACAGCCAGCCCTTCAGTGAAGCTGGATACACCCACACAGTTCACAGTAGAGCAGGAAAGAGGGCCCTTGTGACAGGAGCAGTAGTGACTCAGGGCAGATTATGGATGGGCCCAGTGTTCAACAGCAAAGTGGGCAGGACCCACAGCAGAACAGGAAGCAGACTCTCAGTGGCCATGGAGGGGCTGGGATGCAGGAGCACTGTGAGGGGCTTGCAGCAAACCCATTTGTCTCAGTTGCTAGTGGCAGAAAACCCAAACTACATTAGGATGCCAGCATTCCTGCTGTAACAACGGCCAGATAGAAATCCGTTTCACTCTGGCTGGGTGCGGTGGCTCATGCCTATAATCCCAGCATTTTGGGAGGCCAAGGTGGGTGGATTGTTTGTGCTCAGGAGTTCGAGACCAGCCTGGCCAACATAGTGAAACCCCATCTCTACTAAAAATGCAAAAATTAGCCAGGCATGGTGGTATGTGCCTGTAATCCCAGCTGCTCGGGGAGGCTGAGGCAGGGGAATCACATGAACCCGGATGTGGAGGTTGCAGTGAGTTGAGATTGCACCATTGCACACCAGCCTGAGTGACAGAGTGGAACCCTGTTTCAAAAAAAAAAAAAAAGAAAAGAAAAGGAAAGAAATCTATTTTGCTCTGACATAAAAGTCTGAATGTGAGCAGCCCTGACTAATACTTCAACTCTGTAGTGTCAGGGACCCAGGCTCTACCCATCTGATCTGTGCCATCCTCAACATGCAGTTTCCAGCTCCCACCACCACACCCACATTTCTGCAGCATGAGATGGGTAGGTTTTGGAAATAGAGGGCACACACCTTTCTGCTGAGGTTACAAACTAAGAGTTGAACATATCACTTCCTCTTACATTCCATTGCTCATAACTTAATCACATGACCGTACAGAGGGCATTGGTTAGTTATTGCCACAAAGATGCTGTGTGGACAACCACAAAATATCAGTGGCACATAAAATTAAGCATTTACTTCTTGTTCCAGTGTGTACAGATCAGCTGACCTATGTTGGACTCAGCTGGGCTTGGCTTCTGGCTACTCCTGATACCAATTACTATGCTAGTCAGGTCCTAACAGGAAACAAATGGCACCTCAAAATGGACAATTTGAGGACAGTTTAATAAAGGAAGTTTTCTCTTCCTACTTTCTGATCTCCCACTGATGCCTCCCATTGGCCAAGACCAAGAGGAAGCCTGTGGGCCAGGGGAACCTGTCAGTATATTGGGTCACAGAGCCTGGTGCAAAGAGCCATGCAAAGGCATAGGCAGGGAAACCAAATGGAATAGTGCAGTACTCTAGAGCCAACAACCTCCAGGAGCCATATCACTCCTACGCCTGCCAGAACAAGAGGACTAAGGCCAGCTGGAAGCAGAGAAGGTAGGAGAGAGAGAAGACTGCCTGAAAGTATCTGTAGCGTTTTGTAGAGAGGTCTAATCAGCCCTCAGCAATCCCACAAGAGAGCCAAGGGAATAAGTACCCTGAATTCATTCTCCTCCTGCTCTCTGATCTCCTACTGGTGCCTCCCATTGGCCAAGCCCAACAGGAAACCAGTGGGCAAGGGGAGCCTGTTGATGTAATCCTTGAAAGTCAGTATCTCAGGGCACAGAGCCTGGTGGAGAACAAGGGGAGATGAGGAGAAGACAGATAATATCTAGCACACAATCCAAACTAGTTTAAACAGAATTTGCTGGCCCACATATCTGAAAATTCCAGCAATAAGGCTTGAAGCAGGGGCTCACATGATGTCATCTGTATCTGGTTTTCTCCTGTTTACGGGCTTCAAACATAAATCTTCATATACAAATATAAATTCTGGAGCCACTTTGGAGCATGATGGCTCTCCGCCCAGCAAGCTCCAAAGTGGCTCCAGAATTTAAAGCCTTTTACATTCAATCACAGTGGGAACTGTTGAAGGAATCATTGTGTCTCACTGATGCCGGTCAAGTCACATGACATATCTGAACCAATCATAGTGCTGAAGCTTGGGTTTTGGTCTGTGTGTGGAGCTGGGACTGAGGGAAATCATGGCATGGAATCTAAATGAGGAGATGGAATGTTGATGCTGGACAAAAACACCATGTTATCCTAGGTCTCTCTACCCAAATGCATGGGGCAACGCTTCTCAACCTTTCTATGTCAGTCACTTGGGGCTCCTATCAAAGTACAGAATGTGATGAATTAGGTTTGGAGTAGGACCTGAGAGTCTTCATTTCTAATAAGTGGTGTCGATATTGCTGGTCCAGGGGCCACACTGTGAGTAGCTGTGTTCCATAGACGCACAATCCAATGCGTAGTAGCCACTAGCCACAAGTAGTGATTGGCACTTGAATTGTGGCTAGTCCGAATTGAGATGTGCTAGAAGTGTAAAATATGCAGTGCCTTTTTCAGACTCAGTGTGAAAACAATGTAAACTCTCATTGATAGTTCTTTTTTTTTTTTTTGAGACGGAGTTTCGCTCTTGTTATCCAGGCTGGAGTGCAATGGCGCGATCTTGGCTCACCGCAACCTCTGCCTCCTGGGTTCAAGCAACTCTCCTGCCTCAGCCTCCTGAGTAGCTGGGACTGCAGGCTGCACCACCAAGCCCAGCTAATTTTTGTATTGTTAGTAGAGACGGGGTTTCACCATGTTGACCAGGATGGTCTCGATCTCTTGACCTCGTGATCCACCTGCCTTGGCCTCCCAAAGTGCTGGGATAATAGGCGTGAGCCACCGCACCCGGCCATTGATAGTTTTTATATATATTACATGTTGAAATAATATTTTAGAGATATCATTTTTATGTAAATGATATTTTAGATGTATTTTTTTTTTTTTTTTGAGACGGAGTTTCGCTCTTGTTACCCAGGCTGGAGTGCAATGGCGCGATCTCGGCTCACCGCAACCTCCTCCTCCTGGGTTCAGGCAATTCTCCTGCCTCAGCCTCCTGAGTAGCTGGGATTACAGGCACGCACCACCATGCCCAGCTAATTTTTTGTATCTTTAGTAGAGACGGGGTTTCAC
>CM052664.1:4914364-4953108 GCA_028533165.1 Leontopithecus rosalia
ATGTATTTTATATATTTTAGATCCTTGGATTAAACAAAATATGTTATTGAAAGTAATTTGCTTGCTTCTTACTACTTTTTTTAATGTGGCTGCTAGAAAATTTTCAATTATATATGTGGCTTAGATCATATTTCTGTTGGATAGCCATGTTTTAGAAAGAGGTGACACCTGAAGCAGCTGAGGTTGACGTTTTTAAAACACATTCATTTTCACTTACAGATAAGCAAGCAGAAGAACATGTTGAACCAGAGCCGCATGAGACCCACCTCACATGTCCTTGGCCTGGGCCCACCCTGATGACCTCGGGGATGTGTTATTGCAAGTTGAATTAATGCATGAGTGTTTAGGACAGTGGACACTGGAATGGGCCATTTGATCTGAGGAAGGAGGAAATTCTGGAGACTCCAGATTCTCCCTCCTATCCAGCAGTCACTTCATTTCTCATTTTCACTTGAGTAGTTGCCTATAGCAGAAACTACCGCTGTGCTTATCGACTTCTCTAATCTATCTTGCGTATAACCACTAAACTAATTTTCTGCGTCCTCTGGTTTTAACAATCCCTTTCTAGCTGGACACAATCCATGCTCCCTGTTGCAGCCTGAGTCTCAGGGCCCACAGTCATTCCTGCGGAACCTGAAGGGTTTTGTCCTACCAGTCTATTCCCTGCCCCTAAATATGCCTCTCACTTTCCCCTTCTGCTTAAATTATTTCCTTACTGCCTGAATCTCCTTCTCTTGGTGTCTACCCTTTCAGAGCCCCTCAAGGCCGTCTTTTCAAGATCTCCCACAGGTCTGAAGGATTGTAGGACATACTGCCTTTGGCACCAGCCAGCACATCTGTTATGGAGAGCTCTGTTGTCTAACTCTTGAGTTCTTCAGATCTTCTGTGTCTGTGCCTCAATTAGTCCATTGGGTTTTAAGTTTCTTGAGAACGTAGCCATGCCTAGCTTAGCTTTATATTCTGCTTTTCACCTGGACCAATATAATGAGTAGGTCCTCAAAAAACAAGTTGGTCAGTTTTTTCAACATTAAATGAAATGGTGATTAAAAATACGTGTACTTTTACATATGCACAATAAATATATTTATCAGTGATCACTTTTATTTATTTATTTATTTATTTATTTTTAAAGACGGGGTTTCACCTGTTGGTCAGGCTGGTCTTGAACTCCCAACCTCAAGTGATCTGCCTGCCTTGGCCTCCAAAGTGCTTGGATTACAGGCGTGAGCCACCACGCCCAGCCTGTGATCACTTTTATAACGAAAAATATTCTTCTTAAAAATCAAGATGTACCCCAGAACCTAAAATGCAATAAAAAAAAATCAAGATGGAAAATTAAGCTTTGGTCATTGCATAAGCACACAGGGGCTTTTGTTTCTACTTTATTTATATATTTAATTAAAATAATTAAATTACATTTATATTATTAATATTAAATATTAATATTAAATATTAGCAAACTTCAGTTTCAAGTTTACTTCTGACTGGGCACAGTGGTTCATGCCTATAATCCCAGCAGCACTTTGGAAGGCTGAGGCAGGTGGATCAACTGAGCCCAGGAGTTTGACACCAGCCTGGGAGACATAGTGAAACTCTGTCTCTACAAAAAGAAAAAGTAGCCTGATGTGGTGGTGTGCACCTGTAATCCCAGCTACTCAGGTTGCTGAACTGGGGGGATTACTTGAGCTCAGGAGGCAGAGGTTGCAGTTTCAGTGAGCTGTGATCATGCCAATGCACTCCAGCCAGGGCACCAGAGAGAGACCCCATCTCAAAAAAAATTTACTTACATATTTACTTATTAATTAATAAATGTAATGTTAATACAATCTTAAACTATATGAATTACATTAAATTAAAAATTGAATTTTTTTGTCCAGGTGCGGTGGCTCAAGCCTGTAATCCCAGCACTTTGGGAGGCCGAGGCGGGTGGATCACGAGGTCAAGAGATCGAGACCATCCTGGTCAACATGGTGAAACCCCATCTCTACTAAAAATACAAAAACTTACCTGGGCATGGTGGCGCGTGCCTGTAGTCCCAGCTACTCAGGAGGCTGAGGCAGGAGAATTGCCTGAACCCAGGAGGCGGAGGTTGTGGTGAGCCAAGATCGTGCCATTGCACTCCAGCCTGGGTAACAAGAGTGAAACTCCGTCTCAAAAAAAAAAAATTGAATTTTTATCTTCAAATAATTATAGATTTACAGGAAGTTACAAAAATAATACAGGGAGGTTCCCATACCCTCAGTACAATTTCCCGCAGTGAATACATTTCTTACGTAACTATAGTGCAATATCAAAAGCAACAACTTGACATTGGTATAACATGTATAAAGTTCTATGCCATTTTATCACATGTATAGATTTGTGTAACCACCACCAAAATCAAGATACAGAGCTACTGTACTGCAACATCTTAAAGCTCTGCCTCTTTGTAGTCACACCCACTCCTCTCCCTCACCACCCCAAAACTCTGGCAGCCACGGATCTGTTCTGCAGCTCTATAATTTGGGCACTTCCAAATGAAATTAGAATTTCATTTTGATTTATTTATAGTGTTTGAGAGCATCTGTTTGAACAGATTTTTTAGTAGGCGCTCCAGGTGTAACATTATACATATGTTGACTTATCACAGTTCTACTTGTGTCAACATTTTATCAGTCTCAGTGAAGTGGAGAGGTCTTCCCTTGCTTTAAGTGCCTTGACTCTCCCTCATTTATAACTGTCTCAAATATTTCCTGTACATAAATTGAAAACCACATCAGACAATGCATGGAGTGCTTAGGACAGGTAACCTGAGGAGTTTGATATTTTGGGGAAAGAGGAAATTGTGGGGATCCCAAAGTTTATTTTCCCAGCCAGTAGTCATTTCATTTCTCTTTTTTGTTTGTGAAATTGCCTCAAGCAGAAATTACCACTGTGCTTATCAACTTCCTTAATCTATACTGCACAGAACCACTAATCTTCTTTTTTTTTTTTTGAGACGTAGTTTCGCTCTTGTTACCCAGGCTGGAGTGCAATGGCACGATCTCGGCTCACCGCAACCTCCACCTCCTGGGTTCAGGCAATTCTCCTGCCTCAGCCTCCTGAGTAGCTGGGACTACAGGCATGCACCACCATGCCCAGCTAATCTTTTTTTTTTTTTTGTATTTTGAGTAGAGACGGGGTTTCACCATGTTGACCAGCATGGTCTCGATCTCTTGACCTCGTGATCCACCCGCCTCGGCCTCCCAAAGTGCTGGGATTACAGGCTTGAGCCACTGCACCCGGCAGAACCACTAATCTTTTGCTTAAACCATCAGATGTAATTTTGACAATTCAAGAAAACAAAAGCATACTCAGTTTACTCATATTTTACTGTTTCTCTTGTTATTCTTTCTTAGTTTTCCAAGGTTTTTTTTTTTCTTGTATTTCTTTCTTTTTCAAAAACTTCCTTTAGCTATTCTTTCAGGGTAGGCCTGCCATTGAATGCCAGATTCTTGTCATTTTCTTCATCTGAGGATATCTTGATTTCCTCTTCATTCCTGAAGAATGTTTACACTGGATATAGAATTTTGAGTTGACAGTTCTTTTTTTTCAGTCTTTTATGTTATGTCAATGTCTTCTGATCTCTATGACTTCTGATGAAAGAAATCTACTGCCCTTCAAAAATTTGTTCATTATGGTAAGGCATCATTTCTCTTTGGCTAATGCAATATTTGTTTATTTAATTCTCAGAGGTTAGACTATGATGTACCTTGGTGTGGATTTCTTGGGGTTTATAATGGTTGGGGTTTGCTCACCTTCTTGGCTCTATAGGTTTATGAGTGGTTTTTTTTTTGCCTTATTAGGCAAAGTTTTAACCATATTTATATGAATATGTTTTTACCTCCAATTTCTTTCTCATCTCCTTTTGGGACTCTGATGACATACATCATGTTAGACCTTCTTTTGTTGTCTCACAAATTCCTGAGACTTACTTTTTTTCCAGTCTATTCCTCTCTTTTGTTCAGATTGGGTGGTTCCTATTGGTCTGTCTTCTTTACTATCGACATCTTGCAACAGAACCCATGTTGTAAGTTTTTCTTTTTCTTTTCAGTGCTAAAATTTCAATTTTATTCATATCTTCTATTTCTCTTCTGAGACTTTAAAAAAATTGTTTTGAGCATGTTCACAATTACTTACTGAAGCATCTTTGCACTGGCTGCTTTAAAATTCTTGTCAGATAATTTTAACATCTGTGCCATTTTGGTGTTAGCATCTGTGGATTGTCTTTTCTTGCTCTAGTTGACATTTCCCTAGTTCTTGGTATGATGAGTGATTTTCAACCATGGACATTTTGGATGCTGTGTTATAAGGGTGGATCTCATTTAGATCTTCTATTTTAGTTAGCCTTCTTTGACATCAAAACAGTGCTGTCTGGTAGAGGTAGAAGTGCAGGTTTCTCTATTGACATCCCAGGGTAGAAGTGAGGGAGAGCAAGAGAGAGAGTGCCTACTTACTGCTGGGTCAGGGTGAGAGTTCAGGCTGCCCAGTAAGCCTCCTCTGATAGGGAGAAAGGGTGCCTTGTTACTGCTCCCCATCTGACCTCCACTGACATGATAGAGGACATTATGCTGGGCAGTGGTGAAAGTCTTGACTCTCTACCAGACCCTTTCTGATACCCAAGCAAGTGGGAGTGGAAGTTTAGGTTCCCGTTTGGCCTTTGCTGGCAGGGTGTAGGTAATACGACAATTTTTCTGTGGTTTAGCTGGAGTGGTTATTTTCTGCAAATTTTTTTTTCTTGCGAGACTCCCTTTCTGGTCCTTTGGCTAGTAAGAGCAGGTTTTCCTTTTTTCCCTTTACCTGTACTCATTAGTTTATAGGTTTCTGCCTTCTCCATACCCAGTCTGATATCTATTAGGCATAGGCAAAAAGAAAACCCTAGGCCAATGCCATGTCATTTCACAGATCTTGAGGTCCCTAACCATTCTATCTTCTTGCCACCTCTCAGAGTCTCCTTATATTTGTGTTTTATATAATGTCCAGGGTTTTTGGCTGTATTTAGCAGAGGGAATAAGGAGAAATGTTTTCACTCTATATTGTCTCAGAACCAGACATCCCCAAGGGCATTTAAAACATTTCTTCTGCGTCATCTGGCAAAAAGCAGCCAGTGGGGACAATGTTCCCCTAAATTGATGGTGCACCCCCTCATCTCTGCATCTTCCATGCTTACCAGCCCAATGTTCTGCTCTGTGATTTTTTTTTTTGAGACAGATTCTTGCTCTATTAGCGCAGTGACATGATCTCTAAAACCTCTGCCTCCCAGGTGCAAGCAATTCTCCTACCTCAGCCTTCCAAGTAGCTGGGCTTACAGGAATGCACTACCACACTTAGCTAATTTTTGTATTTTTAATAGAGACAGGGTTTCTCCATGTGTGCCAGACTGGTCTTGAACTCCTGACCTCAAATGATCCTCCCGCCTTGGCCTTGCAAAGTGCTGAGATTACAGGCATGAGCCACTGTGCCCAGCCTGTCTTATTTCACTTAGCATAATATCATCAAAGTTCATCGATATTGCAGCATGCATCAAAACGTCTTTCATTTTTAAGTAATTAATCATTAAATAATATTCTGTTGTACATATATACCACATTTCATTGATCCATTCAACTGCTGATAGATGTTAGTTTGGGCCAGGCATGGTGGCTCATACCTGTCATTCCAGCACTTTGGGAAGCCGAGGCGGGTGGATTACCTGAGGTTGGGAGTTAGAGACCAACCTGACCAACATGGAGAAACCCCGTCTCTACTAAAAATACAAAATTAGCTGAGCATGCTGATGTATGCCTGTAATCCCAGCTACTTCGGAAGCTGAGGTAGGAGAATTTCTTGAACCTGGGAGGCGGAGGTTGCAATGAGTCGAGATCACACCATTGCCCCAGCCTGGGCAACAAGAGCAAAACTCTGTCTCAAAAAAAAAAAAAAGATAGATGTTGGCTTGGTTACACCTTTTTTCTATTGTGAATAATGCTGCTACAAACATGGGTGTGCAAATGTGTCTTCAAGACTCTGCTTTCAGTTCTTTGGGGTATATACTCCTAAGTGGAATTGGTAGATCATATGGTAATTCTGTTTGTAAGTTTTTGAGGAGTTGCCATACTGTTTACTATAGCAGCTATACCATTTTCTATTCCAATCGAAAGTGTACAAAGGTTCCGATTTCTCCACGTCTTCATGAATGCTTGTTATATTGTGTGGTGTTTTCTTTTGATCATAGCCATCCTAATGGGTATGATGTGGTATCTGTCTCATGGTGGTTCTGATTTGCATTTCCATAATTAGTGATATTGAGCATAGTTTTATGTGCATATTGACCATTTGTATATCTTTTACTTTTTGCTTGTTTCTTTTCTTTTTTTGTTAGGCAGGGTCTCATTCTACTGCCCAACCTATAGTGCAGTGGTGCAGTCTTGGCTCATGGCAACCTTTATCTCCTAGGCGATCTTCTCACCTCAACCTCCTGAGTGTCTGGGACTACAGGTACATGCCACTATGCCTGGCTAATTTTTGTATTTTTTGTAGAGACAGGGTTTTGCCATGTAGCCCAGACTGGTCTCTAATTCCTGGGCTCAAGCAATCCACCCACCTCAGCCTCCCAAGGTGCTGAGATTACAGACGTGAACCACCACACCAGTCCCTCATTTGTATATCTTCTTTGGAGAAACATCTGTACAAGTCTTTCACCCATTTTTGAGTCAGGTTGTTTGTTTCTTTTGTTGAGTTGTTAGAATTTTTTATGTATTTCAAATATTAACCCTTTATCTAAGACGTTATATAACCCTATATTATATTATGACCCATTTATGTATTTATATATATTTTTCAAATACTAACCTTATATAAGGGGTTAATATTTGAAAAATATATATGAATACAGTAGCTTTTGTCTCGTGGTCTATCTGCCATGTCCTGGCTCCTGAGCCACCTGGATGCTGTAGTCTCCCCAGCCTTGCCCTTATGTAAGGTTAATTAACCCCTTATATAAGGTTAATATTTGGAAAACATATATAAATATGTAATTCAGTCATAAATTTGGAATATATATAAATATATGATTGGGTCATAATATAACTATGACCCAATATTGTCTTTTTACAATTGGTCTGTTTGAAACAGCATCCAACAAAGTCATACTATATTAGTACATTTGATTGTTATGACCCAAGTCTTATCTAATCTACCGCAAATTCCTATCCCTAATTTTCTCCCTGGACATTGACTTGTGGCAGAATACAGGTCCATCATCATCGTAGTTTTGAATTTCAACTTTGCTGCTGCCCTCCAAAGTTTCCTGCTTTGCCTTTGATAATTTTAGCAGTAGATTTTCTGTGGGTAACACCCCTTAGGGCACTGAGGAAGGAGAACTGTGCAGACCCCAGGCATAGTTAGTGCCTGAAACATAACTCACTGCTTACTATATCTAGCTTATATATATATAAATATATATTTATATAAATATATATATATAAATATATATTTATATAAATATATATATATAAATATATATTTATATAAATATATATATAAATATATATTTATATAAATATATATATAAATATATATATATAAATATATATATATATAAATATATATATAAATATATATTTATATAAATATATATATATAAATATATATTTATATAAATATATATATATAAATATATATATATATATATATATAATCATATTTAGTCCTATATAATCTTTCTATATAATCATATAGGTATTGTAGTCAGAGCTGAACTGACACATTTAGTGCTGATTTACATAATCCTTCCATATAACTATATTGTAGTTTGTAGTAGGAGGAATGCCTAGAGCAGTCACAGAACAGAAGCAGTACATGGGAAAACAGCCAGACCAGGACAAGAACCAAAGACCCAGGCGGTGGCATCCCTGCCTGAAAGGACATACGCCATATGGCAAGCTTGGAGCAAGAGCCTCTCCTCCTGATAAAGGAGTTGTAGTGCCTTGCATCCAGTTCCTGTGGAAAGTAAGCCTCAGGCCTGAGATCCTGGAAATAACCGAGGAAGAAGAACTCCTCTGGTGTGACCAGGCATGGAGGCTGTACACCCTGTCAGTCTTTTCTCACTTCTGTGCTAGCTCAAATCATTCTCCCATAAATATCTCAAGAGAGGAGCACAAGTCTGTCAGCTCCAACTGCATTGGCTTACAGTATCCTTCTATTAGAAATCCTTTGACGTCTCCAGCCCCCAGATAAGAAGTGTTGTGCACGACACCTGTTGCACACAGCCCACCTCCTTGCCTCAGTGACCTAATGGAGATGGACCCCTTTTCTGTACACAACCCTCTACTACTGCACACGGCATGGCCCCCTACTGTGCACGGCCCACCTCTCTGCCAAGGTGACATAATGAGGTGGCCCCCTCACTTGTGACTCATGTGATTATGTATGCCCTATTACTAAGCCTATAGATGATGACCTCACTGATGACCCTGCCCCCTGCTTGTACCTAAGAAATACAGACGCTTCTGGGCATTCGGAGCTCTCACCAGTTCTTCAGTGTGCTGAAAATGTGAGGCTCACACTCCTCACACCTCCCTGTCTCCAGTGTCTGCCTTCTCATTAGCTGGGTTCCCAAATGTAGATAAAACTTCCTCTTCTCATTTTCAGTTTTAGTCCCCTAGGAGCATTTAAAAGAGAAACTTTCCTTTTTCAGTAAGGAAAATTGTAGGGCTGTTGGGCGCCATAGGATCGTGGGGTGTCCCTTATGCTGTGCTGAGGTGCAGGATCCGGGAAGTAAAGAGACAGGACACTGAAGAACTGGTGAAGAGCAGCTGGACTTGGAGGGCCACGCAACCTGTGAGTGGAGATCAGTGAGAGCTCTGAATGCCCAGGAGCATGGCACAACCCAGAAGACATCGAACATGGTCGGAGGAGGGCAGTCTCTTGAACGTCTGAGGCTGAGGGCAGTATTCCTGGTTCTGCGTGCAGCCCTGCTGAGGACTGAACCATTGAGGAGGGGCCCAGCTTTCAGGAAGCCCCTGCCAAATACGCTGGAAGCCACCCAGTAGACCAGATTCTCTTACCCACATTACTGTTTCCAGACCTCTTCCACTCATACACACAAATGTTCCCAAGGTCCAATATTCTTTATTATAAACCAGGATATAGGATATATTCTAGGATACAGGAAGAATAGCAAATATAGGCTTTTCTTAGATATCTTTGTAATTATTATAATGCATATAAAACATGCAGAAGATACTTCTAGAGATCGCTTTAAAATGCCCAATATTAAAGGGGGACAGGTGCACGGCAGCTAAATGCTTCAGCAAGATCATGCAGAGGGGCCTCCAGTCCCTCCCAAGATCCTGAGAAAAGGCACCTGCTCCAGCCTGGCTGGAAGTGGAGCAGAGATGCATTTGCTATTTGATTTAGGGTCCTAAGGTCTGCCCTGGGGCACAGACACCTAAGACTATGATACCTTCTCCCCAAAGGAGAGTTTGAGGGTAATGTACAAATCGCTCTGGGGGGTTGTGAGAGAGAGAGCGAGAGAGAACAGCTGTGTCTGTAGTTTATTGTTCTGTGAGTTTAAGCATCTCTCCTCCTCTCTCTGTGCTTCATTAAAGGTATAAATACTGGTACACTGGGTCCTTTGGTCTCACTGAGTAGGGACACAAGAGAAAAGGAATATAAGAGTGCCCCATTTTTGTTCAGGGACATGGTTAGGCTCCCTCAATGGTGGGACTTTCCCACCTAGCTGTTCCTGTGACCTGTACCTAGAGAAACATGCCTGTGCAGGTGCCTGTGTATGTGAGAGTATGTCTGTACATACATGTCTGTACATACACGTGAGAGTATGTGTCTGTACATACACACTCCGTGTGTGAGTTTGTATGTGCCTGTGTACCCACAAGCTATGGGGCAGGTGGTCTTGTATGATCGCTGTTTGTAAACAAACAACTTTTTAAGGCAATCAAGGTACAAAGTTGGTGGGAAAGCTCTCTGTGGGTGGTGCAGTGGGGAAGGCTCCCTGCTCATATCATTACAGTGACTCATCCCCAGAACTCATACTTGATGGATATGCCGGAGGCCAGGATCCCTTCTCATGCCAGGTGTAGCTGAGGGCATGACCACAGGCATCTTGCCAGGGAGAAATGAAAAGCAGCTCGGGCTGCTCAGGCCAGTCTCTCGAGGACTTGCCGCTGCTGAAAGTTGGGCAGAAGCTGGGAGGTGTCAAAGATGCAGATGAGAGGTGGACTGATTAGGAAATAAGTTTCAAGGTGGGATCCCTTTGTGCTGGGCCACCCTGCTTCCTCACCTGCCCTGTGAGGAAGGAGGCAGTGGAACGGGAGGCGAGCAAAGAGGCACTGAAGCATCAGTAGGCATCATTGTGGAAGCAGCTGCCCCAGCAGTGTCATGGTCCCAGCAGGGGCCAGCAGGTAGTCCAGCAGCAGCCAGCTCTCCCTCAGCCAAGATTGGTCACCCCCAGGAGATCCAGAGCTGTGCTTCACCATTTCCTACAGGGATTTAAACACAGCTACTCTCTGTTCTCCCCATCCTACTGTTCAGGTGGGGAAACTGAGACTGAAGGTATATGAATAGCTCAGAGCTGGCTCTGCTAGTCCCAGCTGGTCCTGTTCCATACCGTCCTGGCGGGTAAGCCAGCAAGTGGACAAGCCACTCACAGTCACTGGTTCCATGCAGGATATAAAATGTGATGTCCAGACGATGTCCAGCTGTGACAGATGTGTCTGTGGAGTTGGCATCTCTAGGAATTGAGAAGCAAGTAAAGCACAGATTCCTCCTACAACCAGAGGAGGCAGGGCAGAAGTGCATGGACAGGCAGACAGATACACACACACCCAGAGTCCCAGAGCAGTCGTCAGGGCAGGGACAGGGCCTTGGCAAGGCGAGTCCAGAACCAAGATTTGGTGCAGGGATTGGTATAGTCGCAGACAGTGATGAACCTCAGGATGCTGGGGAACTCTTTGTTCATTGCCTTGTACTTGATGGGGATCAGTCGCTTCTGATGGGCACCTGTAAGAAAATGGGTACCATGCTGGCATCAGGCCCTTGCCCCATGGTGGGACAGGCCCAGTCTTCAACCGAGGGGTTAACAACAGCCATCCCCCATCTAAGCACCCCTGGCACACATTCAGTCACACAAAAAGGCAAACACATGCACACGAGCTCAGGTGTAGAGGTCTTCAGGAGTTCTTTGGTACTGCATCTGCATTGGGGAAGGAAGGCTGACAATCCAGAGGCCCCACCTACTCCTTTATTTTCTGGCCAGACCAGGGTTGAGCTTACCTGGAGAGAGGCTGAGTGCAAATTTGGTCTGGAAGTCACATTCCTTGCTCTGCAGGTAATCATCAGAGACAACCACCACCATCCGGCGGCACCTAGGGGAAAGTGGGTAGGCTGCAGGTCCTGTGGCAACTTAGTCCAGCATACCGCCTGGGAATAGCGTCAGGAGGGGCCCGCTGTGCCCAGGCTGGACAGTGCACAGCTAGGAGGAGATGCCCAGCATCTGAACCCCTGGGCAGGGCTTCATGCACCCACTCACCCACCCACCCTTGACCTTAGCCAACCTCTTCTCGATGAGCTCACTAGCAATAGACCAGACACAGGTGCCAGGCAGGACATCGCGGTCAGACACACATAACTTCAGTCGATAGTTTGTCTGTTCCAGTTGCCGGATCATCTCCTGCACAAACTGGATGTCGCTGGGGCAATAGCAGATGAAGGCATCGAAACGCTCAGGCATTTGCCCTGGGTGCAGAGCACAGGGTCGTAGTCAGAGCTCCATGGGAAGGCTTGGGAGGGGTCCAGCCAAGAGTCCCCTGTCTAGGCAACCCTGGGCCTTACACCCTTCCCATGATGATACTCCTCAGAGAAAGTTCCCTTCCCAGGAGAGGAAAGATTACTGCAACCTCCACCTCTCAGCTTCAAGCGATTCTCCTGCCTCAGCCTCCCTAGTGGCTGGGATTACAGGTGTGAGCCACTACACCCAGCTAATTTTTATATTTTTAGTAGAGACGGGGTTTCACCATGTTGCCCAGGTTGGTCTTGAAGTCCCAACCTCAGATGATCCACCCACCTCGGCCTCCCAAAGTGTTAGGATTACAGGCATGAGCTACCACACCTGTGAAGATGGGTATCATTTCATGAGAGTCTCACAGCAACCCAGAGGTAGGACTATTATCTTCATTTCTGAGGTGAAGAAACTGAGACTCAGAAAGATTATGTGACTTGCCCAAGGTCCCACAGCCCATCTGCTTCCAACACACATGCTCTTACCACCACACTGTCCTATTCCACCTGTCCCATGGGAACAGTATTGGACCCTTACCCAGGGGGTCGTCAAGTGTGGTGATGCCCGCCAGCTCTGTTGTCCGTGGGACACTGCTGTCAACAGAGGCCACCTGTAAGGGCTTCTCAGCCTCCTCCTGCTGCTGCTTCAAGATATACTTTTGGCAATCCTCCTCTGTGGGGAAGAGACAGGGTATGGCAGGCTCCCCAGGAGTGCCCACTTCTCTACCCACAGTCAGTATCCAGCCCCTGCCCACCTCCTCTGGCAGGGTTGTTCTACAGGGCTTCCCCAGCCCACTGGTGCCATCAGCAGCTCAACAGCTCTGAGAAGTTGAGCTCTCACTGGCTCTAACTGACCCAAAGGGATGTCAGTGGTGTTTTGTCTTTCTGGAAGGCCACCAAGGTCAGGTTTGTATCTCTGTCCCTTCCTAGGGATCCTAAGAATGGTACCAAGGTAGGTCTGCTTCTTCTGGGATCCAGGGCACATGTGAGCAAGGGGCTGAGCATGCCAGAAAGGCTCGGGAGACTGACCCACTGGTTATGGTGCAGTGAGGGCAGTGATTCCAACCCAGCAAGGTATGCCTGCCTGTGGGAGGGTGTACCCAACGCCTATGCGTGTATATTATGTAAGTGCCAGTGAGTAGCAGGAAGGGCTGCACTTCCCCAGGACTTGAGGTATCTAAGACAGTCCACTGTCAGTCCCCGGCCTGTCCTGTTGCTCTACTTGAAACAGCCCAGACGCCCCCACAGAAGCCTGATTGTGACTCCTGGCCCTACCTGAAAGCCTCTGCCTAAGCCGCTTCCTTCCCATCTCAGCCTCTCCGGACTTTTCTCCAGCCCCTAGCAGGTCCCAGTTGTTAAGAAGGAACTGCACCCACATAGTTCTCCCTCTGCAGGCTTCTCCAGGCCCCCGAGGGGGGAAACGGGGTCTCTTCAGGGGAGACAGGATGCTGAGGCCGCGGAAAGTCGGCCTCCTCACCCCCCAGGTATGACGCCAGGAAGGGGACGTCCTCACCAATGCTGGGTCCCAGCTCCAGCAGCACGTCGTCGCGGCCCAGCTTGGTGAGCAGCTCCAGCAGTCGGCCTACCGAGGCACCGGGGCGTCCCTGCCAGGCGTCCAGCAGCCTGCCCGTGGGGTCGGCGTGCGATTCCAGCTGCCGGATCTCCAAGTACTCAAAGTCCATTTCCTCCGCCAGCACGGTCCAGTCGGCGGCCACCTGCGTCCGCACGTTCAAGAACAGCGACAGGCGGCGCCGCACTCGCATGTTGAGAGCAGCCAGGGGCAGGGAGGATGTGGAGGAGACCGGGGTCACGGACCCCGCGCCGGGACCTTCTGCAGCCATGGCGGGCTGTCCTGGAGCCTCGGCGCGGACGGGTCGCGTTGTCGGCCAGCGCTTCCTCTTTCTCCTACGGCTCCCGCCCCGCCCCGCGGGCTTTCGCTTTCCGAGAAGCCCCGCCCTGCCCTACAATCTGGAGCCCCGCGCGAAGTGCGGAGGCGGGGGCGTCCCCCTCTACCCTCGCGGTCTCGGGGGCGGGGGAGGTTGGGAAGTCGGAATCTGCCTCTTGAGATCCGGAGAGGTCCGCGGGGCCGCCCTTGAGGACTGGTGGTGGCGGTAGCAGGTGGGCGGCGGAATGAGGTCGACCTTCGGGGGTTGTAGGAAACGGGCCTTGCTCTTTGGGATCTGGAGTCACAGTTGTTCCACTGGGGTTCTGAGGGGTTCATACGGTCCTGCCCTCGAGGATGGCGAGGAGGAGACGAGTGGGAAGGCACCAGCTCCCCTCCACTGTCTCTGGAACACGCAGTCCTGCCAGTAGGGGTACGGAGAGACCCCTGCTGTGCACCCCAGGGGGAGTGGGAAAGGGACAGCTGCCTTCTGGAGACCGAGGCAACCTCGAAACGGTTGGGGGCGTCGTGACGCTAGGATGGGAACCACAAGGCGCCCTGTGCTTTGGTGTCTGTGGGAAGCCTAGCGCTACTCTCCAGGATCTCAGGTAAAGACACAGCCCAGCTACTGGGAGTCAAGGGGGCACGTGACCTTGCTCTTTCAGGTTAAAGTCACAATCCGGACCTGGGGAGCCCCGGTTCCTTCATTTATTCATTCAACAAGTATTTATCGATCATCTATTGAGTGCCAAGCGTGTCGCAGGCTCCCCGGATACCTCTTTACCTTGCTGGAGATCCCAGCCTAGCACGGGAAACGGGCACTAATAAAATCATTGCAACTGGGTGTCAAACTGGTAAAAGTGTGAGATGTTCCTTCTCCAGTTAGAGAGCTTGTCACACCCCAGCCCCTCTGAAATCTGTTCTCCCGGCCAGCCCGAAAGCCCAAATTCTCGGTCTTCTCGAAATAATGAGAAAGCCCAGCCGCGTCGGAGTAGGACTCGGGCGTCTCGGAAGTATTTAGGTCCCCCAGCTTGGGTACTGGGACCGGAGGGATAGCAGAGCCGACCAGGAAGTGGGTAGAGGACTTGGAGGCCCGGCTTCCACCTCCATCCCAAGCAGGAAGCGGTCCTGGCGGTCCAGCCGTCCGTTTGGATGCGGGCAGGGGGCAGGGCTTTGGGGGTCTGGTCTCGGGTTTGGCTACAAAAGGTGGAAAGGCTTCCGGTCTGCTTTTCTGGGCGGGGATTCATAGAGGTCCACCTTCTGATTGGCTGCGGTAGGCTAAGGTAGGCGGGGCATCGGGTGGACAGCTCGGCTGGGCGGTGACTGCGGGCCCTCCAATAGAGGGCTCGGTAGGCGGTGGCGGGAGGGGCGGGTTCCCAGGCTGCCTCACCTTGTGATTGGCTGAGACGGAAGGTGGGCGGGACTTTTTGCTTGGCTGTTCAGGCCAAGGGGGCTGAGGTGTGGTTCTGCGCGTGCGCGGGCGGTCGTCTGTTAACTCCGGCGGTCGGTTGTGTGGAGTCGAGCTGCGCCATGCAGAGGCTGCGGGTAGTGCTGGGCCACCTGACTGGCCAGCCCGATCCCGGCTGGACGCTGCAGGCGGCGCCTTGCTCGAGCGGCGCCCCGCAGGCCTCGGCCGCGGACGTGGTGGTGGTGCACGGACGGCGCACCGCCATCTGCCGGGCAGGCCGCGGCGGCTTCAAGGTGAGGCCTGAGGGTCTGGGCGCCCGGTGTGGGAAGATGCGGGCGCGGGCTGGGGTCCCGCTCGCTGTTTGGTTTCCCTGGATGCCGGAGGCAGCTCCGCCCCCAGCTGTGGTCGCTTTGTCTCCCTGGAGTGGGCATGGGGGAGTGGGGGTCACCGCAGCTGCTCCTCCCGCTGCAGGACACCACCCCCGACGAGCTTCTCTCGGCTGTCATGACCGCGGTTCTCCGGGACGTGAATCTGCGGCCGGAACAGCTGGGGGACATCTGTGTCGGTGAGCGCACCAGCCAGGCCCTGCGCTGGGCCCTCCCCGTTCTGCCGTTTGTCCAGAGCCCTCCGCCCCTCCGCACCCCGAGTTTTCACTGGGGGAACCTCCATGGCCTTGATCTTCAGTCCAGCCCTCTATTCCACCCCCCATCTTGCGATATAGCAACATGATATGGCGAGTCTTATCCGATAGATGCCACCCCTAGGTCGGCAATCCTCTGGGGTGACAGCAGGGCTCAGAGGAGGACACCTGGGGAGATGTGCATTTTCAGAAACTCCCATGTCACTTTTAAAGGCAGGCAACCTGCCCATCTGTGCTGATTTGGAAAAGCTGGGTGCATGGGCAAGTGAGAGTGGGACCCTCGGGGACAGGAGCTGGTGGAAGACCAGGACAAGCTGTTGTATGGCTGGCTCTCCCTGCTCCAAACCCCGGCGTTCCAGAGCTGCCAAGGGCTAGTGTTCCCGAAGAAAGAACTGGAACGTCTCATCTCTGGTATTCACAGCTGTACCTTAGTGCCCAGAACACCACACCTGGCACTGAATGGAAGTTTGTTGTCCACAGGAAATGTGCTGCAGCCCGGGGCCGGGGCGATCATGGCCCGAATCGCCCAGTTTCTGAGGTAAACTTTCTGGTTGTAGCCGTGGGTTGGCCATTTTGACACTTTAGTGGGCCCAGGGCCCAGGGAACTCAGCCCGCAGGTTGGGGAGGATCAGGTTGGAGGCCAGAATGAGGCAACCAGAGCCCTTGGCTCCCTCCTCTTGTGGACTCACCTCTCCCCTACTTTGAAGGGAGGGTGAGCCCTCCAGGTGCTGAGCCGGGATGCACAGGGCCTTTGACACTGGAGCAAAACTTCTCTGTGCTTTGATTCTTAGCCAAAAGGTTGTTGCTTGCCTTTTGTAAGTGTGGATTCTGTCCTCATTTGTCAGCTGAGTAACCAAGTAAGCATGCTGAAAAGTGACTTTCAGCCTTTTTACTAGTTGAGCTGGGAACTCCAGTCATAACCCACTAGCAGACCCTTTGGGGTAGGGCAGAACCGTGGGGAAGAGGGACGCCCAGGAGGAGACCTGGTAAACTTCCCTTTACGCACCTGCAGGGGAAAGAGTGCTTAAATTATTTTCATGCGTAGATTTAAGACCTGCTCAGCTTTGGACTTTCAGGTACATGGAGAAGAATAAATAGAAACATTAGCTAGTGAAGGAACAGAAAAACGAAAACCCTCTTGGAACTGGGAGAGATTTACACTGCCCAGCCTGTAGTTCAAGCCTCCTACAGTCTGGCTCCAGACTTGCCTTCCAGCTTCATCTCCCAGCTGCTTGCTCACCTTGACTTTCCTTTGTTCAGCTGGCCTGTTGGCCTACTGTCTTGACACGGCCATTCCGTCTCCTTGAAGTGCTGGCCCTACCTCCTCTTTCTGCCCTTGCGAAACCTTGCCCAAACATAGTCTTACCATTTTGGCATGACTTCTCCGGGCTCTCAGGCTGAAAATGAGAGCCCCTTCCAGCACAGTAGTAGCTAGCTAGCCATGTGCTTCCTTGTGATGTGGTTTGCCCTCTTGCCCTGTTATTTCAGTCTCTGCTAGTTGATTCATTTTCCATGTGTTGCTTGGGCATCCTGTAGGGCACAGTGTTATGTGCATCTCAGCATCCCTCAGGTGATGCCTTGTGCTAAGTAGGTACTTAGCGAACACCTGGTGGGTTGAGTGAAGGAATGGTAACTATCTGCTAGGGACTTAAGGGACCCTGGAGGCGTCACACAGGCTGCACAGGAGGCTATCTGCCTGAGAGTTTCTGCAGAGCCTGTCCTGGACACTAGTTCAGAGGTTCCCAGCTCTGACTGCACACCGCAATCACCAGGGTGCTTCCACTCCCTCAGGTTCTGAGTCTATGGGTCTGAGGAGGTCTGGGAATTTCCCTAGGGCTTTGTGCCGTTGGCCAAGGCAGGTTACATCAGGAGGGGAAGCCCTACTAGCTTCCAGGGCTAAGACCGGTGTGAGAGTCTTGGGGAACACACCAGAGCAACAGATGTTAGAACACATGATGCCCGTCAGAGTTCTCCATCTCTGGTGGGAGAGATGGGATCAGGTTTTCAGGAGTCCATGGGAACATGCAGGGTTAGCTGTGTGATTACTGGTAAGGCTGAGGGTCCCTGGCCTCAGACTTTAGACATTGCTTTTGCTCTGGTCCTTTGTCCCAGCAACAGGACCTTTTCTCTCTTCTTTGGGGGAAACAGAGATACATAGTTTTCATTTCTGAATCTGCAAAGGGAGAGAGAGAAGGATCCCTGTGGCCCAGACAGGCTTCCCTTCCCTTTGGGCTGCGCTTGGTCTTTAATTGAAGATACTCACAGGAATGGAAGGGAATGTGCTTATGGGACCCTGGGGAGCAAGTGCCTGGTGAGCAGTAGCTGCCCACCCTCATTCCAGGGATCTGGCCTGGCATGGAGGCAGAGCTGCTGGCCTCCATGTTCCCCTGCCCTTTACATCGCTTGAAGGGAGCAGTTAGAGGCACAGGATTGCTTTCCAGGAGAGGCCGGCATGCAAGAGGGGGCTGATTCTACTGTCTCACCTTCTGTTTCAGTGACATCCCGGAGACTGTGCCTCTGTCCGCTGTCAATAGACAGTGCTCGTCGGGGCTACAGGCAGTGGCCAGCATAGCTGGTAAGTTGACTGGGTGGGTGCCTTGGTCCTGGACCTGTGGGTTTGGGTCAGCAACGTCACTGTCTGCTGGGCAAGCAGTAAGGATTTCTGAGAGGACTCCAACTACAGAAAGAGGGCAGGAGCGCCCCTACCACTGCCCCAAGCCTTTTCTGAACACTCCTGGGTCTTCCATTTCTGAGGCTAGGGCTGAGTCCCATCTAGAGGCCAGGTGGGGAAGAGGCTCCACTGCTTCCGGAACAGGTAGACTCTGGCAAAGGATGTTTATGAAATGCTTTTGTTGCAGGTGGCATCAGAAATGGGTCTTATGACATTGGCATGGCCTGTGGGTAAGAATTTCTTTCTGCCAGAGCTTATTAACCAACTTGTGACAATAAAACTGATTTTCATCTCCTGAGTTCTCAGAGGGCCATGATTTCGGGATTGCCCCGTCCCCTTTAGGCAGCTGGTCGGGAGTGGGTTCTCACAAATGCAGCTTAGGAGTGGCTCCCAACTCTGGCTGCTCAGGAATCACTCACACCTCTCAGCACTAGCAGGGGAGGGCGGTTGGCCTCTAAAAGCTTACTTTCTTGGAACTCTTTCAGGCTGGAAAATGTGGGAAAGCATTTTGAGAAAATACAGCACTGGGGTCTCCGTTTGTAGCCCTTGTGGATTCACGGTGCTGCTGAGAGAGAAGTTGCAGTTTGAGTCTCTAAGGCCAGGGCCAGCTGCCTACTGTATCACTAGTTTGTTCATTTTACTAGGCTATCTGTCCTCTTGTCTCGCCACCCTCGTACCAGTGTGGAAACTTCCAGCTGCCTATGGGCTGTGAGGGACGTGATCAGATTTGTGGTGGTTTGCTCACGGTCACCTCCTCCTAGACTGTGGCTCCATCAGTGGCTGCAGTGAATGGAGCTGCGGAAGTTGTATTTGGCAGTGCCTCCAGGGAAGGGCAGGGCACTGGGGCCCAGGCTTGGGTGGGCATCTGGTGCTGGGAGAGCAGGGGAGTAAGGGCTTTGGCAGGCTGGGGGAGGCGAGCAGCCCCAGGGTTCTGACATGCCCCTGCTGCCTTTCACATCCCCTTTATAGTATTTCTTGAGAGGAAGCATTACTGGCTCCTGTCCCAGGGCCATGGCACCTGGCACTGAGTTGTACTGACCTGTGTCTGCAGCTGTAAATAAAGCCAAAAACCACTCTACGAGGACTTTGGCTGGGCAAGGGCCACTGCCCTTTGATTTCTCTCTAACTGACCGCGTGAGAGGTGGTGTGGATAACTTGAGAAGGGCTAGAGCCTTTGAGTACCTTAGAGGGTATCTGATTCCCAAGCAGATCAAGGACTGTGGTACTAGGATATTAAGATCTGGGCCAGGCCTGACACCCACATCCCAGGCGGATTGTTCCCCATGGACTTTGATCAGCAAGTATACAGCACAGGGCATTCTAGCTGGAAGTGGGCTCTGGGGCCAGACTACCTAAATGTGGATCCAAGCTGGGTGACCACGGACAAGTTATAAAGTCTCTAGACCTCGGTCTGCTCATCTATAAAATGGGGATACCTAGCTCAGCTCTGTTGAAGTTGATGAGAAGATTAAATGGAGTAATAGCAACAGCTTACACGATGGAATATTTGTCACGTGACTGACACTAACACACTCTAATATCTGAAGAGTTCAGAATAGTGCTGGGCATGTGAGAAGCACTCAGCCAAGGTTATCTGTTATCATCCTTGAGGTATTAGGGTCCTCCATCGCTTCAAAGCCCTTTTTGACCACACTGCACCACCTCCTTCCTCTCAGCTGGCTGCACTTCCTTATCTATGTAGGTCTGATCACCCTTTGAGCTCAGCTTTGTGATTACTTTTAAATTCTCTCTTCTCCCCTCTGGATTTGTGGGCCCTGAGTTTAGGCCCAGGCTTGTGGATGTGTTTCCTCTTCTGTGGCTCACACCGGAAGGCTTTGCTCTGGACTTGCCAGTTGGCTGATTGAGCAATTGTATGGGGAGGCACAGCCCTGCCCCAGGAGTGTTTATGGTGCAGCCCTCCGTGCTGGGGTTGGGGGTGAAGTGGAGACAGGGCTCAGCAGCGCTATACTCACAGTTGGGCCTTGCCGGCCAGGTGCCCTACCTGTGGCTCCCAGAGGCCCACTGGACTTCCTAGGGCTCCCTGGCTATTTCCTAGCACTTGCCAAATGTACAGCTATTCCTGGAGGAGTCCTGCTAGGGCCCGGTTCACCTTACGTTCTCCTCCTCTTCCTCCTCCCCAGGGTGGAGTCCATGTCCCTGGCTGACAGAGGGAACCCTGGAAATATTACTTCGCGCCTGATGGAGAAGGAGAAGGCCAGAGATTGCCTGATTCCTATGGGGTGAGCGCTCCCATAGCTCTGTGTGCTGTGCCCTCTGCCTGGAGCAGGGGGCGGAAGAACCTTATCATCTTTGTGGCTGGCAGTGCAAAGCCTTGGCCTCCTTCCTTTGGGCATGGTCTGCTCTGCAGGGACTTTGGGGATGAGAGTTGAAGCCACCCTTGACTTCCCTTTCCTGAGGCCCCCAGGTCCTCTCTGTGCCCCTGAGTTTCCAAACATTGCCCATTTTGTCACTCCACACCGAGGTACTCAGTCATAGGAAGGACAATGGTAGCTCCCCTCCAAAGCCTGGGGGGCCTAGAAAGTTGAGAAGGCAGGGGAGGCTTTTGATTACTGAACATGCCGGTGGTGGGACTGGGCTCTGTCAGGTACAAAATAAAAAGTATGTGGCGTTTGTCTGGAACAACTGAGCTTCTGTGGGCCAGGAGTCCTGGATCCAGAGAGCTGAGGAGACGGAGGCTTGGAGAGGGGCAGTGCCGTGGCTTGTTTCACACACTCTATCTCCAAGGGAAGCCCGTGAAGCCAGAAGCCCAGGCTGGAAGGCCTAGCTGTGGCTCTCGGTTCTCAGGATGAGATCGGCCCCAGCCAAGGTGACCAGAAAGCCTAGGTTTGGGAGTCCTCACCTCCCTGCGTTGCAGCAGTTTTCCTTGAGGCATAGGAGAAACTGGCCAGGAGTAGCCAGTCAGGGCCCCCACCCAGACCCTCCCTTGCTCCTCGTCTCCCCTGCTCCGAGGCAGCTCACCCAGGGAACAAACTCTTCTGCAGCTGCCCCCATGCAGGCTGCCTTCTCTCTGGGAGAGGGTCTCTTTGGTGTGTGACCTTCTCAGGATCTGGCCAGCATTGCTGACTTTCCTCTCTGAGTCTTTATATCCACATCCTGAGTCATCACCACTGCCTGTGGCAATGGACTGGCCTTTCCGTCCTCTCCTGCCTACAGCCTTGGGAACCCAGAGTTGCAAGCACAGCTCTGCAGCCTGATCCATTCCCCTAGGCTGCCAGACCAGTGCCCACACTATTTGCTGTTTGTGTTCTAGAATAACCTCTGAGAATGTGGCTGAGCGGTTTGGCATTTCACGGGAGAAGCAGGATACTTTTGCCCTGGCTTCCCAGCAGAAGTGAGTACTGCTTGGAGAGGACTGTTTAAAGGGCTGGACAGTGAGGTTTTGAGTCTATCTAAGAGATCTGCAGTGGAGCCCCTTTTTGCTTACAGCTGGGCAGTGAGTGCTTTCCAAGCCCCAGGCCTCCCAGGTTGGGGGTGGGAAGTGGGAAGTGGGAAGTGTCAGGGCCACTGTGAGTTGGTAGCACTTCCAGGTTCTACTCCAGGTCTGTTCACCCTGAGTCTTTGCCCTAGTGAGGCCTCAGTTTTCCCATGTGTTCTTTTCTGGCTGTGGTTTGGAGATTGGACATGGTAGCCTGGAGCGTGGGGCCAGCAATGCCAGTAACCCTGGCATCCTAGCTTCCGGACCATGCCAGGTCTGTGGCAGCATCCTATGGCAAGAACTGGGGGTGATGTCAGGGAAACCCCAGGGGCTCAGGCAGGCTAAGATTGGCAGGTCCTGGATGTCCAGAGAGAGGACAGCAAAAGCAGGGGATGGTATCTGGGCCAGGCGGGCTTCTCTGATGCAGTGATTCTTAGCTGCTTGGGGTCACATAACCATTTGAAAATGTGTCGGAAGCCTTGGATTCCTTCCACTGGAATGTCCCTGGGCACTTACATGCTGCACGTGATTTCAAGGGTCACTCTTAAATACCTTGTGCTTTAAAACTCTTTCAATACAAAACTACATTGAGTAGTTTAGTATATGTCACTTAAAATATGTGGAAACTGGGGAATAGATGACTTTGAACTGTTCCGTTTGAACAGAAAAGTTGGCAGAACCCAGCACAAATATTTCTGGGGTTCCCCCCTCAGTTTAGCAGAGAGAATGGAGCAGGCTTAGTCCCTCTTGGACAGAGGGCTCTAAGTGGGGGCACCCCTCCAAACACCCTTCTCCCCTTTGAGGTTGGGATTGGCCATGATCTGGAGGTCTGGGGTTGAGGATGGAGAGGGCCCTGTAAGGTCTTGGCCATGCCCTTAATTTCGGGCCCTTAGGCCCCAAATTTAGCGGCCTCAGCTTGCGTCTACCCAAATGGATAGGCGTTGAGGGCAGGGAGGAAGGGAACCCCAAGGGAGCTTGAGCCTGGCTGTCCATGGTGCTGGCAGGGCAGCAAGAGCCCAGAGCAAGGGCTGTTTCCAAGCTGAGATTGTCCCTGTGACCACCACGGTCCATGATGACAAGGGCACCAAGAGGAGCATCACTGTGACCCAGGATGAGGGTATCCGCCCCAGCACCACCATCGAGGGGCTGGCCAAACTGAAGCCTGCCTTCAAGAAGGACGGTTCTACCACAGCTGGTGAGACTGGTCTGGGGTGGGGGTGTGAGGAAAGAGGCCATGGCCAGGCTGGGTGCTGCACTCTGGGAGCCTGGAATAGACCAGGCCCCTCTGCAGACAGAGTAGATGTGGGAGGGCTGGGATCTCCTCGGCCCCACCCTGATCCCTTACCCCAACAATTTGCCCCTAGGAAACTCTAGCCAGGTGAGTGATGGGGCAGCTGCCATCCTGCTGGCCCGGAGGTCCAAGGCAGAAGAGTTGGGCCTTCCCATCCTTGGGGTCCTGAGGTCCTATGCAGTGGTTGGGGTCCCACCTGACATCATGGGCATCGGACCTGCCTATGCCATCCCGGTAGCTTTGCAAAAAGCAGGTAAGGTGGCTCCTACCCATCGCTGTCTGGGTCCCGCCTGGATCCTGCACCTGCCCTGCATGCTTTTGCCAGGGGCATGGGAGTGGTCCTGTGGGTGCTGCAGAATGGAGGTGTGGCAGGCTAGTGTCCCATACTCCAAGCCCGTCCTGACCCCACTGCTGGGACTGGCTCACCCTTCTGGAAGAGACACACACCAGCCCCCATGGATGGGGCAGAGTCCTGGTAAAGGGCCAGTGTGTCAGGTCAGCTCTTCACCTTGCCTGCAGGGCTGACTGTGAGTGACGTGGACATCTTTGAGATCAACGAGGCCTTTGCGAGCCAGGTGAGCTGTTGTTCTCCGTGTTGCCTTGGCCCTGGACAGTCCAGGTGGAGCAAGCGGGCAGGTGGTGCAGGGGAGGGGCGAGAGGGCTGCGATGATGACCTGCCTCCCTCCAGGCTGCCTACTGTGTGGAGAAGCTACGACTCCCCGCTGAGAAGGTGAACCCTCTGGGGGGTGCAGTGGCCTTGGGGCACCCACTGGGCTGCACTGGGGCACGACAGGTCATCACACTGCTCAATGAGCTGAAGCGCCGTGGGAAGAGGTAAGGCTGGCTCCTGGTGGGGGGTCGTCGGGGGGGATACCCAGGTTAGGGCACCTGCAGGGTAGGGGACAGAGGTAGGGGGGCTTTGGATCATCATCCCAACAAACACAGTCCTGAGCACCATAATCCCAAAGATCAAAGTCCCTAAGGTCTTGGCTGGTCCAAAGGTAGTGTGTTATCTTGACTGTTGAGTCAATTACAGATCAAACTCCTTGTTCTTACTCTAAGAGTACTTCTTACTTCTACACTTGACTAGTCAAGGGAAACAAACAAACAAAAAAATCCCTAATGTCTAAAATCCCCAAAGCCACAATCTCAGGAGAGTAAAATCCTGAATGTTGAAATCCCACTGTTGAGTTCATGCTGTGCATTCTAGGGAAGGGATTAGTACGTTTTCCATCGTCACCGTGTTACATGGTGTAACTAATGTGATGCAGCCATTACCTTCTTACCGCCTTTATTTGGAAATTAAGTCTGGTTTAAGGAGTTGTGAATGGGTGCTAAGTTGACAAGGAATGGACTTAACTTTGGGAACAGCTAGAAACCTGACCAAGTATTATTCTGAGTGTGTCTGTGAGGGTGTTTGTAGAGGAGGTTAGGATGCATGAGTGGACCAGGTGGGAAAGATCCACCCTTAGTGTTGGCAGGCACCATCTAATTGCCTGGGGCCCTGGAGAGAACAAATACAGAGGTGGGACACGCTTTTTTTCTGCCTTGGACATCAGAAATTTGATTCCGTGAAAGTGCATTATCACACTGACTTTGTAAGCCTTGTCCATGTACATAACGATGTTGAAACTTCCTCAGTAAATGAAGAGGTGTTCTGTTTGTGTACCTGCATTTGTGAAAGATAAAATTTCTCAAGATCTTGGTTCTTTGGGTGACTGCATATGCAGTGGTGACCCATCACAGGTTGGTTTGTTTGCTCGTGGCGACAGTCTCATCTGTCACCCAGGCTAAAGTGCAGTGGCTCCATCTCGCTCACTGCACCCTTTGCTTCCCTGGCTCCAGCAGTCCTCCCACGAGTAGCTGAGACTATAGGTGTGTGCCACTATACCCAGCTAAGTTTTTGTACAGACAGCATTTCATTATGTTGCCCAGGCTGGTCTCGAATTCCTGGGCTCAAGTGATCCTCCCACCTTAGCCTCCCACAGTGCTGGGATTACGAGGTGTGAGCCACAGGGCCTGTCTCCATCACAGATTTTGATCAATCTCATCAAAAGACATAGGTTCTCCATCATTGTATTCATATGACTGCAGTTATAAAGCTGGGTGCACACGATTACCAGCCATTTACAGAGTTTGCTTCTTAACCTATTTATGAACGTGGTTTGTTTATAACTGTTATACTCCTGTGACTTGGTAAGCATACCTGAGTGTTTATGCTCGCTAAAATATGTAACTGTTACCTATTGTATTGTGTAAAGTAGCCTGGGAAGTATTCTGGTTTTGTTTCTCAAATAAATCCCTTTTAAAAAATGTTCATATATGTATATTTTTGACATGGAGTCTCACTCTGGTGTCCAGGCTGGAGTGCAGTGGCGTGATCTTGGCTTACTGCAACCTTTGCCTTTTGGGTTTAAGCAATTTTTCTGCCTCAGCCTCCCAAGTATCTGGGATTACAGGCATTTGCCATCACACCCAGCTAATTTTTGTATTTTTAGTGGAGACAGGGTTTCACCATGTTGGCCATGCTGGTCTCGAACTCCTGACCTCAAGTGATCTGCCCTTCTCGGCCTCCCAAAGTGTTGGGATTATAGGCTTGAGCCACTGCGCCTGGCCTAAAAATGTAAATATCTTTTAAATGAATCTTTTTAAAAAGTTTTTTTCTAAGATGGGGTCTTGCTGTATTGCCCAGGCTGGTCTTGACCTCCCAGGCATGAGTGATACTCTTGCCACAGCCTGCTGAATAGCTGGGACTACAAGTAGATGCCACTATGCCAGGTTTCCACATTATTTTTTCCAGAATTGTATTTTCAGGATTTTGATCTTTTAAGATTGCGATTTTCAGGATTTTAGACTTTAGGGATTTTGTTCTTTTAGGATTTCAACATTTGGGATTATGATGTTTGGGACTGTGTCTTCTGGGATGATGAGCATTCCCTAGAGAAGGCAGTAGGCACACACAAACACCCTGAACTGAGGACTGGGGGCATGATCTCTGTTTTCCCCGAGGACCAGCCTTAAAAGGGACACTAGCCTGCAGTGGGCATCTGCCACTGTGTATGTGCTCAAAGTGGGAGGCCAGGGCACGGCTTGCCCACAGGTCTGGGCTGACGGCTTTGCTTCCTACTCGTCCATGAAGTCCGTCTGGCTCAGCCTGGTCTGGAGATAGCTGGGTGGGTGCCTTTGCCCAGCCAATTCAGTTTTGTTTTCACAGGGCATATGGAGTAGTGTCCATGTGCATCGGGACTGGAATGGGAGCTGCTGCTGTCTTTGAATACCCTGGGAACTGAGTGAGGCCCAGGCTGGAGGCGCTGCCCACACATTCCTGCTCTAGCAGCAAGGCAGCAGCACTACAGAAGCGAAACCACGTGGGAAAACTCAGCACTGGTGGTGGTGGCGGCCGACAGATCAAGGCACTTCAACTTGTTTGGAAAATGTGAACATGACTGACATGGTCTGGGAGTGGGTGGGGTGTTGAGGCACCCATCAGACCCTCATTAGCTGTGCAAGACAAAGGCAGCCTGCGTCACGCAGGCCACAAGGCCACGGTTAATTCCCAGGGCAAGGCGAATTCATGGATGAGAAGCGCAGCCGACATAGTAAATGTGCAAGAATTTATCCTAGTGGCTGTGGTGTTTTCCCAAGGGGAATTTTACCACACTGGTCTTCGCTGTGCAGTGTGCGTAGTGATTCTCAATGCAGTGGTCTCTACTGTGGTGTGGCTCTGAGGAAACATGAGGGCCTAGGCTGAGACCACTGTGGAAGGGGGTTCTTCTTCCGTTCGAGGAGCTGCTCAGAGGGCCTCAAGTCTGTGTCTGTGCTGAAGGTCTGCTCCTAATCCCTGACAACCTTTATTTTGCAGCTGGGGCAGACCTTAGAGCTGGGGAGGCGTCCCATATCTCTCATCATAAGAGCCTTGGCCCCGGAGCCGCAGGGTGCAGGACTTCTCACCAAGCACACCTTCCACCACCACTGTGGACTCGTACAGCTCACTGCTGCTGTGGGGAGCGTGTGGGGTTGCAGTTAGGAGGGGTGTGGGCAGCGGGGTCCAGGCCCTGTGGGCAGTTTGGCGGAGGTTGGGAGGGGCTGTACCTGGCAGTGAAGAAAACCTGCAAGGCAATGGAGGTTGGGGGGGCATTGGTGGATCGTGCTTCCAGCAGCCCACTGTTTGGGGTGACCCTGAAGGCCACAGTGGCCTTAGCCGGCTCCTGCTGGCCTGCAGCAAGGGGAAGGGAAGACACATGAGCACAGGCAGTCCCACTACAGGAAGACTTCGCCCACCCCCAGGTCTGCACCTCTGATCTTGCTCAGCACCGCAGGGCAGGGCAACCCTGAGATCATGTGGGATTGGGGGACTGGCTGTTCTGCAGAAACTCCACGTGGTACCAGCCCTGGGGACCATCATGCAGGGACAGGGCACAGCGGCCCCTTCCTGGGGGTCTTTTCTTGGCACAGCCCTGTAGGGGAACAGTGGGTAAGTGGGAGGGTAGGACATACCCATCAGCGTAGTCCAGTAGCTTCGGCAGCCGCTCAGGTTCATCAGGTAGACCACCCGGACTCGCTGCTGGCTCACGAAGCAAGTCCCAAAGTCCACCCAGCTGGTGGAGAGCTGCAGCTCAGGCACGGCCACCACGGCCCGCAGGGGCACCACCTGTGGGAGCCCAGACCGCCTTGTTCACTCTGGGTGGGCCTAAGCCAGGGCCTCTGGGATGCAGGGAACCTGCTGACCCCAAGTGCTCGTGCTGCTGAGGAGGGCAGGGGAAGTGCCCAGCAACTGGCATGGGGCCAGTGCTATCTTCAAAGGCCAGGGGCTGGAGTCTACGCAGGGAAAGGGCCAGGGTGACGCCATCCATTCCCCCGCTATCCCTGCCTCCCTCCCTCTCATAAAGCTCCAGGCCCTGCACCCTGGCTGGGCTGCCCTCCTTTGCCCTTCCTCCTCCCGTGGTGGCCCTGAGGCCCAGCCCTCAGCTCTCCTCAGGCCCTTGACCATCTGCCTGTGTCTCTTGACCTCAGGCCCCACCTGTGCCCTGCTCTACCTCCTGGCAGCCACTGTATCACACCCAGGCTATGCTACGCACTGTCCCACTGCCTCGGCCCCAGCAGCTGCCTGGGTGCCAGGCTGGGGCACCTCGGCTCCACTGCTCAGCCACCTGCCCCAGCCTCTCTCGAGCCCTCCCCAGGCCACTCCTTCACACTCCTCACTAGAAGCCCCAGCTTAGCGTCTGCACTACGGCCTGGTGACCTTCTGCTCTGTGGTGCTCGTTCTGGTGCTTGAAGCCTGACAAGGCCCAAGTCCCTGGCAGCTGCCTCAGGTGCTCACTGTCCCCACCCATCAGGCCATTCTTTTGGCCTGCTCGTCAGCATGTTTCCCTTCCTTGATTAAACAGTGTACAGGCTTCACATGCCACCTCCTGCAGGGAGCCTTCCCTGATTTCCCACACTTTGGCCCCTCACCTGGCTTTGGGCTCATGAGGCAGATGAGGGTGGATGGCCTTCATCTTTCTGCACACAGGGCCTCTTCTAGGGGAGACTGAGCCCCAGGAAAGGAGTGGGGGCTCCTTATTTCTGAGGTCCTTACTAGGTCTTTCCTCCTCTGGCCCCAGCAGAACAGAGGCCAGCCCGCTTCCTCCCTCCCACATGTGGGCGAGCCTGGGGCGTGCCTGAGCGGTCTGGGTGGTGTACTCCAGGAGCAGGTTCTGTGTAAACACCATCTCTCTCTCTCCACTCGCTCTCTGCTGAATGTCCACCCCAGGCAGCATCTGGTCAGCCGGGAGCTTCTGATAGGAGAGCAGCCCCAGGGAGAGTGTGAAGGACACATTCACCTGAGCAGGTGTGGACGTGGTGTCATCTCCAGCTGCAGAGGGCAGGTGGCAGTTCCCCACCTGGAGCTCTGTCCTCCTTCCCTCCTGGGCCCAGCCCTGCTCAGCCAACAGCCCAGCAGCTCCCCCACCTGGTGCTTGCATTCCACAAGCGCTGCCCAGCACCTACTCTGCCCAGAACACTGCTAGTGCCAGGGACAAGTCATGTCTGCCCTTAGGGGTCATAGGCTAGAGGGGAAGGGACATGAGCAAGCTGCCCTTTACCACTTCAAACGCCCAGGGCTGTGGGTGGGCTCAGCAGCTGAGGAAGGACTTGGTCTGTGTGCTGAGGACAGTGAGGAGCCTCTGACAGGTCACTGACCTGGCAGGGAGGAGGGCTGCAGGGCACACACAAGTGAGAGGATGCCAGACCAGGGGCTGAGGCTGGATAGGATGGAGCTTGGACTCCTAGCTCCCAGCACAGGTCCTTGGTACAAGCTTATCAGAATCGACTGAGGCACTTGTTAAAAATACAAATTCTTGGCACAGTGGCTCACGCCTTTAATCCCAGAATTTTGGGAGGCCAAGGCGGGTGGATCACGAAGTCAAGAGATCGAGGCCATCCTGGTCAACAAGGTGAAACCCCATCTCTACTAAAAGTACAAATATTAGCTGGGCATGGTGGCGCGCGCCTGTAGTCCCAGCTACTCAGGAGGCTGAGGCAGGAGAATTGCTTGAACCCAGAATGCGGAGGTTGTGGTGAACCGAGATCGCGCCATTGCACTCCAGTCTGGGTAACAACAGCGATACTCCATCTCAAAAAAAAAAAAAAAACAAATTATTGGCCTCACCCAGACCTTCACACCTGTGGAGGTGGGGTCTGGGATCTTCCGCCTTTAAGCTTTGTCACGGATACTAATTTGCTGAGAGCAGTGGCTCACATCTGTAATTCCAGCACTTTGGGAGGCTGAGGTGGGAGGATCGCTTCAGCCTAGTTCAAGACCAGCCTGGGGAATATAATGAGACCTTGTCTCTACAAATAATATAAAAATTAGCTGGGTGGTGGCATGTGCCTGTGGTCCCAGCTACTTGGGAGGCTGAGGTGGGAGGATTGCTTGAGCGCCCAGGCAGTCGAGGTTTCAGTGAGACATGATCATCCCACTGCACTCCAGCCTGGGTGACACAGCAAGACCCAATCTATCTAAAAAAGAAAAAGCCACTGATAGACTGCCAGGGTTAGAACCACTGTCCTAGCCCAAGGCCTGGGTGTAGGGATGAAGAAAGGAGAACAGCATTAAGAGAAATGGGGGGGTGGCACCCACAGGGCCGCTGGCCTGGTCACAGAGAAACTGGTCTAGGACAAGGGGTGCCAGAGGTCTGGGCATGGGCAAGGGGGTTGGGGTAGTATTTGCTGAGATGAAATGCCACCACAAAAAGGAGGCACAGGTGTGGGGCAGGCCAAGGTTGGGGGTGCTGAGTTCACTTTGGATGGGTGGAGTCTGGCCAGATGCCAGAAACCTGAGCACTGTTAGCACATGGAGGGTGAGACGCAGAATCATTATGTGGTGTCCTTTTTCTGGGACCTTCGGGCTTCCCTAGAGCTGCCAAGGACTTTTAATGCCTGGTAGTGAACCACCATGTCTCCTGGGAAGCTCTGGTGCAACAGAACCTCTGGCTGTGCTCTGGGCCTTCCCCTCCACTTAACTCGATGAAGGGAGCAAATGCAGAGTGGGTCGGGGTGCCAATCTGCCTTCTGCAGATCCGAGTCTCCCCGACCTCCATGATGAGGTCCTTGGGGAGTTCCATCACCTAGCGCAGCATCTGGTGCACAGCAGGCCCTCGCTACCCAGTGGAGTACACACTGGATAGAGAGGATATGGCTGTCCACTGAGGCTCTGGATATGGATGAGACGACGCAGAGATGGGCAGAGGGAGGCTAGGGCCTGGCAGAGCTCCAGGTAGCACAGCATAGCATAAAGGGAAGCCCTCCAAGGAGAGGAAGAAAGAGAGCCTCTGAAGCAGGAGGGGAAGTAGGAGACAGGGTGAGGCACCCCGCAGGGCAGTCTACCCTCAGCCTGTCTCTGCACACCCTGGGAGCCCACTGCGCAGATATGGGTGTGCATACACTCAGCCTTCATTCCAGTTGCTTCAGAGAAGTTGATGGTTCACTGAGGTCCTGGCATTCCCAAGACCTTCCCGACCCCACCAACTCTGAAAATCCAGCATCCAATTATGACTGATAATTTGTCAGAAGAGGAAAAATGATGTTAGAACCTGGAGTGTTTTACAATTATGGCAACCCCATGGGCTCCCCTGAGCTGGGACAAAACCCTGAACTTGCACAGGACGGGGAGGGAGTCTGTGCGGGAGGCGGAGGTGCTCACAGGAATGCACCAGCCTCCGCCAGCATCTCGGCAGTGGGGACCAGGAGGGAAAGGGAAGTCTGGGGACATTTCTGGCATGTCCGTGCCTGTGTAAGCCACTCGCGCAGAGGTGCTGAGTGTGGGGTCTCTGGTGGGAGTGTTCACACACGGTATGGCAGGGTCAGGCGTGCAGCTTGTGTCCGGGCACAAACACGTAAGGGTGGCATGCAGGGGTGCTGCTGAGGCGAAGGCCACAGACCCCCCACTGACCAGCATGTTCTCCTGCGCTCGGAGCACCAGCTGCTTGCCCGCTGAGGCTGCCTCATCACACTCCTGCTTCTGGCCAGGGCCAGGAGCTCTGTGGACCTGGCTCGCCCCATCTTGAGAAACGGAGAAGGGCCTGGAGACCAGGAGCCGGAAGTGGTGTGGGATCTCTGTGGTGTTGGTCAGCTTCAGGCGGTGGGTAGTCACCAGCTCACTCAGCACCTGGGCAGCCAGAGGCAGGAGGCAGGGGCTGTGGCTCTCCTCTCTCCTCAAGCCTGTGGCTCTAGGGGAGGGCTGGGAGGGCTGGGGGAGGGACTGACTCAGACTAAGGCCCGAGTCCCAGAAGGGCACACGGAGACATCTGAGGCCCAGGTAAGCTGGCAGGGCCAGAGGGTGGCAGCACACTCACCCCAGAGCAGGGCTGCTGGGGAATGAGGTCACTGGCCTGGCACCGGAATTCCATGCTGCCGCTGTAGTCCAGCTCCACGCTCAGCCTGCCCAGCAACAGGCACTGCTGGGGTAAACCAGGCGCCTGGGGCCTCCTGGCTACCCCCACTGCCCATCTGGCCTTGGGCCAGCCTTTCCCTGGCTGACTTCTCCCAGCCATGCCCGTCCTTTTGCTCGGAGAACCCTGCCTGGCCCCACCAGTGCCTGGTGAGGTGAGCCCCTGAGGGGATGGAAAGAGACGGGGCGGCCTGGATGACTCACCGTGCGGGCCGCACGTAGCTATGCAGGTCCAGTCTCAGGGGTCCCACCGCGAAGTCCTGCAGGCGACGCCTCCTCCCTGGAATCTCCCTTTCCTCCTACGGATCCACGTCTGATCACAGCTGATCCCTGGGCTGAGCAGGCCGCATGCTCCCCAGGAGCGGGCAGTGGCTGCGGCCCCCACCCCAGGCCAGGAGAGCTCACCTGGCTGTCCAAGCTCATGAAACCCAGGGCGTAGCCAGTGCACTCCACCTTGTGCAGGATATCGGGGCTGAGCACCGGGGGTGTGAAGGAGATGTGGATGGTGCTGCTGCCCCCAGCCGGGACCACCTGGCGTGGATACAGCAGCCTTAGCACTGTCCCATGCCCACTGGCCGGCCAGTGTCGACGGCTCCCAGCCCCTACCCCAACTCACCACCTGCTTGGGGCTGATAGAGTACAGGCGGCCGGAGGGCACCCCCTCATGTGGCTGCAGGATGACCGAGACGAGCTTCTGTGCTGCCCGGCTGCTGGCACTGGAGTTGCCCTCAACCTGTCACCAAGGAGTTGCTGAGGTTCGCACAGCCACTGAGGTTCCACTAGCCTGCTGGCCACACCTCGGTGGCCCTCAGTGGCCAGCCTGACCTGCCCCTCCATCCCTGCTCACCGATGTGTCAGTTTCATGGCTGAATTCTGATGAACTGGAGGGGCTTGGGGACCAGAGGAGGCAGCTACCCTCAGGGGTATCAGGGCACACAAGCTCATTCCCAGCTGCGTCCCGCAGTGGGAAGGGTGGCCCGTAAAACACCAGCAGTTCCACCAGCCGGTCCTCCTTGTCTTCCGGAGCATAGGTCTCCCAATCCAGGCGGATGTCTGGGGCAGATGTGGGGGGCAGGGTGAGGAATAAGGGAGGAGCAGACGACCCCCCTGGGCCTCCAGCTCCTCACACCCCCAGACAGAGATGAGCTGTTCTCCCATATCCAGGGTGGAGAAAGTGCCTCTCTGCCTCTCTAGCGCTGCTTGCAGCTAATTCTCATTAAAAGAAAAAAAAAAAAGGCTTTACAGGCTTATGCCATCTGGTTCTATCACCTGAAGTCTTTATGATCACAAGACCAGGTCTCTGTCTAGATGCCTGAATGCAGGCACTCCACTCTGCTTCTCCTTCCAGCCTGTGTGAGGGCGGCCCTTCTCCCCATCCATCCAGCAGCCTGTGGCAGCTTTCACGTCCTTCCCAGCCACCTTTGGGGGCCGCCATGCCCACCTGTCTCACCAGCACCTTCACATACCCCTTTGCACCCACCTGGCAACACCTAACCCTGAAAGAACTGAACTGTGCCGTCCCTCTGGGTACCACTGGGGAAGTCCCCCAGCTGAAGAGATTGCTACCCCCATTAATCTGTCCCCAGTCTAAACTGGGGCTCCACATTGCTCTCTCTCCAGCCTGCACCATGATAATGTCAAACTGTCCCTGCCCTCCTCCGACACCTCCATCTGCCTCCCTATACCCAGCTGGTGGCCCCACCTCATCTCCGCAAAGCCCCCAGACTGAGGAGTCCCCAAAGTCCTGTCCTAAACCCAGACATCTGCCTTCAATGAACCCATCTTCCCTCCCCTCCTGCCTTCAATTCTGTTCCCAGCCCTGCTCAGGGACTGGCATGGCCAGGGCCCTCTCTTCAGTGTGGCCAGCTTCCTCCTAGCCCATCCTCAGGCCCAGAACACTGTTTACCCCAACATGCCCCCCTCAGGCCACATTGGCTTACCCTTCCTCTTAGACTCAGCCTACACTCTTGAGTCCAGCTCTCCAACACCTTCCCCCAGCACTCCAGCCTCCCCTTCAGTTGTACTCCACACACCCCCATGCTGCAGCCCACAGTCATGTCTGACCCACCCATCAGGAGGAAAGCCTCTCAGCAGAGACCCTGCCATCCTGTCCCTGCTGTGTCCCCAGCAGCTCTTAGGCAGCTGAGGTCCTGCTGGCCGGAGGAATGAGAAAGTGGTCCCCGGGTAGTGCCTGTTCCTCCACATAGCAACCCTGATGAGCCCAGGGCACCCGTGGGCCCATCCACACCTTCGTAACCACAGGCGCCTGGACTCTTGGGTCCTGTTCATGGGCCATCAGCTTCCCCAGCCCAACTTCCCTCCCAGCCTGGCTCAGCACAAGGCACAGCCTGTGGCGAAAGCCCTGATTTATGCCATGCGTGTCTCACCACAGGGGCTGGTGTTATTCAGGCGAAGCGTTCGGGTAACTGTGTCTCCTCCGGAGACCTGGGTGCCGAACCTGGAGGCAGGCAGACCGGATTCAGTACAGCCACAGCCTGCATACACCTTGCAGGTAGGGAGGAGGGCTAGGGCTGGGGGCTCAGGCGTGGGGAGACACCACACCTAAGAATCACTGAGACCACGGGTCTGGGGCCTTCCCCAGGTGACACCAGGTGAACTGTGTTCTGGGGCTGCCCTGTGCCGCAGCATCAACCCACCTACCCTGAGCAGACTATGCTGATTCCAGTTCACCTGTGCCAGGGGACCCCAGGCTGGTGCTGACCTCCAGCCACACTGCCTATTCGCCACTTCTGCCCCCTGAAATCCCTTGGAGATGTGCCGGTGATGGCCATGTCCCCTGAGGCCACCTTCCTCCAGGAAAGTCCTGGCCTGGAACCTTCTTATAAGGTGGCACCAGTGGTCCTAGGCCAGCTGGGGAGTAACAAGCTGAAGTGGGCAGCCCAGCCTGGGGGCCAGAGGATGTCAGCGGCCACCAGGGAGCAGAGCCTCAGGCCGAGCACAGAGCACCTGATGGCTGGTTCCTTCTGGGCCTGGTCAGCAGTGTAGGAGGTGGTCCTCAGGGAGCTGATGGGGCAGCCCACCGCTGCCATGTGCACCGGGATGACTGCCGGCGGCAGGTCTCCCACCTGTAAACACACCCAGCCCTGTGTCACTGCCATCGCCAGTAGCCTCCATATCCCCTCTGGGCAGGGCCTCCACCTGCCCAGGGGCCCCACGTTTGGTCTCAGCCTCACTGTGCAGCACTCGGGCTTCTCTCCCGCTTCCTGCATCTCCGCTCGCCCTCCCGGCCAGGCAGCCTGCACAGAGCCTCTGCCTAAGGCCCTATTTTTTTTCTTTTATAGACTAAGGGTCTCATTATGTTGTCCAGGCTGGTCTCAAACTCCTGGCCTCAAGCAACCTCCCTGTGCCCGGCAAGCCTGAGGCTCTTTGGCCTCGCATAGTCCCTTGGATCAAATTTCTGCCTTTTAAATGAAAAGAACTTTACTTTTCTCTGCTAATCAAAAGTAATAAATCTTACTTTTTAAAAAATGTAAGTGTAATAATCACCTCCAATCCTACCTCTGCAACATGACTTGCTGTTAACATTTCAGTCAACACGAAAAACGTGTAGACACAGACACGAACAGGGAGTGTCCTGCACGAGACTTTCTTTCATAATCTTTTAACAATATAGGATACGGGTTTTGTTTTTTTTTAGGGTCTTGCTCCATCGCCTAGGCGGGAGTGCAGTGGCATGATCTCAGCTCACTGCAACCTCTACCTCCCAGGCACAAGTGATTCTCCCACCTCAGCCTCCTGAATGGCTGGGACCAGAGGCATGTGCCGCCGCACCTGGCTAAGTTTTCTATTTTTTATAGAGGCGGGGTTTCGCCATGCCCAGGCTGCTCTCACTTGAGCTCAAGACATCTGCCTGCCTCAGCCACCCAAAGTGCTGGGATTACAGGCATGAGCCATTGCACCAGGCCAACAATGTAAGATTAATTTTACTAATAAAGAGTTTACAGCATCAAGTAACAGGCTGTGAAGAATTCCCTTTGAGATGTGGGCCACTGCCTGCATCCACTCCTCCGCTGATGGACGCGGAGCGGGGGCCCAAAGCTCCCCTGTACCTTTACCAACAGCTTCTACACCATGCTAATGTGTCAAAACCAGTATTTTGTGGCTTTTTACTTTGCATTTCTTTAACTGTCAGTGGTGGGGACAGTTTTCACGTTTATTGGCTGTCTGCATTTGTCTTTCTTGGAGTTGCCTATTCATATCTTTTGCCCACTTGGGATGCTTTTCCCAAACTTCCTGTTATCTAAGAGCCCTTTGTAGAGGAAAACGATCAAGTCTTTGTCATACATAACACACACAACGCAAATATCTACTACAACCAATCTGTTCAATTTACTAAGTAGTTGATGAAAATCGATTGACCAACTTAACGGGAGGATAACCCTAAGCGTGTTTCATCTCTCCAGACTAAACTAGGGCTGCCTTGCTGGTTACCTTATTCATCCCTGTATCCTCCACAGCACCGTCGGCCGCACGGGAATCCACACACCGTAGGTGCTCCACTCATGCTAAGTGCTGGAGCAATTAAATGGACCCCTGGGTGAGCCCCACTGAGGGCGGGGCAAGAGCATGGCTCTGGGAGGCTGCTGCTGTCCCTCCACTCCACACTCCACACTCCGCACTCCACAGTCTACAGTTCACACTCCGCACTCCACAGTCCACACTCCGTACTCCACAATTCACAGTCCACACTCCGCACTCCACAGTCCACACTCCGCACTCCACAGTCCACACTCCACAGTCCACACTCCGCACTCCACAGTTCACAGTCCACACTCCGCACTCCACAGTCCACACTCCGCACTCCGCAGTCCACACTCGGCACTCCACAGTCCACACTCCGCACTCCTCAGTCCACAGTCCACACTCTGCACTCCACAGTACAGTCCACAGTCCACACTCCACAGTCCACACTCCGCACTCCACAGTCCACACTCCGCACTCCACAGTTCACAGTCCACACTCCGCACTCCACAGTCCACACTCCACACTCCACAGTCCATACTCCACAGTCCACACTCCACAGTCCACACTCGGCACTCTACAGTCCACACTCCGCACTCCACAGTCCACAGTCCACACTCTGCACTCCACAGTCCATACTCCGCACTCCACAGTTCACAGTCCACACTCCACACTCCACAGTCTATACTCCACAGTCCATACTCCGCACTCCACAGTCCACACTCGGCACTCCACAGTCCACACTCCGCACTCCGCACTCCACAGTCCACACTCTGCACTCCACAGTCCACAGTCCACACTCCGCACTCCACAGTCCACACTCCGCACTCCTCAGTCCACAGTCCACACTCTGCACTCCACAGTCCACAGTCCACAGTCCACACTCTGCACTCCACAGTCCACAGTCCACACTCCGCACTCCGCACTCCCTACCCCAGGTCTTGGGTCCTGGCCCAGGCAGGCAGCCTACTGTCTTCTCTACCCTCCTCAACATGGCCCCAGCCCTGCCCCTCCTGGGAAAAAGTGTGGAAGGTTCTACTGCTCGTGAGGACCCCTCCTGCCTGAAACGCCTCAGCCAGAACCCGAGGCTGCCTCAGACACGGACGCCTATCCCAAGCTCAGTGGGCACTGTGTTTCAACCTGGTGAGGTTTGAGAGGGTGAGGCCCACGTGTTGGAGGAGAGAGAGGCTGAAGGCGAGGGCTGGGGCGGACTCCCCAGTCCCCTCCCGTGTGCCCTTACCGTGCAGATGAGACTGTCCCAGTACTCGCCCCACATATTGGCACAGCCTGTGATGTCAACACATAGCTGCTGGTAGGGCGCCAGCATGCCCTGGCAAATGTGGGGGAAGAAAGCAGCTCCTTTCCCGTGAGATAACATGCTCTCCATAAAATCTGGGAAAGAACCGTGAGGTGTGGGGGAATTCAGGGACCTGGGGGTGGGAGTGAAGTCCAAACCCTTGGGTGTTAGCAAAGCACTTCCTCCAACAAGCCACCCTCTAGCCTTTCCTTGGTCAGGCTACATATGCCCTCCTGGGAGCCAGAATCGAGGGGCAAGCTACTCAGGGTGCTGTTCGGTCAGCCTCTCTACTCCCTGAGGGGCCAGGTCCCTGTGGGAGCCCTCTGTCATGAGCCACCGCCCGCCCCAAATGGAATCCAGGCACTCGAAGGGCAGTGCCCTCAACAGCAAGAGGCAGCTGCCAGCCCATATCCACAGAAGGCCATGCCAACCCTGGTTCTGGTTATGGCCTGGGCCCAGCAGCCCCACCCTGGTGGCTCTTACCCAGCTGCTCTCGCTTGGCCAAGTGCTGTCGCATCCGCACCGTCTTTAGCAGGGCAGGAGGCATGTCGGGGCTTTACAAGTGGAGACACAGGAATACCATCAAGTCAGCCAAGCCTGTCCCGAGACCCGAGCCAGGTTCTGTAGCAACCAGCATCCTACCAGGTGCCCAGCAGAGGAAGGTGGCTCTGCCTGCTCTTCCCAGGGGAGAGCTGGTCAGTTCTTTCCTTTACCTGCACCCACTATACCCCTACCATTCAAACATCCCCAGCAGCAGGCCACCCGCTGGCTGCAGGGATTACGTCCCCAGACACCCAGGAAGGCTCTGGAGTAGGACTCCCTGCCCACAGCTCTGTGCCAGGGTTACTCCTGGATGCAAACCCAGTCCAGACCCCCCATTTCTAGTCTAGATCCCCCATCTCTAGCCCACAC
>CM052664.1:4953608-4973523 GCA_028533165.1 Leontopithecus rosalia
ATGAACGAGGACATGAGGATGTAATAGCGTATGAACGAGGACATGAGGATGTAATAGCGTATGAACGAGGACATGAGGATGTAATAGCGCATGAACGAGGTCATGAGGATGTAATAGCGCATGAACGAGGACATGAGGATGTAATAGCGTATGAACGAGGACATGAGGATGTAATAGTGTATGAACGAGGACATGAGGATATAATAGCGTATGAACGAGGACATGAGGACTGCTAAGAGGAAATAGCTGCATCTTCTTGAGGTCGGGAAACGCCTTTCAGGCGACAATGGCCTGGGACATTTCCTCAGATATAAAGTATTATGTTCTGTGGCATGTGTCTTATTATTTGGGAATGCCGACAATCTCTGACCCTGACTTTTGGATGTACAAATTAGCATCTTATCCAAATAATAACAAGACCAACCATCACTTACTGAGTGATTACCATATTGTAAATACTCAATGTTGTAAACGCTTCACTGTATTGACTCATTTACTCCTCAAAACCTATGGGGTGAATATTGTTACTATCTGCATTTTATAGATAAAGAAACTGAGGCATAGAGATGGAAGGATAACCCAAGGTCATACAGATGGGATGTGCAGGAGCCAGGACTTGCACCCAGGGCACACGGCTCCAGAGCATCTGCTCTTAATCATTAGACCATGTGATATTTCTATAGGTGGACTTAGGGAAGACCAGCAGCCAAGGGGGCTGTCTGAGGGAAAACTCAGTCAGTGCAGACACTCATATGGAATAGTGATTATCGCTTCTCCCAGGGAGAATGGATTTGAGTCGTGTCCAGTCATATGGCAGTGACATCTAGAGACAATTGAGGAGAAGCAAAGACAGATGATGACAGAGGAAAGAGGGAGAGGAATGCAGGTCCAAGAAAAGCAACATCACTGAAGTGGAATAACAGATGCCTGCTCTTTTCAAAGTTTCTTTTTTGTAATTACAAGATTAATTCACGTACCTGGCAAAATTCAGACAATATGGAAACAAGCAAAGAAAAAGTTAAATGTCCTGTAAGAGTATTGTTAACATTTTGTTGTAAAAGTTTTTAGCTTTCTTTGCAACTACATATATTATAAAAAATGAAATTATCCTAACATTGTTCTATGGCTTTTTTGCTAAATTAATAAATGGGAGGCCAGGCATGGTGGCTCACGCTTGTAATCCTAGGACTATGGGAAGCTGACTCAGGCGGATCACTTGAGGTCAGGAGTTCCAGACCACCCTGGTCAACATGGTGAAACCCCATCTCTACTAAAAACAGAAAAATTAGACAGGCGTGGTGGCACATGCCTGTATCCCAGCGACTTGGGAGGCTGATGCAGGAGAATCGCTTGAACCCAGGAGACACAGGTTGCAGTGAGCCAAGACTGTGCCACTGCACCCAGCCTGGGCAACAGAGGGAGACTTCATTTAAAAAAAAAAAAGCAGGGGCCGGGCGCGGTGGCTCAAGCCTGTAATCCCAGCACTTTGGGAGGCCGAGGCGGGTGGATCACAAGGTCAAGAGATCGGGACCATCCTGGTCACCATGGTGAAACCCCATCTCTACTAAAAATACAAAAAACTAGCTGGGCATGGTGGTGCATGCCTGTAATCCCAGCTACTCGGGAGGCTGAGGCAGGAGAATTGCCTGAACGCAGGAGGCGGAGGTTGTGGTGAGCCGAGATCGCGCCATTGCACTCCAGCCTGGGTAACAAGAGCGAAACTCCGTCTCAAAAAAAAAAGCAAATAAATGAAATAAAAATAAATAAATGTTAGACAGCTCCATAATGCAGGTATAATTTATTCTTTTTAACAACTTCATAGTATTCCATAGTGTGACTATACCATAATTTATAAAGTTGACTTATCTTTCCACAGTTGTATTTCTACAGGATCACACTTTAAACTTTTCTGCATTCTAAATTTTCTGCAATTTAAAAACTTCAAATGTTTAAATTAATTTCAGCTTTTAAATTAAGATTTTTATAATATGGGCCAGGCACAGTGGCTCACACTTGTAATACTGACATCTGGGGAGGCCAGGGTGGAAGGATCGATTGAGGCCAGGAGTTTGAGACCAGCCTGGGCAGCATAGTGTGATGCTGTCTCATAATTTCTGAAAAATAAAAAATTAGCTGGGCATACTGGTGCATGCCTGTGGTCCCTGCTACTCCAGATGCTGAGGTGGGAGGATCAGCTGAGCCCCTGATGTCAAGGCTGCAGTGAGCTGTGATCACACCACTGCACTCCAGCCTGGGCAACAGAGCCAGATTCTGTCTCAAAAAAAAAAAAAAAAAAAAAGGTAATATGTATTACCTTTTTTTTTTTTTTTTTTCTAAAAGAGGGATCACTCTTTGCCAATTCAGACTCTGGTATAGTGGCTTCTTGTGGGACAGATACTGGGAAGATAGAATCCAATGAACTGAGTGACTGGTCATGGCGTTTATAGGTTTATGATGCTCCATATATTTTGGCTTATGTGAATGACAGGGATGTGAGTCAGAAGTACAAGGGCAAGGTCTGGCCTGGGTAGGCTGGAGTCTTACCAGAGTGAATGTGGTGACCCAGGAATTACAGGGTACAGGGTCTCAGCAGGGTTTCTGGCTGCATTTCAAGAAGCCTGTAACCCATGGATGGGGCAAGGCTGGTCTTAAGACTATCTCACATACTGCATGGGTATTCATTTTGTTAACGTCTAGCTATCTCAATTAGGTTGAAAGCTACAGAGGACAGGTTGCATGTGTGAGTGTGTGTGTGCCTGAACACTGGCATTTTTATTCACTGCTGAATTCCCACTTGGTAGAACAGAGCATGACACCCAGCAGACATTCAACAAATGTGTCTTGTTTTGTTTTGTTTTCAAGATGGAGTTTCATTCTTGTTGCCCAGGCTGGAGTGCAATAGCGCGATCTCGGCTCCCCACAACCTCCACTTCCCAGGTTCAAGGATTCTCTTGCCTCAGCCTCCCGAGTAGCTGGAATTACAGGAGCCCGCAACGACACCCGGCTAATTTTGTATTTTTAGTAAAGACAGAGTTTCTTCCATGTTGATCAGGCTGGTCTCAAACTCGCGACCTCAGGTGATCCGCCCACCTCAGCCTCCCAAAGTGCTGGGATTACAAGCGTGAGCCAGCGCCCAGCCAACAAATATGTCAAGTGAAGGAATGACTGAAGCTAAGGACGAGGGATGCATGTCACTTAAGGGGCGGGTAAAGAACAGAATGGAATGGAGAAGAACTGAGAGGCAGGAGGCACACCAGAGTAAAGGATCCGGTTGGGGAGGAGTGCCCACAAGTTTAAGGGAGTCCTTGGTAGTGTGGCCAGCAGAGGCTGACTCAGCACAGAGGCCCCACGTCAGCTGTTTTTTGCTGTTCCAGAGACTAGACATGCTTCCTAAAATCTGCGCATGACTGGCCCAGTCAAGACTGTGGTTTGTGATACAAACACCCGAAAGCGGGGTGACTTTGGGCTTTATCATCTCCATGGAGCAACTATTCAGCGGTTTGCCACAGTCGTTCATTGATATATGCAATATATAACATGTGTCCAGAGAAATATAGATAGGTGCTACAGACACGTGCCGCACGTGTGTGGTATTTGCATGTGTGTGTACAGCTAGAGCGTCTTTCCGCTAGAACGTCTGGCCCACTTCGGCATGATGGGCTGTTTCTCAGCTGCAGCCCCAGATCCTGGAACAGCACCTGGCACCCGGCAGGTGCTCACGCGTGCCGAACGCTGAGTCCCGGACACCGTCCGCAGACGCTACGCCACCGCCGCCTTACCACCGCCGCGTTACCTGCTGCAGCTGGTCCACGAACTGCTCGTGGCGCTCATTGTCGCTGCCGCGGGCCTTGATCAAGTTTGCGCTCAGGTCTTCGCCGATGACTTCGGCCGAGTACAAGTTGCGGAAGACGCCGGTGAGCAAGTGGGAGATGTCCTGGGTGCGCAGCGAGGAGGGGCGCAGACGAAGCAGCTGCGGCTCGAGCACGAGCTGCGTGAGGCGGCGCGGCCGGGCTGCGAAGCTGTGGGGGAAGCCCTCGGAGCAGGCGAGGGAGGAAGACAAGGACTTCCAGGTGGGCTGGCTGGGGCTGCTGGACCCGGCCGGTGGCGAAGTTGGCGCCCACGTCGTCCCCGGGCACTCGTAGGTTGGGGACGCTGAAGACCTCCGTGCGCTGGAGCTCCTGGTCTCCATGGCGACTGAGACGCCGCTAACGCCCTGCGGCCCTTCCGCTTCCGGCCCCGCCAACTTCCGCCTTGCCTTTCTCTCGGATCACGTCATCGCTGTGGTCCTCGTAACCCTTCGCGTCTTCAGCCTCGTCCCTTTAAAAGTGAGCTTACTAAGTGTGAGGACCCGGAAGAAAGCTTTAATTGACACAGCCAGGCCTGTCTGCAAAACCTGGTACCTACCTGCTTTCATCCATTCTTTAATTTGCTCAGCAATTGTTCATTCACTCATATTTATTGTGTAAGGATCAGGTCCGTGCTGATAGCTGAAGATACTAAAGTATGGTATCTTGTGATAGCTTCTGCCTTCGGGAAGTGCACAGTCGTGTATGTGTGTGTTTGTGATGAGGGTGGTGCGTGTGGAGGTAATGGGAAAACAGCTGTACTTTAGTGGGTTACGGCTAAGGTGGAGATAAATATTGGTTGTCATGGAACTACAAAGGAGGACAGGAACTTAGTCTGTAGAAGGGGCGATTACTTCTTGGAATAAATGAAAACCAAGCAGAGATTTCAAAGAATGAGTAGACCAAACATTATTAGTCATCAGGGAAGTGGAAATTAAAACCACAATGCAATACAACTCCACAGTTAGTAGAATGGCAAAAAATAAAAAAAGTACTTGAATAAGAGCATGGTGTGTGTGGTGGCTCACACCTGTAATCCCAACACTTTGGGAGGCTGAGGCAGGAGGATCACTTGAGGCCAGGAGTTTGAGACCTGTGTGGGCAACATAGGGAGACCCCCATCTCTACAAAAATCTTAAAATATGGCAGAGAGTGAAAGAAATTCAGGAGGAGTGGAACTTAAAGAGTGTGAAGGAATGACACTGATAGGTTAGGGCTGGATCATAAGTGGGTTGGTAGGCCACATTAGGGAATTTGGACTTTATTCTGAGTGCAGGAGGAGGCTCATCAACGGTCTTAAGCTGGGGGATGTTATGATCAGCTCTGTTTTACTGAGATCATTCTGATTGCTATAAGTGGCTCAAGCCTGTAATCCCAGCATTTTGGGAGGCCGAGGCGGGTGGATCACGAGGTCAAGAGATCGAGACCATCCTGGTCAACATGGTGAAACCCCGTCTCTACTAAAAATAAAAAAATTAGCTGGGCATGGTGGTGCGTGCCTGTAATCCCAGCTACTCAGGAGGCTGAGGCAGGAGAATTGCTTGAATCCAGGAGGCAGAGGTTGCGGTGAGCCGAGATCGCGCCATTGCACTCCAGCCTGGGTAACAAGAGCGAAACTCCATCTCAAAAAAAAATAAATAAAAAAATAAAAATAAAAATAAAAGAAATAGGAGAGGCATCAGGAGGTTCAGCAGGAAACTAGCACAGCGGTTAGGAAAGAGATGAAGGAAGATTGGTGAGAGAGAGGGAACTGGATTAGAGACACATCCAAAAAGTAGAATTGACAAGACTTGCTGGTGTATAATGGGAGGTGAGAAACAGACACCAAGAATGACTCCCAGGTGTCCTGTGTGCAATCAGGTGGTGATGAGAGCATCATTGAGTCTGGGGAAGAGGATTGTTTGTCCAGGGCAGCAGCGTGACATCATATTGACTGTTGTCATTTGCACACGATGGCTTTTGTTCACAAGCGATATAACCACTTTCTACTCCACGGTGAGTGCGCTTGCCTTACATCCTGAAACCACTTCCAGAGATGAGTGCTCGGATGCTTGCCCACACACCTATGCTACTTCCAATTCTACTTCGTTGGTTGGGCCTGGTTCTCTCTTTTGTCCTTTCCAGTACCTTTTCTGTCCTGAGAGCTGAGAAGCCAGGGTGGCCTGCCATGGACTGTGTACGTGCAAGGACCATCTCTGCTGTCCCCCAACTTCACTCTTTCCCACAGAGTAAGAGACCACAGGGCCAAAATGATGTGCCCCATGCCTGCCCTCTAGGTACCTGGGACCCCAAAAGTATGTGTCCATGTCCTGAGTTTATTCCAGGGCCTATGCAGTCCTCTTCTTTAAGTCTATCCTCCCAGGGCGACTTAAAAGGGTGGCTATGGTGGGGGGAAGAGGAGGGAAATGGAGGAAACTTTGGCAAACAGGCATTTCTCCAATTTTCCGTATACATGCAAGCCCCCAGTAGAGCAGGAGGGAGCTGTGGGTAGGAAGAGGAGTGCAGCAGGCCTCCATTGCTCCATTGAGGCAAATGGAGCCCCAGTTGGGTGGTCTTGTCACTTAGGAGCAGTTCTGCTTGTGGAGGCTCCATAGCCCCCTTCCCTGTTACAGGGAAGGACAGGACAGCAGACCCTTGTCATTACTTTTGGGTTCTCCGTCCTGCCTTTAGATAGCCTCAGAGATAGTCACAGAGTCTGACTAGCCTGGGAGAGGTCTCCTTTAGCTTTGCATGACCTCTCCCACCCTCTGGCTCCAGGCTGAGGTCACCAGCACCCTCTGGTCCCTCCAGCGGCGACAGCCACCTCTCGGCCCTCATCTCCCTTGACCTCTCAGCAGCCTCTGGTGCTGCTGCCCATTTGTTCCGACTGATAGACTCTCTTCCCTGCCTTCCCGTTTCTTCTGTGCATCACCTGTCTCCACCCTCAGGTTCCTGTTCTACCAGTATCTCTCTGCTTGATAAACCGGATTCATCCCTGATGGCAGCATGCCCAGCATTCAATTTTTGTTTGTTCCCTGGCTGACTGAAGGAATGGATTGCTGCTACCCTGCGTGGGGAACAGGGCTCAGGTCAGCCCCACTCCCCTGGGGACTTGAGCACAAAGGGAATTCCTTGTGAGACGCTGTCTTCATCTTCTAACCTGTTCTGTTGACTGCATTTTTGTTCGTTTGCTTTACCTCTGGGTTTCCACACACATTTTTGACCTTAACTTTTTTTTTTTTCACTGCTTTTTTCTTTCTGAGACAGGTTCTCACTCTGTCACCCAGGCTGGGGTGCAGGGGTATGATCACAGCTCACTGCAGCTTCAACCTCCTGGACTCAGGCAATCCCCCTGCCTCAGCCTCCGACCACTGTCCTGCACCACCATGCCCAGCTAATATTTAAAATTATTTGTAGAAACAAAGTCTCCTTGTGTTGCCCAGGCTGGTCTCAAACACCTGGCTTCACACAATCCTCCAGCCTTCATCTCCCAAAATGTTGGAATTACAGGCACGAGCCACTGCACCTGGCCTTTGTTTTTCATATTTTTTTAAACTTAAATTTCAGAGTTTCACGGATGTCCAACTTTTTGATTGCAAGATGTTTTTGCTTATCTGTGGTGGTAGATATCATGAACATTATGCATGGACCCCCCCCCTTTTTTTTTTTTAAGCATATCAGCTATCGTGTTAGTGTATTTTATATGTGGCCCAAGACAATTCTTCTAATGTGGCCTGGGGAAGCCAAAAGTTTGGACACCTGTGTATAAAAACAAATTCAAATAGTGCATAAATAATAAAAAGGAAGTGTCCTCCTCTCAGTCCTTTCCCCAAAATTATTAGAGGATTTGCTTACTTTCAGCTGTTTTTTTCTGCCTACACAAACACTGATATCTGTCAAGACATTTAAAAAGTTGTTTTTTTTTTTTTGAGACAGAGTTTCACTCTTGTTACCCAGGCTGGAGTGCAATGGCCCGATCTGGGCTCACCGCAACCTCCACCTCCTGGGTTCAGGCAATTCTCCTGCCTCAGCCTCCTGAGTAGCTGGGATTACAGGCACGAGCCACCATGCCCAGCTAACTTTTTGTATTTTTAGTAGAGATGGGGTTTCACCATGTTGACCAGGATGGTCTCGATCTCTTGACCTCGTGATCCACCCACCTCGGCCTCCCAAAGAGCTGGGATTACAGGCATGAGCCACCTCGCCCAACCCTAAAAAGTTGTTTAAAAATAGGTTGGGTGTGGTGGCTCGTGCCTGTAATCCCAGCACTTTGGAAGGCTGGGCGGGTGTATTGCTTGAGGCCAGGAGTCCAAGACCAGCCTGGCCAACAGTGACGAATCCTGTCTCTACTAAAAATACTAGAAACAGTCAGGCATGGTGACATATGCCTATAATCCCAGCTACTTGGAAGCCTGAGACAGACACAAGAATTGCTTGAACCTGGGAGGCTTGTACTGAGCTGAGATAGTGTCACTGCACTCCAGCCTGGGCGACAGAGTGAGACTCTGTCTCAAAAAAAGAAAACAGTGAAATAATGTTACACATGGATATTGTCCTGTCATTTGTGTTTTTCACTTACGTCCTATGGCAACTCATGGAGAACTACTTGTTTTTTTGCTCCCATAAAAATGCTGTAATGAGCAACCTTGTTCATGTTTGTGCATAGTTTGCATAGCTGTACAATGTTTCTGTGAGATAATATCATAGAAGGGCTTGGCCAAAGGTGTGTACATTTTAGCAGTTGAGATACTGCCAAAATGCCCTCCAAAAAGATTATACCAGAATATAATCCCGTTTGCAAAATATGAGAGTTCATGGACAGTTTAAGCTGGTTTGAACCTATCCCAGACTGCATCCCTAGCCCGCATCTCCCTCCCAAACTCCACACTGGTACATCCATCATGTTCTTGACATTCTTGCTTGGATGGCAACTCAAGCTTATTTAAAAAAGAAAAAAAACTTTTTATTGGCAACCATCAAAGAGATACTCACAACAAGACTCAGACCCAAGGGCAGAGACCCCTAAACAGATGGTTTTCCCTTAACTCTTCAGGCTGGAGCAGATTTTAAACCAAGCTGGAGAAATCATGGCCACAACCTAATCTCTACATCCTGGCCAGAAGCTGGTTCACTTCATCCAAGGGCCTAGTTCCAGGGCATTCATGGCTTCTGCAAGTTTGAGCATCCCTTGCTCCTCAAGCTGGCATTGCCACTCAGCCATGGACTGGACATCCACGGGGTCCCGAGCTTGTATAAATAGGAGCCATAAACCATGACCTCAGTGAGGTCTGAAGACTCCAGAGCCTTCAGCTGGAGCATGGCCTTGCTCCTCTGCTTGAGGTAAGGGGTTTGAGATCCGTGCCGGCCCAACATGGCTTCCAGCAGCGGCGTCCGGACCGGGAACACCCCTGGATCTTTCAGGTCTTCGGGAACTTTCACCCACGGCGGGATATTTCTACATTCCGGGAGTGTTCCCATCTTACAACGCTCACCACCAAACCACGCTCCAGCACAAGCCAGGCGTAAGGCGCCGGGGGAGCCATGAGGCTGGGAAAGCCTCACACCTGGCGGCCCCGCCAGCACCTCAAACAGGTGCGAAATAGAGTGCCTGCTCCTCCTCCGCCTTCCCCATCTCAGTTAATGGGAGCCACTCCTCTTTCTCTCACAGCCCCACCAGTAATTCCTGTCGACTCCACCTTCAAAATGGATCTGGAACCCTACCTCCGAGGTCTGAGCCACCATCCACTCCCACCTGAATTGGGTATTACAAGAGTCTCCCACTGGGCTCTTGCTCCAGCCCTTGTCCCCCGACGGTGACGTCTTCCAGCAGTCAGAAGATTCTCTGAGGTTAGTCAGATCACGCCCCTCCCTGACTTGAAGCCTTGCAAGTGCTCCCCATTTCTCCCGAGGTAAAAGCTGAATTATTTTGCGTTGTCATTTTTTTGAGAGTCTTGCTCCGTTGCCAGGCTGGAGTGCAATGGTGCCATCTCGGCTCCCTGCAACCTCCGCCTCCCGGGTTCAAGCAACTTTCCTGCCTCAGCCTCCCATGAGCTGGGATTACAGACGCCCACCACCCCACACAGCTAATTTTTTTTTGTTTGTATTTTTAGTAGAGACTGGGTTTTGCCATGTTGGCCAGCCTGGTCTTAAACTCCTAAGTGCTGGGATTACAAGTGAGCCACCGTGCCCCACCGGCCATAAAAGGTGAATTCTTTTTTTTTTTTTTTGAGACGGAGTTTCGCTCTTGTTACCCAGGCTGGAGTGCAATGGCGCAATCTCGGCTCACCACAACCTCCGCCTCCTTCCTGGGTTCAGGCAATTCTCCTGCCTCAGCCTCCTGAGCGGCCGGGATTACAGGCACGCCCCACCATGCCCAGCTAATTTTTGTATTTTTAGTAGAGACGGGGTTTCACCATGTTGACCAGATGGTCTCGATCTCTTGACCTCGTGATCCACCCGCCTCGGCCTCCCAAAGTGCTGGGATTACTGGCTTGAGCCACCGTGCCCGGCCCCAAAAGGTGAATTCTTACAAGACACAACAGGACCTGGTCCCGGTTACCTCTCATTTTCCTCCCACCGGCTCTTCCCAGTTCCCTTGCTCTCTTATCTCCAGCCACACTGGCCTTGTCCTCCTCGCCCTTCCTCCAGCATACCAGAAGCCCTCCTGCCTCAGGGTGTTTTCCCTGTGCCTTGAATCCTTTGCCCAGATATCTCTAAATGTCTCAGTCTCTCAATTCCTTCAAGTCTTTGCTTGAATGTCACCTTCCCCAGAAGATCCAGCCTGATCAACCCCTTTAAAACGTAACTCTGTCAGGCTGGGTGGATCACTTGGGGTCAAGAGTTCAAGAGCAGCCTGGCCAACATGGTAAAACTCCGTCTCGTTTCAAAATACAAAAATTAGCTGGGTGTGGTGGCACACACCTGTAATATTATCTACTCAGGAGGCTGAGGCAGGAGAATCACTCAAACCTGGAGGGCAGAGGTTGCAGCAAGCCGAGATCCTGTATTTTTTTAAAAAAGAATAATAATAAAATTAGGCTTTGTTGTTTGGTGGTTGCTGATGTGTTTAGCCATGGGTTTGTTTGGTGAGGTGGTTTGCACTTTAGGATTAACAAATAAGACAATTATGAGTATAATTAGCAACAGGTTTTTTTAGTTAAAGAGCGACTTTCAGGAATGGTGGTTTAACTAGGAGAGCAGATTTCGCACACCTTTTCATTATTTTTGGCTAGAGGATTTACAAAGGCAGCTGTTTGTACTGACTTAGTAATGGATGAGGATGGCTGAGACTAGAAAGGCTGAACTCTGAATGTTTTGTGTTTGACCTGTAGTGTTACTTGGTGTTTTAGTTTACTGTATGCCGTTAATGAGGAACTTCACTGAGGGTAAGTTAATTTTTTAAATCAAGGAGTTGTGTTAGAAGAGGGTGTTAGTTTAAGTTACAAGGCAGAAAAATGTAGATTGGAGGATGGGCTTGATAGAATGTAGCAAGTACAGTTGCAGACAGTGAGAGAATAAAAAACCAATTTTAAACAGGATTTGCTTAGCTTTTTGCGTTTTGGGGTTGGTTTTTTTTTTTTTTTTTAGCATTTTTTAGGTGATGTTTAAAGGCTTGTGTAGTTTTGAGGAAGCTGCATTGTTTTGCAGGTTTTTTTAAAGCTGGCTTAAATTTTTTTAATGACGCAGTTTTTTGGCTGGTGCTGGTGTACTGGAAATTTTAGTGTTGGTAACTGCTAAGAGACTTTTTAGAATTTTTGTCAAGAGGTTAGTACTCTAAAAAAAACTTGTGCTTTATTTTAATTTTAGTTTATAGAAAAACTAGATGATACCTTTTTAACTTTTAACCAATATGTTTACACACACAAGTTTGTTTAAAGTTAATGTTTTAAAACTTGCTTAGACTTTTAAAACAACATTTATACAGTTGCATAACTTTTTTCATTAAAACTGTTTTGGTTAAGCAGTGATGTTGTAGCTGTGGGCTTGAGATAAGACTTTTTAAAGCTGTTTTAATATTTTTTAATAGATTAACTGAGAAGCCAAGTTACTTACTGTATTTATGGGCTGAGTGGAAAAAGTTTTTGTTTGTTTGTTTGTTTGTTTGTTTTGAGACAGTTTTGCTCATTACCCAGGCTGAAGTGCAATGGCACGATCTGGGCTTACCGCAGCCTCCACCTCCTGGGTTCAGGCAATTCTCCTGCCTCAGCCTCCTGAGTAGCTGGGATTACAGGCATGCACACAGTGCCCAGCTAATTTTTTGTATTTTTTAGTAGAGACGGGGTTTCACCATGTTGACCAGGATGGTCTCGATCTCTTGACCTCGTGATCCACCCGCCTCAGCCTCCCAGAGTGCTGGGATTACAGGCTTGAGATGTTAGAATTAGGGCTTTAATTTTTGCTTTTTGAGTGTTAGCAAACTTAGACGGATTGAACTATGTGGTTTTTATTAGACCGCAGCTTTCTTTGGATTACTTAACCCATTAGTAAACCGTGCTAAAGCAGTAGGTATGGAGAAGTGCAGTACTGCTTTGAATTGCTTTTTTGTTTTAAAGGAATTTTGATGATATTAGGATTATAACTTAGCAGTTGACTGCATAATTTATTAAGATGGCAAGCTGAAGGCCGGGTGCGGTGGCTCACGCCTGTAATCCCAGCACTTTGTGAGGCTGAGGCGGGTGGATCACGAGGTCAAGAGATCGAGACCATCCAAGTCAACATGGTGAAACCCCGTCTCTACTAAAAATACAAAAATTAGCCGGGCATGGTGGCGCGTGCCTGTAATCCCAGCTACTCAGGAGGCTGAGGCAGGAGAATTGCCTGAACCCAGGAGGCGGAGGTTGCAGTGAGCCGATATCACGTCATTGCACTCCAGCCTGGGTAACAAGAGCGAGACTCCGTCTCAAAAAAAAAAAAAAAAAAAAAAGGCAGGCCAAAATTGGTGACCTGAAATTTAAAAGGAAATTTGAAAATATTTTTGGAGGCAGAGACTCAAAGAGTATATTTAACTATGTGCTTAAAGCCATAGGCAGAATGGCTTATACTTTGCAGTTGAGGTTTTAGGCCCACCAAGTCTGTGGACTTTAAACTGGCAAACTGTTTTGAAAACAATGACTATTAGAGCAAAGACTATTTTTAATTAGTTTTTTATGCATATGTTTTTATTACACTAACATACAATTTTTTTTAACTTTTTGAGAATGGGCACATTTTTACTTTTTAATAAATATTTAATTTGGATTAAAGATTTTTTTAAAAGGTAATGTGTGATTTTTACATGCTTAGCTTTTAATTGCTTTTTAACTAATTTGTGGGCCTATTGTAATTTTTTTTGAGGTTATTATTTTTCTTAAGCTGGATTTTAAAAGAGCCATGTTAAGGGTAAGACTGGAATACAGCAGTGCTTAATATTAGAAAAGGTTTTACAAATGTTTAAATTGAACTTAAATTACGGCTGAGAATTGCAATTTGGGATGTTGCTTGTATACAAAGAACACAGGACATCTTACTGTGGGACACCTGTGGGGAGCAGCAGGCGCTCTGGGTTCCTGGGCCGCAGGCAGCCACGCGGGCCCTGCCTGGGTGCTGCTGGCTTTTTCCACCTCGGCTGGCTTGGGAGGAGCGTTTTTGCCAGTGCCTTTTTTCTTTTTCTTTTGCTTGGCTTGTGGCTTTGGCTTGTAAAGCCTTAAAAAAATTTTTTTTTTTTTTTTTAGAAACTCGATGTTTATTTTTCATGAATCTTATATGTTGTTTAAGAGGCCACACAAGAACAGCTTAAGATCATTCAGTGGTTGCTTCTACCCATTCAGTGGCCTGAGGAGTGGGAGCTGCAGATCAGTCTTCCCTGGCAGGCTGGGTGCTCCAGTCTTCAGTAGGGAACTGCTGGATAGGCACAGAGGGCACCTGCACGCCTCAGACCAGTCGGCAACCTCAGGCTGAGTAGCAGTGAGCTCAGGAGCTGGAGCAGTCCATTCGCCCTGAAATTCCTCCTTGCTCACAGGGTTTTCAGCAGCAGCCTGCTCTCCTTTTTCAACCTCTTCAGGATCTCTGTAGAAGTAGAGATCAGGCATGACCTCCCACGGGTGTTCACGGGAAATGATGCCACGCATGCACAGAACTTCCCGAGCCAGCATCCACTGCATCAGACCCACTGAGTGAGCTCCCTTGTTGTTGCATGGGATGGCAATGTCCACACAGCACAGAGGAGAATCTGTGTTACACAGAGCAATGGTAGGTAGGTTGACATAAGACGCCTCCGTGAGAGGCTGGTGGTCAGCCCTTGGGTCAGTGACCACAAGCAGCCTGGCTCCCCGAAGGGATCTGGTTGGTGAAGGTTCCGGGAGTAAAGGAGTGGCTCCAGTGGCAGCCGCAAACTTCAGCACGGCCCTCTGGCCAGTATTCCTGGAGGATATAACACTGACATCAGCAGGGTTTTCAGTGGCAACAATGACACGAGCTGCCAGGAGAAGCTTCTCCCAGGTCCTCTTCAGATTTATGATGTAGATGCCATCACTTTTCCTTTTATAGATATGCTGTTCCATCTGGAAGTCAAGGTTGGTGCCACCTAAATGGTTCCTGCTGCCAGGAACTTAAGGACATCCTCCTCCTTCATTTGCAGGACATCAAGGGCTCCGGACATCGTGAAAGTTTCCCTTTAAGTTACGACGGGAATCCAGAACAACGCTGTTTGGAGCCCTCAGCAGGTAGTGCGGAAAAGCTAAAAAATTTTTTTATAAACATACACCTTATTGCCTTGCTGATTACTAATAACTGGGCAGGCTAAGAGTTTTTTTTGTAATGGTGCTTGCTTAAGACAAATTTTTATAGTTGTAGTATTTTTGGGGGATACTTTTGTGCATGTTTTTTAAAAAATTTATGTTCTGCGGTACATGTGCAGAATGTGCAGATTTGTCACATAGGTATACACATGCCATGGTGGTTTGCTGCACCCATCACCCCATTATCTACATTAGGTATTTCTCCTGATGCTGTCCCTCCCCAATCCCCCCACCCCCTGCTATTCCTCTCCTAGCCTGCCCCCACCTTCAGGCCCCAGTGTGTGATGTTCCCCTCCCTGTGTCTTATGTGTTCTTATTGTTCAACATCCACTTTGAGAACATATGGTGTTTGTTTTTCTATTCTTGTGTCAGTTTGCTGAGAATTATGGTTTCCAGCTTCATCCATGTCCCTGCAAAGGACATGAACTCATCCTTTTTTTTTGAGACGGAGTCTCGCTCTTGTTACCCAGGCTGGAGTGCAATGGCGCGATCTCGGCTCACCGCAACCTCCGCCTCCTGGGTTCAGGCAATTCTCCCGCCTCAGCCTCCTGAGCAGCTGGGATTACAGGCACGTGCCACCATGCCCAGCTAATTTTTTTGTATTTTCAGTAGAGACGGGGTTTCACCATGTTGACCAGGATGGTCTCGATCTCCTGACCTCGTGATCCACCCACCTCGGCCTCCCAAAGTGCTGGGATTACAGGTGTGGGCCACCGTGCCCAGCCCAAACTCACCCTTTTTTTTACGGCTACATAGTATTCCATGGTGTATATGTGCCACATTTTCTTTATTCAGTCTATCACTGATGGGTACTTGGGTTGGTTCCAAGTCTTTGCTATTGTGAACAGTGCCACAATGAACATATGTGTGCATGTGTCTCTATAAAAGAATAATTTATAATCCTTTGGTTATATACCCAGTAATGGGATTGCTGGGTCAAATGGTATTTCTATTTCTAGATCCTTGAGGTATCACCACACTGTCTTCCACAATGGTTGAACTAATTTACACTCCCACCGACGGTGTAAAAGTGTTCCTAGGTCTCCACATCCTCTCCAGCACCTGTTGTCTCCTGATTTTTTAATGCTCACCATTCTAACTGGCGTGAGGTGGTATCTCAATATGGTTTTGAGTTTCTCTAGCGATTGGAGATGATGAACTTTTTTCATATTTGTTGACTGCATAAATGTCTTCTTTTGAAAAATGTTCATATCCTTTGCCCACTTCTTGATGGGGTTGTTTTCTTCTTGTAAATTTGTTTAAGATCTTTGTAGATTCTGGATATTAGCTCTTTGTTAGGTGGGTAGATTGTAAAAAATTTTTTCCCATTCTGTTGTGGGTTCACTCTAATGATAGTTTCTTTTGCTGTGCAGAAGCTCTTAAGTTTAATTAGGTCCCATTTGTCTATTTTGGCTTTTGTTGCCTTGCTTTTGGTGTTTTCGTCATGAAGTCCTATGTCCTGAATGGTTTTGCCTAGGTTTTCTTCTAGGGTTTTTATGGTGTTAGATCTTATGTTTAAATCTTTCATCCATCTGGAGTTAATTTTTGTATAAGGTGTAAGGAAGGATTCCAGTTTCCTCACACCATTGATTAAACAGGGAATCCTTTCCCCATTGCTTGTTTTTGTCAGGTTTGTCAAAAATCAGATGGTTGTATATATGTGGTGTTCTGAGGCCCCTGTTCTGTTCCATTGGTCTATGTCTCTGTTTTGGTACCCGTACCATGCTGTTTTGATTACTGTAGCCTTGTAGTTAAGTTTGAAGTCAGGTAGCGTGATGCCTCCAGCTTTTTTTGGCTTAGGATTGTCTTGGCTATGAGGGCTCTTTTTTGGTTCTATATGAAATTTCAGTTGTTTTTTTTCCAATTCTGTGAAGAAAGTCAATGGTAGCTTGATGGGGATAGCATTGAATCTATAAATTACTTTGGGCAATATGGCCATTTTCATGATATTGATTCTTTCTAATGATGAGCATGGACTGTTTCTCCATCTGTTTGTGCCCTCTCATTTGCTTGAGCAGTGGTTTGTAGTTCTCCTTGAAGAGGTTCTTCACATCCCTTGTTAGTTGTATTCCTAGGTATTTGTTTTACTTGTTTTTAGAGCTTTATGTTTTTCCTTGGAATAATGGACCTTGGAGAACAGCAACTTGAATTACGGTTTGTACTTTTATTTATTGAGCTGATAACTGCTGTTTTATGATGAAGTTTTAGCCTGAAACAATGCCTCCCTGAGCTGGGCAATCCCCACAGGGTACCAGTGACTTACTACTTGACCTGAGCTTGTGTTTTTTTTTTTTACTTTTTGGTTTTTGGGAGGTTCGCCATTCCTTCTTCACAATAGTGATTACCTTGGTTGCTTTGCGTTTGAGCACCTGCTGTAACATAGGCATCACATTGGGGTCACCACCTGAGATGTCCACTACCTGCGGAGGGTTGGCCTGCAGACTTTGACTTAATGATGGATGAATGAATGTACCTTTACACCATTGCAGTGATTGAAGTGGGCTACGGATGGTTGTTGGCTGCTTTTAGAGGGCGAAATGCAACCTATTGACCCAGACTACTCTACATTATTATTAATTTTATAAGAAGTTTTAAGTTAACACACTTGTGAGTAATTAACATGGTTAAGGGTGGTTTTATGGACGATAAAAGCTTTAAGGTTTGGGCCCAGAATAAACACTTTAACGGGTAATTTCCCTTTGATTTCCCCCGGCGAGGACCATTGGGCACGAAGTTTACATGAGTCACAGAGTAGAGACAAAGGGCGGTGGGGTAAACAGACTTAAACCGGAAACACTTTTATCATCCGCATCTCTTCTCTAACATGTCCAGCAGCCTGTCCCCATAAAACCTTTCGGCCTTCCAAAGGTTTGAGACTATCATTTATGACTTTACTAATATTTTGTGCAATATTTTGCCAGCCACTCCAGCCTGGGCAACAGAGCGAGATTCCATCTCAAAAACATAATAAATTAATTAACCCTATCCCATTTCTGAACTACTTTATCCCACTTTTTTCATTTTGCTTGTCACCTGCTAATATACTATACAATTCATTTCTTATGTTTGTTATAAAGTCTCTTTCCTTTCCATTAGAATTTAGGCTCGGAGAGGGCAGGGGCTGTTGGTGTGTTTTGTTCACAGATGATTCCCAAGCCTCTAGAACAGTGCCCAGTTCACAGTAGCTGCTCAGTAAATATCTGTTGAATAAGTGACATAGCAGAACAGTTTTCAAATGTGGGTGTCTTCAGTTCACACAGCCCTTGAGTGTCCTTCCTCCCTCAGGTAAGTTAGCCTCCGCCTCCTCCTTCAGATAGGGGTCTGAGGGCAAGTTTCCTGACACCAAGCACTATATTCTGCCTCTGGGGTGGAGGTGAGCATTGGGACTCAGTCTACAGTGAAATAAACATCACAGTTCCATTCACAAATGAATGTACACTAAATCCCACAAATATAATTATGGAATAGTAGCCCCAAATAATCCCATACTGTCCTAGGACTACCAGCAGGCCTAGCAACCTCATGGTTCACTATGGCATCCTGGATTCCTGCACGGTCAGGACCTGAGGGTCTGACCCCACATGACCTGAGGACTCTCACTTTGCCACAGCTGCTCCCTTGGGAGCAGCAGCCTTCACTTTTCCTCCTGATGCATTGGGTCCTGGGCCCATGATCCTCTGAAGGGAGCTCCTCTGGGGGGTTTTGCAGCCCTCAAAAGCCGCAGGGGCACCCCTTAGGTCAGCTGCCTCAGGCTGGGCTCTGGCCACCTGGATCTGTAGAGGAGGCCAGGCAGAGGATGGCTACGGGAATATGGGATTCTGCTGGCTTTCTAGCAGGTACTTATTTGTGCCCTGTACTTGCCATCCATTATTTCTGCCAATTCTAAGGATGATTATAGCTCTTGATGGAGGAGCACAGAGAGGCAAAGTCACTTTTCCAAAGTCTTAACAGCAGGAAACTGCAGAGCCAAGATTTAAACAGTCCCTTCACCCCATATCCTGGAGCCAGGAGCTCTAAAGACAGGGAGTGGGTAGAATGCACGCTATCCCCTCACTACCCAGGCCGGGCTAGGTTTGCATTCCATGCAGGAGGGGCTGGAAAGGGCCAGCCCTGAAGCGCACTTGGAGCCTGATCATCCTGAAAGTTGGCAGTCCTGGGTTGATAATACTCTCTCCTCAGGCCCCCAGTGAGGGTGGTGGTAGAGGGACCAAGGAAAGTGGCTTGAAGCAGGAACTGGCACCAACACTTGGTCTCTCTCCCCTGTCTCCAGTGATCCCAGAAGCTCCATCACCCCATCCACCCGCACACAGACACTGAAGACTGGGCAGGGTCAGGAGAGTGAGATGCCAGAAACTCCACCATTAAAGAACTGCTCTTTGGGGCATGTGTGAGCCTCTGTGCACCCACACTAAGCCTGCCAAATAGTCCTCTGAGTCACCGGGATCTCAGGGCATCTTGAACAGGCAACTGGGATCTGGGTTTTGAGGATGGTACTTTAGGCACCTGGCCAGGGCTGGCCCACAGACAGCCCTGGGAGTTGAGGGAGAGGGAGTAAAGGCAGAGGGAGCAGAATCCAGCAACTCTGTGGCTTGGGACAAAGCCTCTTTTCCTCCTGAGCTCCAGCCCCTCCCCACATGTCAGGTTCTACCACACAGGCTTACCCGCAGCAGGAACCAGCAGAACACCTCCCAGCCTGTGAGAGCCAGGAGGGGCCCACAGACAGGGGAGGAGACTGGGTTTCTCTTTGAGCAGGGTGGGGCCCAGCTGTCATTTCTGGCAGAATCTGGTTGCTTGTGCCAGCTCTGAGTCAGCAGTGCCCATCCTGCCTAAGAACCCTGGGCTAGAGAGGAGGCTGCAACTCCTGTGTCTGTGCCAGAGGCCAGAGGTGGGCTTCTGTGAGGTGGGTTTGGAGCATGCAAAGGAACAGCCTGGCTGCAGCCCCCGAATGGAACAGGGACTGAGGGAGACAAGACTGTCCCAGGTAATGCCCTGGCTTAGGGCCTGGGGCTGAGTTGGGAGATGACGTGAATACATAGGAATGATGCCTGAGATTGAGCTGTGCCCACTCCTGGTGTCAGAGTTTCATTGTGACGCTGCCTAGGAAGAGGAGAGGAACTTGAGAAGGCCTGACTTGCTGAGTACAGGGCATGCAGGCCCAGGAGTGTCAGAGGTGCAGGTGGTAGGCTCCAAGGCCTGAGAAGGCTCCCAGAGGACAGAGAAGGGGACCATTCTCCCTTCCCCCTGCCCTGGCCCTCTGTATAGACGTCCAAAGTAGGGCCTGCCAGTATGGATTTGTTCAGCCCTCAACAAACATGG
>CM052664.1:4973623-4986189 GCA_028533165.1 Leontopithecus rosalia
GGAGGGGCATACCGAGTAGGGGGGCATGCTGAGTAGGGGGGGCATGCCGAGTAGGGGGGGCATGCCGAGTAGGGGGGCATGCAGAGTAGGGGGGCATGCAGAGTGGGGGGCATGCAGAGTGGGGTCTCTCCAAAGCCCGGAGGTCCTGACCCACTCTCAGCCCTCAGAAATAGAAGAATGCCCTCCAGCTGTTTCACTTCCTTTACTCAAGACCCCCCAGGCCCACGAGGGCCCAGCCTCCTCCCCGCAAAGCTGGTCCAGCCAGCTTTGCCAGACTTTCACATTGGCCTTATCAGCCCAGGAGGCCTGAGTGGCTTTACTGGGGGGCCTAGCACCCCCCATCCTGGGAGGCCCTCTGGGGGCTCTCTGACACCATGAGCTCAGTTTTCCCAAGGGACTCTCCAAGGGGGTGGTGGGCAACAGGATCCAGGAACCCTCCCAGGGGCTGGGGTGGAGGGGTGTCTGAGCAACTTACAAAGAGGGTTTTCTGGGTCCCAAGAGTTGGGGGGTGGGTCTGCATAGGGACCTTGCCCAGATGGCCCTTTGGGAGGCCACCTGAAGGTACACTGGGGATCCTCCCCCTCAGCTTCATGGATCGCTGGGTTTTGGGATATGAGGGGCTCCGAAGTGAACTCTGCACCTGTTTGCTTCCCCCTCCCTTCCCCCCCCAACACTCCACCAAAGGCCACTCTTAGGGTTAGAAACCTCCCAGGGGGAGGGAAGGGGACCCTCCTGCCGACAAGGTCCAGGTGTTGCTCTCTGAAGACCTCCTAGTCGTGTCCGTGCACCCATTTCGCAGAAGGGAAAGCGAATACGGGAGCAGCGGCTGGAAGCCTGGACGCCGCGTCTCCCCAGCGCAGCAGCCCGCTTGGGCGTCGGACCTTACACGATCCCTTCCCCGGGAAGACGCCAGATTCTTTCCAATATCACCCTGACCCCAGCGAGGCGCCCACAAGCAGGGCGTGGGGCCGGACCGCCCGCGGTAATGACAGGGCCCGCGGCCTGTGGGTGGCGGCGGGGAAGGAAGCTGGAGGGATCTGGCTATTTCTGGTCGGGGTGCGCCTGCTCGCCCTGCCGGGGTTGGCCGGTCCGCATGGCCCCCAGCTCTGCCCTCCCTTCAGCGTCCTCAGGAGGGGCGGGGAGAGGCGAGGGTTGGCGGGCGCAGGGGGCGGGGGCGCAGGCTGGCGGGGCGGGGCGGAGTCCGGGCCCACCCTCGGCCTCCTCCCACCCTATCCACTCGGATCCCCCCACCGCACTCTGCTCGGACCCAGTGCCGTCGCCGCTCACGTGAGCCCCGCGGTGCCCCTCCCGCCACGCCACCCGTGGGGCATGGACTCGGGCGGGGACTTCCTGACCCTGCACGGTGAGTGCCCGGCCCGCGGCAGCGGGAGACCCTGCCGGGGCGAACGCCTGGAAAGCCGTGCCGGGCCCTGGACCCGGAGCCCCCAGCTCCTTCGGTCGCCTCCACCCCGCCCCGGGCCAGCCTCTCGGCCCCCTTGCCGGGACTCGGAAAATCTCAGCCCGCGGCTCCCTGGGTGGGACTGTCCGCACGACCCTGGGCGTTCCCAGGCTTGTCCCAGATCTGGCCCGGGGTCGTGGTGGGGGTGGGAGGGGCGGCACGGGTCTGAAGACTTCCCTCTGCCTCGCGGACTCCCTTGTCCTGGTTGTGAACGTCTGGGTTCCACGGTCCCGCTTGGACGGAGGGGCAGAGGAGGAAGGAAACAGCATCCAAGAACGACAAAATTCTCCTTGCCTCATCCGGGCCGCCCCCGAGGCTCCCCAAAGCCCTGGCGTGCCTGGACCCCGTCCGGATGTGGCGGAGTGGGGGGTGAGAGGGTGGGGCGAGGAGGTGTCCAAGGTTAACCGTGGTCTGGTCGGGCTGTGCAGCCTTAATTGCCCAGCGCAGAAATAGCGATGCTCAGGCTGGGAGAAGCAGCCTGATCCCCTCATCTGCGACTCTCCTGGGGGCGTAGGGCCAGGTTTCAGCCGGAGTTGCCTGCTCCAGCCTTTGTCCAGTGGAGCTTTGTTTCCTCCGATATGAACCAGCTCCTTGCCCTTTCGCCGTTTCTCGAGCAGCGAGGGGAGCCTGGGCTCCCGAATGCAGGTCTGGAGGCCTTCTGGGAGAGGGGAGTTTGGGACAGGCAACTTTGGGCGCCTGTTTGCTCCAGGCCAGGGACGTACCCACTCTTGGCGGGGGCTTACCCTCCTGCCCCTCCGGATCACTTGCCAGCTCCACAAACCCTGCTCCTTTTGTGCCAATCACTGCTTTACTGCATACCCCTCTCTTTTCTAGTACCTTGGGGTTGGAGACTTTAGTGGCCACCACCTATCCATCTAAACTGTTCGTGGACATAATAGATGGGAAAGAGAAGAGAAGAGCAGAGCCCTCCAGCCTTCCGCTGGAGTCCCCCTGGAATTTACGGGGACTTAGAGATGTTCCCATCAGCCAGCCTCCAGCCTATCTCTTGTTTCCCAGTTGGCCCAGACCTGGTCCTCCTGGCCCAGAGAGACCTTGCCCTGTAACCAGAGCTGTTGCCTTCATTCCAATAGCCTAGACTCCTTAAAACCACCTTGTCTAGATGAGTCACAGAGTCCCTGCCCCTTCCAGTGCTCCTTCGTCTTTTTTCAGGCCAGAGGTGTCTTCAGTGTGCCTGCCAGGCTAGCAAGATGGGAGGCTGGGCAGCTCAGAGAACACAGTGGAGACCTCTGCTTTCCCTCTGATGCAGTGTCCTTCCTCAGCTCCTGTTGGAACAGGCTTCATCCTCAGTGTCTGTGCCTTTGTCAGTTTCTCTCCTGAGGCAGCCCTCATATCTTTTCCATGGAGGAAGACACACAGAGGCTCAGTCAGGACCTCCCAGTCCTATGGCATGGGGTTGGCTGCCCTGGCCCACCCCATTTGAGACCAGCCTCCCAATTGCCTCAGTCCAGCTTTTCCTGAAGGGTTGACATAAACACTGTGACCCCAAGCTAGTTTCCCTGAGGGCCCTGCCACTTCTAGCTGATCATCCAAAATCACCTACCTTAACTGCCTTCTGTCCACACTGTAAACCAGATGGGGAAATAAGAACGTGTCAAGGAGAATCGTTGGTGGGAGGGGGTGGTCGCTGTGCTCGGTGCTGTTCCAAGTTGTCTACACTTCCATCACAGGGTCTGTATCCATTCCACAGTGTGGATGCCCCAGCACTGTGCGTGCTGCAGGCCCACTCTCTCTGGCTTGGGGCTCCATACTCTCTGGAAGGAGCCCAGAGAGGCTCCTTCTATTGGCCTGGGGAGATACGGGGCTCACCTAGATATGAGATGCCCCTCTGTCCTCACCCCAGACGCATGCAGAAGTAGTTTACTGGCATCAATTCTGAAAGCAAAGTACCTGAATTCAAGTCTTGGCTTTCTCATCTCAGATGAATTCCTGACTTGTCTGTGTGTCAGTTTCCTCACCTGTAAAGTGGGGGATAATACCATCTATCTCATAGGGTTGCTATACATGGCATTTAGAACAGTGCCTGGAACCCAGTGAGTACTGTGTGCCTGCAGGATGCCCCCTCGCCAAGTTTCTGTGCCCTATGAGCTGCTGTCTAGTTCTTTGGGAGATGATGGGGCATCGTAAGATAGTTACTAGACAGGGAAAATAGGGCCAGAACTAGATTCAAGAGCCGTTCAACTCCTAGGCCCTCTGAAGCCCTCACACTGATGCTACAGCCTCCACCCTCTTTCCCTCACTTTACTCCTCCACTCTTTATTCTGGTTGTGCCTGGACTGGCTTCTCCAGCAGGTCCCCTGATGTGCCCAAAAGGACATCACCTTCCAGGGCCCTCCCCTCACTGAACACCCCCCCACACACACACACACGCACACACTAACTTTTCCTATACCCAATCCCTTTTGCCCCCTGGAAGACTTGCCATTTGTAAAAATAGAAAATAGAGGGGCCTCATCTTGGCCCCAGGAGACCTGGGCTCCAGTCCTAGCTTTGCTTGTATTTACTATGGGCCTGAGAATCATCCTTGGGATAGCAATACATGTTTCACAGAGGGTGTGGGGAACATAAACACCAATGGGCACAGGAATTCTAGGCTGCTGCAAAAACCAGTCCTCCAAGAGATGATTCCAGAGCATCTTAGTAAGTTGGGGTGGCCAGCTCCTCACCCACCTATGTTCAAAACCTGTCTGTCCCTGGGTTTCCAGGCCCATGCTACACAGGCACACACGGATCTACGTCAGTCTTAACTTTTTGTGTCATAGACCACTTTGGCAGTCAGGTGAAGCCTGTAGACCCCTTCTATGATTGTGATTTTTTTTATTTTTGACACAGTCTCCCTCTGTCTCCCAGGCTGGAGACATCTCTGCTCACCATGCAGAGATGTCTCTGCATGCCATCTCTGCTCACCACAACCTCTACCTCCTGGGTTCAATCGATTGTCCTGTCTCAGCCTCCCAAGTAGCTGGGATTACAGGCACTGCCCACCGCACCCAGCTAATTTTTGTATTTTTAGCGGAGACAGGATTTCTCCATGTTGGCCAGGCTGGTCTCGAATTCCTGACCTTAAGTGATCTGCCCGCCTTGACCTCCCAGAATGCTGGGATTACAGGCATGAGCCACTGCGCCCAGCCAGGAGCATGTTTTTAAATGCAGAAAATAAAATACCTAAGAATTCAAAGGAAGCCAGTTATTTTGAGATGTGATTTTATCCACAGGTTCTTGAGGGGTCTTTGGTCCAGTTAAGAACTGCGCAGTTTCTCCTTAACACAGGCTCCCCTTGCACTCTGCTTCCCTCTCCAAAGAATAGCTTTTCTGTGTTCATGTTTCAGCTAATCTGCCTTGCCCATCTACTAACTCACCTTGCTCATGATTTATTCTCTCTGGTATGACCTTAGGCAGGTTACTCTGCGCTTCAGTTTATTGTTATTACTGCTGTGCTTGTCTGAGCCAATAACTGGCTTTGCCAGTGACTCACCGTCAATGCTGGTGACTGGAGCGGCAGTGAAGCGAACTGGGGGGAACTATTCAGAAGCCGGGAGTAAAACAGTGAGTCAGGCCTCTGGGTGGTGTCCTGAGCTTGGCACACAGTAGGGGCTCAATAAATAATTGCTGGGCAAATGAAAGGGAGGTTGTCATGTACATGAAAGGATCCACTGTTCCGAGCATATTGGCAGCGAAGTTTTGCGCAAAGTTACAGTCGTTCTCATGTATTCGTGAAAGCCAGCTTGGGTTAATGGGCTCATCTTAAGATCAGCATTTTTTCAAGAATTCCGTTTGCATTCGGCACCTTGGGGTCAAACCGAGACAAGGAACCAGGCCCGCCTGAGTCTCACAAATGAGGCAACCGCAAGCTGAGTCGCAATGAATTAGTTGAGCAATCGAAGTAAAATACTTTGGGGGCTGGGTGTCTGGCCCAGGTTCCGTCCCCGTTCCCGCCTGGCCTCGCCCCACTCAGATCCCCGCTAGACTGCCGCCCACTGGGACTCCCCTCAGTTCTGTCTCCCCAGACTCGGCCCTTCAGTCCTGCGGCAGCCTGCGAGGTGGCCTTAGAATTCGCCGCTCAGGCTCCCCGGTCGGACTCCGCCCGTACTGCCTGTCGGGCCCTGGCCCTGCCCCCGCGCCTCCTCCGAAGTCCAGGGCCCGCCCCTCCCTGCCTGGACACGCCCTTTCAGTGCGGGATCCTCCCAGGCTTGCCTCTTGGGCCCTGGCCCCGCCCCTGGGCTGCTTCCTGGGTGTGGCTTTGCCTCCACGTCGCCTATAGAGCAGAGGCTCCCGGCCTGAGCTCCGCCTCTGGGCCTGGCCCCTCCCTCGCCCCTGCCTTGGCTCTGGCCCCACCCCCAGTCCGCTTTGCAGTCTCTGGCCTTCGACACAGATTTGCTTCCTGGGTTATGGATTTGTCCCCACTCCGCCTCTATAGGGCCCGGCATCTCCTCGGCCCAGCCTCCTGGGTTCTGGATCCACCCCCTATCCACACACACTCCTCGACGCAGCTCTCGCACCACCTCCAGGGGGCATTGGTCCCACCCCTCTTGGATGGCCCAGCCTTCTACGGTCTGACTACACCTTCCTTAGTCCAGATTTGCTTCTCGTTCCGCCTCCTGTGTTCTGATTCCCCCCATACCCCTCACTTCTCGGTTCGGGGGCATAGGTTCTGCCCCTTGAGGACTAGCTTCCCCTCCTAGGGTCTGACTCCACCCCTCTACAGATTTCCCTCTCGTCCTGCCCCTCCAGAGTGGCCCCGCCTCTCGAACTCTAGCTCCTCCCTCCCATTCCTGGACTCCGCCCCTGCTCCCCTCCAGGGCCACAGTTCCACCCCCTGGACCAGAGCAGTGGGTGCTGTGAGCTTAAAACACTGGAAGCGGCGCTGTCCCGGACCCGGCTCTGCGCAGGCAGGGGCACGGGCAGAGGAGCACCATGCAGTGCCTGGGGATCCGGAGCCGGAGCCGCTCCAGGGAGCTCTACCTGCAGGAGCAGAGCCTTAAGGTGGCAGCGCTCAATGGACAGAGGCTGGGTAAGGGGCGCAGGGCACTCCGAGATCAGGGAATGGGAAGGCCGCTGGGGCAGGACGCCCACCACTTGTCCCTTCGCTCGGGGCCATTTGCCTTGGAGCCTTTAATTGGACGTGTTTAGTACTTTTGTGAGTGCGTGACCCACTGTGGGGCAGTGTTTAGAGGGATGAGTACTAGGGTGATTATCCCTTTTCATGATTTAGTTCAGCTCCTCCAAAGCTCTCCATCCCTTGTCACCTGATGCGCTCCTGTTTACAAATTTCTGAGGCACCGGGTATGTGACCTGATGTGTTACAGGTATGACTGTGTAACCACTGAGGCGATCTGCAAGAGTTTGTGCTCCAGTATGATCCTGTGCAAAAGTGTGCCTGTATGTGATGGGTGTGACAGTGGTGATCTAGTACGGGACCCGGTGCCGGCTGAGTAGTTCTGTCACGCCCGTGGTCTGTGGTGGGGCTGCTGTGCGGCGTGTAATGATAGTGTGTAATGTTGTGAACCCAAGTGCGTGACGTTGTGGCATTGAGGGTGGCTGCTTGTAACCCAGTGCAACAGCGTATAATCTGTTGTGATACTGTTCAACTGAGTGTGACTGTATGACCGATGTGACAGTGGGTGGCCCAGGGTGACGAAGTGGCTCTGTCATTCCATCATGGTGTGTGTGTTATATGGATTTTCTGAAGTTCTTACTCTGTGGCAGTATGTCCCTGCATGGTGGCTGCGTGAAGTTTCATAGCGCTGACCCTGTGGGTAGGCTACCTGCTTCTGAGTCCTGACTCCACAATGCAGCTTCCTTGAGCCTCAGTTTCTGCTTCTGTAAAATGGGAATAATGACAGTGCCTTCCTTGGTTATTGAGAGAATTAAGTACATGTGCTAAGAACAGTATCTTATTTAAATATTAACTATTACGGAAGCCTCTATCATCATCATGTGCTGGCACTATATATTGTGTGGCTATTCATGACTAAGTGTGACACGGTGCAACTCCCTGCGACAGTGTGTAATTTTGACGGTAACCCTTACTCTTCTTAGCCCAGTGCTGGTGGGGGAACAAAAGCAGAGGTAGTGTGTCACTGTGCGTGGCTCATTGTCTCTGAGGTTGTGTGTGTGGTGGTCTAGGCTGTGACTGTGTAGTTGTATGGCCATATCTTTGTAGCTGTGTATTGCTGTGGGTCCCAGGTGTTGTGTGTCTTCATTATACATCACCCTAGGTATAGGGACAGGACTCCTGGCATCTCCCTCAGCTTCCCACTAGCACCTGCAGCACCCTATGTGCTCCAGCACACGACCATCTCACTGTGCACAGCTCGCCTGGGCAGGCTGCAAGGTCAACCCAGGCTGAGCCCAAAGGCCCCTCACCACCACCCTCCCACAGGAGGAGAAGCTATTAGGTCGGTGCAAAAGTTATCTCAGTTTTTTGCTATTCAAAGTAATAGCAAAAAACGCAATTACTTTTGCACCTACCTAATACTGTGACTGGATTGAGTGGGGCTGGGTGAGGAGGTGCCACAGACTTTCTGGGCGTGAAGGGAACAAGGGTGATGGAGCAGGCAGTCTAGAAGCTTCGGAAACAGAAGGGCCCCAACTGAGGCTAAGAGATGAGGGCACCTGCCCAGGTTTCCTGGTGGTCCAGAAGGCTGTGGCTGTCACCTTTCTGGAATTATCGCCCTGGAACTGATGTCCACCTTTTAGAAGGCATTGCTGGCAGCTGGGGGTTTATCTCTGCCTGACCGTAGTCAGGGCCACAGCCTGGCTCCAGGACAGGATGAGCATGTCATCTCTTCATGGTGTTTTCCAGAACAGGAGGGTGGGGCTCAACTTCTATTTCCTGGCTCCCGACTCCATCCCCATCCATGCTGTTGGCAGTGGCTTGCCCTGATGTGTGCCCAGCTTGTGCAGCAGGTGCTGGCAGAGGGTGAGGAGATGTCCCTCCCAGCTTTAAGGGACATCAGCCTTAGAAGGGATAGTAGAATTCTCCAGCGGAGACCAGAGGTGGCCCTGTCATCTGGCAGCCTGGGAACTCCCTGCCCCTCCTCTGGTTCCGGGGCCCTCAGACGCAGCCAGTAGTTGGGAATATTCTGTTGGAGCCCCCTTCTTTTCCGCTGGGACTCCCCTTAGGCTAAGATGAAGCTGTTCACACTAAGGCAGAGTAGCTCTTCAAATGGGTGGACAGATCTGGGATGAAGGTGGGGAAAGGCCACATCAGACTGTCACCCCTGAGGAGGCCCGGGATGCCTCCCGCTTGCTGTTCTTAGCTCAGTGCTGATGGGGGAACAAAAGCAGAGGGAAGGGAGTTACCTAAAGCCATAGGGTGTGGATGTTGGCACTGGCCTCTGCCCTGCCCGGAAGTAGAGGACTGGGGAAGGTTAGAGAGTGTGTGAGTGACTGAAGCCTGGGGAAGTGTCAGAGTTCTGCAGGCCCTGAAGATACCGGGCAGGCTCCCTGGGGGAGGGGCACGGATGAAATGGGAGAGGCCGTCTGCTGCCAGCGATCTGGGCTCAGAACAGAAAAGGCCTATGGCTCTGTGAGGGCTTCCCTGCATAGACGTGGGCCCAAGCCCCTCAGACTGGACCCTGGAAGCCCCTGAGGCTGCCGCTCTGCTGGAGCAGCAGGACAGAGCTTGCTGATGGCCCACACCGTTCTGGGGAGAGAAGTGAAGCGGCTGATTGGCTCTCAGTAGAGCTGGCTGCTGGTCTGTATCCGTGGCTAGGATGATACACCCATTATAGATGCATCACTATATACATATGCCCTTATAGATGTTTCTATAAGTACACCCATGGGTTACTAAGGGTGAGGGCACCTTTATCAACTCTATTAGTTGGCAGGACCTGCTGGATGGTGAAGGCTCTGGCGTCCTTTTGGTGCCTCCTGTCTGAGGGCATCACATCTTTGGGAGCCCACGCCTCTGAGAGCAGCAAGAGTGGGGCAGGACTGGGGCAAGCAACCAGGGTCCTCTCTGTGCTCTGGGCCAGGACCTGCTCAGCTTCTGAAAGGGATGTACTGTGCCTTAAAGCTGCTGTATCCTGAGGGGCCCCAGACCCTGAGAACTCTGGGGCTGGGGCAGCCAGGGACAGGGCCATCCCAGCAGGCCAAACCCAGGCTGCAGTGGACTCACCTGTCTCTTCTTGGAGCAAGGATCAGAGATCCACTCACGTGGGCTCAAGTCAGAGGTGGGGTGACAGCAAGGGTGAGGGTGGCAGAGATGGGCACAAGGGTCCCACAGCAGCCACAGTGTTGACACCGAGAACCCCAACTGCAATGAACTCAGGGCCTGCACAGATTCAGGCACCATCTCATTGAACCTAGAACTTCCCTCTGAGATGGTTGCTGTGGCTATCTCCATTTCATACACAGGAAAGCGGAGGCCCAGCAGCATGAAGTCCCTTCCTTGGTCAGGAAGGCATGGGAACCTGGGCACAAATGATTCTGGAGCTATTGGAGTTGGGGCGTTATTTGGCTCCACGGCACTCTGGGGTCCGTTTCCATCTGTGTCTGTCCCCTTCTGTCTTTTGACCCCAGCTTCCTTCACTTCACTCTGACCCCCACATGAGACCAGGAAGGGCTCACCTAATCTTTCCAAACCACCTTCAGAACATTTCTTAGGGGCCTGGTCCTCTAGGAACCAGGGGTTCTTGAATTAGCCGCCTGCCTTTTGTTCATTCAGCTGTGGGTGGCAGTAGGCATGGTCTTACTGCCATGGGTGGGCAGGCAGCCTGTTTGCATGGTTACCTTAGCTGGCAAGCAGGGATGACTTCCTGAAGGAGAGAGGGCTCTGGGAGCAGGTTGGAGCTTGGGTGGAGGAGTTAGGAGTAAACAGAGCTGAGGATGAGGCTGGTGAGAAGTGGGCTCTGAGAGGGTCCAGAGGTGGGCACCGCCAGTGTGAGGTCTAGGGCAAGGGAAACCAGTGGAGAAGGTGGCATCTTACTGGCGTTGATCCCCAGGCCTGCAGGGTGACAAGGATCTGCAGGCCCTGCTGAAGGGCAGCCAGCTGCTGAAGGTGAAGTCCAGCTCATGGCGGAGAGAGCGCTTCTACAAGTTGCAGGAGGACTGCAAAACCATCTGGCAGGAGTCCCGCAAGGTCATGCGGACCCCAGAGTCCCAGCTGTGTGAGTACCCTGGCGTCACAGGGGAGGGGGCAGAGTGCGGAATCTGGCCAGGGCCAGGCAAGTGTGGAGGTCAGTCACAGATCAAAACCACAGATGGGGAAACTGAGGCTGGCCTGGTGGGGCATAGCTCATTTATACAACCAGGGCGAGCAATGGGGAAACTGAGGCTGGCTGTGGTCGGGGAGCGGAGCCAGTTAATTACCTGTAGGGAAATTGAAGCCTAGTCTGGGTTGGAGACGGCAGTCGTGGAACGAGGACCACAGCTTTTGAGGGATGGGGACACTTAACCATGACCACAGATAGGACGGCCAGGCTCAGAAGCAGGGAGGGAGCTGGACGGTGTTGCCTGTACTCACAGGCCTCCACCCATGCATTTGTGAGAAGGAGGGAAATTGGGTGGATTAGGACTCCAGGTGTGGTGAAGGCAAAAGCCAGGCCCAAGGTCCAGGCAGATAAGGTACTTCCGGGTTTGAGTGGCCAGGGTGTGAGGTGGGGCCACAGGAGGCAGCTCCTCCCTGGGACTGGAGCCACAGGATGGGTGTTAGGGCAGAGCAGGACTGGGACACACAGAGGCCACTGTTGGGGAGCCCTCATGTGTCTGAGGGCTTTCTGGAAGCTTCTAAAAAGGCTGAGGAACCCAAGTTCTCAGGCCACAAATGGAGAGAGCCTCCTGCAAGGCCTCAGGGAGAAGAAGGTTCTGCTCACTTCTGCCCTTTAAGGGAGAGAATTCCCTAAAAATCCTGTGAAATGAGATGTCTCCCTCTGCACCTTTACTTGGTGGGGACATTTTAGACCGATGTTGTGCAGCTGAGCAGGGATGGAGATGCTGTGTGTGTGGACTGTCCAGTAGGGAGCCACCAGCCACTTGTGACTATTGAGACCTTGAAATGTGGCTAGTGTGACTGCTGAACTGAACTCGGTTTTTTTTTTTTTTTTTTTTTTTTTTTTAAGGAGGAAGGCAGGCAGGCAGGCAGGCTGAATTGAATTCTTAATCTTATTTAATTGTAACTAATTTCTATTTAAATGGCCCCAGGTGGTTAGTGGTTACCGAATTGGACAGCGTGTATAGATCACTGCCACTTGGGTTTCACACAGTCGGGACTCCTGGAGACCCCTTGTCCATTGTCCCACCCTTGGCTGGGGTGTGGGTGGGGAGACGGGGGCAGGTCTATGGGGAGCGAGACTGGACATGGGTGATGCGGGAAGGTAGGAGGAGGGAGGATCCACCTACCAAGGGTGCCCCAGGAGGGTGCCTTTCACCTGAGAAGGGTCTGCCAGGCCTCAGGCCACTTGACGGGACCCTGAAAAGGTATGGTCTCCCAGCCTGTGGCCTGTGCAGGGGCGGAAGGAAAGTCAGGATGGGAGCAGGGTCAGGTGCAGAGAGCCGGCTGGGTCCTTGGGGCTGTGAGCTATGGAAAGTTTCTGGGCAGGGCAGGGCAGGGTCTGAGGGGTTGAGGCTCTAGAACATTCTGAGAACAGCACACAGAGCCCCAGCTCCACTGGCTGCCACACAGTACACGAGTGACCGCCTGACTTTTCTCTGTCTGTGGCGCCAAATGGGCTCCTTCATGGGCCTCTTGCCCTGATAGGGGGTTTCCTTTTAGATGCTGGTGGGCGGGGCACAGTGAGAACGTGGATCTTACACTCTGAGCCCTGGGGATTCCTGGGAGCCCACCTACATATCCATACGTATGCATGGCTCCCAGTGCGCGCCTAGCTCTTAGGAAGCATGAGGGGGAAACAGAGGAGTGGGAGACCCAGGCCTTTCCTGCAGGAATGTTTCCGCTGGCAAGAGGAGGCCCTTGTGCTGGACAGCTGTGAGCAGATGGGCAGGAGGCCCAGTGTGAGCCAAGGTGCAGGGTGAGGAGGCGGCTGAGGGGCTGCAGGGGCCGGTGCAGGGTGAGGAGGAGGCTGAGGGGCTGCAGGGGCAGGTGCAGGGTGAGGAGGAGGCTGAGGGGCTGCAGGGGCAGGTG
>CM052664.1:4993922-5035219 GCA_028533165.1 Leontopithecus rosalia
GCCTGCCTTGCTATGTTGGGGAAGTTTTTCTGGATAATATCCTGAAGAGTATTTTCCAGCTTGGATTCATTCTCTTCCTCACATTCTGGTACACCTATCAAACATAGATTAGTTATTTTCACATAGTCCCATATTTCTTGGAGACTTTGTTCATTCCTTTTTACACTTTTTCCTCTAATCTTGCCTTCTCATTTTATTTCGTTGAGTTGATCCTTGACCTCTGATATCCTTTCTTCTGCTTGGTCAATTCGGCTGTTGAAACTTGTGCATGCTTTGCGACGTTCTCGTGTTGTGTTTTTCAGCTCCTTCAGTTCATTCATATTCCTAAGTTGTCCATTCTCATTAGCATTTCATCAAATCTTTTTTCAGCGTTTTTAGTTTCTTTGCATTCGGTTAGAACACGTTCTTTTAACTCGCAGAAGTTTCTCATTACCCACCTTCTGAAGTCTGATTCTGTCATTTCATCACACTCATTCTCCATTCAACTTTGTTCCCTTGCTGGTGAGGAGTTGTGATCCCTTGTAGGAGAGGTGTTCTGGTTTGAGGTGTTTTCCTCCTTTTTGCATTGGTTTCTTCCCATCTTTGTGGATTTATCCACCTGTTGTCTTTGTAGTTGCTCATTTTAAGATTGGGTCTCTGAGTGGACGTCCAGTTGATGATGAAGTTATTTCTGTTTCTTAGTTTTCCTTCTAACAGTCTGGCCCCTCTGCTGTAGGACTGCTGAGGTCCACTCCAGGCTCTGCTTACCTGGGGATCACCTGCAGCAGCTGCAGAACAGTAAGGGTTGCTACCAGTTTCTTCTTCTGCTATCTTTGCCCCAGATTGATGCCCACAAAATGTCAGTCTGATCAGTCCTTTGTGATGTGACTCTGGATATATGGGGGTCAGGGAGCTGCTTAAGGAAACTGTCTGTCCTTTATAGGAGTTCAAGTGCTGAGCTGTGAGCTCCATTGTTCAGAGCTGCTGGGCAGGTACGTTTAAGTCTGCTGCAGCAGAACTCATAAACCCCCTTATTTTTTCCCAGGTGCTCTGTCCCCGGGGGGGTTAGGGCTTTATTTATGAGTTTCTGTTGTGTTGCTGCCTTTTATTTTCAGGGCTGCCCTGCCCAGCAGGGAGGCAGCCTAGTCACTGTCTTACTGCAGAGACTTTGCTGAGCGGCTGTGAGCTCTGCCCTACTGCCGTGTGAACTTCCCTGCAGTCCTGTTTATATGGGTGTGGTTAGAACTTCCTAGGCCGTGGTGGCCCGCCTCCTTAATGGCGGACTCTCTCTGTTATGGCGGGTTGCCTCAGCAACGGCAGACTACCTCTGTAGGGGTGGTGTGCCTCGGTAATGGTGGATGCCCCTCCCCTACAGAGCTGGACCGTCCCAGGTTCAGCTGTGCTTGCCGTGAAACTCTCAACCCAGGGCGTTTCCAATTTTTTTTTTTTTGGCGGGTGTGGGGGGACTCACCAAGCCTGATCACCTGGCTCCCTGCCTCAGAGCCCTTTTTTTTTTTTAAGTTGAATGGTTGACTCTCTCCCAGGTGTTCCAGTCGCCTGCTGAAAGGGCGCCAGGATCTGTGATTTCCCGTGCGGCGACCCACTGCGCCAGCTGAAACAACGGCGCTGCCCAGGAATCTCCTGGCCTGGCTCCCTGTTTCAGACCTCTGTTTAATCAGATGAGTGGGCAACTCTGCCTTCCCAGAGCTGCAATCGCCAGCTTAAAAGGGCAACCAGACTAGCGTATTTTGTACGGAGAACCGCCGTGCTGGGATGCTGGCAACCCGTGGGGCTCCTCCACCTGGATATCTCCTGGTCTGTGGGCAGTAAATATCCATCTGGAAATGCTGTGTCCACTCACCCTCTGCACTTTCACTGGGAGCTGCAATCCTGAGCTGCTCCTAAACCACCATCTTGGATCCTCACTTGGCTAATTTTTGGATTTTTTGTAGAGATGGGGTTTTGCTATGTTGCCCAGACTGGTCTCGAACTCCTGAGCTCAAGCGATCTACCTGCGTCAGCCTCTCAAAGTGCTAGAACTAGAGGTGTGAGCCACCAAGCCCAGCCTTTCAGCATTTTAATTTGCCTAATGATGTGTCATTAGGCAAACATATCATTATGTACATAAACAGCTTTAATGACTATATAATGTTCCACTGAGTGTATGCACTATAAATTAGTGATCCATTTCTTTCTTTTTTTTTTGAGATGGAGTCTTGCTCTGTCACCAGGCTGGAGTGCAGTGACACGATCTCAGCTCACTGCAACCTCTGACTCCCTGGTTAAGTGATTTTCCTGCCTCAGCCTCCCTAGTAGCTAGGATTACAGGTGCACACCACCATGCCCAGCTAATTTTTGTATTTTTATTAGAGACGAGGTTTCACCATGTTGGCCAGGATGCTTAATCTCCTGTCCTCGTGACTCACCCACCTCAACCTCCCAAAGTGTTAGGATTACAGGTGTGAGCCACCGCGCATGGCTGATCCATTTCTTCAGTGTTGGATATTTATTATTTTATACTGTATGTTGGAAACCAGCCCCAGTGGCCCACATCGGTAATCCCAGCACTTTGGGAGGCCAAAGCAGAGGGTTGCTTGGGCCTAGGACTTTGAGACTAGCCACCCGGGCATCATAGGGAGACCCTGTCTCTACCAAAAAAAAAAAAAAGCCAGGCCTGGTGATATGGTGCACACCTATAGTGGGAGAATCACTTGAGCCTCAGAGGTCAAGGCTGCAATGAGCTGTGATGGTGCCACTGCACTCCAACCTGGAGGATCGAGTGAGATCTCACCGCAAACAAAAAGAGAGAAAGGATATGCTTGGAATGTGAATAGTACTTATCCCGAGGTGACAGACTATGGAGGATCTGTTTGCTTATTTTCTGCATTTGCTTTTTTAGCAAGAAAAGAACTGTTTTTAAAAATTTGAAAGGTTTGGCTGGGCGCAGTGGCTCACACCTGTAATTCCAGCACTCTGGGAGGCTGAGCTCGGCGGATCACCTGAGGTCAGGAGTTCGAGGCCAGCCTGGCCAACATGGTGAAATACCATCTCTAATAAAAATACAAAAAATTAGCGGGCATCTGTGATCCCAGCCACTCAGGAGCTGAGACAGGAGAACCGCTTGAACCCAGGAGGTAGAGGTCAGAGTGAGCTGAGATCACACCAGTGCACTCCAGCCTGGGTGACAGCGCCAGACTCCACCTCAAAAAAAAAAAATTGAAAGATTTCAAAAACAGCAAATAGGAAAAACCCCTTAATGGGATGTAACGTTTTCCTTTGAAGAGGCCACTGAAACATGGATGTGTCGTAGGTCAGGCTGCAGGGAGCTGTGGCTAGAGGTGGCTTCAGATGGAACCATCTGTGGCTCTGGCTGGGACCTTGTTGGGTTCCAGGATTCCCGGGTTCTTTCCTTACTTCTTGCCCAGCTGGATTCACTCCTGCTTGCGAAAAGCTGACAAAAACAAGGACAACAAGATGAGCTTCAAGGAGCTGCAGAACTTCCTGAAGGAGCTCAACATCCAGGTGGACGACAGCTATGCCTGGAAGATCTTCAGGGTGAGGCAGGAGCGGGCCGGGGGCTGCCTGCCCATGGGACCCTTGCTGGCCCAAGGCCTGCTCTAAGCCGGCCGACTGTCTTGGCTCTGCAGGAGTGTGACCGCTCCCAGACAGACTCCCTGGAGGACGAGGAGATCGAGGCCTTCTACAAGATGCTGACCCAGCGGGCGGAGATCGACCGCACCTTCGCTGAGGCCGCGGGCTCAGGGGAGACTCTGTCGGTGGATCAGTTAGTGACGTTCCTGCGGCACCAGCAGCGGGAGGAGGCGGCAGGGCCCGCGTTGGCCCTCTCCCTCATTGAGCGCTACGAGCCCAGCGAGACTGGTGAGAGCAGCTGCACGGCAGACGCCCTGGGCCTGGGCCCGGAGACCCCCGGGGAGACGCAGCCAGAAAGGAGGGAGCGGGGGAAGGGGCGGCCTGAGCCAGTCCCGGCCCCTGCTCAGCACTTGCCTGTCCCATGAGAGCCAGCAGATGAGACACGACCCCGGCATCCCCGCCCCTCTCTGGTCCCCTTTGCCTCTTGGCACCTCCTTCAGGGGCTCCGAGGACCCTTCTTCAGAAAACGAGAGAGGTGGCTGAAACGCAGATGCTATTCCTGCTTCCTTTTCTGGGGCCAGCTTAGAGATATGCCGGAGCAGAGAAGACGGGGCCCTGCTCTGGAGCTCCAGTCTGGGGGTATAAGAGAGGGGGACACGACACTGTCCTCAGGGGCCTTAGAGTGTGCAGACAGGGAAGGAGGAGGAGACAGGGCCCCACTCTACAGTAGCCACAGTCTGGTCTTGAGCTGAAGACTTATCCTAATTCCAAGAGCTCTGGAAGCCCGGCTCGGGCCAGGCAGGCGAGCAGGGTCAGAGGGCTCCTCCGTCCAGAGGGGTGGGCCCCCAGGAGGGCCTGCTGGAGGCTGGCTCTGACTGGCAGTGGCCTCTTCCCTCCCAGCCAAGGCGCAGCGGCAGATGACCAAGGACGGCTTCCTCATGTACCTACTGTCAGCCGACGGCAGTGCCTTCAGCCTTGCACACCGCCGTGTCTACCAGGACATGGGCCAGCCGCTCAGCCACTACCTGGTGTCCTCTTCGCACAACACCTACCTGCTGGAGGACCAGCTCACCGGGCCCAGCAGCACTGAGGCCTACATCCGGTGCTGCCCAGGGAAGCCTCGGGGCGGGAGTCTGGGTGGGACCCAGGACGGGACCTGGAGGGTCCTAGCCGCCACCCTCCCCGCAGGGCACTGTGTAAAGGCTGCCGCTGCCTGGAGCTGGACTGCTGGGATGGGCCCAACCAGGAACCCATCATCTATCACGGCTACACTTTCACTTCCAAGATCCTCTTCTGTGACGTGCTCAGGGCCATCCGGGACTATGCCTTTAAGGTGGGTGTGCCCCTGGCTGGCGAGGAGTGGGCTGCTGGGGGTGGCCAGCCCTCCTAATGTGCCCTTGGGCCTCCAGGCGTCCCCCTACCCCGTCATCCTGTCCCTGGAGAACCACTGCACCCTGGAGCAGCAGCGCGTGATGGCCCGGCACCTGCACGGCATCCTGGGCCCCATGCTGCTGAACCGACCGCTGGATGGGGTCACCAACAGCCTGCCCTCCCCCGAGGTACGTGGTGGGGAGGGGGGCCCCGGGGTAAGGGCGGGGAGCATGGCCAAGAGGACAGGTGTATCTTGACCAGTTGCCCCTCCACCCCTAGCAACTGAAGGGGAAGATCCTGCTGAAGGGGAAGAAGCTGGGGGGGCTCCTGCCCCCTGGAGGGGAGGGTGGCCCTGAGGCCACTGTGGTGTCAGACGAAGACGAGGCTGCCGAGATGGAGGATGAGGCGGTGAGGAGCCGCGTGCAGCACAAGCCCAAGGTTTGAGGGGGAGCTGTGGGGTGGGGCAGCCGGGCCTCCCCTCCCCTGGGAGGTCTGCCCTGACTGAGTCTCTGTGGCTGCCACTCAGACCCTCTGCCCCACTCTCTCTGTCTCTCTGCACCTGGGTTTCTGGCTTTCTCAGTGCCTACCCTGCCCCAACCTCTGAATCTAACCCGGGCCTCCCCACGGCCCCCAGGAGGACAAGCTCAGGCTAGCGCAGGAGCTCTCTGACATGGTCATTTACTGCAAGAGCGTCCACTTTGGGGGCTTCTCCAGTCCTGGCACCTCTGGGCAGGCCTTCTACGAGATGGCGTCCTTCTCTGAGAACCGTGCCCTTCGACTGCTCCAAGAATCAGGTGAGGCCTGGCCTCGCCCGGCTCCCCTGCTCTGCCACAGAGAACTGGCAGGGCAGGGCTTGGCCTCACCAGGAGGCCACCACTGCCGACTGAGCCACAGCTCCCCTCAGGAAACAGCTTCATCCGCCACAACGTGGGGCACTTGAGCAGAATCTACCCGGCCGGATGGAGAACAGACTCCTCCAACTACAGCCCCGTGGAGATGTGGAACGGGGGCTGCCAGATCGGTACGGGCCGGCCGGGGCTGGAGGAGGTTGGGAGGAGGGTTTCAGTCCCGAGGCCTGGAGCCTCAAAGGCCATGCAGTGGCGCTCTGAGGACCAAGCATGGTCAAGTGCAGGGGCTTGTGGAGCTGCTGCTGTCAGTCTGGAAATAGCTGCCCACCAGCAAGTGAGTGTCTGAAACCACATTAGCACACGAGCCCTTTGAGTTCTGACCTCAGAAAGGGAAGGGGTGGTTAGCGTGGTGGGTCACTGAGGGTGGCAGGAGGGCAGCAGGCATTGGCGTGATGCCAACTCACTGTGACCCTAGGCCTCAGTGTACCCGAGCAGGCTGTGCTCTAGGGCCCCAGCGCCAGCCCACAGCCTGCAACTGCTCTGTCCTGTCTGCAGTGGCCCTGAACTTCCAGACCCCTGGGCCAGAGATGGACGTGTACCAGGGCCGTTTCCAGGACAACGGGGCCTGTGGGTACGTGCTGAAGCCCGCCTTCCTGCGAGACCCCAACGCCACCTTCAACCCCCGCGCCCTGGCTCAGGGGCCCTGGTTGGCACGGAAGCGGCTCAACATCAGGGTATGCCGGACCCAGGAGGGACAGGTGCCCATGGGCCCCCTTCCCCTCACCATGGCTCCTGAACTGTCCACTGTCCCGTCTTTCCTCAGGTCATCTCGGGGCAGCAACTGCCAAAAGTCAACAAGAATAAGAATTCAATCGTGGACCCCAAGGTGACGGTGGAGATCCACGGCGTGAGCCGGGACGTGGCCAGCCGCCAGACAGCCGTCATCACCAACAATGGTAGGTGCGGGGCCGGGGCCGGGCCGGGTCGCTGGGGCTGCTGTCCATGCTGTTGATACGGTGCCTGTCCTCCCCTAGGTTTCAACCCACGGTGGGACACGGAGTTTGCATTTGAGGTAGTTGTGCCTGACCTTGCCCTCGTCCGCTTCGTGGTGGAAGATTACGATGCCTCCTCCAAGAACGACTTCATCGGCCAGAGTACCATCCCCTTGAACAGCCTCAAGCAAGGTGAGTGTCACGAGGAGGGGACGGCCAGGGTGGTGGAAAGCAGGGCCTGGCGGTCCCTTGAAGCATCCTCCAGAGTGACCAGAACTTGGGGTTCCCTCCTGCCTGTCCACCCGCCAGGATACCGCCACGTCCACCTCTTGTCTAAGAATGGGGACCAGCATCCGTCAGCCACCCTCTTTGTGAAGATCTCCCTCCAAGACTAGACTGGGGGAAGCCAGTGGGGTCCACACGAGGGCCAGAGCTGGCTGCTCCCAGCCTCTTGCTTGGAGCTAGGCCCCCAAACTGCCTTCAGCGCTAACATAATGTCTGCTGCTGCCTCCCTGGGGACTGGGAGCTGTCCTTCATTCCGTTAGGGACAACACTGCAGCCGGCCTATGGTCCAGGCTTTTTATAAAAATCACGATAATATTAAGCCTTGTGGTCTCTTTACCTGGATGCCAGAAAATCCCGTGAAGTGTGCGTGTCTGTGCGCCCCCATGTTCTTGAGTGCTGGAGCCCCAGGACCTCACTCTCTACCATGCTTGTACGCACTTGAGTGGGGTAGGGGGTATCTGGAGGGGTGGCACCGAGTGCTCACCCCTGCCAGCCCTGGAGGCCCCATCCCCTGAGACAGACCTGCTGAGTGGCCCTGGCTGGAAGAAACATACCACACCCTGCATGGATGGCCCGCTTTTACTGACAAGCAGAGGATGAGCAGAAGCCTCAGGGGCGTGGGAGCAGGGCGGCCCCAGCGTCGTAGGGTATGTTGGGGTGGGGGGCCTGGGCTCAGAAGAAGCCCAGCTGCTTTTTCTCCTGCCGCTGTCGTCTCCACGTGGCCATGCTGTAGAAGTCCTCCTTGGATTTCCCAAAGATATCTTGGAAGTCAGAGTCTGAGAGATAGAACTGGGGGAGGTAGCGGGGAGGGTGTCACCCAGGGCAGCTGCCTACCACCAGGGGATCCTGCCTCGGGCTCCACCAGCTCAGTGGCAGATGCACCAGTGCTGGGGCAGTGAGGGGTGGGGGGGTCTCAGGTGCCCACCTCCCTGCGGGCAGGGTCCACGCCCTCTGGCAGGTCCTCAGCGGCCTGGTGCATCAGTTGCTCCCGGGGCAGGGCCCCGTTGATCGAGGCGCTGGTACCGCTGATGAAGCTGCTAGTGCCATCCAACTTGGGGCCCTGCATCAGCTCATTCTCTGAGCTGTCCTGGGAGCCCTTGAGGGCCTGCAGGGACATGGCACCTGCCCTGCCATTGCCCGGCCATCTGGATACCCGGAAGCTGTTGACTTCCTGTCCAGAGAGGAGCCTCAGGCTGGGGAAGATGGAGGCTGCACTGAACCCACAGGCCTCTCCCCTCCCTCTGCAGCCCCTCCCACCTACCAGGGCCTGGCCCTTCCCCTGCCCATCAGGACTATGCCGTCAGCACCCAGGCCACTGCGGGGAAGCCTGGGGCCCCAGGACTCACTGCTGTTATCTCAGAGATGGGCGATGCTATTCCCGGGCTGCCCTCCATCACTTCCTTGTGGGGCGGGTCGGGCTAGAGCAATCGGGGCACGTATCAGGGCAGGAGGAAGGGGCACCAGTGGGACTCAGGAGGGGCCTGAGGACAAGACCAGGTCTCTCGCCCACACTGGCAAGCCCAGCCCGAGCTCCCGAGCTCAGCCCAGGTCCAGCCCCTCTCCCCTCAAATTCGAGTAGGGCTGGGGTTTTCAGGTCTCACTCACAGTCCACTTGTAGGGGTCCCAAGTGAAGAACCAGCCAGTGAAGGTGGGAGGCTCGTGGCCCAGCTTGACCAGCACGATGGGTGTGGCCAGGCTCCTCCCTGCTGGGTGTGCCTTCAGGTACTCCTGGCCCCAGGCCACCGCCTCCTTCCATGCACCTGTAGCTTCCCCAAGCCACAGGAAGATCTGGGCCAAGAGGGGGCCTGACTTTTGGCATGGAGGGCTGCCCAGAGCTGACCCCTCCCTGTCCATCAGACGTCCCAGGCAGAACCCCACAAACACATCCCCATCCATCCAGACCCACCCTGCAAGGGGCCCCACCCACACGTCGCACACAGGAGACCGTCACGGGAATGCGTGCATGCACACGTTCAATCCGCAAGCTTCTTGTGTGGTTTACCTGGAGATCAAGCCACAGATATTTATAAAGCGCCTACTGTATGCTGAGCATCGGTCTAGGCTTTGAGGATTCAACAATGAAAGAAAATGGACAAAAATCCCTGCCCTTCTAGAGCTTTCGTGAGGGAGCAAATCACGAGTATGCCTGGGGAAGAGTGCCCTAACAAGAAGAAACCACCAGTGTAAAAGCCCCGAGGTGGCCGCGTGCCTGGCACATTCAGGGAACACAAGGAGGCTGCTGTGGCTGCCGCAGAAGCAGGGAGTGGGGAGGGGAGGAAAAGGGGTCAAAGAGTTGGGGCTGGCCAGGTCACACAGGGCTGGGGTAAGGGCTCTGGGTTTGTTCTGGGTGAGATGGGAGCACACAGCTTCATCACCAATTCAAACACTGAGGGACACACACACATCCACAGCCACCCACTTTTGTCAGACTCACAGCTGCGCACAAAACAGCACTGTCTGCACAGCCCCACAAACAGCCTTCCATCACTCAGCCACGGCTGGTCAGTCTCTCTCACTGGCACTCTCACCAGTTGCCACTGGTCTGGCCAGTTCTAGCATCACGTGACCTTACAGTCACGACAAAGTGTCACAAGTGCACAAAGGCAAACGCTCACACCAAGCCACACACGTGATGAGATTGCGGTTCCACTCAGTCACCTGCAGCATCGACACACGCTCGGCCGCGGGCACTGTCGTGTGTGTGGAGCCACACATGACGCAAACACAGTTACCCGAGTCCCAACACACCTGTCTCCCGCAGTCTCGCTGCCGCCACCTGTTGACACCCTCATCCGTGGTCTCACAGGCACCGCAGTGAGACTCAAAGCCCTATGTACAGTCAGAAGGCTACATACACACCCAGTTACACAGACACCCCCCATTCACAGCCCCACCAGGCAGGGGTGGCCACCTTACCTCCTGCCAGGTGTCCAGTAACATGACGTCATACTGGCTGAGGTCCTCCTGGCTAAAGAACACCACTTCTGCGAGGACCAGGCAGCCCATCTGGCTGGAGCACTCAAACAGTCGTGGCTGGATGCCGGGGACCTCCTCAGGGAGTCTGGACAGCAAGGACAGCAAGGCTGTGAGCCACGCAGAGGGCCACACCAGCCTGTGGCACACATGCCCCACCCCAGGGGCTGGAAGCCACTTCTCAGGAGTGGGAGACCCGGGCCCTCCTGGAGCCCCCCGATTCCACTCCTGGAGCACTCTGCTCTGGGCGCAGGGTCCCTCTCTACTTATGGAGAAAGCTCCCGCCCGCCCAGCTGTGATGCAAGCTGCCCCTGAATTTCCCAGGAGAGGGCTGCAGGGGAAAGGGAGGGCCTGGGCTGCAGGGGAAAGGGAGGGCCTGGGCTGCAGGGGAAGGGGAGGGCCTGGGCTGCAGTCTCGCCCTCCCTGAGATGGGAGGAGCTCCTCAGCCCATCCCTTGCAGAGATAAGGTCTCCAGCCCAAGGTGGAAGGAGGAAAGGGAGGCTGGGAGGAGACAGGAGTACTGAGCTCAGGAGGACTGGGGCAGTGCAGTGCATAACCAAGCCCCGCAGACAGGCCAAGAGCGACGTGGACTCAGCTCCCTCCGCCCCTTGAGGCCTCACTCCTACCTCCTACACAGACCCTGTCTGCTTACCCAGCACACACACGACACCCCGAATACACCTGTTCCTGCACCTCCACACGCACTGTATACCCACACGTCATGACACCGTAGACACGCACACTGGACACCGTGACCGCTGGGGACTGGAGGTTGGGGAAGGTGCTTTGTCTCCCGGCCCAGGACCAAGACCGTGCAGGGAGGGGATGCTGCCAGCAGAGGGCGCCACTTCCCCACCCTCCCCAGCATCTTCCAGACCCAAGTTACTCAGGTCTGGGCATGCAGGGCGGGCTGTGCTCCTGGGATCCTCTGTGAGGGGAAGCCGAGAGTCCTTGGTCCTAGTCTTGTCTCTCCAGCTGTGTGTGTGAACCCCAGTCACCCATCCTCTCTGAGCCTCAGTTCCTCCTCTGGGTAAGAACACTCTCCTCCCAGCCCTGTTACCTCTTGTTGCTGGGGTAGGGGGCCCGGCCTCCCAGGGCCTCCCAGAAATGGGGAGGCTCCTGACCCTCCAGCACCGTTTCCTCGTTCTTCTTGGAAATGACAGTGACCGCCACCCGCGCCATCTCACGCTGATCACCATTACAGCCCTAGCAGGCAAAGAGATGGCTCAGGCCCTACATGAGGAGGGGGTCTCACCTCCAGCCCCAGATCCCATTCACAGGGTGTATGGGGGGGTACCAGGCCCAAGTTACAGGAGGCCTAAGCTGGCGGCAGGACACCAGTGAACATGGCATCTTCTCACCCTCCAGGCCTGTGTCCCTAGCTCGTGTGGATCACAGGGTCTGGGACCCTCCCGGGGGGTCCAGAGCATGGGATGGGAGGCCTCCAGGCTTAGGGGGTCCTAGTTTATGCTGAAAATTAGAGAAAACTCCAGCAAACTGACATAGGCCTCCCCTTCTCCCAAGAGACCTGGGAAGTGACATGCCCCGTGCTCTAGGTAGTAAGGAGGGGAGGACATGGCTCTGCCTGTCACTTTGTAATTTTCCCCGAGTTCCAGAGGGGACACTGTGTCTTCTCGTCCCCCTTTCCCCCATTGGTCTATGAGGTTGGACTCAAAGTCTGCATCCCCCGTGGAGAGGACCACCCCCCGCCTGGTACCACTGCCTCGGGCATGAGTCAAGTGGTCAGTGCTGTGGGTACCTTCCCAAACCAGAGATAGCAGATGTCAGCTATGACCAGCAAGAAGATGTCATTGGAGTTGAGGGAGGAGGCACGAGCTGGCACCTCCACAGTCTTGGTGCTGTAGCTGTCGGTGCCTTGCACGTGGAAAAGCCTCGTGGTGAGTGCTGACTGCTCCCTTCCATGGTGCCCAGCTCTTTCCTACGGAAGAGTAGGGCCTCAGGCTGGGGCAAGGGCTCCCAGGGACCCCTTCCTGTCCCACTGGGGGACATATTGCTTCAGGGCTCAGGGGCCCTTGCTTGAAGCCACCAAGGCCCTCACTGGTGACTTCACGTGAGGAGTATAGGACCCTCTAGGTGTGGCGGTCAGGAATCTCCTCAGTCTGGGATAGGGACCGGCCCTTTCTAAATGACCCTTCACCCCATCTCTGAGGGGTCAGGCCTTGGAGGTGGAAAGTGGGGTCCAGTTTTGCCAGTGTGTGACCCCAGGCAAGCCCCTGGCTCCCTTTCAACTCAACTTCCTCATCTGGCTCTGGGACTGGGGAGAGAAACTCAGGCAGGGCTAACCTTGGAGCTCCTGGGACAAGCTTGGACAAGCTCCGGGAAACCAGGGAGAAGCAGGCCCCGGGCCCAAAGGAAGGTGTTGAGGACCGTGTGCAGGGGCCATGGCACATGGAGAAGTGGGCAGGCTGCAGCGGCGAGGTGAGCCCCACCTGGAAGACCACCAGCTGGCCCTGGAAGATGGCGAGGAAGTGGGGGGGCTCACTCCCCATGGTCACGTGCTCCTGCACTAGGGCGCCGTGGTACATGGCGTCTAGCTCCTCAGCATTGTTGTTCAGGGCCTTGATCTCGTCGGCGATGGCCTGATGGCCCTACAGGAAGGGCAGTGAGGGCCTGGCCCAGCTCTCCCATCTCGCTCTCAGAGCCCAGCCCTTGGGCTTTAAGGTGAGTGCCGCCTCCCTCAGGCTGGCGCACCTGCCATAGGTACAGGATGTACTGGCCACGGCCCAGCCTCTGGTATGTGTAGAGCACTAGGTAGCAGTTGCCTGCACACAACTGTCCGTGATGCTTGGGGTCCACGGGCTGCCTGCGTAAGTCCGGCATGCACCACACCTGGGGAATAGGGCACCAATGGGCACAGGCGGCGGCTCTCCCTGAACCAGCCCACCCATCCTGCACCTAGCTGGAAACCTCTCCAGCTAGGCCCTCTCCTCCAAGGCCCACCCTCAGCTCCAGGCCCATTTCAGGCTTTGGGCTGGGCGTGTGCAAGGATCTGCAGGTGACTCTTTCTCCATGGACCACTGAAACCCACCACACTTGGGAGATGGACCCTATCCCAGCCACATGCCACATGCCACATGCCCAGCCCTAGTCCCGACCCCACCAGCCACAGCCCTGGTTAGGGGCAGTTGGGTCCCCTCATAGCTGCTCGCTGCTCAAGCCAGGGTAACAGAAGCCAGGCGGAAAGGGAAGACTTGGAGCTCTTGAATGAGTTCCCTTTTTCAAGTGTCATTTAGAAAACACAAAGCCTGTTCAAAGACTGAAGGGAAAACACTGCCTCACTTCGGTCAGTGTGGTTTCTTCTTCCTGTGGGTGGCCGAGCCTGGAGCCAGGCAGACTGGTTAAATCCCAGGTCGGCCCTGTGTTGGCAGTGACATCCTTCCAAGCTGCGGGCCTTTCCCACCTGTATGTTGGGGATGGTGATGCCTCCCTTACTTCACCTCTGCATGGCAGGAGACAATGCCTGGGTGTCCTTTCCGCCCCCCCGCCCCCTGACCCTGGCCGTTGTCCCTGGGGAGCTGCCTTCCAGACCAGAACAGCCAGAACCCTGCCTTTCACAAAAGGGGCTGACTCGATCACAGGCTGCCTAAGAGTGGCACTTACTGGGCAGCCAGGCCCCCTGGCTCAGGCCCTCTCTCTGCCTGCCTGTCCACTGCCTGCCAGGAGGATTCCCTTCCTGACTCTACTTGGCGACTGAGTCCTGGAGTTCTCCTTCCCTCTCCCTCGCCCTCGCCCTCCTCTCTGCTTTCCTGTGTCTCCCCTCCTCGTCTGGCTCCCCATCTCTGTGTATATCCCATCTCTCCCCGACTCCTCCTCCTCTTCTGTACCCCACTGCTCCCTGCTCTTCCTCCACCCATCTCCTCCTCCCTTCCCTCTGTTTCCTTCTCATCCCTGGTCCTTCCCACTCTTTGCTTCTCTTTGTGCTCCCTTCTGTCTTCCTCTTTCCCTGCTCCCCACCCCTCTCCCTTGTTGGATTTTGTCTTCTCTCAGTCTCTTCACTCATTGCTTCTGTCCATCCATATTAGAGCGAAGGAAAAAGGAAGCCTTGCAATTTTCTCTGACCCCCACCTACCTCACGAACTGGGAGCCCTCACACAGGCCCAGCAGTTCTGTTCCCACAATTTCACAGCATCCCCATATCAGCCTTGGGGCCAGATGGGACAACGGTTTCTGCCCCCATTTTATTTAAAAACCAGAGCCTAAAAAATTCAGGGCTCCGCTAGGGGGTCAGCCAACAAGTCAAGATGCAGCCCCACCCTATCCAGAGCCTGGAAGTGGCCCTCAACCCCTGCCCAGAACACTGGGCTGGGACGGGATGAGTGGTTGACCGTGTATGGCTGTGAGCTGGGGTTGGGTGTGTGGAGCTGTGATTATGTGTGATCATGTGTCTGTGTTGGTGTGTCTCCGTGAGTGGTTGATGCTTGTGTGACTGTGGTCATGTCTGATGCACAGTTTTTGCAGCTACATGTTTGCAGTTGTGTACTTGGCTGATTGTGTGGCTGTGATTATGTGCAATGACAAGGTGTATGTGTGTATGAGTGTATGTTTGATTTTGTCCTACATGTGACTATAGGGCAAATTTAAGTGTCCAAGTGTTACTGTGCCATGTGTCTGTGTGTGAGTGCCCGTTGCTGTGTATGATTAGGTGTGACTGAACCACCTGTTGGGAGTGTGTGTAAATGTACATGTGTCCCTTGGTGGCCCTGATTGTGTGGATGTGCAGCTGAGTCACTTTAGATAACAGCGATACCGTTCACCTGTAGGGAAAGCTTACCCCCATGTCCCCATCTTCCCCCAACTAAGCCATTGCCCCTCACCTCCACCTTCCCGGAGCCGTCGTCCACCATCCTGAGCTGGGCAGCTAACTCAGGCTGGCTGTGCAGCTTGCCCACGTCCAGCTTTACATGAATCGGTTTATCTGAAGGTGGGGCAGCAGGTGTCAGTTGCACCTTCTGTCCCATCCCCTCCCACACCATCCCTGCCCCGCCCACTTCTCAACCATCCAGCAAGATTCCAAGTCCTGCCCCGTCCTCTGCTGGCCACGCCCCTTTCCCCAACCCAAGAAGGTTCTGTCCCACCCCCTCGGGCCCCGCCGTTTCCTGCCAGGCCCCGCCCCCTACATCCCGCCGAGCTGCAGGTTCCTGCCAGGCCCCGCCCCCTCTGGCTCGCCCCGCCCACTCACCGACCCTGCCGAGCTGCCGGTTCCTGCTCCGCTTCTCAGACCAAGTCTGGAAGAGCTGCTTGAACGCGGCCGACTCGGCGCCGTCGTTCACCACCTCCACGTTGGTGTAGGTCGGGTAGCCCTTGGCCTGGATGAAGCCCTGGGGCGGAAGGCACGTCAGTCCTGCGACCCAGAGTCCACTGTTCCACTCCCACCCCCGGGGCCTACCCCTCTGGGACAGCCAAGCTCTGAGGAGCGTTAATTAACCCAGCTCATGACCCACTTATGAACTGACTCTGTCACCACCGACTTCTCTGAGGTCCCTGAGGGCAGGCAGGGTCCCCTTGGTCCAGGCCTCAGACAGGACAGGCCAAGTCAACCCTCACGGACCCCTGGCAGAGCCCCATCTTCCTACCCAGTCCCACCCTGAGAAAGCGGGGCCACCCAGTCAGTAGGTGCCCCAGGACCTGAAGGCAGGGCCACGTGCCCCTTTTGCACATGGTTTCTCAGAGGCCACCTGGTCTTCACTTTCAGGGCTCCCAGGGCGGGGCTGCCACCCCTTTAAGGATCTCGCATAGGATGTTCCCAACTCTAACTCCAGGGTAGGGCTGATTTCTCCCCTATATAGGGCAGTGCTCTGTTCCTCTCCGACGGGCCCCAGGGCTCACCGCAGCCCGGCTGAAGGCAGCCTTTCTCTCCTGGAGGCTAGACATGCGTCCCTGCCACACATAGATCTTGAAGCCTCCCTGGTCCAGGATGTAGCAGTCCTGGGAGCAAGGGTGGGCTGGTCGGTAGGTGGTCCCAGTGGGTGGGGAAGGGTGTGAGTGACTGGGGCCAGGCCTTCCTTACCTCCTCCTGCAGCAGATCCTGGGTCAGTGGGGGTGTCGCCAACTCCAGGACCACCAGGTCTTTGCCCTTCTCATAGACACTAGGGGCACAGGAACCCAGGTGTGGCCACCCCAGCCTAGCCCCCCAGAGACAAAAGGCATGGGGGCTGGAGCCCCGAGTTGTAGTCCTGACTTTACTGCAGCCTTGCTGTGGAGCTTTAGGCAGCTCCCTCGCCCTGGCAGGGCACCGTAGTCCCTCTGTCAGTACAACAGGTTTCTCAGCAAGGCAGCCACACACCATGTAAGAGTATAGGTTGGAGCCGAGACAGTGCCACTGCACTACAGCCTGGTGACAGGGCGACTCTGTCTCACAAAAAAAAAAAGTACAGGCTGGGCCCGCAGTCCACGTGACCTGTTCCAGAAACCCAGCAGCCTTTTCTGGAGGGCTTTGTAGAGGTGCTGTGTAATTGCAGTAGTGATGGACACGGAGTCCTGGACTGCCCCACCTACCCTGCCCACCCCAAAGGTGCTCACTGGTACAGGCGAATATTGGCCTTCTGCAGCTGGTTGATATCCTTGTTGGGCATAGCGGCATGCAGGCTGCCCACCCTGCGGCCCAGCACAGACTCCATGATCTGCATGAGGCCCGGGGCTTTGACCTCATCATCCACCACGCCAATCTGTGCACGACCACCACGTTCCCTGTCCCGGAGGCTGCAGGTCAAGGCCAGCCCCTGGGGAGAGGACCTGGCAGTCAGGGTGTCACCACTGTGCCCCCTCACAGCACAGATTTCTCCTGTCACTGCTCAGCTCCCAGAGGCTGCTGGGGAGAAGGGCTGGTGCTCCTTCATCCTGGGAGCAGGATGAGCAGGGTACACCAACAGTGCAGGGTCTGAACTCAGCTTGGACCTCGTAGGCATTTCTTGGGTTGTGGCAGACAGCCACACCCAACTCTTGGGGTGGCTGGAGGATGGGCACTTGGAGGACCATTCCCTCACAAACCCCGTACTCCCAGTTCCTTAGGCAGACACTAACCCGAGCCTTCTCAGAAATGCTGGTCTTGGGCCCATTCCACTGGATCATCATCTTGCCTAGGTCCAGCAGGAAGATGTCCCCCTTATTAAAGCTGTTCCAGGAGAGCTCCACCTACCAGAACCAGGAGGAGCAGGGAGGGAGACAGGGCGTCATACCACCCGCATCCGCTAGACGGAAGCAAGGCTGGGATGTGTCACCTGGTGCATGAAGTTGCATGGTGTGACTAGGCAATGCTGCATTTCACACAGTGTACGTGACTTATGACACTTCTCAGTGCACGTCTGTAGCTCTATGTGTACACATGTATACAGGTGGGGTGCATCTGTTTATCTTTTGTGTTTGCATATACACATGTATGTGGGGACATCACATGTGAACAAGTGTGTGTGCTCATGGTGACAGTGTATACCTATGGATAATGATAGTCTCCAAATAGAGACACTTCTGTGAGTGAAAGGCAGAATAATAGAAACATGGAGCTTCATGGTGTCCCCCAACGCCCCGGGATGTATGGTCACTGGGTCTGTGGGTGACAATGCAGAGCCTATGGGATTATCTGTGTGTCCCAGGGCTGCCTGTGCAGACTCACTTGCATACCTCAAGCATTCCCATCACACTGTAGATGTTGCACAACTGAATGTTCATGACACCACATTCTGGCCAGATGGCAGCAAAATGTTTTGTTCTAACAAAACCAGTATTTTTCTTTAATTTCCTGACAGATGGAAGAAAGGGGTGCTGGGTTCTGATTTGCACAAGAGCACTATATGCACTACATGAACCGGAGGAGCATCAAGGGATAACAGCGGGGACAGTGTGTGCATACGGGTGGTAATGAGTGTGTGAGGTTATGCCCTCCCCCCAAGTTCTGCGCTACCTCTCGCTGTGCTGCTAACAAGGACCATTCATTGGTGCCCTATCGTCTGCCCCATCTGCCCAAGTTCTTTCTAGACACATGGTCTTTCTCTGTCACCCAAGCTGCCGGAGTACAGTGGTGTCATCATGAATCACTACAGCCGCAAACTCCTGGGCTCAAGCAGTCCTCCTGCCTCAGCCTCCCAAGTATCTGTGCCCAAGTTCTTAATATGTCCATGAGACAGATGCAGAAACAAAAGGTCTGGGAGCAGTGGCAGAAGTGGGGCTAGAAGCCTGGTATCCTCTCTGTTCTTGTTCAAGACCGTCTGGGAATGCTGATAGCTCCTTAACCCCCACACCCTCAGCCAATTTCCAACTTCCTTATATCTCAGTACACCCAGTCTGAGCCTAGTCCAGAGGTCAGGAGGCTCCCCTGGCAGCCTTACCTCAGCGGCAGACACGTGTTTCCTCCCTTTGATGTGCAGCAGTCGCTGGATGTTGAACATGTTGGTCTCCACGTGCTTGAGGTCGGATGTCAGACCTCCCTTCCTATAGCTGAGGATGGAATAGCAAGTGGGTATCATGTAAGAACAGACCGTCACGTACACGAATGATTGCAGATGTGAGCACATGCAGGTATGCTCCTGCTTAACACACACATTGGAGTCTGTGAACACATGTATGTATAAGCCCATGGGTGCACACAGGACATGTGCATGTTTCTATGTGTAGTCATGTGGACACATGCATATATGTGTACATGTACATACATTTGGGGCGTAGTGTGTATTTGTTTATCCCTGTAAGTCTAGATGTGAGTGCAAGGAAGTGGGCAACAACAGTCTAGGCGCGGTGGCTCACGCCTGTAATCCCAGCACTTTGGGAGGCCAAGGCAGCTGGATCACTGGAGGTCAGGAGTTTGAGACCAGTCTGGCCAACATAGTAAAACCTTGTCTTTACTAAAAATACAAAAAAGTAGCTGGGCGTGGTGGTGGGTGACTATAATTCCAACTACTTGGGAGGCTGAGGCAGGAGAATCACTTGAACCCGGGAGGCAGAGGTTGCAGTGAGCCAAGATCATGCCACTGCACTGTAGCCTGGGTGATGGTGGGAGACTCCATCTCAAAAAAAAAAAAAGAGAGAGAAAAGAAAAAAGAGCCAGGCGCGGTGGCTCAAGCCTGTAATCCCAGCACTTTGGGAGGCCGAGGTGGGTTGATCACGAGGTCAAGAGATCGAGACCATCCTGGTCAACATGGTGAAACCCCGTCTCTACTAAAAATACAAAAAATTAGCTGGGCATGGTGGCACGTGCCTGTAATCCCAGCTATTCAGGAGGCTGAGGCAGGAGAATTGCCTGAACCCAGGAGGCGGAGGTTGCGGTGCCGGGATCACGCCGTCGCACTCCAGCCTGGGTAACAAGAGCAAAACTCCATCTCAAATAAAAAAAAAAAAGAAAAAAGAAAGTGGGCAACAGCATATGTGTGTGTAGGTGACCATAGATATTCACACATGTCCATCTACAGGTGGACATACATGGGGGTGGTGTGTTTCTGCATCTGCACGTATGCCTGTGTGCATGTGTTCATGTATATACTATATGCATTGATTAGGTTCAAGCGTATGGAATGGAAATGATCAAAAAACAGCAATTTCCTACGTGTCCAAATGTACTGCGAGTGTTAATTTAAAAAACCTGTGAAGCAATTTACAGCGAAACATATATTCCTACCAGCACTGTAACATAAAAGCAAACTCAAAACAACGCTGGTGTCTGCTCCTAGGTATATACCAAGGGAAATGAAAACATAAGCTTGTATACAAACGTTCATAGAAACAGATTCATAGCAGCCCAAAAGTCGTAACAACCCAAATGTCCATCCAGTGAATGGATAAAATGTGGTATCTTAATAACATGCAACATTACTTGGCAACACAAAGAATAACACACGCCACAACATGGATAAACCCAAAGACGGTGCGCTGAGCCAACAGAGCCCGTCAGGGAAGAGCCCCTGTTGAATGATGGCATGTCTCTACACGCCCAGAAGAGGCCAACGGATAAACGGGAGGTAGATGCGTGGCTGCCGAGGGCAGGGGATGGGGTGCTGGAGGGAAATGAGGAGTGACTGCAAAGGGGCGTGGGCTTCTTTCTAGGGTGACGTAATGTCCTAAAGTTGACGGCGGTGATGGCTGCACACATGTGCTGCCCATCGCTGACAGGTACGTGTCCTTTAAATGGGTGAATGCTGTGGCGGGAGCTGCATGTCAATAAACGAGTTACCCAACGCCTCCCTCCCGGCGTTCCCCATCAGGGGACGTGGACGTCCGGCGTCCCGAGGCGTCCCGAGGCGCCCCGGCCCGCGCCCCGACTCCCGCGGCTCCGTCCCGCACTCACATGACTCCCGGGCGGAAGTGGCTGCGGAAGCAGTCGGACTCGTGGGCCTGCGCCTCCCGGTGCAGCACCGTCAGGGCCCCCCGCTCCTCCCGCAGGCGCTGCACGAAGCTGGCCGCCCTGCGCCTCCGCGCCCGCCTCCTTCCCGACCCAGTAGTGCAGGTCGCTGGACGCCCCGTGCGTGGCCGTCGGGCTCTGGGGGACCTAGGGTGCGGGTGTCTGTGTACGCGCGTGGCGGGGAAGGCGACGGTGCGGGCGGAGACGGGAAGGACGTTCCACGGGCCACGGGGAGCGAGGCGTGGGCAGGGGCTCCCGCGGGCCCCAGGAGGCGGGAGGGAAGGGCTCGGGAGCCTCTGGCAGCGGCCCCCCGTGGATTGCGATTCTCGGGCTCCCAGCTTGCCGCTTCCCAGGGCAGAGGTTTCCCCGTGCTCAGCCGTGTCACCCCAGCCGTGTCACCCCTCTCGGGCCGGCTTCCCCGAGCAACTCACGTGGACGACGACATAGCAGTGCTCCTCGAAAAAGTTCCCGTAAGCCGCCTCGGGTACCGGAACCATCTTCTGCTTCTGGGAGGGGAGATGGGCTGCGGCAACTCAGGAGACCCCGCTGGGGCCCGGTGGGCAGGAGACCCTGGCGTGGGAGACCTCACGCTCTGCCGTGTCACCACCTCCCCTATCTGGTCGTGCCTCTCCCCTCAGTGAGCCATATGTGGAGGTCCCTGTGGCCCTGGATGGCTGGAAGGCCCTTGCTGATGTCCATCCTAGGCCAGGCGGGAAGCAGCAGGAGGGACAAGAGCCGAGTTCCCAGGCTGGAGACCTGCGCCTGGCCACCTGCACAGCTTCATCACAGAACTTTCGTTAGGAGGGCCCTACAAACACACAGGCTGTCTCTGAAGACTGACAGACTCTGCAGCAAGTGACAGGCTCAGCTAAGATGAGTGGGTTGGGCAAATCAGGCATAAACACTCTTGACAAATTCTTTTTTGTTTTTTTTTTGAGACAGGGTCTTGCTCTGTCACCTAACCTGCAGTGCAGTGGTTTCCACAGTTCCCTGCAACCTCCACCTTCTGAGCTCAAGTGATCCTCCCGCTTCATAAGTGAACACCCTACGGAAACCATAGGATGGTTGCTGGCTGCGGCTTCCCTCACCAGAGCAGAAGGTTCCTGAAGGCAGGGTTTTGTCCTCTTGAAACAGAGCTGAACTCTATAAACACAGACTCCGCAAACAGTGATTCAGCTGGCTTGAGTCTGTGCTCTGTGATTCTGCATATGCACAGGAGGGAGAGAACGAGAGGGCAGTGAGTGACAGTGACATGGAATGAGAAGTACCTGGGGAAGGAAGGGACCCTCACTTCTGTCGACGTCTTGGCACTTCACACTCGAGTGCCCGAGGCTTCCCTGCACCACTCCTTCAGAAACCTCTGTGAGAGGTTTGGTCCAAAAGTCACTTCTTTCCCAGCCTCTCGCTCAGGGTGACCGTGGTGTTAGTCTTTCCCCCCTCCCCTCCACTCCCCCCGGGTCTTATCAGTAGCAGAATGCAGAGCAAGGTGAGGAGAGTGTTGGCACACAGTGGCTCGCATTCCCTGCACCTTTGTCAGGGCCCCTGGCTTGGCCGTGGTGAGCTCACAGGACACTGTGGCAACACCCAACAGCCAGCCATGGAAATGTGGCGGGAGCGAGGCGGCTGTGGGCAGGGCGGGCGGTCCTTCTTAGGGTTAGAGCTGGGTCCATCACAGCTCACGGCCCCCTCCTGACACCCTACGGAAACCATAGGATGGTTGCTGGCTGCGGCCTCCCTCACCAGAGCAGAAGGTTCCTGAAGGCAAGGGTTTGTCCTCTTCTTCACCGTGGGATCCCAGCTGCCTGGCCCTTAGCAGGTACTCAGCAAGTTGTGGAATGAGTGTCGTGTGCTGCCCGTGACTGGACTGAGTGAAAATGAATGGAGCAGGGAGTCGCCCGTGCACCCTAACTGCCCCAAGAACTGTTGCCACAGTTGATGGCCTGTTGGTGTGACAGTGACATGAGTGACAGGCAGACATAGTGGCCATGAAAAGGTGACCTCAAGCAACAGAAAACGTGAGGACACTGAGTGGCAAGCAGAGTGACAGGCAACAGTGGCCCTGTAGAAGGACACTGAGTAACAGGCGGAAATAGTGACCAGGGACCCAGGCAGGAAGTGGAGCTGTAGCTCATGGAAGACTGCAACACGGTGACAGAGTGCCAGAAAGACTACTGACTGGCCTCAGAACAGTGGCAGCCAGGGCCCAGGGGGACAGGAAAGTCAAACTGGCTGCCAGAAAGTTGGGGCAGCGGGTGGGGAGGGCATCGCCCCGGGGGACCAGGAGCCTGTCTGATATCCAGCCCCAGCCTGTGGAGCCAAACCCTCAGCCGCCAGGGCTGGGGTCCCACTCACTGTCTTCCACCTGGGCTCCGGGGGGACGGGGAACCAGTGCTCAGAGTGGGGGCCTCCCCCCTCCCCACAGTGCCCTCTCCAGGCTCCCAAGCCCTCCTACCCTCCTTCCTCTGGGGAACTCCCTTTCACCACCTTCCCAAGTGGGAACCCTCCTACCCCTTGTCTCCCTCCTCCTCCTCCTGGGCCCACTTCCTTCACTCAGGGCCCCTTTCTCTTCTGGATGCCCAGTTCTTTCCCTGGCTTCCCTTTCTCCTGCCAAGCCCCACACCTCCCCTTTGCCAGGGCTTCCCTCTGTCGCACTGGCGCCCTGCCTCCTACTGGTTGCCCCACCATTTCCCCTCTCCCCTGGGGTTCTTACCTTTTTCCCACTTTCCTTTCCCAGGCACCTCCTCCTTTCCAGGGTTCCTCGTCTTCCCTCACTCTCCTTCCCTTCTCTTCCCTGGGCTCCCCTCTCTTTCCCAGGGCGCCTGCCCCTGGAGTCTCTGGGTGCCTCCTCTCTCCTGGCCCCCTCCCTCTTCCAGCGCCTCTTTCTCTCCCCACAGGCATCCTTCCTGCCCTTCCTCCCTCTGTGGGTACCTGTGAAGGGAGCCTGAGATTACCTTGCCCAACTTCTGCCCTCTGGAGTGAGGGAAGAGGTGGAAGTGGCCAGGGCTGGGGGCGGGCACCCTGTGTCTGTGGGCCATGGACTTCCCTACCCACCTACAAAAGCCTTGTTCTTCCTCTGGGGCTGCCGGCCACAGTTACCCTGCCCCATCGGCGTTTTCACTTGCTGGGCTGCTGCCTGTCGCCAAGGAGGCTCTGTGGCCCTCAGCCCTGGGACCCTGTGCTCCACGCCCTGGACTCCAGCAGCCCACTCTCTGCCCCTCTGCTTCCCTGGGACCTCCGCTCCCTGCCCAGGCCTACCTGCTGGAAACTGCTCCTGCACCTTCACCCTGCTTGTGGGCAGTGCTGGGCCTGGCACGGTGCCAGTCTCTGCCTCCCCACTACTGGCCCCAGCCAACTGTAACTCAATCCCAGCTGCTGCCTGGCAGGACACACCCCACCAGGAGCGCTCAGCCAGCTGGGCATCCACTTAGTCAGTCAGTCAACAAATACTGGCCAAGCAGTCTGGGGGCAGTGCTGTCCCCAGAGCTGTGGCTAAGTCTCCCAGGCCTGACTGCCTGGGTACCGTGGCCAGAGAGAGCGGGGGATGGAAGCCTGGACTGGGCTAAGGGGTGGGGTGTGGAACATACTGGGATTTCCTCCTCTGGGGTACTAGATGAGCCCCTGAGCCCTCACCCTGGGGTGTTGGGCTCCCCCTGGTCCCAGAGGGCCAGGCCACTCCAGCAAACTAGGAGGAAGTAGGACCGAGGCTGCGGGCTGTGGGGTCAGGCTCTGAGAGACTCAGCTCACTTCAGGAGGTGGGGGAAGGTGGCCAGAGCTCCCTCTAGATATTCCCTCTGTCCCTGCCCGCATGCGGGCTCACTGCCCGGCAGTTCTCCCCAGGGAGCCCTGATACCCACCCTGGGAGAGGCCAGCCTGGCTCTTGCAGCGAAGACACCTCTCCCCAACCCCACTGCCACTCTCTCTCACTGTGGGGTAGAGGGGCTGCAAATAGAGCCTTCCAGAGACTCCAGGGGCACAGGCCTCAGTCCCAGCCAGGGCCCAGCCAGCGTGGGCCGTCCCATCAAAGCCACGCTGCTGAAGCCTTCCCACCGCGCACGGCCCTCTCCCTGTGCTGTCTACACCCTCGGACACAATGCAGGGTCCCTGTGTGTGAAGGGATGCCTGTGTCTCGGGCACCTGGTTTGTCTCCGTGTGCCATTGCCTGTCCAACCTCATGTGTGTCTAATCCCCACTTGGGACAGGGTCCCTGTCTGTGACAGTGGCGGTGTGTATGCCACACCTGCACATACCCATTTCCCTGTCCCCTTTTGTCCCTGTGCCCAGGAAGACTGTGTCCTCATTCTCCCCCCCAGCCCTTCCCCCATCTCCCCTCAGCCACCCCTCTGTTGGGCTTGGTTCCTGAATTCCCTGGAAGTGGTTGTTTCCGGAGTCACCAGTGCCCGCTCTCATGCAGGCGGCAGCCAGTTCAGTCACCATCATCCCTTCCCTCTCTGAATGGCAGCAGGTGCACAGCTCGGGCCTGCGTTCCGGTTTTCTAGTTTACTTCCCAGCTCCAGTCTGAAGGCTGCAAATACTGGAAACGCCAGCGTCTCCCCGACCCGGCTCCCCCCAGCCCTGCCCTGGCTCCCCCCAGCCCTGCCCCAGCCTCTCTCCATCTTCCATCTGCTCATGTGGCGCGTCTGACCTCACACTTAACATGGCCTCAGCCCCCGCCCCCAGCTCGACCCTCTGTGAGCCCCAGGAACTCGTTGAATGTGGACATCCAGCGGCTGCTCAGGCCTCAAACCTGGAGTTGCCCGGGTTTCTGTCTCCTCCGCCCCCACCCCGAGCCAGTGGCCAGTCGGCGGCTGGTTCATGGCCGGTCCCGGGCCTGGCCTTCCCTCCTGCACCTCCTGCCTGCTCGGGAGCCAGCTTCCCTCTGAGTCTCTGGCCTGCCTGGACGCTATGGCCGCCATCCCACAGTAGCCAGAGGGATCTTTTCCTGCCCCCACACAAGATTTAAAAAACTGTGGTAAAATAGACTTTAAAATTTACCATTGTGCCCCCTTTTTAAAGTTTATTTTTGGGATGAAGTTTCATTGCTCAGGCTGGAGTGCATGGCGTGATCTTGGCCCACTGCAACCTCTGCCTCCCGGGTTCAAGCAGTTCTCCTGCCTCAGTCTCCCAAGCAGCTGGGATTACAGGCGTGTGCCATCACGCCCAGCTAATTTTGTATTTTTAGTAGAGACAGGGTTTCACTATGTTGGCCAGGCTGGTTGCAAACTCCTGACCTCCAGCAATCCACCTGCCTCGGCCTCCCAACGTGCAGGGATTCCAGGTGAGAGCCACTGTGTCCAGCCTGTATCCGCTTTTAAGTATACGGTTCTGTGGCGTTAAGGACACTCATAGTGTGCCACCACTGCCACCATTTCCCATCTTACACAACGGAAACTCTGTATCCATTAAACACGGACTCCCGGCCCCCAGCCCCTTGTAACCGCCATTCTAGTTTCTGTGATTTTAACTAGAACGAGGCCCCTTGCCTCAGAATTTCACCATAAACCCTCTCCCACCACCCCTTCTCCAAACCTTCCAGTGGCTTCGCTAAAACTGGGAGGCAACTCCCAATGGCCGCTGCTGGCTGCCTCTCCCGTCACTCCCCATGGCTAACGCATTCTGGCAACACGATTCTTTGTGTCCCTTGAAGACGCCCAAGTTGTTGCCTGCAGAGCTTCGAACCGTGGCTTCTCTGCCTGCAGGCCCCGCTGCGTCTTCCCGCAGCTGCTGCTCCTTTACTGCATTTAGGCCCCCACCAAAATTGCAGCCCCGGGGAGGGCCCTTCCCGCCCTCCTTAGCCACAGCCGCCCCGCTCCTCAGGCATCCCCACTTTCCTCATCATGGTGCTCCAAGAACCTGGGCTCCTTGCTAAGTGCGATCTTTGGTTAATGTCTGTGCCCCAGCTGTGCTGTGAGTCCCTGCGGGCAGGGCCTTGCTCATGTCCGCCTGTGTCTAGAATGGTGCCTGGCACACTGCTGTTCTTAATAAAATGTTTGCTGACACGTTTCTGTGGCCTGCACCTGTGTGTGTGTGTGTGTGTGTGTGTGTATGTCTGGATCCTTTACTGGGCTGAGTCCTCCTTCTCTGAGAAGCTGAGGGGTGACCCTCTACTTTGGCTGTAGGCCAGATACCCCAGCTGGCACAATCCAGTGTCAGCAGCTTAGTGGGGGGCACGAGAACTTCTCTAAGGCCCAGCCCCTCATAACTGTCTGGGTCTCTGCAAACCAGATGTCACCTGGACCGAGCTGTCCTGTCCAGAACCATCCTACTCTGTAACTGTGACCCGGGCCCGGGAGAGACAGCAGGCTGGCCTTAGAGCCTGGCCTGGGACCAAGCCGAGCAGCGCTGCCTTGAGTCTGGCCTGGGCAGCCTCCAGCTTATGGCTGTCACATTCCAAACACAGAGGGGAAACTGAGGCCCAGGCAGGCTCACAGGCAGCCGGATGTTACAAGGATGCGAGGGTGGGATGTCCAGCCTTTCCCTCCCTCCTCCCCCTAGCAGGAAGGGGGTCCCAGCACCCTACCTAATCCCCACTCCACCCTTCAAGGGGACCTGCCAGGAATCAGAAGGGCCCTGAGCAGAGTTTGCTTTGCTAGCAAGTCCCCACCCTCTTCCTGCCCCAGCCCCCACAATCTACCACCCCCATTCCCAGCAAGTTTCCAGGGCTTGGGGCCTACTTTGTTCCCACCTGGCTTATCTCTGAGGCCCAGCCTGCTCCATGTCAATATTGACTCAGGTGAAGGAGTGGCCCCAAGATAAGTCCAGGCTCCGCCCCAGTTTCTCTGGGCTCAGGTCCTATCCCAGGCCTCACCCCCAGGCCTTCTCCAGTCTCTCCTGACCTCTCTGGGAGTCCGGGCTCTGGGCTCAGGTCCTATCCCAGGCCTCACCCCCCAGGCCTTCTCCAGTCTCTCCTGACCTCTCTGGGAGTCCGGGCTCTGGGCTCAGGTCCTATCCCAGGCCTCACCCCCCAGGCCTTCTCCAGTCTCTCCTGACCTCTCTGGGAGTCCGGGCTCTGGGAGGAGGTCCCTCCATGAGAGCACACAGGGATGGGGAGCGAGAACAGCTGACTCAGGTCCTGGAGCCCACTGCCTGCAGATGCCCTGGCTCCTTGCACTTGAGGGGAGCAGCCATGGGCCTGCATATGTCCCCACATCTGGTGGTCCCGCCCTGGGCCGCAGGATGTGGAAGGAGCCATAATGGTCACGGGGCTTGCATAGGCTGGGAGTGACTCCTCCAAGGACACCATGGGAACCGCAGGGTGAGAGGACAGACCAAACGCCAACCCTGGGCCCCTGCAAAGAGGTCACTGCCTTGCCTGCTGTGGGCCTGCCCAGCAGCACGCCCACCCATTAGGACCCAGCTTGGGTCAGGAAAGCCCCTGGCCTGTTGGAGGGGTGGTGGTGCAAGGCTGGGGTTCATGCCTGGTGAACAGTGGGGGGGCTCCACTCTGCTCCCCACCTGTGTGAAAGCAGGTGCTGCCAGCCAGATGGGCGTCTTATCATCAGGCCTCCCTCCTCACCCCTGCCTCGGGAAAGGCTCCCAGTGCCCAGGTGGGCTTTTCTCTGTACTTTTCTGGGTTTTCCAAGTTTTTAGCAGTGAACATGTATATGGCTGATCTTTTAGGTAGAGCAACACGTCATTTTCCCCAAAGTTCTGGCCACAGGACCCTTGCCACACCTGGGCATCGGGTCTGGAACAGTTTTGGAGGACTTGCCTTTCCTCTGTAGCCAGTCAGAGCAAGGGGTCTCAGCCCTGGCTGTCTTTCCAGTCATCTTGGCACTTAAATACATGACACAGGGCTAGGCACGGTGGCTCACCCAGTCACCAAAGTGTAACTCCAGCACTTTGGAAGGTCGAGGTGCGTGTATCACCTGAGGTCAGGAGTTCGAGACCAGCCTGGCCAACATAGTGAAACACCACCTCTACTAAAAATACAAAAATTAGCTGGGCATGGTGGCACGCACCTGTAACCCCAGCTACTTGGGAGGCTGGGGCAGGAGAATCGCTTGAACCCAGGAGGCAGAGGTTGCAATGAGCCAAGATTGTGCCATTGTACTCCAGCCTGGGCGATAAGAGCAAAACTCTGTCTCAAAAAGAAAACAAAACCAAACAAACAAAACAACATGTCACAGGTCCCCACCTGCAGGGATCGGAAGTGGTCTGGGTGGACTTGAGGGACGGATGTTCGAGAGCCCCTAGGTGACTGTAGCGTGCAGCCAGAGCTGAGAACCGCTGTGCCAGGAGAGGGCGCTGTAAGGGAGGTTTGGGGTGGAGAGCTCTGGGGCCATATCTTCCTCCCCATGGCCTCTGTTCTCAGAAGTCAGGCTGGTGGACATGCCAGTTGGTGGCTGTGGGCCTTGAACAGCCTGCTGACCCACAGCCAGCCCTGGCACAGATTTACTGTGCAAGCATCCAGGTTACGCCACAAGTCGGCCACAAGCCCTCAGTGCACTCCTTATCTATAAGCTCCACAGACTTCATCTGCTAAAATATGCCACTGTTCCCAGGCTGGCTTTTCCCAGCCATTCCTCCGCACCCTCCTGGGCTTCCTGCCCATTCCTTGGTCCTGTAATACAGACAGATAATATGTGCTTAAATAGAAAACATCAGAGGCATATCTCAGCATGCCCAAGTCCCCAGCCTTGCCTGAGCAGCCTTTCCTCCTTGTCCTGTTCCCCACCTCCCAGCTCCAGTCCAGGGAGCTCCCAGGGAAGTGGTCAACCCCTCTGGTGGCCGGGCCCTCTTGACGCCCCGTGTGTCCTTCCCACTTATTTCAGGGATCAGTGGACACGCATGAGGATACCTCAGCCTCAGGCACTGCCACAGTCCTAGCATTTTATCTGTTTGCCTGTATGCAAGGGTGTGAAGAAGTGTGGTATGGGGTTGATGCCAGAGAAAGTGAGAGAGGGACAGAGAGGGCTAGGGAGCAGAATGAAGGACACAGCCTTGGAGTCTGGAACCAGGTGAGGAAGCTGCGGTGACTTCTGTCTGGCTGGCCAGCTGCTCCACTGTGACGACCGGGAACCTAGGGTCATGGCGCAGGCTTAGCTGGGTGGGTATTTGCGGTTTTGTCTCTGGGTAAATATGAGGTCTCCTGGGCTGATACGCATGCTGTGTCCTGAGTTAATATGAGGTCTCCTGGGCTGATGCGCGTGCTGTGTCCTGAGTTAATATGAGGTCTCCTGGGCTGATGCGCATGCTGTGTCCTGAGTTATTTGGGATGAATGTACATGCCTGGCAGAATCCTGTGAGGAGCAGCCTGCAGTAGTTTGTCTCACTGGCCTGTTTTCTCATCCACAAAATTGGGATAAGACTTACCTGATGAAACTGACACTGGTGCTCTCTGAATTACATATCATTATGAAGAGAGAGAGTCCTGACAGTGGCAAAGCCATGTCCAAGTCCCTGCTGGGAGGCCCTAGCCAAGGAGGACTTGCTGCCTCCCTCGCCTGCACGTACAGAGGGGCTGGGCTGAGCGCACTGGCGACAGATTGTCTCCCTGTGAGAAACTGCCTGGCACATCCTGACTCGTCTTCCGACTCCTTGCCATGCTTCATCTGGCAATCATCTCAGCCGCTGTGCCCATGGGTATGGGTTTAGGCACCACATATAATGCCTGTGGCTCTTATGGGGTGGGAGGCCCCAGTTCTCTCAGGCTGCATTTTTAAGCCTGCCGAGAGGGGTGGAATCTTTGTGGGAGGACAGTGAGCCACACTGCTTCTGGAGAGAGGGGGCCAGAGGGCTGAGCAGCAGTCACCCTTGGAGTGACAGGCGATTTAGGTGGGATGGCTTTCTAGCTCCAGGAGGAGCTAGGAAATCAGTCTGTGGCTCCTGGGGTGGTGCAGCCCTGCCCCCATCCACCCCTCTTTCCCAGAAGGAAGGACACCGGGAGACCCAAGGTGAAGGCACGTGGCGGGGCAGGAGGCCGAGAAGGCAGGGAGGAGAGGGCTGCTGGTAGAGAGGCAGTCCATCCACAAGAGTGCAGTTTCACATGTTTATTTTTGGCAGGAAGGAAATCATTGCAAACCTTTTGATTGACAATACTTGCCCCTGGAAACGTGCACATTACACAGGTAGCATTTCCCAAGTAATGCTGGATTGTGTATCACATTCAAATGTCCAACAGAAATCCATGACCACCCAGACACCAGCATCTCCACTACCCGGGGTGGGGGAGGGTGTGTCATCTGCAGAGAAGCTCTTGGGAGAATGGAACATGGACAGACATGATCGGATTTACAGTACAGTAGGAACAGAGGCAGCCAGCCAGTTTTGCAGTTAATCAACTGTAAGAACATCAAACTACCTGCTCTTCTCGAACCCTGGCATGCCAGCTGTCCAGCACAGCACCTTTAAAAGCAGAGGCACAAACGTCGGAGTGTTTGACCATAGGGCTGTGTGGTTCCAGATTCTTTTTATTAGAAAGCCATCTTTAAAAATACAGGGTTGTAAAATGGTGCCAGGTCATAGACTTACAGATTTTTTTTTTACACCAAAAGTTCAAATGCAACCGTGACAAGTCAGCATCCATTAGGGCATCCTTGTGTCCCCAGAGACATCTCATCAAAATTGCACCACGTCAAAGAAGCTTCCTCACCATCAACAGTGGCAGGTGGCATTCCTTTTTCAGTATGCAAAAACACATTGCTTACAAACAGCTAATGCATGGACCCACAGACCAACATGCAGAATTCCTGAACAAATGGAAGACAGAGCATGAACAACATCGGGAGTTCCTGGGCACTTCCCCTGGAGGCCTGGCTGGAGAAGTCAGAACATCAGAGTGGGCTGGAGTCCACAAACCCACGGTGTCCTGCCCCAGAGCCTAATGTCAAAGATACTTCTCCAGAAGACCACATTTAAACCTGGTACAAAGGACCCTGGAGACTTCGGGAGGTCAGGGTCCTCTTTTGGCTACGGAGTTGGGGGTATTTTGGTAACGTGGGAGATATATGGCACGGAGAAGTGGCTAACAGGTTTCATTAGGTTTGAAGCCCACAATTTAATAAATCGTAATAATTAAAAACAATACCCGTATTTACCTTAAAAAACACAAACCCCAAACATTCATCTCATTTCTTGGCCTTATGTTAGAATTCTATTGCTTCATTTACATGTAGATGATTAAAAATATATATATAGATATCTCGATTATGTACATAAAGCAGATTCAAGGGTTAAAATAAAAACGGAATTTTGGAGTGTGGTCAAATAAGGTGCACAGATTCCAGAACCCGCAGAGGGCCTACTGGCCCTCCCGAGACTGTCCGCGTCTGTGGTGGCAGGGCTGGGCCCCGTCCCTAACAGCTCTGCACTGGCTCAGTGCAGTGGTGCTCACAGTTTCGGGAACTACCAGGTGAAGTGTCTGGCTCAAGCCTGCCAAGTGTCTTCACTCCTTCGTCAGAAGTGGAGCACTATTCCTAGGTTTGATTCCCCTGAAATACTTTGTGGTTTCCATCCTTTCTGCCCCTCTTCCATATAAGGCCCGGTGATGCCAACGAAGGGGGCATGGTTGAGGGTCTAAGGCTCCCATTAGGGCCTAATTCTGTGTGGATGTCAACACATGACAGACACTTGACTGCACATTCAAGACATTTAAGGCAGTGGGTTCATTTAATGACTACGTTTCCAAATAAAGGTTTGTGGCACGGGCAGTTTTACCATGTAACTGTCATCATCTTGGTAATGCCTAGCAAGGGGCTGTTCTATTTGAATGGGCATGTGGATTACTGGGTTTGGAACACTCAGAATGCTGGGAGACCTGTTTGCCCCCTGAATACTCACTTCCCTTCTGAATAGTCACACAGCAGCCCACAGACCACAGTGCTGTCGGGAGGACGTGATTGGCAGCTGGCTTCATCACGTTGTGAATGAAAGCAAATCAAAGACACTTTACTTGCAGCCCCAGTTTCCAGTCTTGTTAACGCCAGTCACTCCCAGCAGAACTCCGGCTAAAGACCAACCCACAGAGGACTGAGGCAATGGCGCCAACACGAAAGGGTTCTTTCTTTCTAATTGTTTTGAAGAGCAATACTTTACAGACTGTCTTGTTGTCAAGCAAGGAACATGGCACTGCTTAAACACCAAACTGGGAATGGCTGCAAAGAGCCTGGGCTCCGAGCGGGGGGCTCTTCCTCTCCCTGGTCTGGGGCAATGAGTCCCACATCTAGACAGGATTCCCCAGCCCTTGGCTCAGAAATAGGCTGTGCTTCTAAGGAGAAGACCAACAGGCGGACTTGGGCCACATCAGTTTGGCAGCTGGTTGAGGCCACAGGTTCTCAAGGGAGAACAGTCCGCTTATTTATCAAACAGGATCTGATACTGTCTGGTTTAAAATTCATGCCACACCGAAGTGGTGCTGTGGCCCTCTGGCCTTTGTACCCTTCAGTGGCCAAAGCCAGGATGGGGATACGGGTGGTGCAGGCTGCGATGGGGTGGGACACCTCTGTTTCTGACCCTGTCCGAGTTTGTGGCTTAGCAGTGAGCATATTCTGAGCATAGGCACAGTGGCAAAGAACAGTGTAACAGCCGCTGGTCAGTTCCATTTGGTGGCAGCGCGGTAGCAGCAAGGAAAATTCCCGAACAGCTCCATGTGTATCCAGCTTTTGGGAAGGAAAGACTAAAAATCAATCAACAGACTTCTTTTATATCCAAGGGTTTTAGGGTTTCTCGTAACTGCTCTACCCCAAACAATAACACAACAACCAAGACCACAGATGTATGGCAGTAGTGTGAGAGAAGTGACAGGATGTCACTTTTCAAGGGGAGAATGGGACCTCAAGACAAACTTGTCACCATCAGAAATGATAATATAAAAGAATCTGCTGTTTCTGAAAGTGTCGAGCCACACAACTGCAGATACATTCCAAACTGGGTCAAAAATGAATGGAGACAGTGACATGGTCATGACATCCTCCTGTCAGGAGCCTGACCCTGCAGCATGCCACAGGTTGTCAGAGCAAAGTCACACCTGTTGGGGGACAGGCTCCCGTGACTCACTCCCCTCCCTCCGCAACCCCCGCCACACACACGCACGCTACCAGGTTCTAGAAAACTGCACGTTCAACTTCTTATAGTATCTAAGACAATAAAAGACTAAAGACGTCTGGAAATCTGTTGTGTAGAAAAATTAACTCTCAGCTTAAAATAACATTCGAAGGCACTTCATCCTGTAGGAGAGAGACTCGGAGAGGGTCAGCCGCTCCGAGCTGGGGCCGAAGGGGCAGGTAGTCTGTGGGAGGGAGGACGGTTGAAAGTCTGATAGAGATCAAGCTTTTTTTTTTTTCCTTTTTTCGGTTTTTTTCTTTTTGGTATGTTTTAAGAAAAGCAAATCCAGTAAAATGCATGTTCCTTTATGAAATTTGTTAAAAGAGTTCTTTTAAAATAGTTGTTTCTGTTCTTAAAAAAAAAACCAGGTAGGCATGGCCACATTCACCCTGTGGCCTGGAGCACGGAGTATCCTCACTTTCAGCTCCCGGGGAGCTGAGGACGGGCAGGTCCCCTGAGGCCGGAGGTTCCAGAGTGCACAGGCGGGAGGCAGGCGAGGCCGGGGCTACCTGTTGCAGAGTCTGTGCAGCATGCTGTACACGTCGTCCTCCCGGCTCAGGCCCTCAAAGAAGGGGATGAGGTCCAGCAGCTCCGTGTCCGTCATGTCATCGAACCAGGACTGCACAGGCACCTGGAAGACAGCGCATGGAGGAGGCAGCAGGACTGCGTCGAGGGCTGGGGCTGCTCCTCACCTAACGGGGTGCCCGGACTGGAGGCATTTTCTTTGGTAAGGAAAACTGGTGTCATCACCATTATCATCATCATTTTTTTCTTCCCTTGGTCAAATCGACACCAATCCAAAGCCACACGGCTTGGGAGACGGCTCAGGGAGGCTAAGTTAAATGTACCCAGTGTGTGTGCATTTGCCTGTTTTATTTTTCTAGGCAGCTGGAGCACAGAGTGCATGAGAACTAGCCTTCCTACCTGCCAGCTTCAAAAAGCTCCTTCCGCTACCAGATTGGCTCCTTGAACCTCAGAGCCCTTGGAGCCAGAGGTTACATGCCAACCACTGACACCAGGGAGCTCACATCCGGGACACAGGAAGGCTTCTGCTTAGGGTCACTGTGCAATGTTACATCACAAAGAGAAGTGGCAAATTTCCTCCCCTGCTTAACAGTGATCAGTTAAAAGTAGAAGTCTAAAATTGTAGAACATTCTGAAGCTATTGGCAAAGATAGAATTTTCCCTCAATTTTAGACAGAGGAGTGTGGAGAGGTGGTAGCCAGGGGGAAAGTAGAGATTTAAAAACAAATCTGAAGAAACCAAACGTGTTTAAAAGTAACATTTTACAAATCTTAAAAGTAGCCCTTTTACAAATCTAAAGATAGCTTAGCAACATAAACATTTATTATGTAATTCTGAAAAATAAACTATGCCAGGCGCAGTGGCTCATGCCTGTAATCCCAGCACTTTGGGAGGCTGAGGTGGGCGGATCATGAGGTTAGGAGATTGAGACCATCCTGGCTAACATGGTGAAACCCCGTCTCTACTCAAAATACAAAAAATTAGCCAGGCGTAGTGGCACGCGCCTGTAGTCCCAGCTACTCGGGAGGCTGAGGCAGAAGAATCACTTGAACCCAGAAGGTGGAGGCTGAAGTAAGCCGAGGTTGTGCCACTGAAGTAAGCGTTAATAAAGAAATGACTATGCCTGGGGGATGGGGAGAGTAGAGGAGATGGCAGAATGAACGTGGACTTCTCTGTCTTTATCGATAGTTTTGTGGAACCATGTAAATGTGTTATATAATTAAAATACAATTAAATTGTTAAGAAAAGAGCAATAAAAGTGATTCTAAGTATATATAAAATTGGTGACAAAACCACATAATTGCCAAGTGGTGTGTGTGTGTGTGTGTGTGTGTGTGTGTGTGTGTGTGTTTGAGAGACAGGGTCATACTCTGCTATGCAGGCTGGAGTGCAGTGGTACATTCATAGCTCTGCAGCCTCAACCTCCTGGGCTCAAGTGATCCTTCCACCTCAGCCTCCTAAGTAGCTGAACTATAGGTATGTGCCACCATGCTTGGCTAATTTTTTTTTTCTGAGATGGAGTTTCCCTCTTGTTGCCCACGCTGGAAGACAAGGGCGCAATCTTGACTCACTGCTAACTCTGCCTCTGAGGTTCAAGCAATTCTCCTGCCTCAGCCTCCTGAGTACCTGGGATTATAGGCCCCTGCCACCATGCCTGGCAAATTTTTGTATTTTAGTAGACATGGGATTTCACCATGTTGGTCAGGCTGGTCTCAAACTCCTGACCTCAGGTGATCCACCCGCCTCAGCCTCCCAAAGTCCTGGGATTATAGGTATTAGCCATCACACCTGGCCAACTTTTTTTTTTTTTGTAGTGACGGGGTCAGGCCGGTTTCAAACTCCTGAGCTCAAGCAATCCTTCCTCCTCAGCCTCCCAAAGTGCTGGGATTGCAGGCAGCCAGGTAAGCCACCAAGCCTGGCATTCATGCGATTTGAAAACATGGTGTTATGACTGTACACCTCTCCACAAATTCCTAAGCTGCATACAGTTGTCTTCTTATTAGTTATAATTTAGTACTACTACTGAAATTACTAAACATATACTATAGAATAAATCAAATAGATAATTATGTTAGTATCTTTAAAAATCAAGAGTTTCGGCATAAGAGAAAGAGACACAAATATAAAATGAAGAAGCAGGCCAGGCGCAGTGGCTCACACACTTTGGGAGGCCAAGGTGGGCGGATCATGAGGTCAGGAGATCCAGGCCATCCTGGCTAAGATGATGCAACCCCATCTCTACTAAAAATACAAAAAGTTAGACGGGCATGGTGGCGTGCACCTATAGTCTCAGCTACTCGGGAGGCTGAAGCAGGAGAATCGCTGAACCCAGGAGGCAGAGGCTACAGAGAGCCAAGGCGGAGCCCCTGTACTCCAGCCTGGGCAAGGGAGCGAGACTCCGTCTCAAAACAACAACAAAGAAGCAAAGAAGTTACACGAAAACTTAATGCTGAGCTGGAAAAACCAGTATGAACTTATGATTTGGTTTTCTTTCTAAAAATATGTCATTTTCAGCTCTGCCCTGCAGTATGGGCTGGAAGTAAAGTTCATCCCAGTTGGAGTGAAACCCACCTCAACTGTGGTCTCTAAACACCGCTTCCCCTAATAGGAACCAGGTAGCATACAAATGGCTGGTTGCAGGGCTGAGGCAGGACGTGGTCATCATGAGCCTGGAACATTCTGTTGTTCCAGAAAGCAAGGAAGCCACAGGTTGAGCAGCTCTAATCTGAAAAATCTGAATTATGAAATGCCCCAAAATCCGAAGCGTTCTGAGCACTGAGATGGCACCACGAGTGGAAAATTCCACACCTGACCTCGTGTGCTGGGTGGGAGTGAAATGCAGGCACAAGACGCCCGGTTTGCTTAGCATCCCCGAGTTATCAAAAATACTGTCTAAAATTGCCTTTAGGCTATGTGCATAAGCTGCACACGGAACAGAAGTGAATTTAACGTTTAGACTTGGTTCCAACCCCAAGATATCCAATTCTGTTTATGCAAATGCTCCAAAATCCTAAAAAATCCAGAATCCAAAACTCTCTGGTGCCAAGCACGTTAGATAAAGAATAGGTGAAAATTTGAGCATGCGAAAGAATAACAAATGCACTGAAACTACAAGAAATCCATGAGTTCATGATACTAAAAAAATTTATTGGCTACTTTTGGAGGCTGCTAGAGCACCAACTCATCAGCCTGAAAACAGAAATGGCCATTTCGCAGTTCCTCATGAAACAGCGGGTTAGACAATGATCACCGACAACGGCTAAGATGATGAGGTGAGAGGTTCATGGGGAATTTTTAACAGATGGATCAGGCTGACAACACCTGACCCCAACGATCAATTTAAAACCTTTCAAAGTGGGACCACCTGACCTTTTATGCCTCCTGGTATGAATGATATCATCATAAGCATATAATACCTATGATGCCTTCTTTTTTCTTCTTTTTTTTTTTTGAGATAGGGTCTTGCTCTGTTACTCAGGCTGAAGTGCAGTGGCATGAACATGGTTCACTGAAGCTTCAACCTCCTGGGCTCAAGAGATCCTCCCACCTCAGCCTCCCAAGTAGCTGGAACACAGGTGTGTACCATCACACAGGCTAATTTTTTTTTTTTTTAATTGTAGAGCCCGGGTCTTCCCATGTTGCCCAGGTTGATCTCAGACTCCAGGGCCCAAGTGATCACTTGCCTGAAGTGCTGGGATTATAGGTGTGAGCCATTGCATCTGACCTCTATGATATATTCTTGCAAAAAAAAAAAATCTAATCTAATCAAACATAAGAGCTCTAAGGTGGCTATAAAAACATATTAAACATCATCACAAGGCAGCAACCGGACAAATCCAGAATGCAGGCGATTTCTACAAGACAGAACCCCAGGGCTTCTTCAACAAAGACATGGTATAAAAGAGAAAAGGGGAGGAAAGGGAGAAATGCTAAGATTACAAAATGAAGAGACACAGTAACCAAAGCAATGCATGGATCGTTTTGATCCCGATTGAAAGAATCCAAATGCATGAAAACACTTGGAGAGGACAGGGACAATGTGAACACAGTCTGGACGTTAGACAAGGTAAGAGACTGTTACTTTGTCAGATTTGATCATGACTTGTATATTAAAAAGAAGTCCTTATCTGTTACAGACACATCACCAAATATATTATGTTGAATTTGATTTACTCAGTAAAATGAACATATTTACATATAAATACATTTGGCGTGTTTATGCAAATAATGATTCCACATAGCCAAGTGAAATGAGTTTGAATTTTTTTTTGGGGGGGTATTGCAAGTGGGACTATGGAGTTCTGGACTGAAGGAAGGGACTTTTGCAGGCTTATGTGGAATCTGAGAGCCTGTGCTTGAGAGGAAGCATCCTCTCCAGGGAAACCTGCCTGGTGTGGCAGTGATACAGTTCAGCAGTCACCAGGAACGCTGGTTGGCTTCTCTTCCCCTGGAAGTGTTGGGCAGCCCGAGGGAAGGCAGTCCCTCTTGCCCTGAGAGTTGTGCTGCACCCTAGACACCGAGAGCTGCCATGCTTCAGGGAGCTTTATGTAGGAAATGTTCCCAGTGCGTGTTTTTTTGACATCATGATGAGGTGGCAAAGCTTGGCACTCTTATTTGAAGATCTTATTGAAGTGTTTTATTCTTTTTTTTTTTTTTGAGACAGAGTCTCCTTCTATCACCAGGCTGAAGTGCAGTTGCACGATCTCAGCTCACTGCAACCTCCGCCTTCCTGGTTCCAGTGATTCCCGTCTCAGCCTCCCGAGAAGCTGGTCCTACAGGTGCGCACCACTACGCCCAGGTAATATTTTGTATTTTAGCAGAGATGGGTTTCATCATCTTGGCCAGGATAGTGTCGATTTCCTGACCCTGTGATCCACCCCCACCTTGGCCTCCCGAAGTGCTAGGATTACAGGTGTGAGCCACTACGCCTAGCCTATTTATTCTTAAAAAAATACGTCTGTTAAAGAGATTACCCAGGCCTCCTTAGTCTACAGGGGGCGTGAAGTCCTAGGCAGTAACTGGCTCCAGGAGGTTAATGCCAACAGAACTCGTGTCAATAACAATACTAAAACTGTCGCTGAGACGATACAGGCTTATTGTGCATTTCCCAGTCGCAAGCACTATTCTAAGTGCTTTTCACACATTGCCACACTGCAACCTCCAGTGAGCCTATGAGATCAGCATTCCTGTAATACCCATTTGACAGATGAGGCAACAGAGGCTCAATGAGGTTAATAACTTGGTCAATTTAGCAGTCAGTACAACTGCTAAATGGCAAAGCTGGAATTTCATCAGGAAAAGGCCCAGAGACCTTCTTGTGTAGGTGCTCAAAAGTGGTGCCTGCCTGGCAAGACAGAGGGCTCAGACGGAGCTCGACATTTTCTTCCTTTGGGGCCACTTACTGCGTTCTCAGGATGGAAGATATACGAGGCAGGGGAATTGTCGACAATGATCACTTTGCTCAGCTCCCGCCCAAGGCGGCTCAGGTCCTTCACGTAGTTCCCACGGTGAAAAACACATGATTCTCTGAAGAGCCGGGCCCGGAACACACCCCAGCGGTCTAGGAGGTCAGCCACAGGGTCTGCATACTGGAAAAGAGGTGTCACGATGAAGGCTGGGTGCTTCAAAGAGCCCCCAAACCCTGACCTGCTGCAGCAAGATCCAGATTACTTTTCTTAAAAAGGGGATTTAGTAATAAGATGTGTTTAGGATCCCGGTCATTTTCCTTTCTGTGTACATAAGATGGCACTGGGTTCTTCCATTTCTCTCACATCCAACCCACCAGAAATTGTCAGTTTTCGCTCCAAAAATAGCATGAGTCCATTTGCATCTCTCTATTTATATTGTCACCGCCCTTGGCCCAGGCCTCTAATCTCTGGCCTGAATGACTGAGCCTCGTGAAAAAACTGTCTTTTATAGGGCCTCCTTTCCAGCCCATTCACCTAGAAGCTGTCAGAGTGGCCGGCAGAAAACATGTGTGATCGTGTCACTCCTCTTCTGAAAACTCTCCACTGTCTACACGCTGCACTTGGAGTGAGGCCCATGTTCCTCACTGCCGCGTCCCACAAGCCACGGCTGAATGATCTCCATCTGGAGCCACACTGGTTTTGGGCAGGGTCAGGACCTTTGGACCAGTGTTCCCGCTGCACATGTGCTCTCCCCAGCTCCCTGCAGAGCCTCTAACTCCTCGTTTTTCAGGTCTTGACTTCCTCTCCCATCCATCTAGAGCCACCTCTATCTTCCTTTCTGGATCGTTTCCCTCACAGAGTGGGGTGCCACGTGGGACTGCTTGAGTTCCCGTCCACTTGTCAGGTCCAGGCCTGAAACATCCGCACCACCACATCCCTAGCACCTCCCAGAGCACCTACCACAAGAGGGGCTCCGTAAATACAAATTTCACCTGGAATCAATGAGCTGGCTCCAATGTGTCTTGAATGGCATGACACTGCCCCCTAGTGGTCCTCTGGGCACTTGGGCCAGACCAGCCCTGGAGTGACAGGTTGGTGCCCAGCTGCCCACTCCCATGGATGCCCATCCACTATCTTGAAGCCCAAGAGCTGGATGGGAGTTTGGTCCCAGCTCACAGTTGGGGTTCATCCTGTCTGGCCATCTCTCATGACCTAGGGAATTTCCCCCAAAGCAGGCTTGGATAAAGAAATAAAGGGGCTTCTGAGAAAATCCTCATGACTAAAGATACCTCGAAGAGTGGGCCACACTGACTGGCTGGGCCTGCAAGAAAGAGGAGCAGTTTCCAAGCCTGAGATGAGGCTAGGCCTCTGCACCAAGACCAAGTGATGGGTAGGACCAGGTATCAGCTGGGGCCCAGTGACTCTGCCAGGGAGGCAGACAGCACCTACGGCTGGTGGTGCTGGGAATGCCAGCAGTGGAGTACAGAGCAGTTTGGAGTACAGAGCAAGTGCCAGCACAGCTGTGGGACGTGGGCTGCAGGCAGCAGCTGTGATTCCATGAGAATATCCTCTCCTCTCCAAGGACATCCTGTAGGATGCAGAGTCCAGGAGCAGCTGTGTTTCCTATTGGCCAAGGGAGGTGAGAGCTTGGGGCACTACAGTTATCTGCTGGTGAGGCTAGCCAGGGCCATGTGGGTGGGTTGTAGGCAACCGACTCCAGATCAGGGGTGTCCAGTCTTTCCGCTTCCCTGGGCCACCTGGAAGAAGAATTGTTTTGGGCTACACAAAATATACTACCACTAACAATAGCTGATGAGCTTTTAAAAAAATTGCAAAAAAATCTCCTAAATGTTTAAAGAAAGTTTACAAATTTGTGAGTGGCCACATTTATTTTTAATTTTTAAAATTATTTATTTATTTAAATTGCATTTTAGGTTTT